>OY754496.1:9960664-11189352 GCA_963575735.1 Amblyjoppa fuscipennis
CCACCGACAGTCGAGATAATTGCGCCTAATTACCGTTAACTTCGTAATATCCGGACGAACGGCTTCCGGAAATGGCGATGCAACTGCCCCGCTCTTTTCTTCCCCTAATGGATCCGCGCGAAATCTCGGATAGACGGCCGGTCAGTCGGCGAAGGTTTCCGCTTCTTTCGCGGACGAACGGACACGCGAATAACAAAACCGTTCGGAATCATTCACGACGAGACGCGAATTCGAACGTTCGTTTTCGGGATTTTTGTGCTTCCTCGTGGAGGAAGCTTTGCTTGGTGACTATTTTTTTTTTTTTTTTTTTTTTTTTTTTTTTTTCTGTCAATTAGACCGTCAAAAATGTTATGAAATTTACACAACGTTTTATGATATGAGAATTCGTATGCATTGTATTTGAATTTTAATAATTTAATCTTAAATGCAATATCTGTATACTAAAGTTACCGATTATGGCATTGAAAATTAGGAAATCGGTATATGAAAATTATGTTGTTATTAAGAATATTATACAAACAATATTGTTTTTAAGGTGGCTACGTCGCTTCGCGCTCATTTCGCACAGGTTCGAGAAAAATAAGTGAAAATTGCATGCACTTATCGATGGTATGAAATTATGAAAAAAATTCATGCATACCAAAAGGTACCGAAAAGATTGATTGTGCATAATAATAATAATTCCAAAATGTTATTAACAAATGAATCAAAAAATTAATTGTCTAACAAATTATCCGGCAAGATAATTTGTTTTTTTTTTTATGTAAATGATTCGTTCATTTTTCTGAATACGTATGAATTTTTTCAGATTTTTCAGTCAACTTTGATTTTTTTTTTGTTCTTTTTTTTTATGGAAAAAAATGTGTGAAAAAACAAAAAAAAATCAAAGTTGACCGAGAAATCTGAAAAAAATTCATACGTATTCAGAAAAATGAACGAATCATTTTCATTGAAGAAAAACGTTGATTTGCCCGATAATTTGTTAAACAATTCATTTTTTGATTAATTTGTTAGTGACATTTTGAAATTATGACTATGCGAAATTAATCTTTTCAGTACCTCTAATAGGCATGAATTTTTTCCGATTTTCATACCGTCGATAAGTACATGCAATTTTCTCTAATTTCTCTCGAACTTGTGCGAAATGAGCGCGAAGCGACATAACTACCTTAAATTGGGAATCTATAATATTTTTTTTTTTTTTTACGATTTTTATCATTTTGCGACGATCCAAAAGAACGGTTCTTTATTATTCTTAATTAATTCTAAAGCGTGATAGAGCTGCTTTTATTGTCGGAGTTTAGAGACACGTTAACGAGGAAAAGTTGAGATGTAAAAAAAAAAAAAAAAAAAAAAAAAAAAAAAAAAAAAAAAAAAAAAACAGGAAACGAATCGTTAATTCGGCGAATTCGAGAATTGTAATATCCGGACGAATGGCTTCCGGAAATCGTCTGTATCTGCCTCGCTCGTTTCTCTCGCTAATGGATCTGCGCGAAATCTCGGATAGACGGCAGTCAAGTGGAGAAGCTTTCGCAGACGAATGAACACGTGAATAACAAAACCATTTCAACGTCTGTCGACGAAATGAATCGAAACCCCAATTTACTGTCGTATTTTTTTTTTTTGGCAAATCATTGTTGTTATCGTAAACTCTTATTATCGTTACGGAGAAATTAAGGGACGCGTGTTTTTAATCGTCAAAATTTGAAAAATGTTTTTTTCCATCGATTCGTAACAAAAAAAAAAAAAAAAAATTGCAAACCTTTACAATTTATTTTTACGAATTTCATAATCATGCGACGAACGAGAAGAGCGGTTCTACATTACTCTTAATTAATCAATCGCCCTGGGGCTGTTATTATTGAGGTTATTATATTGTTAGGGTAACAGAGATTGCGATATTAAAAAAAAAAAAAAAAAAAAAAAAAAAAAAAAATTGCGATCCTTCAATTTATTTTTAAAAATTTCATAATCATGCAACGATTTAAAAGAGCCGTTCTATATTACTTTTAATTAATTCTTCCGCGCGCTGTGTCTGTCATTATTGTTAAGATAACAGAGATTGTGATATTAAAAAAAAAAAAAAATGCAATCCTTAACAATTTGTTTTTACGAATTTCATAACCATGCAATGATTTAAAAGAGCGCTTTTCCATCGCCTTAATCACCTTAATCACCTTAATTAATTCTTGATCGCGCTGGGACCGTTACGATTCTTAAGTTAACAGAGATTCTGATAAAAAAAAAAATGCAATCCTTAACAATTTGTTTTTACGAATTTCATAACCATGCGACGATTCAAAAGAGCGCTTTTCTATCGCCTTAATCACCTTAATCACCTTAATTAATTCTTGATCGCGCTGCGACCGTTACGATTCTTAAGGTAACGGAGATTCTGATAAAAAAAAAAAATGCAATCCTTTACAATTTGTTTTTACGAATTTCATAACCATGCGACGATTCAAAAGAGCGCTTTTCTATCGCCTTAATCACCTTAATTAATTCTCGATCGCGCTGCGACCGTTACGATTCTTAAGGTAACAGAGATTCTGATATAAAAACAAAAAAAACTGCAATCCTCCATAATATTTATTAACGATTTTCATAATTCTACGACGATTCAAAAGAGCCGTTCGACAGTACTCTCAATTGATTCGAGAGCGCGCTGGGGCTTTTGTTATCGTTAGAATTAACAGTGACGTTTATCCGCAAAAATTATATTTAAAAAAAAAAAAAAAAAAAAAAAAAAACAAAAAACGGAAATGTATCGTTAATTCGGAGAATTCGAGAAGGGATTTCTCGCTTCCGAGGAGCTCCCCTGGGTGAACCGGTGTCTACATAAATTCGCTCGGGCTATTTGTCATGCCGAATATAACGCAGGTTCCGGTTGGCGCGATACCGCGCGAGAATTGGTGGATAGAGAGAGCCCCCCCCCCCTTTCGGCCCCTCGATCGAACGAGGGCACCGGCCAATTAATTCGCTCCCTCGAAATATAATACATAGTACATAGAGCTCGGCACCAGCGTACACCGGAATTTATACCGATAATTGAATGTACACCGTGTGCGAGCGCGAAGTATTTTCGTTTCTCCTTCGCGCCCGCTTACGAAACTTCGGATTCCCTCGGCGTGGGCGCAGAGAGACAGAGGGAATATATGTCTGTATCGTTTGCACGGTTCGCGGTTTAATATAAATTCGTATTCACCGGAGGTAAATCCGCAGACGGTTCGGTTCATATTGCCAGTCTGTTCGACGATCACCTCGACAAAACGTACGTTTGGGAAAACGTCGAGTTCGTGATTATCGGCTTTTAAGACCGACTCGAGACACCAACTACGACTCGACCTCGAGCTCGGTCGGTAACGGCAGACTGTAATCTATTCTTTTTTTTTTGTCTCTCTCAAAGGAGCAAAAGTTTTACCAGGAAAACAAAAAGTGCAAGGGTTGGTTTTTCCACGGCTTATAACGTCGAAGATTTTCTGAAGAAATGGATTGCACTTTTTTTTTTTGTTAATTTGTGTTGCAGTTTTAAATTTGTATTGCGGTTTTAAATTTGTATCGCGGTTTTCAATTTGTTTTGTAGTTTTTAATTTGTATTGTCGTTTTAAATTTGCATTGCAGTTTTAAATTTGTATTGCATTTTTAAATTTGTATCGCAGTTTTGAATTTGTATTGTAGTTTTAAATGTGTATTGTAGTTTTAAATGTGTGTTGCAGTTTTGAATTTGTATTGCAGTTTTAAATTTGTATTGCAGTTTTGAATTTGTATTGCAGTTTTAAATTTGTGTGGCAGTTTTAAATTTGTATTGCAGTTTTAAATTTGTATTGCAGTTTTTAATTTGTATTGCAGTTTTGAATTTGTATTGTAGTTTTAAATGTGTATTGTAGTTTTAAATGTGTGTTGCAGTTTTGAATTTGTATTGTAGTTTTAAATTTGTATTGCAGTTTTAAATTTGTATTGCAGTTTTAAATTTGTGTTGCAGCTTTAAATTTGTATTGCAGTTTTAAATTTGTATTGCAGTTTTAAATTTGTATCGCAGTTTTGAATTTGTATTGTCGTTTTAAATGTGTATTGTAGTTTTAAATGTGTGTTGCAGTTTTGAATTTGTATTGTAGTTTTAAATGTGTATTGTAGTTTTAAATGTGTGTTGCAGTTTTTAATTTGTATTGTAGTTTTAAATTTGTATTGCAGTTTTAAATTTGTATTGCAGTTTTAAATTTGTGTTGCAGTTTTAAATTTGTATTGCAGTTTTAAATTTGTATTGCAGTTTTAAATTTGTATCGCAGTTTTGAATTTGTATTGTAGTTTTAAATGTGTATTGTAGTTTTAAATGTGTGTTGCAGTTTTGAATTTGTATTGTAGTTTTAAATTTGTATTGCAGTTTTAAATTTGTATTGCAGTTTTAAATTTGTGTTGCAGCTTTAAATTTGTATTGCAGTTTTAAATTTGTATTGCAGTTTTAAATTTGTATCGCAGTTTTGAATTTGTATTGTAGTTTTAAATGTGTATTGTAGTTTTAAATGTGTGTTGCAGTTTTGAATTTGTATTGTAGTTTTAAATGTGTATTGTAGTTTTAAATGTGTGTTGCAGTTTTGAATTTGTATTGTAGTTTTAAATTTGTATTGCAGTTTTAAATTTGTATTGCAGTTTTACATTTGTATTGTAGTTTCAAATAGGTACTCAGTCGGTAACGTGAAACTGTAATCTATTTTTCTCTCTCTCTCTCTCTCAAACCGAAGCTTCGAGCAGAGCTTTGACTTTTGCTCAAAGTCACAAAAATGTTCCTGGGAAAACAGAATGACCGGAGTAATTTTTCCACGGCTGAAAATATCGAAGATCCCGAAGAGACGGATTGCAGTTTTCATTACCGACCGAGTATCTTTCGCATCGTTCCGCAGGTTGACGAGATTCGATGCGAACCAGATGCACGACACCGTCTCCTCGATGATTCTTTTCCATTCCACGACTGTAATAAACCCTAAGAGGTGGAACTTCACGACGCGCATCGTTATAGCTCCCATCGCTGTAGATCTCTCCCGATGGATTCTCATTTATCGGCAGAAGGACTGCGGCTTTCTCGCGGTGGAACAAGAGAAGAGCAACGGCGACAGGTGAGAGCACAGTTCGGCAATGAGATTTATAGGTGTTGGAGAACGACGCACCTGATATGAGAACCAACACTATCCACATGATCCCCACCAGGCTCTTCATCATGTCATTGTGACGTCACGTCCGCCTCATTTCTCCTCGCCTGTGAGTTCTTCTTCGCGGATAACGCGCTTCTCCGTCTGTAAAAACACATAAATATCTTCGTTAAGTTTTGATCCTCTATGATATACTACACTACACTGTGTGCCTTACAATATGTATTTATATGGGGCATTCCGTACCGATTCTATCTACGTCGGACCCTCTTCGATTCGGTTGGTATTTTTTTTATAATATTGCTCTAACTCGAAAAATCACTCTAATTTTTTTTAATTTTTTGTTTCTTTTAATTTGTATTAATTACAATTTTTCAAAGTGAACATATTTTTAGCCGGAATAAAAAATTCTGAAAAAATTCTCAAAAATCCTGTATCAGATGCGAAAATTTTCAAGCCTTGAACGACAGTGGTATCGCATTAGCTTCTATTTTATCTTATTTTTTAAATTATTTTAAATGATTTAAAATTGTATTTAAAAATATGAAAAAAAAATAAAAGCTAATGGGATACCACTTTCGCTGTAGGCTTGAAAATGTTCATATCTGATGCAGGATTTTTCAGAATTTTTAATTCCGGCTAAAAATATGTTCACTTTGAAAAATTGTAATTGATACAAATAATTGTTTTTTTTTTTATTTGGAGTGATTTTTAAAGTTAGAACAATATTATACAAAATTACCAACCGGATTGAAGAGGTCCGAGGGTCCGACGTGGGTCGAATCGGTATGGAATGCCCCATATATGTATATATAAATATATATATATATCAACCAGGGCCCAATTTCTATATCGACGGAATTAGAATATAGATATTTATCTGTAGGGTAAATCGGGGTGACATAGTCATAATTTTTTTATCAATGAAAATTGGTGATTTAACGTTACAAAAAGCTTTAAATTTTGGTCGTAACCAATCCTAGAAACATCGAACGGAAGTAATTCACTCAGAACGTTCGATACTTTCGATGCGGGATTTAATTAAAGCTCTATAAATAAATCGCTGTGGCTATTCTCACGATTCACGCCCGATTCGCGGCGGATTCGTGTTCAGCGGGAAAAAGTACGTCCAAATAGGTGGCAGTTCATTTAAAAAAAGAAAAAAAAGAAAAATTCGTCCAAAAATTCCTTTCGAGCCCATTTTTCGCGTTTTTCAACGTCCTCGAACGGCACGATGAAACGCTTCCAAAATTTCGAGCAGCATCACATCTTGTTTATTTTTTCCCGTAGAACGCACCTCGGATTTTCCCTAACTCCATTGAGAGTCGAGATATCGATGTTTGGAAATCACTGAAATCGACGTTTTTCCAAAAGTGGCTAAAAAAATGGAAAAATCGTTGGTCTCATAGATTTTTTTGTTGTTTCATGGCTATATTCGACATATTTTTTTTTTTATATTCGAAGCATTTTTCAGACCCGAAGAAGCTACCATAAGAACCGGAAATCGGTGGAACTTTGTAAAAAATAAATCAATTACAGGTTTCGTTACCGACGGATTCTCGTGTTTGGAGTAGAAGGTAGATGAACCTCTTTGGGTTCATCGAATTGTAGTTAGCGAGGAGAAAACAGGTCATGGAGGATCGTAGACACGAGAAGAGAAGTATTGGCTTGACCCGAAGAAGCTATCTTGAGAACCGGAAATACGTGGAAATTCGTGGAAAAAAATCAATTACAGTTTTCGTTACCGACCGAGCTCCGGGAGGAAGACAAATCAACCTTTTGGAGTTCATCGACAGGGGTCCGCAAATTGTAGGTAGCGAGGAGAAAACAGGTAGTCGAGGATCGCAGATACGAGAGAGAAGAAGCATTGGCCAGAGCCGAAGAAGCTATCGCGAGGACCGGAAATTGCCGTCCCGCCAGAGACTTCGAGCAACACATGAAGTCATGCTGGAAAGGGTTGTGTCGGGGGGGGGGGGGGGGGTTGGCGGATAGAGGCCAGTTTGTCATGTGGCCTGCCTCTGCGGTCGTTATAGGTACGAAAGAAGATACACGTTCAGCGTCGGCTATACTTATCGCCATCATCTTGTATATTTTCGAGGCGAACCCGCTTCGCCGGCCACGTTCGCGTGCCAATAAATCCGAGAAGCAATACCGCTATCTTCGCGAAAGAAGTAACTACCACGAATTCGTCAAGAGAACTCGCTGTATTTGCACCGGACAAATATCAAATAATTTATAATTATGTGAAAAATTGCATTCAAAACAAACCACACATTATTCATAAAATCCAAAAAAAAAAATTCAAAATGACATAAAACTTAAACGGTTCCATCGATTCTCTTGAAATTTCAATGGGATCTTCGGTTGATCACATTCGATCTGTGCACGCGTTTTTAGCTGGATAGCTCAAAAATTGCGAGCGCCACATTGCGTACAGACATTTTCGAAGAAATAAAAAAAATGGCGCACAAAAAAAAAATAACTGAAAATTTTTTGATGAGATAAGGAAAAATAAGTTTCACATTATTTAATTAATTAAGCTTCCAAAACATTCCAAAAACGCGCAGCCGAGATGGCAAAGAAACCTGAGAGTTCCCGTTCTAAAAAATGGCACCTCGCAATCAATGTCGATAACAAATTTAAAAAAAAAAATTATTATAATAAAATTAATAACACATTAAAAAAAACATATTATAATAAAACAATTGTTAATAAGAGATTAACATTTTTGTAAAAATATTAATGTATAATCATCAGTCCTCGACGAAGCCGCACGGCTGCCGCGGTTATCGCGGCGATCCGTAACCGGGACACCGGATCGAACGGCAGTCGCGCCCGAGTAGAGATAAAAAGGTCGCTATATTCGGGGGTGCAATATGAAATAAAATTTGTAGGGCTCTAGACGATCGAGGGCCGAGCACTCGACCGCAGCATCCACTTCTACGTAACTGTGCAGCAGTTTTGGTCAGTGCCACGACTATACTGCATTGCCGGTGAGCGCGCACCGTTGACCTTTTCCACTTGTTCGCCGAGCGGAGAGACAGCAGAGAGACACGGGGGTGGCAGAGAGGGACGAACGGATAGAACAGTCGTCCCGGTCGATTTATCACGGCTTCGTGAGGATTTCCTATATCCGTTTTCAGGCTACAATATACATATCCACACATACACACATTCACACATACACACATACACACATATACACATATACACATACACACACACACATATACACATATACACATATACACATATACACATATACACATATACACATATACACATATACACATATACACATACACACATACACACATATGCATATAAATGGTTTAATGTCAGAAGGGCGTATATGAATAGGTTTTCAATACATCATACGCCCTTTTCGAAATAGGCCGTCGATATATGTATGAATATGTGTCGATATATATATGTGTATATATGTATATATATGTATGGCACTACATGTACTATTAATGGGACGAAGACTAGTGGATCGTAGAAGGGCATATCGATGACACAGACGAAAGAGACCGATTCCGCACATCCTCGGTTTTCTACTTCATAGCAATTGCTTTCTTTTTTTTTTTTTTTCCCCTATAAAATGGAGAGCCAGGGGGTTCGGAAGAGAAACAAGAAGAAAGCAGCGTTGACGGCACGCGTCCGAGCGGATGGCATCAACGTCATTTTTCAAATTGAATTCTTCTCTTTCACCCAGCGGGTGTCCACGGGCTGTGTCTACGTGTGTGGTTCTATCTCAGCGGGGCGGTTTACAAACGGTGTAGTGGCGGACAACGCCGTCTCGTCGCAGGACCGGCGACATTAATTTAATAGACGAGCGTCAAACCGCCCGAGACCCGGAAAGGAGACTTCGGTGAAAAAAATCCTCCGAGAAAGCTACGAAAATGCCCAAAAATGCAGTGTTGCATACAAAACTGGTAAAGTCATGACCTACAATCGACCGATTTTTCTTTAAATTTTTTTCACTGTGTCTCGACAAAAATTACAAAAAATAAAATGTCACGATGGCCAACTCCGAGTAAAAAAAAAAAAAAAAATTATATATGACACAAGATTTTTCCGAATTTTTTCAGATTTTTTTATTTGCGGCGATCGATAGCTTCATTTTTTAAATCGTACAAACAACGATAAGTAATTTATAAAAATCTGAGTGCCTACGAGAGTTAGTTCAGTCACATAAAAAAAAAAAGAAATCGCAATCCAAAGTGCGAAGGCTCAGAGGAAGGTCGAAATGGTAAGGAACGCCCCACACACACACTACAGTAGAACCTCGATTATCCGAACCAATTGGGGTCGAGACCAGTTCGGATAAACGATTATTCGGATAATCGATTTATGAATAAAAAATATTATAATAATAACATACGTAATGAATATGAGTTTTTTTTTTTGTATAAATTCGCATACAAACATTATATATATACACTTTGGAGCATATTATTAAACGCTTACTTTAAGCATTCTTCTTGTATATATATATATATATATATAATAAAGATTGATATTTGATAAAGTGGTCAATTTTTGGTTGTACAAGCGCATGATACAAATTTGCACACGCCTGCAACAAAGTAACGCTCAACGATATGTAACAAAGAAATTTTGCGGCATGGTTCGCATAATAAAAGTTCGGATAAAATAAATTGCAGTTCGGATAATCGAAGGTTCGGATAATCGAGGTTCGGATAATCGAGGTTCGGATAATCGAGGTTCGGATAATCGAGGTTCGGGTAATCGAGGTTCGGATAATCGAAGGTTCGGATAATCGAGGTTCGGATAATCGAAGGTTCGGATAATCGAGGTTCGGATAATCGAAGGTTCGGATAATCGAGGTTCGGATAATCGAAGGTTCGGATCATCGAGGTTCGGATAATCGAGGTTCGGATAATCGAGGTTCGGATAATCGAGGTTCGGATAATCGAGGTTCGGATAATCCAAGGTTCGGATAATCGAGGTTCGGTTAATCGAGGTTCTACTGTATTTCACTGTACAATATATAACATATAATACATAGGTGAGAGTTTGGCTGCGCTGCCTTTCTCGTCGTTGCCCTCCCGAGTTTTCTCTCCCCGTTCGTCAAAGCATAACTTGCAAACTCGGGGACAGTCTGATGCGACGTACAAACGGATTTACAAGGATATTCGACGAAAGTTTTGAAAGCTCTCGGGAGAGCGCGGAACTAACGCGGTGGGGGTTAAGCAAATGTAGCGGCAACGATATTCTTCGGTGCTTGTTATAATACTTGGAGTTTCCAGCGGGAAAACAATGTTGACGGAGTTTTAATCCTTCGGTACGGTGCATTACTAAGCGGCCATCTCCGTCGGGGCCGAGCGGACAGACTCGAATCGATGGATGAACCTTCGGAAAGGTCGATCTTTTCGGAGGTCGATCTTTGATTTTCCTCATTTCCTTCAAAACTTGGGCGGCACAGTAAAATTCGGATTTTTTTTTTTCTTTCCGATAATTTACGGTGTCGAGAGTATTCTCGTAAATTTTTATGTCGAAATTTAACGAATTCAACGAGTTATTTATTCGGAAAGTGGAGGAGCGCTCGAGCAGCGGCGCGGCCGAACTTTGAGCTTTTCTCAAAAAACGTGATTTTTAAAATCGGTGTCACTGATATCTCGAAAATTGGTTGACGGATGGAGTCTTATGAAGATTTTCACCGATATACTTCAACAGATTCTTTAGTCCTTAATGCTCTTAGATTTTTTATTATAATTATTTTATTATAATAGAAAATATATATATTTTTTTTTAAATAATTCAAAGTGTTGAAAATGAGTAAAATTGGGCACCGCAGAGAAACATAAAAAAAAAGAAACATAAAAAAAAATGAATAAAAAAATTCCGAAATGTTTTTCAATACATCCTCCTCCCACCCTAAAAAAAAAAAATGTAGTCGACGAAGCGTATATTTACCTCGAAAAAAAAAAAATCGCGAAACATTCGTGCATTTTTAGCCATTCACTGTAACTTCAGCCCTTAAAGACGTCGCAAAACATTTTGTTTTTTTTTATTTTTTTTTCATTGCACAAAACAGTCGATATCTTCGAAACCAATTGCCACTGATTGTTTCCCGGTCGAGGGAGACTCGCTCAGCTGCCAATCATGATTGTCCAAAAAAAAAATCGACCGACGCATAAAAAAAAAAACAGTACAAACCATTTCATTTATTTCATTTTACAACCACTCATTAAATCGATCAGAGCCTTCCGAAAAACTTCCCGAAAGCTCCAAGCCGAAGGTCCGCTTTGTGTGATTTCATCGTAAATTGAGATTGAGTTATGGCATTCAAAACGATTTTACGATTAATCCTACCCCCCCCCCCCCCCCCCCAAGGGTTGGGGTGGTAAAAGTAATCGAAATTCCATACAGATAACACAGTCATGCACAATATCGTACAAAATATAATCCATTGTAGTATTTCGTTCGGATTCGATTTAGCGTCGAAATAGGAAGTGACGGAAATTTAAAGGTTTTAATGTTGATGGTCGGAGCGAGGGGGGCAGAAAGGGGAAACGAGGGGGGAGGGGGGGGGGGAGAGCGAGGGTTGGAGGGAAAAGCCGGCGAAATAGCGGAGGTCCTCACACTCCTTCACTACGATTTTGCATATCACTTAGAATTCATGTATGGAATTCAATTTACGGGAAATATAACGGGGGGGGGAGGGGCGTCAGTCGGTCTCTGGCCGGAGTACACCGGGCCGATGAAAAAGAGTATCGGGGACATGGAAAGGGCCGAGGGTCGCAGCGGGTTGGACGGGGCAAAGCCAGCGGGCGACACGGAGCTTTCAAGGTGCATCGCTTCTTCTCGGGCGCGTTCGCCAGTTGCAAATAAAAACGGATAAAGCCGCCACGATGAAGAAATCCGGTCGAGGGGGGGTGGGGGGGGGGGGGGGGGGAGGGGGAGGGTTTGAGGCGCATTAATAATAAATCACGAGTACGTGCCAACATCGGCGGTCGTGGCAAAAAGGCACTTCGATCCTACAGGGAAATCTGGCCGATGTTGTTGCAATAAAAAATTGAAGTTGTAACGACGATGGGCAAGAGAGAGCCGTAAGGGTGGGTTGCTCGGGGCGCAATTGAATAAATACATAATCGAAAGTGGCCCGCGGCGAGGAGAAAGGGAAATTAAAGGGGGCGCTGCGAGGGGAGATTTTCCGAATAGCCTGAGGGACTTCGGCGATGATGTGGACATGTGGTTACGTATTATGAAAGTATACAGAAACGTATATAGAAAGAAGGTGGGACGAAATGGCGTTATGAAATACGCATTTTTTAGACTTTTGTTTTTGGGCATGCTTGTTGCATTTTGCGCCACCTTCACATATATCGCGCAGTCCGTAATGAGGTACATAATGTAGAGAAACGTGGGGCACGTGCACATGTGTATGGATATTATGCATTATTTAGTCACGTGTACGCACATAATGTAGAAAAAAAAGATGGGGCGGAATGGCCAAATGGCATTCTGAAATACGCATTTTTTCGACTTTTGTTTTTGGGCATGCTTGTTGCATTTTGCGCCACCTTCACATATGTCGCGAAGTCCGTAATGAGGTACATAATGTAGAGAAAAGTGGGGCACGTGCACATGTGTATGGATATTATGCATTATTTAGTCACGTGTACGCACATAATGTAGAAAAAAAAGATGGGGCAAGACGGTCAAATGGCATTCTGAAATACTTGATTTAAAAACTTTTGTTTTTGGGAATGCTTGTTTCATTTTGCTCCACCATCACATATGTCCTGAAGTCTCTAATGTAGTACATGATGTACGGAAAGGTGGCGCCAAATGGCCAAATGGCATAGTGAACTAATCATCTTAAAAAAACTATTTCTAGGTCCGCGTGTTCCATTTTGCCCCACCTTCACCTGCGCCATATCATAGTGAGGTACATAATGTAGAAAAAAAAAAAAAAAAAAATGGGGCAAAACGGCATTCTGAAACACGCATTTTAAAAACTTCACTTTAGATGAATTCTTGGGCGTCTAAGATTGCCAGGAAAATTCCTGATACGATCCGGATGATCCCGGAAAGTCTTACTGCGCGACTTGGGCGCGATGTATTTCGAAACCAGGTGGGAGCTTATTGGGGGGGAAAGAAAAAAATTAGAGAAAAGTGAAAATTTGCGAGGGAAAAGGTGATCGATAGTTGAACCCGGGTGAGGCGAATATTGGTAGAGGCGGAGTCTCATGCTATACGAGACAGATCGACGTCTTCCAGGAGACATTCAATTTTCCAAGAGACCCCCGAGACGAACGAATTTATTCGTTGCCTCGTGATAGACGTTATCTAAGAGAGATATAGGCGCTCTGATAACGGGTCGTCCGAGTGGGCTGTCGTTCCAGCTTTCTACCCTGGTAAACGGCATATAGGTCGATGTAGGGGAAGACATGATGGCATCAATTTTTGAACCCTGATAGAAGCAAAAGGAAAAAAATGCTGATAATATAATTCATCATATTCGTGGGAGAGAGAAGAGGGGGTGGGGTAGACAAAGCTGAACAGGGGGGGGGGGGGGGGGGGGGGTGAAGTGTAAAACCGGCCAGTGCCCAATGAAGTGGGATTCGCGAATTGATTTTATGCTTGAGTCCAGCATGAAATTTTACCTATCTTCGGAGAGTTATCTTTTCGACAATTATTGATTTTCAGAGTCATTATTAAATGAATTATTCGCCGTCGTTGGGTCGATGAAGCATTCCGGAGCGTGCTTGCCTCGCCGAATCCGGCGCCGTGACTGGGATATCGAGGTTTTCCCTCAGCTGGCCGATATGCGCCAGCGCTCCTCACCCACGTACCACAAATATGTACCCTCGACGATCGGGGCTGTCCTCCCCTCGTCTTGTTCCATATGAGAGCCTTTCGCAATCTGCGAGGCTCTCCTCAATGCGGAGACCTTAGCGGGCAATATTCGCCTCGCATCCACCGGAACTCGATAGCCCGGCGATACAGACGCTATGTGGGTGGATGACGAATTTCCCACGGAAAATTGTTTCCTCGCTCTTTTCGACCATCGGCCTTACCACCCCCCCCCCCCCCCCCCCCCCCCCCCAACGTGCTGTAACATCAGGGAACATTTCGCGCGAGATATTTTACCGCGGATATCCAATTATCGGTGAACAAGAGGCAGATTATCAGAGTCCACTTGATACTTCTGCCATCGATATGCCCGGACAGCCCGCCAACACGACCGGAAACGCCTCCGCGATCGTTCGGGATCGGCACCTCCGCGTCCGTCGTGGTTCTTCACTTTTCCGTTCCGTGTTGGAACAAGAAAACCGTGGATAAACTCTCAATTTCTCAGCTGGAAAAACAAGGTTTTCTCTTACCCATTCCACCGGCGAGAGTCTTTAATCACTAAGAAAACTATTGCTTCAGCCGGATCTCCAGCGCTATGTGTGTACAACGGTTTGGTGCACCAACGCTTTCTATCCCAAACAGTTGTTCGATTGGTAAATCCTGGCGTTTCAACACTGCCAGCATAGCACCATTGCCAGTGAACAACGATATTCAATCTCTAATTGAATGGGTTCGAAGGTGAATCGTCGGTGTGACAGGGATCTACACCCTACGTATAGAATCCATTCCCTCAGGGTGGCCGTCGAAGCGTGGGAGAACGCGTGAAACTACGCCAACCGTGGCATTCGCACGCTCGATGAATTATGTACTGTAACACGTTCGATCTGTAGCGACATGCATGTACACCGTACACACTCCCTACAATATGTGGAAATGATCGTCGGTTGTGTCTTGTGATGGTAACTGCGCCACAACTCCCCCATGAAAACGATTTGGCACGTCAGGTTCTTATTCCTAGGTAACGTGCAAAGGTTTCCAAATGAACGAACCCATTTTTGGCGTGCACGATTCACTGGTGTCCTTCGCCTTACCACATGCATTGTCCGAGGCGACCACGTGCCACGACAGTCCTCCACGCATGACCATTCCGCTTGCGTGTGGGCTGTACGTACCCGCGAAACTGGATGCACACTGTACTGTATAGGCCACACCTGATACCGCACACAAAGCAACATCTATCTGTAATGCGCATAGAAACGCGCCAAGAGCCGCGTAGGATCCATAACTCGCGTGCCTAGCCATTAAGCCCGGTCCTCTGGTTCACGCAGTCCTCGTCATCCCACGAGCCAGCGGTCCAAGGATATATCCTTGCCCAATGACGTGGCTCTACGAGCGTTGTACCTATCCCATGGTACTCAATCCAGGATACTATAATCTCAGCTTCAACGGATATCGACGGGGATCAATTCTGTCGCAAGTGATGAAAAACGCCTTCGTTTTCCTGCCCCTCATTTATGCGCAACAAAAGACGCACTGCTAGTTGGATAAGTGGGGAACGATGAAATGTCTCATTCCATCGGAGGTTCTTGTAGTCCTGCACCTCATCGATGCCTCCGGAAAGACAGACTTTAGTTGGGCATGTGGAAAACCGTGAAGGCCCTTATTCCTTCGGAGGTTCTTGTAGCACTGACCCTCATGAATGTCCAGAAAAGACGGACTTTTAGTTGGTTATGTGGAAAACAGTGAAGCGCCTAATTCCTTCAGAGGTTCTTGTATTCCTGACGATGAAGAACCTGATTTCCTTGAAGGTTCTTGTACTCCTGACCCCAGAAAAAGACGGACATTTAGTTGGGTATGTGGAAAACCGTGAAGACTCTTATTCCTTCGAAGGTTCTTGTAGTCCTGCCCCACATTGATGCTCAATAAAAGACGGTTCTTCAGACGGGTATGTAGAAGACGGTGAAGGGCCTTATTCCGAAGGTTCGTCCTATACCCTGTCCGTGGAATTCACAAAGGTGCTGCTGGCAGCATACTCGGACGTATATCTTCTCGGGTCATGATACATCTATACCCGGTACACGTGATAATCCCGATAGTTCACCTCCCACCGCCGGTCTGGTTCTTCGACCATCGTCCGGGCGTTCGATGGAAGCTCTCGTCTCATTCCTCCGTCGAAGTGGTAAAAGGAGGATTAACAAAGGGTGGCGTGAAGGTGAGAGGCTCAGCCTCGGGTTGTATCTAGGTGCCGGCCAGTATTGTAGAGCGAACGAATGATGCTGGAGGGGAAACGGCGATAGGGGCGAATGAGGGTGTCGGGCGTTTAAGTAGGTCGCTTCGCGTCGAGGCCCCTGTAACCCCTTTTCCTCCGGGTCTCGATTTATACATACCCATATCCTCCCCGGCAGACGGACCGCACAGTCGTACAGTTATAGTTCGTGTCTATGTGCGGGCCGAAAAGTCTCTTTGGTACGGTTATACAGTGACCGGTATAAGTACCCCGCGCGGGATGAAGCTGATTGAGTCACTGCAAAGTCCGCCGCGAGGACTTTTAGTCCCGACTGCGGTAAGCCGGTCAGCTTCATAGTCGGGGTGAAGTGCACATACTGGCATTTACTGGACAAGCGGCGGGGTCAAACGAATCCGCCTCGTTCCGCGACGCTCTTTCGCCCTCTCACTGTTTGTCTCCCACTTCGGCCTCTCGCACACACGAGATTGAAAGCCCCCGGTGCCAAAGGTTGTTCTCCGGGGTTCAATCGAGAATTTCAATATTCTATTTTCGCTACGATCCACCCCGTCGCCGACAAAACGAACGAAAAAAATTAGTTCACTCTATATAACGAACTGTACAGTGATCGCGATGTATTGGGCAAGACTCGGACATTTAACAAACAATTTCTCGTTCACAAAGGTTCACTACTTTTGTTATTATTTTTTTTTTTTTCAGTCGCGACTGATGTAATACGACCGACACGAGATTGTAAAAGTAACGACAAAATGCTGACACCTAGAAATTCCTCTGTGCAAGCTACACACGCTAAAGTAACATTTTGACGTACATCGAGAAAAAGAATTGTTGAATTAACCAAAAGTCGCGGTGCATTACGTTCCAAGCTGTTGTCTGTTTGGTACAAACAAGGCATTGTTTTGTTGAATGATTATTTGCTTCAATGGATTGAAAGTTTGTCGATTCCATCAAACATTTTTCTTGTACCACCCAAATAAAACCTTTGAACGTATTTCACTACGCCTTCGTTAAGCCCACCAGTTCGTTTTCTCAGTTTAATGTTACTTTTTACTATAGCGTCATCGCGACGTGGTGGATGAAATTCTTGGTTACCGTACGAAGCTTACTGTGTCAGGCAATTGAATCGCCGATTACTCGATGGGCAAAATTGCACTTTCACCGATAGGGCAAAAGTGGTCAATATGGATCGCCCTGAATTAAATTCTTGGTTACCGTACGAAGCTTACTGTGTCGGGCAATTGAATCGCCGATTACTGGATCGTCAAAACTGCACTTTAACCGATAGGCCAAAAGCGGTCAATACGGATCACCCCAATTAACGCGTTAATCGACGCCACATGAACCTCTTCGTATCAATCACTTTCACCCCATACATGACCTAAAAAAAAAAAAAAAAAGAAAAAAAAACTATCAACGTGCCAAGAAACGTGGATATTGAAAGTTCCCGAGAATAGTAACGATAAAGGAGCGATACGATAGAAAGGAAGAGCGATTGAAAAATCCAAGAAACCGCCGACGAGCGAGGATTGGAGAGAAGGAGGTGGGGGAGGGGGGGGGGGGCGATTGTGAATGGGAATCCTGCCAATGGCGCGCAATACCTCGTCCGTGACGTAAAGTTCACTATGCCTCAAGTGAAACGAAAGATGACGTGGCCCTACTCCAACAACCCTGGTGCGAATTTTATCGGGACTCGGCGTTCCCGCCCTCGCTCCCAACTTCACATTGGCAACATGTCGGGAAGGAGTCTGCGGAGAACGATTGAACGCTCTCCTGATCTGACCGCAAGAACGCGAAGGGGGGGGAGCAAAGTATAGATTCACTCCCTTTTTGCGAAAGTATAAAAGCCGGGATAAGAGTCCCGTAGGAGCACCTCACAACCCGTTCGCAGCCGCGTTCGCCCGAGTTTGCCCGGAATTTCTTATACCTCCATTCGCGGACGCGAATAACGTAGAAAAACCCAATACGCATTGGAATTCTCAATTCCCATGCGGTATATGCCGTACCTGAGTTTTTGAGAGAGGAGAGGGGGGGGGGGGGCATTCTCTCGTGAAAGCCGGTCGTATAATCGTATTCGGCCATTGTTGACGTGCTTTTTTGAAATTCCATCGGCTCAGCGGAGCCCTTTTTTGGCATTCGATATTGTACTAATATAATGGTAAAAAAAAAAAAAAAAGAAAGTATTACGATTAGATATTTAATCTCTCTATAGTATAAAAAGATTTCGCCGCCGACGTGTTCAAGAATCGTGGGGAGGGGGGCTTGGAATAATGCGGGCTTAAGTCCATTGAGCTTGATGGAACTTGGAACAACAAGGACTTCAGTCCATTAAGCCTAGAGGGAATTGAAATAGTGAGGGCTTAAATCCATTAGGCTCGAGGGGACTTGGAGTAGTAAGGCCTCAAGTCCATTAAGCTTAAGGGGAGTTTCGAATAATAAAAGCTCAGGTTCACAGAGGGGTAGCGAGCGCGCGAGCCCAGAGTTCCCGCTAGTGTATGTAAAATTTTGATTTTTAAAAAGTGTGTTATATCGATAAGTGATCGATATACTGATAACAATTGAACACATAAAACACCATGTAATCATCCATTAAATTAATTAGTAACAAATCACGTAAATAACACTACCGGGATTCAACTGCAAATTGAGTTGCGGTCAAATATTTTTTATCACTTGTGCGACTAGATATTTGTTTCGAACAAGAGTTTTTTTTTTTTTTTTTTTTTCCCCGATATGATCGGCCTATTCCGTGCCGATCAGGCATATTCTTAGTTGAGACAATGAAATGATTTTTTTTTTATGCTGATCTAACTTTGCAGTGAACTTAACTGAATATTTCATTCACCGCCAGCAACCGCCGTATTAGGTTGATTCAAACAACTCTTGTTTGATCTTACCAAAGGTTTTTTTTTTTTTTTTTCGGTGCGCAGTGTGTCTTAACAGCATTTGCAGAATGCTGCTAAAAAATTGTCCCCAAGATTAATAATTGTAAATTACGGAGTGCTATGAATATACGATAACTCGGCTTGATTCAAACAACTCTTGTTTGATCTTACCAAGCCGTTTTTTTTTTTTTTTCGGCGCGCAGTGTGTCTTAACAGCATTTGCAGAATGCTGCTAAAAAATTGTCCCCAAGATTAATAATTGTAAATTACAGAGTGCTATGAATATACGATAACTCGGCTGTTCGTACCGGGCCGTCTGAGGGACCGGAGATGAAACAGTGGCAGAGCGCGGTCCGCCGACGGGCTGCAGTTCTCCCCGTTGAAAGTTGTCCCTGTTACATGCGCTCATCCTTCACCGTGAGAAAATTCTCTCCAATTAATCGCCACCCCCTCCGCCCATTCCGCTGGAAGAAGAGGGTGAAGGGACGCCTCTCGCACGAGTTTTCTACAGCTCGCGGTGAATTTCACCTGCTGCACCGTCGCACTCTTCCGGTAGGAGATTAAAATTCACCTCTCGAGAGCCTCCCGCGCAAAGAAGCGGCCTGGGAATTAGACTCTATAGAGCGGAGGGGGGAGACGAAACGGGACGAAGGGTTGCAGGGAATTAGCTTCCCTGGCCGGTAACAACTTCACTTCCGGTTTCTATGCAAGAATTCACGGATCCATGCGTCTCAGTCTCGTTACGTCTGAGAAGCTGTGACGCGCTACCGACTGCGAGGTGCACGTAAGTCGAGGCGGAGCTCAGTCGCGAGGACGTTGTCTCAGCTCTGTATTGAGTCGAGAGAAGCTACTTCCGGTATAGAGAACTCTACGCGTTGTCGCACAAATATTAAATTATTTCTTTGCGAAAAAACATCGTGAATTATCATTTTTATTGTGTTTGTTTTTTTCTTTATATTACATTTTTTTTCGTGTTTTCGTTAAAGGTACTTCCGTTATAGAGAACTCTTCGCGTTGTCGCACAAATATTAAATTATTGCTTTGCGGAAAAACACAGTGAAGTATCATTTTTATTGTGTTTGTTTTTTTCTTTATATTACGACATTTTTTTTTTTTTTTTTTTTTTGAAGTATTCGTTAAAGGTACAGACGAAGATATAGACAAATGTAGAAGCGCACTGCAACGATCTTTACGATATAAAATTTGCACCTTTAGCGATCGTCTGTGCGTGCAATTTACTAAAATAGCCGGCAACTTTGCCGATTGAGATAGTTACTGGGATAAGTTAACCGTCAATAAGCAACGTCGAAGCTCTATGCTCGAACAGTCGGTCTCTGTATTTTGTACGAAGAACCACAAAAACACAATCGAAACTTTTTCTCATTATCGTTAGCGTATCCGATCATCCACCTGCGTCTCGCACCTGTACATAAGGCACACTTTAGTTAACCGTGAATTCGACATAATCTCCCGAGCAATTTCTAAACGAGCTCTCCGGACGGCGTTTCAGTGTTTATTCGTGCTATTCTCGCGGGAGCTCAAGTCCAACGGCTCCCGCAGGGCTGCACTGCAAAATACATACTAAAATACGCTCCTTTGCCGTAAACGCTTGTGGACTGTTTATGCTAATTTTTTTTTTTTTAATTTCACCGTGGAAAACCGCTCCACCGGGGGGAAGAAAGAAAACAAAAAAAAAAAACCTATTTTCCATCCGCGTTACATAAAGATACTCGTTTTAATTATTTTTCATTCTCTTCGTACTGCGACAATTGTCTCCTATATTCTCTCGACCGTATGATATATCGTACGTTCATCGTAATAAATAATCGTAATAATAACAACCGTCACAATGAAAAAATAACAATAATCACGATGAAGGAATTATAGTAGTTATGATAATACTTTTTTTTTAGAATCCCCCGCCCAATCTTAAGGCACAATTGCATCTCTGCCAGTCATAACCCTACCAGAAAACATCTCTACCGTACTACCGTGTACCATATTATAACTGAACCCTACTAGAACTCTCCCAGAAAACATCTCTATCATATTACAACGCTACCGTATTAGAACTCTACCAGAAAACATCTCCATCATATTAGAACTCTACCGTACTAGAACTGTACCAAAAAACATCTCTATCATATTCTAACTCTACCCGTACTAGAACTCTACCAAAAAAACATCTCTATCGTATTACAACTCTACAGTACTAGAACTGTACCAGAAAACATCTCTACCATATTACAAGTCCACCAGATAACATCTCTATCGTATTACAACTCTACCGTATTAGAACTGTACCAAAAAATATCTCTACCATATGACAACTCTACCAGATAACATCTGTACCATATTATAACTCAACCCTACTAGAACTTTCCCAGAAAACATCTCTATCATATTACAACTCTACCGTATTAGAACTCTACCAGAAAACATCTCCATCATATTAGAACTCTACCGTACTAGAACTGTACCAAAAAACATCTCTATCATATTCTAACTCTACCGTACTAGAACTGTACGAAAAACATCTCTATCATATTCTAACTCTACCAGAAAACATCTCTACCATATTACAACTCCACCAGATAACATCTCTACCGTATTACAACTCTACCGAACTAGAACTCTACCAAAAAATATCTCTACCATAATACAACTATACCATACCAGTACTCTACCAGAAAACATGTCTACCACATTACAACTCTACCAGATAACACCCGTATAATATTATAACTCTACCGCACTAGAAATGTACCAGAAAACATCTCTACCATATTACAACTCTACCAGATAACATCTCTACCATATTATAACTCAACCCTACTAGAACCAATAATCCTTTTTTAGAACCCCCACCCGATCCGAAAACTTCAGAAGATCTTTTCACACACAGCTTTATCGAGTGGGGTGTTCGTTCCATGTCTTTTTGTTCTCCGTCGATCAGCTAATCGACATCCCGGCAGGACACGCAGAAGCTCCGACATTCAAACCAATCGTTTTTTTCCGCCCCCGAGTCCTTCCATGTCCGGGGGTATCGAACCGGAGCCTGAAAGAGCCGATCTCACTGCCCAACTTTGCACGCCCTTCCGTTCAAACGCCCTCGCCCGGTGTCACTTTCAACACCCGGCATCGGAGCGCCAACTCCAATAACACCGTTCGAATTCCACGCGACGTTCTCGTTGAGCGGTGAAAAGGCACCGGAGCCGATTCGCGGCCCGGAGCTGCTACCGGCAGCCCGAAGAGAGGTTAGCACCGCAGAGTAGCTGCCATAGGGGCAGCCCGTGTGTCAGCGGAAACGAATTGCCTCCTCGCTGAACCACTGTCGATGGAAAGCCCCGTCGCTTATTTTCTCACCCTTTCGCGCGCAGGCACTCCCGGGCCGCGACCCTCGAGCACAGGAGAGTCGACGAGGCGCGTCGAGCCGAGCGGAGATCCAAAGGGATGCTGAAGAAAAAAGCCCGCCTCGCACCCCACAAAGGCATTCAGCGCTTTAATCACCGATTCGATTACGATTGTTTTCGATACTGCGCTCGCTTCGGCCCTACCGGAAATGCGAGTGGTAGCGCCATTCGCTCAGGCGTTTTGGGATTTTGGTGTATCATTTTTAGGTCCTCTCTTGTGCGACCAACAAATTTGTGCTTTGGCACACATAGAGAGAGATGGTCTTGATCCAAACTCCCAAAAAATCTTTCATCCGTGACAGAGGAAATGCGTCACTTCCTGTTTGAAAATTTCATTTTTTTTTTCGACCGGAATTGACGTCGCAACGGAAATACCTCACTTCCAGTTTGGAATTCACATTCGTCGACCGGAAGTGGCGTCATAATGGAAATGCGTCACTTCCAGTGTATGAAGGTCATTTTTCTACCAGAAGTGACGTCGCGGGAAAAAAAGCGTCACTTCCGGTTTGAAAATCTCAGTGTTCAACCGTCAGTGACATTGTACGGAAGGGCATCACTTCCGGTTCGCGAGTCTAAGTTTTCGACCGGAAGTGACTCCATACAGGCGAGCGTCGCTTTCGATTTGAGAATCTCGGTTTTCGACCGGAAGTGAAGTTATGCGGGAAAGCGCGGCCCGCCCTGTCCCGAGCAGTTCCGAGTGCTCGTGTCGCCCCCGAGGAAGTTGCAATGTCCGCAGCCTCAGGTAGACTCCGTTCTCGACCTCGGAGACTGTGCCGTGCGTGCAAACTACCGTCCCGGCCCCGTCCTTGGTTCCGCAACTATCTCACGACCCAGTAATTTGTCGGTCGGTCGGTTAGTGTACCAGCACATCCTAACAAAGTACAGATATCTCAGGAGTTACCCGCCTCGCTAGCATCGATCGTCCCTCGTCCCGGCCTTCCGGTCGTCGTCACTGTCGTCCGTGCGAGAGCGGCGCGAAGTCGTAAAATTCCCGGGAGAGGGATGGAAACTTGCACGCACACACACACACACACACACACGCTGGTTCCGCATCCAGAGTACGTAACTCCACCCACCTTGTAAGTACAGTACAATGCGTTGAAGCTCCTATAGCTTCTCCCTTTTCTGCGTTCCATTTCGACGAGGGGAGAGCGGGAGGGTGGCTTTAACGCGCCCGATGCTGGGAGAGCTTGCGCTCGGAGCTTCCGCTCGGACGTTTACGTTATACGTGAAGTTTCGCACCATAGAACCGGCGGCGACCTGCTCGTAATTATGCACGGCCTCCTCCTCGTCCTCCTCGTGGGGCTTTATATATTCCGACGTTCGTTGAATATTTCAAGCCCCGATGCGGGCGGGGCGAGGTGAGAAGCTCCCAAACTCTGCCCCGATACCTTACACGACGCGGTGTTGAGCGCTATATTGACGCGGTATGGGAGTGTAATGTTAATTCCGTCGTGTTAGGTCGATGCAGGTCAAACACGCTGACTCGGCGATTCTTCACGCCGAGGACCGGCAATCTGTTTTTTTTTTTTTTGGTGGCACTTTGCGAAATGCCGAAAAGGCGGATTTTTTTTTTATAATTGGGCGGAAGTCTTGAATTCTCTTGTTGGGGAATTTCGAACGAGAGGATTAAGACTCGATTCGTCGCACCGCTGCAGCGATAAAAATTTCTATTAGCCGCTGCAACGGCTCGAGTGAAATACAATGCCGGAGAGACCCGAGACGAGGAGGAAACGCGAATCGGCTGGCGGGGGGAAAAAAAAATAATAATATAGTTCACCGCGTATAATTCAGCATACGCGAACCGCCGCGACGTACCGAAATTATTCGGGGCATAATTCACAGGTGACGTGGATGTATCTCGCGCCGGGTGTATCGATCGTGTGCATTCCACCCAAAACAGCAATTCATATGAGAGAGAGAGAGAGAGAGAGAGAGAGAGAGAGGGAGAGGGAGAGGAAGTGCTCTTCTCTCATTCTCCTCGTCTCTTTAATGGCTCTGTCTATCCACACGAAACATAGCGCCGCTATATTATGCTCCTATATAACAGTCGAGCTTTCGGTCTTAACGCGATGTGACACACGTTTCTGTCGCGCGTTTCACCTTCAACGCCGTGCGAATCCTGATTTATACGAGCGATCTGTCCGAGAGTCGACGTCTTGAGCGAGCCGAACGAGCGAGCCGTATTTTCGGGACGAACGAACCTTTTCGACTGTGTCGTTGTTATCGTCTATTTTTTCATTTTTTTTTTTTGTTCTCACCGAGAGACAAAAAATCAAATTGGAAAAAAAATCGTTCCGAGAAAAAGAAATATTGTCGAAAATAAATAATGCCGGAAAAAAAGTGGTCTTTAGAAATTTTTATTCGTCGCTTCGAGAGTTGACCCATCGATGAACTTGACTAAGGTGAAAAGCCCATTTGAATTAAAATGTCTGAAAAAGATTCTGGTAGAGTTTTTTTACTCTCAGGTAGAGATTTTGCTAGAGTTCTAATACGGTAGAGTTCTAATATGGTAGACATGTTTTACGGTAGAGTTGTAATATGGCAGACATGTTTTACGGTAGAGTTGTAATATGGCAGACATGTTTTACGGTAGAGTTCTAATACGGTAGAGTTCTAATATGGTAGACATGTTTTACGGTAGAGTTGTAATATGGCAGACATGTTTTACGGTAGAGTTCTAATATGGTAGACATGTTTTGCGGTAGAGTTGTAAGATGGTAGACATGTTTTACGATAGAGTTGTAATATGGCAGACATGTTTTACGGTAGAGTTCTAAAATGGTAGACATGTTTTACGGTAGAGCTGTAATATGGTAGACATGTTTTACGGTAGAGTTGTTATGTGGAAGTGTCGTGAGTGGCAGAGATGTAAGCAAGCAACAACAAGAAAGAGACGTATCCCTGAGAAATGTTTGATGAAGAGACTGCGGCTGATTATTTGCGAGCGGGGAGAGCGGCGTACTGCGTTCGAGGATTCCACGTTATCGCGACTAAGGTTTGATCGGCGAATCGGTCAGTCGCTCTCCTCGACGATAAATAGACAAATGTGAAATTTCCAATGTTAAAGAAAAATGTCTGAAAAAATTGCATCCCAGAAAAAAAAAAAAAGAAAAAAAAAGAGTGTGGCTGAGAAATGTTCGACGACGAGACTGCGCGCGGTTGGTATCTGCGATCGGTGAGAGCCGATCAGAGCGCGTTCGCGGATTCATCGTTTGGCGAATGGGTTTTTGATCGGCGAACCGATCAATCGCCCGACTCGATGAGAAACGGACAAAGGTGAAACCTCATCGGGCCTCCGTCAAGCAGGAGCCGCCTCTTCAGCGGGCGATACACCGTCCGGTGCGGCCGTTCTGTACGCGATACGACACCGCATTGCAGCGTACAACGAGCCCGGCAACAGGTGATTGCGCGTTACGTACTCGACGCAAATATCGAGCGGTCGCGCGAGCGATAACTAAAATGTATACGGATGGCTAATGCCCGGTGTTATTAAGCGGAGCTATAGCCGTGTCACGAAATATAACGATTCGTCTGCGGTGAACTAATACTCACACACACACACACACACACACACACACACACACTCTCTCTCCCTCGCTCGGTCAATCGACTTGCCGCAAGCTTGCCGAATGCCCCGGGGCTCAATCAACTACCGAGAGCGCAATAACTCGACCAACGGTCAGCCAACACAGCCCATTCGTACGGCTACTACGAACTCATCCGCCGGTACAGTGCAAATATTAATAAATATTAATAATTCATAATAATAATAATAATAATACCGATGACAATGATCAGCGATTGTTGTTTGCTTATCTTTGGTGGTGAAAGTTAAAATCATCGTTAGTGTCAAACTTTGATGATTTTTGAAAAAGAAAAAAAAAAAATCGTCACCGCTCTCCGGCGCAAGACAATTTTAGGATAGTGAACAAATAAAAAAATCATGGACACTTGTGAACAATAATTTCTTGGTAAAAAGTACACATTTTTGTTTACCGTGTAGCTTTCTCTAACGGCGACCAGACTAATTTGAAGAAAAACTTTAATCCGCAGCGACCGACACAGACATATACGTCGGCGTAAAGCGAATTTGTCGTACCATCGGGACTTCCTTCCCGGTGCAAAAGTCCCACCGCAGTTACGACGACCTAAGCCTTTTGCGGGTGGTGAAAGACGCCAATGGTTCATGTAACTACCGTCGACATAAATAATAACGCGCCAAACTTTTTCTCCGTCTCTCAGGTGTACGACACCTCGAGCAGGTACGGCTTTGTCCGGCGGGACCGGGAGGGAGGGAGGGAGGGGGGGGGAGGGGAGGAAAAGCTCGTAAGGTAAGGTTGGAAAAGCTCATATGGTCCGTGGGGCAAGAAAAAGGGACGTGTGGAAGACGCCTCGTGACTCCGATATCGGCCACCGCCCCGGCCAGTCGCAGTCGGTGCAGTCGTAGGTGAAGCCGAAGAGTTACCAGCCACCCGAGCCAACCAACCCCCGAGGGCGGCTCGGGGGTGGTTTTGGGGTGGTTCGAGAACCGCCTTTACCGGCTGCACACACACACACACGCTTTCCCCGGGAAACTTGGCTCCGGGAAAAGCTGTGCTCCACCGCGGTAACGACACTCGTCGTCGGTTCGAACGTCACATTGAGTTACCGCTTCGCGTTGCCCAAGGACTTAAGTTTTGCGAAACTATACCGGTGTGGATGCGCGGGTATACCGATGTGCTATCTGCAATAGCGGAGTAAACGAGGTTGCAGTCTGCGGTTTCGAAGAGATTCCCTCCTGGGTCGTGGCGGTTCCAGGAGGGGGGGGGGGGGGGGGGGGGGGGGGGGGGGCGAAACGGACCGGTGTCGGAGCACGCGCGTCGTCTCGGCACATGTCCTGGTGAACCGAAAACTTGTCCACCGAGGGCGCGCGGACGGTGAGGGCGAAGACGAGGCCGTCGAGTCAACACGCCTCGTACAATTATGCAATTTGAAGACACCCGGAGGACGAGTGCGAGACGGCTGTCGGAGTGACTCTCAGTCAAGGGGGGGGGGGGAAGGGGGAGCCACCTGTGTGTATTCTCCGTGTGCGCACATGTACATTATGCAAATCCGAGGGTCTGAAGGGCGGTCGCGTCAAAAGTCCCGCTACTGAGAGACCGCGTCTCGGCGACAAACGATCTCGAGACACCTACGCGAGTACAGCGCAAAGATTTACCGAGCGGTCAAGTGGATCTCGCGGTTGTTCTTGCGAAACGTTTTATCGTGGTGGTTTTGAGACTGTGGTCATTTTTTTGGTACTCCTGGATGAAGCTTGGACAAACAGAGAAAATTTCGAGATCTTAATGTTGGAGTACTTAGAATACTCTGAGATTGTTATTATATTAATTGTAATTTTATGAGATGTAGTTTTTTTTTGTATTAAGAAAAAAAAACGGTGCAAAGTAATTTGCAGGTGGCTTTTCCTCATTTATTAGAATAGGCAAAATAAGTGTTCTATTCTTGAAGCCGTTTGCACAAACTTTTAGGCATCTGTTGATTATAGTGGATGATTATTTGTCTTATGGTCGATATTCTTATCCCAGAAGAAAAAAAAAAACATTAATTGCAATCGTTTTGCAAAAATATTAACTGATTTATTTACTTATTTATTATATTTTGTTGACTGCGACGAACCCTTTTCATAATAAATTTACAGTTCAGATAAACAATCGATATATTTTCCTATGGCATGTGCGCACATCATCGAAGCATACAAAATGCAAACCATCCACTATAATCAACATTTCTCAACAACTAATTCTCATTTGACAAATCCCAAGTGCTCAACAATTTCTTTCAGCAGACCCAGTGAAAAAGGTCCCATCGAAGTGGTGTTCCATTTCGCCCCGGCGTCATGCCTCGATGCACATAAGTCACTCCGAAGCCCAGTGAGAGAGAACGCAAACGCGGACAAATAACTCTCCGAAGGTGAGACCGGGGGCAAAATGGCACAGCGGGGCAAAACGGGACAGTGATGGCAAAATTCAACGTTGCAATAATTTTTGAACCCGCCCCATTTTGTCACAACGATACATCCGGCTTTTTGAAGCCCCTTTTGCCCCCACCTAACATCTCATCGCCGCCGTCAAAAAGTTATTGGAAAAATTGCGTTTTCCGATAATTTCACGTTATCCCGTTTTGCCTCGCTGTGCCATTTTGACTCTCCCCTAAATTCTCTGGTACCGTTGTGGCCCTCAATAATGTCACCGAACTAGCTGAGGGAGTTTGCCGTGTGGTAATCACCGACGCTGCAACGCCTCCGCGCCTCGCAGATCGGATGTTTATGTGCGCGCTGCGCTCTCTCCCGAGCGATTACGTGGGGTCGCTAATGAGCCATCATCGCACTCCGGTTCTCACGGTCCGTCCGTCGCTGGTCCGTATCTTGCGGTCCGCTGCGAGTCCTGTCGCGGAATCTCCCTCGAGGCTGCTTTCGGACCCGCGAAATCCTCGGATCTGATCCATACAACTCACCCCCAATTATCGCCGACGCTACCCCAACGTGTCCCGCACGGACGACTCGAATCTTTAAGTGATTTTCGGCCAATCGGATCCTGTCGAGACGGAGTCGGTATTTATAGCCACGGGACGGTCTGCAAATGATCGCCAGCGTGAGAGACAATCAGCGAGGTGGGCCAGGGCTGGCCGGTCGTTAAGGTAGTCCTTGCGAATAGGATGCTCACTTCGCATGAGTTTCAGAGAAATTAGAGGGAATTGCTAACACTTCTGGATCCTATAAAAATCAGAAAAAAATCAAGCATATCAAAGGTGCCGAAAAGAAAGCATAAAGGTGCTGAAGAGATTCATTTTGCACAATAACAATTTCAAAATGTTATCAACGAATCGATGAGAAATAAAATTTGTTCGACAAATTTCCAGGAAACTTAACTTTTTTTTTTTTTTAATGAATATGCTTCGTAGATTTTTCTGATGAACCACCTTAAGGTAGTCCTTGCGAATAGTGCTCACTTCGCATGAGTTTCAGAGAAATTAGAGGGAATTGCTAACACTTCTGGATCCTATAAAAATCAGAAAAAAATCAAGCATATCAAAGGTGCCGAAGAGATTCATTTTGCACAATAACAATTTAAAAATGTTATCAACGAATCGATGAGAAATAAAATTTGTTCGACAAATTTCCAGGAAACTTAACTTTTTTTTTTAATGAATATGCTTCGTAGATTTTTCTGATGAACCACCTTAAGGTAGTCCTTGCGAATAGTGCTCACTTCGCATGGGTTTCAGAGAAAAGAGAGGAAATTGCTAACAATTCTAGATGATATAAAAATTTAAAACAAAACCAAGCATATTATAATTTTCCATAATAATAATTCCAATATGTTATCAAGAAATTGACGAAAAATAAGATTGATCAACAAATATCCCAGAAACCTAACTTTTTTTTTTTAATGAACATTATTCGTTCATTTTTTTTTTTTTTTGAACACGTGTGAATTTTTTCAGATTATTAAATTCACTTAGGAAGCCAGGAAGCCAACAATACTCATAAAATGCTCTCTCATAGAAGAAGCTTCGCGAATAAAGGAACATTATGAGAAAGCCATATGAAAATTTCAATTTGCAACTCTTATGAGAAAGTCATATGAGAATGTCAATTTTCAGCTTTTTATATAATCGAAGACCCTCCTTAACGTCCCAGCACTGGCTGGAGGCCGGGCCAGACCCGGGTGTCCGGCCAGTGCTGGGATGTAACAGCGAACCGGACCAAACCCCTAGCTGAACAAACCTCTGAGCAAACCTCATGGACCGATTGGAAACAAGGACAATTTTAATTAATTAATCCAGTAAGCTTGACAAATATTGATCGCCGTGATTATTTAATCAGCCATCGTCCGACCACCGATACACATGGTCCAATTTAACACGGACCAGCGGGACGCCTAGCGAGCCCCGGGGGAACGTTTTTGCCGCTGTAACGAGAATCAAAAATAAAATTCTTTTCGCTCCTGCCATGAATTTTGTATTTTAGGCAATAAAAACAACGGGGTTGTTCCGTATTGACCAGACTTGAAAAAAAAAATTTAGATTGACAATTAATTAACGGTATTGGAAGCTTGTTCTACATAAACTGCTTTCAAAATTTCAAACACATGTGCATTGCAATTTTGCAGTAAAATTTTGATCTTCAGTGACAATTTTTGTAAATTTCAGACAAAAGATTTCTAATTTTAATATCCGGTATTTTTATTTTACGATAAAATATATTAATGTTAATTTAATGTAAGTAAACTAAGCAAAATTTACACTGTAAAAATAAATTATAAATTTAATGCACTGGAACTTAAAATGATCTTTCATTACTCACTAATTCAACATTAATGCACTTTTTTTTTTTTTGTAAAATGATAATACCAGATATTAAAATTACAGATCTTTTGCCTGAAATCAACAAGAAATTGCATTAAAGATACAAATTTTATTGTAAAATTGCAACGCACATGCGTTTGAAATTTCAGAGACAGTTCACGCAAAGGATCTTCCAACGTCGTTAATTAATTTACAAACGAAATTTGTCTACGGTGTAAGTTCCAGTACATTGAATGTACAATTTATTTTTACAGTGCACCCCTTACTCGATATGTCGCGGCTCAAAAATCCCGGACGCCCGTAATGTACATCCAGCATCCGAACTCCAAAGTCTCGTCCCGTTTAAGATCGACCGCGTGACTCGATGTTTGCTCCGCTCGCGAGCCGGAGAGCAGGAGCGCCTGACGGATATGTAATGCATGAAACTTTATTGATTTGTCAATACACACAGTATGAGTGTATCGGTGTATACGTGTAACAGCCTAGGGTAGCCTCGCGGGTCGGTTTTCTCTCTGTCTCGTTTGGGCAGCTCGAATCTAGACGTCCTCCGGATCTCCCGTTCCCGCGCTTTACCTACGATGAGGCAGTGCATGTAGCGTGCGTCTTCACCGCCGAGAGAGCCGCCGAGGATCGAACCGGCTGGTTGGCATGGCCCACATTCGCCTCGCTCCGCACTTGTCCGCTCCGCCGCCGAAGCTCGTCCTCCGCATTGTCTTGTCCTGGATTTTCGATATCCTCAGCTACCCCTTCCAAGCGCCGCGCGGTTCTGCATTTTATTTTTCGCCCGAGGCGTTTTGTGTGCGCGTTGTCGAGTGCTGTGCGCAACAACGTGTTTGCCTCGTTGCTCGTAGCGGAGCCGCAACAAACGAAAGTGACCATCCAGCCGGACGGGGACTTCGGTCCAGCAGAGGCCAGCGCAAGAACAACCCCCACGACGGTTGTACCGTTGGTACAGTACCGGCTGGGGCGTAGCCCGTTTGTTCGTTTGCAGCCCCACATGGTGCACTTCATTATCCGGGAACCGCACCGGGAGCCAGTCGGGAGTCCGCGGTTATACTCAACAGCAAATGTATGCTCCGACTGCAGTTCACCACCCGGGTTCTTCGTTTGCACTGGGAGTGCTTTGGAGCACTCGTTTCGGACACGGCTCTCACGCGCGTAGGTGCGGCACGCTGTTCAGTGGATTTGATTGCGTCGACAGCCGCTCGGTTTTCTTTTCTGATGCCCTCTGTGCATCCTGCTCAAAGACCTCTTTGCGTTGAGCCTTCCCGCTCTTGTTGGTCACCGTAATCACCTAAAGGCTCTTCTATCCGGATAGCATTTCGCCAACAACCCGCCAGCAAGTAGACGATAGGGTGGTTCATGAATTGTTTGTATTTTGGCTCTTTTTTTTGGGCGTTTTTGTTGGTCGGCATAATGACCTACAGGCTCTTCTAGCCAGATAGCTTTTTGCCAACAACCCCCCAGCAAATAGGTAGGATGGTTCATAAATTGAAACATTTTGAAATTGAATTGAATACTCGATAGCAAATGTATGTTCCGACTTGCAGTTTACCACCCAGGTTCTTCGTTTGCACTGGGAGGGGCTTCCAGCATTCCTTTCTTGTTGGTCGTCATAATCACCTACAGGCTCTTCTAGCCAGATAGCTTTTTGCCGACAACCCGCCAGCAAATGGACAGTGAGGTGGTTCTTGAATTGAACAAAGTAACAATACGATGTGGCGAAGGGTCCCGAAATGAATGCATTTTCAGAGGTCGCTACCGTCTATTTAAAAAACTAAAAACTTCGAAACATCTAAAACTAAAGTCAAAATGAAAAATTCGAGATTTCCTAACAGCGAAGATGGGCGGCGAGCAATTGCACTTGTTCGCCTGTGCTACAGTTGGTTATGTGGGTACTTTGGGGAGAAGTTTGGGAACGCTGTCTTTCGACTATTGTCGCGTTTCTCCGAACTTGGCGCTGAATCCGTTGTCGAGAGAAGATGGATCGTTGAGACGGACTCGGTCGGTAAGGAAGATCGCAATCAGCTTTTCCCTTCTCCAAGGGTCTTCCTCAAGCTCGCGCTACATGGAAATTATTGACAGTTCTCTCGAGTAGGTTTTGCACCCTCGAACGAAACTTGATTACAGCCTTTGTTATCGACCAAACCCAAGAAAAGCACGAGACATGGTAAGTAATTCTGCTCGATGTACGAGACGAATGGAAATGAGAGTGTTCGCTCCCAGTCGCGAACGATACGGCCGGAGAACATATCGTCGAAGCTTCCCAACACCGCGCACAGCTGCACATCGGGCGCGACCAGGATTCATACGATTGTAGATGTCTCGCTAAAAGGCGCTGGCTAGTTGGGTCGTTGAGATTTTTACTGTCCCTCTCTTATTTTGCCCTGTTACTGTTATTCCCATCGCCATAACGTTGGCGATGCCGTCTGCTCTGATGCCGTGTTCCCTATTTAGTGGATCTCGGTGGAATGGCCTGAGGTGGTTTACGGCCGGTGTTTACACCTATGATCGCCCGTAGCTAACGGAAGCTGCGTCGTTTCTGCCTCCTTGCGCAACCATCCGCGAGAACACAGATTCCCATCGTCGTTACGCCGCTACAGTCGTTTTCGCGCCCGGTTTTCCCGGCTGTACACCTTCACGAGAAAATCATTTGGACTTTATGCTCGGGCAACTACGGCTGTTCCTCCCCGATGTATACGACCGGCGCATAGAAGTCCGCGCTCATGTTATTCGTCGGCGTCTTCGCGAGCGAAACGACAAAATTATGACGTCCTTGCGTGTCCCGAAGAACTGTCTGGTTGAGCGAGGACGCAATTCTCCCGCACGGCGAAGAAAGCGTCGGTACAATTCGAAAAACATTTTTTTTTCCCTCTCTCAATGATCCGCCATTTGTATTTCTACGAAAGATCCTTTCTTAACGTAACTTAACTTGAGAGAAATGGGGCAAGTGTCTACGCTTGTTGCAGGCTTGGGTGAAGAAGCGGCGAGGAAAAGACGAAGCGTCTGTCTATGTAAAACGGAGCCGAAATAAGGTGAGCTGGGGTGAATAAGGTGAGACAAAGGGATACAAATGGATTCGCGGGAACACTCCGTTGTTCTCGGTTCGCAGCTCCGGCCAGTGTAAACGCCGTTGGTGAGTTAACGGCCCGGTACAGAGAGACGTACCGGTTAAACGGGTGAAGAGTGAGGGAGAATTGAATACCGCACGGATAGAGCCACCCCGACTGCCTCCACTTTGGTGTAGGAGTTCTCAGTGCCGACCCGTCGGGATTCACGAATGCCAGAGAAACGAGCCTCTGGCTCGAGGTGGTCGCAGCCCGTTATAACCGTTTCATAATCGAGATTCCTCGTGCCCACTGAGGAGAGAACAACTGAGAATTACCGAGTTGGCTCTATCTCTGCTTCTTCATGCGTCCCTCATTCGGGTTGGAGGTCAGCGTGCATGATGAGTTGATGACGCTCTTCGCTCCCGCGAGAAATCTATTGTTCTGAAGTAGCTCACTTTATGAAATGATTTTTTTCTAGGTCTGATAACTCTTCATAGATGCGGTAGTTTCAAGATGTTTCTGGACCGAAGTATTATTTCATGAGCTGAATCCGACTGACTTGGGTCCAAACAACTTGGGTCCAAATTGCTTGGGTTCAAATTACTTGGGTCCAAATTACTTGGGTCCAAATTACTTGGGTCCAAATAACTTGGGTCCAAATTGCTTGGGTCCAAATTGCTTGGGTCCAAATTGCTTGGGTCCAAATTACTTGGGTCCAAATTGCTTGGGTCCAAATTGCTTGGGTCCAAATTACTTGGGTCAAAATTACTTCGATCCAAACTACTTGGGTCTAAATGACTTGGGTCCAAATGACTTGGGTCCAAATGACTTGGGTCCAAATGACTTGGGTCCAAATGACTTGGGTCCAAATGACTTGGGTCCAAATGACTTGGGTCCAAATAACTTGGGTCCAAATAACTTGGGTCCAAATTGCTTGGGTCCAAATTACTCCGGTTCAAATTACTCCGGTTCAAATTACTCGGGTCCAAATTACTCGGGTCCAAATTACTTCGATCCAAACAACTTGGGTCCAAATTACTTCGATCCAAACTACTTGGGTGCAAATTACTTGTGTCCAAATGACTTGACTCCAAATTGATGGAGCCACAATCTGGTGTCCCAGTAATCCCGGTCATATTGCCGTATTAGTTCGTTCTGTTTGATGGATTCTTTCAAGCGTCATCGAAGTTCGCAGGGGTATCTCGTATCGTCGCATGAAACGGCTAAGAAGGAAAAACCCCGTTTCGATAACGACCGAGGCGAACGGTACAGTTCCAATTATACGTCAATGGTGTCGAGAGTACGTATCGTCTCCATTGTTCGCCGATATGCTTGCCTCGAGCCCACATGCGGTTGGGCGTCATTATAGCACGGTTGGGTTCTCACAGACGATCGGCTCGGAGATGGAGGCGAGGCCTTGCAATGCCTCTTCAATGCCGTGATTACCTTTCATTCGTGATAATACAGTTGCTCGGATGATGGAAGTGCATTCCATTGGTAGCGCACCGCCGGAACAGGATACACTTGATGATGCGCGTACCTATACGCGAATCGGTTTAACTATATTTGTTAATTCAACGTCTGGCTGTCTAGCCTTTATCCCGACGAATTCAATGGGCAACGTGTGAATGCACGGAGGAAAAAAAAAAAAAAAAAAAACGTAATAGTAATAATTCATCGAGTTTCCATCGCATTGAGAATGGAACATCAGAATTCCCATTAACGATGCGCGCAAATTCTTTTCTTTTTTTTTTTTTTAATCAAAATTTTGTTTCATTCTTTCATTAATTTTTCAAAGTATTGAGAATAAAAATTAGGCGATACATTGAAAAAAAAAAAAAAAAAAATTCCATCATACGTGAACTCACTTTACCGGGGCGAATAAAATCATTGATTAAATATCAATAATTTGTCCTGCGCCATAATGACTTGTTACAATTTTTCTTCTCTTTTTTCTTGGGCTACAAAATTAATGTTTTCTCCGCTGAATCGATCCCATCACTCATCGCGGGATCGCGGCCGCGGCGCACACTCGTTTGAAGATTAAAAAAATAAAAAAAAAATAAAAAAAAAAAACCTAGGATGTCGAGGCGGGGAAAACAAATTTAGCGAATCGTCATGATATTTGAAAGTCAAACTCTCTGCCGGTTTTCCTCCACGGGGAATCGGGGGGTTCGGGCTCTTCGCAAATGTTCCGATCCCATAGCTATACCTGTAGCTAAGATGGTAATGCATTTGAGATTGGCTTTTCTTGGAAGGGGAGAAAAAAAAAGAAAAAAGAAAAAAAAAAAAAAATTGCTCGACCGTCGCGAATTGCCGTCGCGCGCCCGAGGGAAATGTTTGACGTGACGTTTGCGATTGGTGATCTTCGGTGAAATAAAAATCCACGAAGAATGCGATAGAGCAACGCCGCACGCAGAAATCGGCGTTTCGTTTATCTTTGAGGACAAAACGAATCGCGATGGAACGATATTAAAAGTTTCGAACCGATGGAGACGCGCGACGAATCGTTCGATTATCCAATCGTCAGAAGGAACGATCGAGTGTACTCAGGAAATTTTGGTTGAACAGTTTCAGTCACTTCGCTGATCGCACGCGTTCGTCGCGGACGCGTCCCGATTTAACAAGCCCAAGTTTGCTCATCGAGCACTCGATGCCTCCTGTCAAACCTCGCGATTGTAATTGCGTCAATTTGATTGCCTGCCGAAACATTAATTGTCACACGCTGCTGCGGTGAGAGAGGGAGCACCGGTTAAATAATTGGCGGTCGCGCTGAAATCCCGTGTGATCCTATAGTTTGTAGTCGTTTATAAATGTCATGAACAATTCGATACCCGTTCGAGTGAAATCACAAATGATTCAAAGTCATTTGTGATTACGTCGGTCAAAGTAAAAAAGATGATAAATTAAAAGAGAGAACATTGTCAATCGTTGTTTTTGCATGGTAAATTGTAAATGGCAAATTCTGGCAAGTGTAGAAGCTGGTTTGCATAGTTAAAAAAATAGGTGACGTTTCTTGTTCGCAAACGTTCACGATTCTTGTCGTGTTAATTTTACAAAAAAAAAATAATCTTTTAGGTGTGAAATTAATTAATTCTTTTTAGGTGTGAAATTAACAACAAGATAATTGTGGCCTTTTAGGGACAAAAAAGGTGTTTTTTTTTTTTTTTTTTTTTTTTTTTAAATGTATAAATATTCTTTACTGTGTGCTTTCGAGCGCACATTAACTGTTTGATCGTCTCAGACAAGTAAAATTGCCAATGATTTGCCAGAAAATCACACTTTGGATGCATTCATTAACAAAAAAATAAAATAAAAAATAAAATAAGAAAACATGATGAGTCACTCACGATTTTTTTTTTTTTTTTTTTATAAAATACCAAATCATTGCAATTGCAAGAGCTGATTACGATCAAGCGTATTGAGCTCGTTTATTGTCTTTATTTATTATTTACATTATTAGTTAGTATTTATTAATGACTAAGCTCTTTTATCATCTCAGAAAAGTAAAGTTGCTAATGATTTACAAAAAAAAAAAAAAAAAATCACCCTGTAGATGCATTCATTAAAAAAAAAAATAATAAAAACAAAATAAAAATAATTTAAAAAACATGATCACTCATCATTTTGTACAAAAGGTCAAATTTTTGCAAGTGTAGAACTTGGCTGATTACGGATCAGGCGTATTTTATCTCTTTTATCATCTCACACAAGTAAAGCTCCTAATGATTTACCGGACAATCACGCTGCAGATGCATTCACAAAAAAAAAAATAAAATAAAAATAAAAAATAAAAAAAAATGAAAAAACGTGATCACTCATAATTTTGTATAACATGTCAAATTATCGCAAGTGTAGGAGTTGATTACGTTCGAGCATCTAATAACTCATTTATCGTTTCGTCTGATACGATAGAAGAGTTATTAAACCTCCGATCGTAATCAGCTCAATAAGCCCAATCGTAATCAGCACAGGTAAAATGGCGAACGATAAAAAAAATAAAAATAAAAAAAATAAAAATAAAAAAAAAAACCACGCGATTCAAGTGCATTAATATAAAAGATAAGACGTAAAAAAAAGCACATGATCAGTCATTACTTTGGATAAAAGCGGAATTCCAGCAGGTGTAGTGTAGCCGATTACGATCGAGCGTATAACGGCTCTTTTATCGTCTCGGACATGAATTTCTCGGTCTATTACTGCGTTTCCTGGTCGTGTCCAATAATAGAACAGCCGGCGAAAATTTTTACAGGCCAATCAATCTTGCCCAGTTCGGCTCGCCGGAGGAGCCCGTTCTCGATACTCCACTTTACCCCCGACCGGCCCGCTCCTCGCCGCCGTTCCCGCCGGAACTCATTTTCGTGTAGCAAAGTTCAAAAGCAGTTGAGCTTTCGGAGCCACGATAACTCAACTTTTGTCGTAAAGACCCGGCCCCGTGCGCTCCGGGGCCGAAAGATTGATGAAACCAAGAAGCGACGAGGAAGACCGAGGCTGCGATGCGCCTCGCTCCATCCCATCCTGTAATAATCCCCGCTCTATAGGATTGCTTAAGTACGGAAAAAAAAGTGCTCTCATCTAATTACGAAACGAGAGTGCGGCTCGAGTTGCAAGTGCAATTTGTCCGTTTATCTCGGCGCATTTATCATCGTCGGCCGAGCGTGCAGCGTCGGGCTATTCTTACGGCGCGGCTCGAGTTCCGTCAATTCGAGCGAGCTTCCGTGGCGCAATTGGATAGCGCGTTCGGCTGTTAACCGAAAGGTTGGTGGTTCGAGCCCACCCGGGAGCGGTTATTTTTTATTTTTTTTTTTTCGCTCGTTTTATCAAAAGTTAATAGCTTATCGAACAAGCCTGGAGCACGAAATTTATCGATTTGTCGTTGACAAAAGAACTTACGCCGACATATATATATATATATTAAAAAAAAAAAGGACTCATAAAGCGGAGGAATTTTTGTATGTTCTGCGCGGCACTTTGGATTCATGCTTTTACGTCGCCCGGAACGAGCGGTTATTCTTTTACGATCATTGTCGAGCGGTGTCGGGTGGTATAATGCGGTGGCATTGCTCAACGGCGCGTGTTTAGTCCATTCCGTTATTAGTCTAGCGCGTGGCGCGGCATGCGCAGTTGGCCGCGCCGCCGCTAGATGGCCGAGAGGCGCTCGCCGATCTCGCAAGCTGAGCGGTCACTGGGAGTCTTCATATACCGAGGCGCGACTGGTAAACAGCGTCAATCAGTAGGGTCATTACTGATCCACTTAGCAGATGATGAACCTGGGATATGATCTATGATTAAATCTCACTCCTGACAGTCGACTATCGCACGGCTGATCAGCGAATATACTCTGATGCTATTCTGATTGACCAAACTATTTTTCAGTTGCAATTCTCATAGAATTGATTATTCGAGGAAAGAAAAAAAAAAAAAAAAAAAATTTCTTTTCATTAATAATTGTTAATGATTTCAAGAAATAAAGAAATCATTTTAAAAAAATGAAATCATTTCAAGAAATCATGAACAAATCTCTTGTTTCTGCGCGATTTCGGGCAGCGAGCTAAAGCGAGTCGGCCTTGAGGCAGGCAATGAGAGGTGCTCGAGTGAGCACAATAAATTTAAAAAAAAAAAAAATTTAAAAGATAAACGAGAAATATACACCGAAATTTCAGTTTCGTCAAAAACATAAAGATCAAAATGTAAGTAACTTTTACTTTCTCTACTAGGTTCAAAGAAATATTATTAACGATCCTCTTATTCCTCCAATTTCCAATTAATTCCTAAATTTATGTTTGTACACCAAATTTTCTTTATTCATAGAGGAAGCTGTTTTTGTAAAAAAAAATAAATAAATAAATAAAAATAAAATCGAGATGGTAAGATCAGAGTACTGAAAATAGTCTAAAACATCGAGAAACGCGATTTTTAACTGGCGTCCGGATGGATCAATGATGCATATATATATATATATATATATGTGTGTGTGTGTGTGTGTGTGTGTGTGTGTGTGTGTGTGTGTGTGCGCGCGCGCGCGCGCGCGCGCGTGTGTGTTTGTATGTATACACATGCGCGACAGATGTGCATCGTTTAAAACGACTGTAACTCGGAAACGACTTGAGGCAACGAGTTGAAATTTGGTATAACAGTAGAGTGATCGCGTCTCTTCCTTCGGTGTAATTATCATGAAGATTTATGCCCGGATCGCGATTTTTACATTTTTTTATCAAAGCTGGTGTAGCTCCAACTTGCGTGAATGATAAGTCGTCCCAAAACTGCATACAAATACACAGCTAAAATTAAAGTTCTTTGGCACCGAACTTGGTCAAAGTCCATCAAAGCGGTCAGATTTTATGGCACTTTGATATGTTCTTTAACAACTAAAAACCGTCTAATTCAAGTAAACACGAAGGTATCGAGCTGAAATTTTGCCTAAAAACTACCAATTATGCAAATTTCAATTGGCGATTTTCTGCAATACATTCTGCCGTAACTTTTTACCGTCTCAATTTTATGAGACGAAAACACTTTTTTATTGTTACAAAAAAAAAAAAAGCTGCAAAGTAATTTACACATGGGTTTCCGCACTTCTTAAGATTTTGCCCATAGATTTCCTCCACGAGGAAGCTACGTGAGAATTATTTTACTTTGTATTGTGTCTACACGAAGAAAAATCATTTATTTCATGGTCGCCTACAAATAAATATTTATTTTGATTAAATGAATATTCATTTGATTGAAATAAACATTGATTTTCGGGTGCCCGTGATATAAATTATTAGTCCCGATATAAAAGTTACTTTCCCACGGCACGAAACAAAACGTCAATCGATCTCCTTCGCGAACCCTTTTTCCATTCGCCGAACACCAAGAGAAAAAAAAAAAAAAAAAAAAAACAATAACCACCAACCGCACGCCACGCACAGAAAATAAATGCCAAAGTTTCCATGTCAATCTTTTCACTTTGCCGTCTCATCTTAACGAAATTACGGTCGCGAACCCCAGGAGAGAGGGAACGCCGCTCCCGGCGAGCAATCCTCGGCATGATTGTGCGCCAACAAGAAGAACCGAGTTCCGTGAACCTCGGGTGAACCGAGCAAAAATAAAGAAGTACAAGTAGAAGTGGAAGTCCATGAAGAATAAAAAGAAAACGAAGAAAAAGAAGAAACAGAAGAAAAAGAAGAAACAGAAGAAAAAGAAGAAGAATAAGAAGAGGAAGAAGAGATATAAAGTCCTCGCCGTCGTGTGTACCAGCAAAATTAGAGAGCTCGCTCCGTCGATCGTACGAATATACCTATACACATCCATCCGTATTCCGGGGTGAAAGCTTTAGGGTTGCGCCGAGCGTTTCGCCGGAGCGTCCCGTTTATTCCCGCCGCCAATCCGGAAATAATAAACCGGTAGATCTTCGAGCGTCCCCGACCGGGTGGTCGAGGAATGTATGCGCCGAGAATTCACTTCCGCAATTCGCGAGCCGAGCAATCGGGCTTCGACTGTTTTCGATGTATCCGCGCGGCGCGGTCTCTGGGTACTTCACCGTCGTCGTCGTCGTCGTCGTCGTCGTCGTCGTCGTTGGTCTGGCCTCTTTCGGCTCTCCCGATGGTAACGCTCGCGATCGCGACGTCTCGAAGATTCCCCGTGGTATTGGCTCGCACATCGTTGGCCCCGTCTGCGCACACTTCGAATGGTTCCCTCGTAGCTAATAAGGGGAGAGGCGCGTGGAGACGGGGCGAGAGCGTGTAGGTGGAAGAGGTCGATTTCTCGAGCGAAGGGGCTGAAAGTCGGAAGCGTTGATGGCACAAGAGGAGCTCCGCGATCCCTGGGGGGGGGGGGGGGGTTTCTCTGTTCTCTGATCGCTGATTTGCCCGAGGGACAACAACGGGGGGGGGGGGGGGGGGGCGCGGTGCTTGGTCTGCTCCCATCCCGCTAGGTCTCTTTTCTCATCGGGCGGAAATGCACGGAAGCGCGGTGGCAACTTGGAGCTGGGTTGGGCTGCGGTGAAGATCACGAGGGCAGGAATAGGTCGATCGCTGTGGTGGAATTCTCGAGCGTCGTCGCCGCGGAGTCGCTTCTCGGTCATACAGGCCGTTATAGGTATGGCGTCTCGGGCTTGTTCGCAGACGGTAAGCGGCGGTTGGGTTTGTGCTCTGGTAGAGTCCCGGTGCCATCGCCACGGGGGATGAATGGAGCGGCCCCGCCCGGTAGCGAAAGGCTGCGCGGGCTCCGGCGAGGGCGAGAGGGTAAGATGAAGTTGGTGCTGGATAACGCGAGAGAGGCGATGGGGGGGGATGAGGGAGGTTCGGGATAGACAGAGTCATTATCGTCGTGAGGACAAAGAGAGCAGCCAATCGTCGAGTGAAAATCCTTGAGGAGGCTCGCTTTAATCGGCTGGCTCTTCTTGGGTCCTTGGTCCTGTCCTTCTCTCGCGCGCGTTTCGAGACATCCCGAAGAGCCTCCGCGCAGCTATTCGTCGTGCGAGGAGGAGTGATCGTCGTCTTTTATGTCCACGGCACTCGGGGACTGCGTGCTCGAACGTTAAAGACTCCGGCTCGAGATGCGAAGAAACGGAGAGGCGGCGGAGGGCACCTTGCCATTTGGCTACTGGATAAAGTGGGGTGTCCGCTCGTGGAGACTCACACCGGGGCTCGTACGGACACTCGTACCGGGTGTCGTGTAGAGAGTCGTACAATGAATCGTAGAGAAACTCATACGCAGACTCGTATGGAGACTTGTAGATAGATGGATACGTAGGCTCATACAAAGATTCATACAGACTCATGCAGTCATACGAAGATTCGTACAGAATGATAACAAGACGCAAACCAAGGCTCTTACCGAGACCCTTACCAAGACTCATACCGAGACTCATACCGAGACTCATACCAAGACTCATACCAAGACTCATACCAAGACTCATACCAAGACTCATACCAAGACTCATACCAAGGCTCATACCAAGACTCATACCAAGGCTCAAACCAAGACTCAAATCAAACTCATTCCACGACTCATATTAAGAGTCATTTCAAGGCTCATATTAAGAGTGATACCAAGACTCATACCAAGACTCATTCCAAGACTCATACCAAGACTCATACCAAGACTCATACCAAGATTCATACCAAGGCTCAAATCAAACTCATTCCACGACTCATATTAAGAGTCATTTCAAGGCTCATATTAAGAGTGATACCAAGACTCATACCAAGACTCATACCAAGGCTCATGCCAAGACTCATGCCAAGCATCACACAAAGGCTCATACAGATACTCACGCGAACACTCGTATAAAGACTCGTACATATACCTTTACAAACACTTATATGAAGACTCGTATAGACACTTGTACGGACAGTCATACACTCCCAGAGAGATGAAAAAGAATTGCACTCCGAAGCGACTCGAGGAGGAGAGGAAATAAGAGAAAGGCAGGATGAGCAAAGCCGTTGCGATCTTCTCGACATTCTGTCTCGGGAAAGCTCTCTGTGCCCGGGGCTCTAATCCTCCGATGTTTCCATAGAGACGTTGACATTACCATGACCGACACACTCCCTACCGGATTCAGGTTTACTCACTGCTCTCCATCCCACATTGTCACTCTGTAGTGCCCTACGAGCGAGCCCAGCAGCGCATCTTCTTACGTACCGTAACACTCGCATCGTTGCTTTTTTTTTCTTCTCTTATCTCCCTCTCGTGCGATAACACACCGGTGGCGAGAGGAAAAGAGCGACGGAAGTCTGCGCGCGGTTTTTTTTTTTTTTTTTTCGCACATCGGCGGGACACCTCGCGGCCGCAATGTTTATCAGTATTTCCCTCGCTCTCTTCAATCAGTGGGAAAGCATTCGCCGACGACGCGTGACGCGAGAGCAAAGGAGCGTTCGAGGGGGATGAAATAGAGGAAACGGGGCAAAACGGCTCGTCCATTAAAGATGAGGCTGTTTTTTTTTTATATGGACTCGAGAAAACGGTCGAAAAAAGTGGTCCGTTTTTACACGTGGTCGGTTATCCCGTGCCGAAAAAGTCCATGAGGGAGAGCTTACAGGGGATTATTTTAATCGAGACCAAATTGCCGAATGGTACTTCATAAATATATATGGCGTTTCGACGAAGATACAAATGGAATATTAACGTTCGCCGTTCGTCACCGTGACTGATGGGGTGAAAAAGTAGCTTCGTCCTTATATGGGACTTCCGGGACAAAAGTCATCCAGGAAACTGAACGTTCAGCTCCTGGAAACGCGAAACAAGAAAATGGTAACAACAACAACAACAACAACAAAAATGGTCCATTTTTACCAGTGTTCGCTCATCACGTGCCGAAAGTCGAAAGGGAGGGCGAGAACCTGCAGGGAGGGATTGTGGGTAAGGGTGCTCTTAATCGAGACCAAATTGCGGATTATACTTCATAAATATATATAGCGTTTTTACGAAGATACCAATGGAATATTAATGTGCGACATTTGTCATTGTGACATATTTTGTGCAAACGTATCTTCGTCCTTATCTGGGAGTTTCGGGACAAAAGTCACCCTGGAAATTGGTCCAAAGAAATGGTTCATTTTTGCGTATGTGTGTCTTCTACTTGCCAAAAAAAAATGGTCCATTTTTGGGTATATGTCTTCTACTTGCCAAAAAATGGTTCATTTTTGGGTATGTGTGCGACTTCTGCTTGCCAAAAAAATTGTCCATTTTTGTGTATGTATGTCTTCTACTGTCCAAAAAAATGGACCATTTTTGTGTATACGTGTCTTTTACTTAAAAAAAAAGGTCCATTTTTGTGTATGTGTGTCTTCTACTTTCCAACAAATGCTCCATTTTTGTGTATACGTGTCTATCACTTTCCAAAAAAAATGGTGCTTTTCTGTATATGTGTGTCTTCTGCTTTCCGAAAAAAAATGGTCCTTTTTTTATGAGTGTATTTCCCTAAAAAAGATGGTCCCCCTTTACCAGTAACCGGATGTCACGTGCGGAAGTCGAAAGGGAGGGCTCGGAGGGAATTACGATTGGGGGTGCTTTTAATCGGCACCAAATTGCCGAATAATACCTCATCAATATATATATATATATAGAGTTTTTACGAAGGCACCAGTGGAATATCAACGCGCGAGGTTCGTCGTCATGACGCATAGAGTGCAAAAGGTATCTTCGTCCGTATGTGGGACTTCCGGGACAAAAGTCGCCCCGGAAACTGGCCGTTCAGCACCTGGCACGACACGAAACAAGAATTGCTCCATTCTCGCGATTCACTCACACGCTCGCTAAAAACACACACACACACACACACGTACACACCCGACGATGGCGGAGGAAATTTCGCCTACAACTCGAGCCAAGCGTCTCAGTGAAAAACGTATGGCTCATACGGTTTCCTCAATTCACTGTGTGTGTGTGTGTGTGTGTGTGTGTGTGTGTGTGTGTGTGTGTGTGCGCGCGCGTGTGTGTGTGTGTGTGTCTTCTATTTTCCTTTAGTCCCTCGTTCTCAAGAGGAAACACACGGTTACTCGAGACTGACGTATAGATGTACACACTTTTAGCTCGTATCCTCGGGGGAGGAAGTTTCCAGCGCGCTACAGGCGAGTTCACTCTCGTCGGAGTTCTCCGACGCTATTCGCTGTTTCACGATTTCTCGTCAGTTTCTTCTCGTCACAAGACCAGGCTTGTTTCCGAGTCCCGCTCCTATGCAAGGACGAGAGACGCGGCTCGGATCTTGTTAAAACAACGAAGCCGTGTGCATGTGCAACGATACGCGACGAGAGCGGACCTTTCCACGCATCGCGGAGCTATCGGACCGCGTGGGAAAATTTTTGGGGACAAAATATGGAGCACGGCGACTGAAGGGGTCGAAACGTACCCACCGTATTAAGGCCCAGTTGCGTGTACTCCAAAAATTTATCAACATTTTTATATACACGTTTGCAACGTTTTCCTTGTGCTATTTTCATATTATCTTCCCTCTATCGTGCTTTCGTATTGTCTTTCTTTTGCTATTTTTCTTTATTCCCGCTGCGTTACTCTCGGCTTGTGTTCTTTTGTATGGCTGCATTATCTTTTTTTTTGGCTTGTGTATTATTTTTATATTACTATTATTACTACCTTTGTATTATATTGCTATAGGATTTTTATGATTTATTTTCTGTTATTCTTGAATTGTGCCATAATTGTTATGGAGTAAGTTTTCTGTACTTTTTGGCACGGTGCTCTTAGGGGGCTCAGGCCTCAGAACACGAAATAAACGACTCTGTCTATCTATCTATCTAGACAAATAATGTATATTATTTTTATTAATACTATATATATATATATTTGTTCGTTTTATATCTACAATGAAACCGATTTACTTTTCAATCACACACTTTGTTTTAGCGACCATATATTTTGTCTATGTTCTTTCGAATGAACAGCTGCACCGTTAAAAATGTCATGAAATTTACAAGACTTTTAATTTACAAAGTTATATGAAATATGCAACCCCGGTATATGAAATTAAAATTCGTATACATTGTATTTGAATTTTAATGCAGTAATACTTAAATGCAATACCTTTATAACAAAATTACCGATGATGGCATTGATAATTAAAACATCCGTGTATGAAAATTATGTCTTTATTTAAGACAAACCGGACGAATCGATGGGGCAAAACGGGACATCGAAAAATTATTGAAAAATTGAGGTTCGCAACACTGCTCCATTTTACCCCCGCTCTCCCCCGTACTGATTATCACCGCGATGAAGTGAAAGTGTTTCGGTTACCGAGAACAATCTTCGATGCATTTTATTTCTCGAGATTGAAAAAAAGAAAAAAAATCTATTTTCATTCAAGACTTTATTTTTCATTCAAGCGCAAAGTAATTACGCTGAGAGGTTTGAGAGTATTCTCATCAATTTCTCACACCCGTCACCCAATTTCGTAAATCGAGGCGCAACAACAATATCACTGATGCATTCGGCACGGTATTAAAAATACGAACGGATAATAATAATAATAATAATAATAATAATAATAATAATAATAATAATAATAATAATAATAATAATAATAATAATAATAATAATAATAATAATAATAATAATAATAATAATAATAATAATAATAATAATAACAACAACAACAGTAATAATAAAGCAGCAGTTCAGCTCATCCGCGAGAGCGAAACTCAGAGGTAGGAATATTTCAATACGACTCGGCGGAGACTGTAATGTACGTATAATGCGTCGAAACGAGTCCTCGAAGAAAAACGCGATTTTAAACGAAATTCTATATACGTATAAAGCCCGGGCTTGTTATATAGAACGCGCCTCCTCGAGACTGCTCCGACTCAGCTGAGCTTTCTTTAACAGACCCATTTCTCTTTGAATCTTTTTTTTTTATATACAAAAAAAATGTCCCATCTTTCTTCTTCCGTGCGCGCGCAAAGATTCCGACAATGGTTATCACGAAGCGTCTCCAGAGAGTTCCGCAAGATCCGTGCCAGTTATGTGTTTAATAATAGAAATTATAATTCACTGTAACATCGGCTGTAAGAGCGATAGTTGCACAAAGCTCGAGGAAGTAATTACCAGGTACAATTATGACCCAGAGCAAATTTAGGGATCGAAAGGACGGAAGGTAAGACGTAATGCCGGAGCTTTCCAGACAGTGTTTTTATTTTGCGATGCAAAAACGTCTCAGTACACTGAGAAACAAAATGGCCTATCAAAGTCAACGATACCGACTCTCTACGACAAAAAAAAATGGTCATCACGAAACGCCACCAGACTCCCGCAGATCTATTTAATAACAAAGTTAAATTCAATTTAATAATAAAAAAAATATTACAATTCACCGCAGCATCGGCTATAACAGCGATAACTGCACAAACCTCACAGAAGTAATTACCAACTACAACTACGGCACGGCACGTACCACCTGCATCCATCCGTCCATCCGTCCGTCCGTCCGTCCGTCCGTCCGTCCGTCCGTCCGTCCATCCTCGACTCAAAACTACGAGACAGTAGTTATACATCGCCCGTATCATAAACCTCGTGTCCGCGCCACCGACGCCGCCAATTCACCCGTCGCTCCAACGCACACACACACACACACACACACCTTCACATGCACATGCACATGCACATGCACACGCACGCGCAAACGCACACGCACACGCACACGCACCCTCACATGCACATGCACATGCACATGCACATGCACTTGCACATGCACATGCACTTGCACTTGCGCACGCACACGCACACGTACACGCGCACGCGCACGCACACGCACACGCACACGTACACGCACACGCACACGCACATGCACATGCACATGCACATGCACATGCACATGCACATGCACATGCACATGCACATGCACATGCACATGCACATGCACATGCACATGCACATGCACATGCACATGCACATGCACATGCACATGCACATGCACATGCACATGCACATGCACATGCACATGCACATGCACATGCACATGAATGTATTATACGTACGTGAATATTGCAAGCTCTGTGAAATTTCGCTCCGCGGCATAACTTGCCCCGGACTTCCCCTCCCCCCCCCCCCCCCCCCCCCCACCCACCCGGACCGACGGAACACGCGAGGCATCAGCGTGCACACGGCCGCCGGTGGCCAGGTAGGCAGAGCGCCGGGCCTGCTCTCGTGCTTTGCATATAGGGAAGAGCGGGGTAAAATGGGAGGATGGGACAAAATGGAATAGTGCACTGTCAAAAATGTTATGAAATTTAGAACACGTTTAATATACAACGTTATATGAAATATAGAAAACCGTGAAAAGTCGGGGGAAAAAAATCTTGGTCAGGGAATCAGAGAAAAGCGAGGGAATTTCAAAATTAGTCGGGGAAAAGGTAAATTGTCTCCGAACCTTTCGATAAATAAATAAGAAGTACATGAAAAGGAATATTAAAAAAAAAAAAAAATTAGGAATATTTTCGAAAAAAAAAAAATATATATATTAATACAATAATTGGGCATTTTCATTTGCATCATTTTTTTTCATTTTTTTTTATTGAAGTGCTTAGAAGTTTCGTCAGGCAAAAATTTTTAATTGGTCAGTGAAAAGTCAGGGAATTTTTTCCCTGACTTTGAAAAAAGGGCCACCATGAACCTCGGTACATGAAATGAGAATTCATATACATTGTATTTGAATTTTAATAATTTAATCTTAAATGCAATAACTGTATACTAAAGTTACCGACGATGGCATTGAAAATTAGGATATCGATGTATGAAAATGACGTTATTATTAGAAACATTATACAAACAATATAGTTTTTACTATACCGATAATGCAATATTCATGAACACGTCTCAATGAAATTTCATCGACTCTATATGCATAAAACTTCATATACATTTTATGAATTTTCAAACAAACATTTTTTTTTTTAAACATTCTGAGGCAAAACGAAATATTCCAATGATTTTCGAATGAGGAAAATGGGGCAAAACGGTCCAGAAAATCCGGATGCATCAACGGGGCAAAATGGAACATCGGAAAATCATTGGAAAATTGTCTTTCGCTCATTTGTCCCGTTTTGCCCCCCCCCCCCCCCCCCGTCCCATTTTGCCCCGCTCTGCCCTAGCAAGCGAGAGAACCAGAGGGGGGCTTTGGGGGGGGGGGGGGGGGGGGGGCGGCAGGAGAGAATCGCTGAGATCCTCGTATTACCACCGTGACCGCACGATAGCGAGAGCCGCGGCAGTCGAGACCGGCAGGTCTCGAAGCGGTGGTTGCGATTCGCCTTCCGAGAGCTGCACCTTTGCTCCGTGGGGCGCCAACGAGGCCTATCGACCGAGCGAACGGTCGGAGGCGCGGATTCGACGGCGAATCGCACCAAAGAACCACCCGGCGAAGACGACGATAGACTTTTATTTTATTTTTAATCATTTTCCTTTCGATTTTTTTGATGAAAAAAAAAAAATATATATATATTAATTAAAAGGAATGAATCGCTAATGTTGATTCGTTAATGCGCATTATCGTTACGTTATTGTGTTGCGTCATCGATCAATCTCCATCGGGCCTGCACCGGAGCCATCGCAGTTTGGCGGACTGGACAGTGAAAAACTGGCGTGTTCCATAAGTAAATAAATAAACGTATTTAAAAAAAAAAAATTATTATTATCATTGAAAGATTATTTTATTATTATGACAATAAGAGCATAAAATATATATGGAGAGTAATTTTTTTTTTTTGTTTAGTACGAAAAGTGATGATAACGTTAATGACAAAAATATACATATCAATATTAATTATTCGTTATCTTAATTGCGTCACATAATCTCATGATATTTCATATTTATCGAGTGAAACTTGTCGGACTGCCCATCGAGCAGAAATACGCGCGTGCCCTTGGCTAAATAAGTAAATCGATAAATACATAAACAAATAAATAAACCAAAAAAAAAAAAATAAACAAATAAACAGATAAATAAATGTATTGCAGAATGCCGAAGAATGCTCGGCAGGACAGAGAATCTTTCCCGAATGGGTGACGAATCACATGAAAAATAGGGGCGTGTGTCTTCTCCACGTCCGATGCTTCGCTATTGCACTCGACGGTCTTAGGAGGGGAGGGGGCAGGATGGGGACGAGGCTTCTTTGACAAAATTGCATTCTGATATCGCGCTCTGCGATAAACTATATATCTATACATTAGCCTCTGACAAGAGACACGACGACGTACGTTATAGCTCGACGTTCGAAGAACTTTTCTGAAGGGGTCACGAACCTCACTTTAGACTACACATATATCTATATCTACATATATATATACACATATATAGATATTTATACATATATGTATATATGTATATATGTATATATATATTATACACATATGTAGATAATATATGTAGATAGGAGGGTTTGAAGCGCGAGAGGGCGAAGAGCGACGAAAGCAAAAGCGCCTCTGGCAGGGAGGGGGGAGAGGGGGGGGGGGGGTTGCGATAGGGAGGCAAGGAAAGCCTCGCAGCCCTGCGGGATTGCAAATCCGTCTTGCGTTAAATTAAAGCACAGCCAACCGACCGGTAAGAAACGTACCGTCGCGCCCTTCGTGAGCACGAATCAGTAACGAAATTTACCCACAGCACAGACAGAGGTCTGCGCATAGATTACGGTTGAGGAAAGTACGCGAAACGCTACCACGGTCGATTCGGCCATAAACCGACCGTAACCACAGCGATGATCACCGATGATTATTCCGCGAAGGTTTAACACAAATCCGTGTCTCGAAGCGCGGAGCGAACGTCAGAGTTTCGCGAACCACTTCCGGCGAATGGAATTGGTCATGGGACGCTCCGAATTGCCGAAACCAACTTTCACGCCGTCGCCGATTTGTCCGAGTCCCACGTGATTCTGTGACGCGGATGAAATAGCGCGGACGGAGGCTGCACGAAAGGCCGACACAGAAACTGCGGAGTGTCAATGATTTAGTGACGATTTGACGGAGAACGTCGAAGCCAAAGTTAGGCACAGAGAGAACGGACGCAGCCGGAAAAAAAAAAATTTATTCGACGGACACCGTTTGTTTGGTTCAAGCAAAAAATATTTATTTGATTAAAATAGATATTTGTTTCATTTAAGTGACTATTTAATTAATAAAAATAAATACTCACTTAATTGAGACAAATATTTATTTTAATTAAATAAATATTTTTGATTTAACTCGGTTTTGTTACACGAAATTTTATTTCACTAGGTGCGAAAGGGGAGTTTTGCCCGCGCGAAAGCCTGCCGTAAAACTGCACTTTACGCACCGAGTGAAATAAAAATCTTTATTTAATTAAAATAAATATTTATCTTAATTGAGCAAATATTTATTTTGATTAATTGAATGGTCACTTAAATGAAAGAAATATCTATTTTATTTCATTACTCGTGCTCAAAACGTTTTCTTAACACGTGCGATTGCAACACTCGTCCGCTGCTCGTGCTGCAGACTCACGCTCGTCAGAAAAAAAACGTTTTTTCGCACTAGTATCGTAATGCACTGTACTTAAAACCTAATAAATGGTGGCCGTCAAATGAATTATTTGTCTGATTGTGGAAAGACGCGAGACGCGAGGTTTCCAGAAATTCTTTTTATCGTGAGTATATCGCGCATTCGAACGGGTCCTTCGAAGAGGGTCGAGGCAAATTGCGGACCGAGAGGCCGACATTTCTTTAGCCTATCCATCTAGAGGGAAAAGCGTCTTGGTAGCGAGGAGAGAAAAGAGGAAGAGGACGTGAAAGATAAACAAGCGGAAGGAGAAGAAGAGTGATACCGTTCGGAAACTCCGAGCCACTCGCGAGGAAATCTATGGTATTATTGAGAGAAATATATCCCTATGCGTGTATACAGGATAGGGGCAAAACGGCACGGGGCAAGATGGTCTCCTCTATACGAGACCGTAGTTTTCCTCTTGATGTCCTGCGGAAAATTGTGGAGCGTGCTCCATCTTGCCCCACTCTCGACTATAGATATGTGTGCGCATGCAGAGTCGTGAATCCCTGCACGGTTCACATTGCATACGGACGATACACGATGCGATATATTTATTCTCTCTGCTTCCTCTCGCTGATATCTCTCCGAACAGAAAGGACACGTTTCGTAGTCTATAAAAATTTTCTACACTATAGATACTGTATATATATATATATATATATATATATATATATATATATATATATATATATATATATATATATATATATATTATGTGTGTATATATATAATTTATATATACAATAAGTGGGACACAGAGAAAGGCAACGATGGTACGTTTTGCTTGAGCGAACCCGAACCCGACTTCACTTTTATCTGCAGCTTGTATATCTGTATTTATCGAACGTTTTTTTGTTGGAATACTTTCGCATGTGTGTGTTCGTGTGTTCGCAAGTCGAACGATAGTCGACAGTGCTCTTCCTCGCTTTTCCACTCGAGAAACCTAGAAGAATTTCGTCGCGCACTCGAGTCTGAGAGAGAGATTGAGCGTTTGCCACTTGTCTAAGGGCGGATCGAACCGCGCATGCGCACTCGCTAAGAAGCGTCCCTTCTTCTTTACATCAAATACCTCTTTGAATAGCTCTTTAGTGCGTTAATACAGCGAATATTGAATTGTCACAATTAATTCCCCGATGAAAATCCAGTGGGACAGTAAGCGGAGTTTATTCAAATTGCAATTGCAGTCGGTATTGCAGTTCAGCGTTACCGTTCGTGCGCATGCGCACACCCGAAAAAGTAATTTGTTTCAACGGTCACCTTTTTATTTGGTTTGAGTAAAGTATTTCTTTGATTTAAATAGATATTTATTTCGTTAAGTAACTATAAAGTCAATTCAAACAAATATCTGTTTGAATCAAATAAATACTTTGCTCAAACCAAATAAACGCTGGCCGTCATGTAAATTATTATTTTTTTTTTGGGTGCAGTCGCCAAAAAAAATCTCCTTTCTTTTTTTCCTACTACCCTGCGCTCTTTCGTGCACCAAGAAATATCATTTATTTGACGGTCACCGTTTATTTAGATGATGTAAAATATTTATTTGATTCAAATAGATATTTATTTAAATCAAGCAAATAGTCACTTAAATGAAATAAATATTTACTTAAATCAAATGGATATTTTACTTCATCTAAATGAACGGTGACCGTCAGATAAAATTATTTTTCCGGGTGTCTGTTAAGAGAGCGAGTGTTGAATTGTTAATTCACCTCCATAACAACTGTCGAAGATGCAATTGCGCACGATTTTGTGTGTACCGCGCATGCGCACGCGCACAATGCCGAGTTAACGCGGCACGCGAAGTTAATCATCCACAATCAAGAAGGTAGCCGGGCGAACCGCGAGGCGTCGTGCCTAGAATGCTCGAGTTTCTCGGCTCCGCACTCAAAGGCCATCCGGCAGAGCGGCGGCAAAGGCTCGCGGCACTAAACTTTCGCATACGGTCGTACCGGCGCTGTAAGTAACATCGAGTCGCGAGAGTTGCATGTACGACGGGCAAACTCGCGTCTACGGGGAAAACGGTCATTAGCGATTTACTGCATTCGTACATGCAGCGAGTTTACGCAGACGTCGAGCCGAAAAAGCCGCAAATGCCGCAGTGCACTCCGCCGACAAAGCCGAGGGAGAACTCTCTGAAGCGCACTCCGCTTGAGGTCTCGGTAAACAATTTGCAGACCACAATCTCACAGACTTGGCCAAGTATTGAATCTAATTTTTTTTTTTTTTTTTTTCATTTCAATAAAAAAAAAAAATTAATTTTAGTGACGAAGGAGGAAATAGAGCTGCACTCAGAAAAATAATTTATTTGACGGACACCGTTTATTTAGGTACAAGTAAAATTTTTTATTTCATTTAAATAAATATTCATTTCATTTAAATAAATATTTACTTAATTTAAGTGACTATTCACTTAATTTAAATGAATATTTAATTAAATCAAATGAATATTTTGCTTGAACTTACTAAACGGTGGTCGTCAAATAAAATATTTTTCTGGATGTGGGCAGCACTTAAAGTACACGAGTACTTGTTTGGCACTCAAAGTATCAAAGTAGTTTTTGGTGGTTTAATTACTATTACTGAGCGCTGAGACCAAAGTACTTGTACAATATTGAGCGTAGCTTTCTCTATGAGGAAGCTATCCTCAATATTGCAATAAATGGGGGAAACTATGTGCAAATTATTTTGCACCTCTTTCATAACGTAAAAAGATGTCTGTCTCGTAAAATTATTTTGCTACCAAACCAATGTTTTCCATTTGAATCCCAAAAATACGATTTTTTTTTTTTTTTTTATGCATAAAATCGAGAACTTTCTCACTTTCGGCCACTGTACTAGATCGATACGTCCCAGATTTAGTTGTTTTAAATCCAGTCGACCTCCGCTCACTAGGCCAATGTTCAGTCGTCGTAGTCCAGTCGATTAGTCTGCTACGAACGATTGGAAACGAAGAGTTTGGATGTTTTGACAAATTTTCGGCCTGCGCAGAGCTTTTGATTTGAAAATTCTACTCCAAATTTCGTACTCGTGAAAGTCCACCTCTTTCGATTGAGAACAAAAGGTACTTTGTATTTTATAAAAGAGTACTTTAAGTACGGAAATTACTTTGTACTTTAAGTACTCGTGGTACTTTGTACATAGTACTTCAAGTACTTTTCGATGCTTTGCCCAGCTCTTTGGGTAAATAGAGTTATGGGAGGGTTATTGCGGTTAAAAGTCGTGATTAACTTTATCTGACGTACCAGCATCGGAGCGTTTAGAGAATTAAGTAAAAGCTGTAAGTGATTTCTCTTTTTTTGGTTTTTTTTTTCACTTCTCGCCCAGATTTCGTGTAATGCATTAAAAAACGTGTTTTCTTCGCAAGTCAAAATGTCAATTATTAAAGGGGGAAAAAAAGCAAGGTCTAAGCTTCAAGCGCTCGATCATGATCTTTTTCATTCTCCTTCAGATAATCGAATCTCTAATCGCGTCCCATCATCGAGTCGACACCGAATCTGGACGATGAAGCTCAGTTCGCTCAGTTCGCTCGGTCTCCGCGCGCGGGTAGATGGACTTCCGGTTCGCGGTCCCACGAAGATCGCTGCGACATACACGAGCTCTCTTCCCGGCGCGTCGCAGATGAGTTTCCGGAAGGGAAACGGTGGGCTGCGCGATTCTGGCTCGAAGTGCTCGTTACGGATCGAAAGCGCCTCACGGCGTCTTCGGTATCTCTTGCAGGAGCTATCTATCGAGGAGCCCGGTCCTGCGGGCTCCTCGCCGTATCGGCGGAGCGGTAACAGCCGGCGGCCTTGCGGTGTTACATTAGAGGGAGCAAACGCGTCACCGGCGCGATACCGGGCGGACTCTGGGCCGGTGTCGTCCAACCCCGTCGGCCCGACGACTTCCGGTCGGGCGGAAGCGTCTCGCGATAACAACCGGAAGTTCACCGCCTCGTCGGCGGGAACTTCGCCCACCTCGCCCTCCCCACCCAGAAGTCCCGACCGACTTCGCTCAGCGTCGGAGGAGTCGCGCCGATGGTGATTTCTGCACGGCGCTCTCGTCACCCGGCTCGGAGAACTCGTCGGCCTCGGATCGGAAGGGAACGACAGATACTGAAGGAAATTACGATAACGACGGGAGTTCGGAGAGGCGCGATGCGAAACTATATTATCTTTACTCTCCGCTACTACTTTAATTTAGCATTCCATTATCGTGGCGCAGCAGGGTTTGGCGCTGATGCTCTTTCTTCGGGGAGCTCTGGCCGGGTGCGATGAATTATATAAAGGAATGAGGCGGCGCTAGGTGGGCTCTCGATGTTCCGCGAGGAAAAAGACAAAAGTCCCGCGTTATGTAGTCATGGCGGGCGTGGAGGAGGAGGCCGATGGCTGGCGGGCGAAGAAGTGTGCTGATGTTCCTCTGGGAACTCCTTTGCTGGGAGGTGGCGAGGCGAATAACCGAGTTCATTAGGGAGGGGAGTTATTTGAAATGTTAAGATTTTTGTTTGAGTCGTTTGTGAAATTAATGTTTGGGGGAATTCGGGGGGGTTTTGATCGGGGGTGTTGAGGGAGGTGAGTGATTTGAAAGTGCAGCGGCGCTGGAATTAATACCGTGGATGAAGGGTAAGTTGCGTGCTCGGAAAGAAGCCCATTAGGCAGGGGTGAGCATGTTGGGTTCTTGACTACCCGCTTTAGCGTCTGACCACTCTTTCTTCAGGCACTGACAATTGGAGCTGGGACGATTTGATGAGCGGGTAACAACATGGAAGGGTTTCTGTTTTGGAAGGTAAACTGAAGGTTTAACAAACTAATCATAAACTATTGTTTAATCATTTCTCTTCCCAGCATGCATGTAGACTAGAGATGTGAGCGGTAATGTGATCTGCAATTATATCGTAAGAACACGGTATGTGACCGCTTTGGAAATGACCGCATTGCTAATAACAACATATGGTCACATAGTGATTTAAAATCTCACGGACGCATTGTGAATTTTCGAAAAATCTTAGGGTAATCTCACCAGGAAAAATGTTGATACCGCTAATTTCACATTTATATAGATAGATTTTATAAATTTTTGTGGTTTATTCGCCATAAAATTTGGTACGTTTACATATCTACCAAAATCTCTATCACTGATGAAAGAGACTCTGTGCAGAATTTAAATAAAACTCTAATTAATCGACTCCAATAATTAACTCTAATTATCGAACTCGATAATTAATTTTACGAAATATTAAAATACCGGTATTTCTAAATCTCTGAAGGCGTCGCAGATAAGACGGCTCCAACTTACCCGGCCGTGCTTTGTTTAACTTCTCTGGTCGGTGAAACTTATCTGGATGCTTATGCGATTGTCTACTGTACATAGTCGGGAGTGGCCTTTGAAGCAGAATGAGGGAAATATTATACAGCGGGGATGAGGAGGATCAATTGGAAGACCGTTTGACTCGACTCCGCCGGTCCAATTTTCCCCACGGACGGGTATAAAGTACCGCCGGGTCTAAAGATTTTCTTATTCCACTGTTCCGACCACCCGAGCTTCTTATATATAGCACCGGGCCTTGAAATATTAATCATGCGGTTTTCCAAGCTCTTTACTTGTCAGACGCACTCTCGCGTACTCTCTCCCGTGACTGGAGATCCTATTAGTTTCTTATTCTTCTCGGCGAACGGCCCGGACCACCCCGCCACTTATTCCTTCGCCGCTTACAGGCCGGATCTCGTAAAATCGTTAATGAAGTGGAAACATTTTTCTCCGACAATTTATTTTAGACGGGGGTTTTATACAAACGGCCGGATTTTGCATAAGATAAGTCGAATTGCACGAGTCTTCACTTATCTCGATATGCACGGCGAATTAAAACGGTCCAATCTAACTCCATTGCTTTAATCGATCCGCAAAACGTTTTTAGAGCAATTTATGGATTTCATCTGTTTTCGTGCAAGAATTGTCACATCTTAAGATGTCATTTTTTTTTTGTCCAAATCTTATACGAGTTGGGAGTTTTTTAAATACCTACTCTTATTGCCCAATTTGTATTCCAACCGAGTTTTAAAAATTTGTTTTCGAAGAAAAAAACCTTACGGTAAGTTTTGGTTAGGCAACACAGATGCTTGATTGACTCGTCGATCAGAGTGTTCGTAAAATTTAAGCGTATTCTCGGGCGTTCAAATTCATATCCGAACGGCTGAGAGAGATTCGGATTTTATCGGGTCGTGACATTGGAAGAAATCGTCCGGGTAAATAGTCCCTTATCGAAATATGGCTCGAGGGCGTTTCCCCGCCAGCTGGCGAAATCATTCGCGGAGGGTTCTGTGACGAACAGCTCGATCGTACGCTACATTACGAGGTCAGATTCTAGCACACAGGCGATCGGAAAACTTTTGACTTCGAGAGAGCAATTGCTTTCACGCGCTATTCGCGCCGAGACTCTCGATGACCGTTCGATTGCCAATCACTGTGCCACGACTTGGTTCCGCGCGTTCTCGATGACCGTTCGATTGCCAATCACTGTGCCACGGCTTAGTTCCGCGCGTTCTCGATGACCGTTCGACTGCCAATCACTGTGCCAACCTGCGGTTTTGCACGTCCGCGTGGCCAATAAGCCTGGCTCGGAGCTTAACTCGACGAGGATGAGGGAAAAAAATAAAACCCCGTGGGCTATCGAAGCCCCGGGGAAGAACGAGCGGCCTCCACTCGGTCCACAGAGGGTCCGCGCGACGCGGCGAAGCCGAAGGGCTAACGCTTCACGCCCGCGCCTTACCCTTTGTCCATTGTCCCTTTTTCGCCTCGTCTTCGTTTTTTTTTTTTCCTTCATTTCTCTTTCCCGCGCGGTATTCTCGCAAGTCCGAAAATTAATGACGCGAGAGAAACGCTCAAAGAGCCGGATAAAGGGAGCGGCGAGATGGCGGAAATATCCGGAGATACAGAGCGAGGAGTGAAGACGGGTTTATGAGTAAGGCGTAAAATCACTGGGTGGCCTCTGAGAATTTTCTTTCACTGTATCTCGAGAAAGCGGAAGACGCCGACGAAAATTTCGCATTCTTTTCATGTACATAATTTATCTCGTTGCGCCCGAAATAGTTTTCTTCCCGAGGCGGATGCGGGCGGGAGGGGAGATCGTTACCTTTTTATTTCTTCCACGAACCCGACGAGTTCTTCCTTTTATTTCGCGTGCACGGGACTTTGGTGAGCCCGGATCTAAAAAAAATAAGGAGAACGCCGCAGAGTGCGGAAGACTTCGCCGGAAAAATATATAACGAGAGGTCACGCAGCTCTTCGCCGTTCTGAACTTTACTTTTGCTTATTTATTATTCTTTTTTTTTTTCGTAAGATCGGAGACCGAAGTGGGCGAAGTTGCGAGGCCTGAAAACCATTCGAGAGACGACGTCGCGTCAGGAATCTCGGGCTTTGTCCAAAACTTTTGGCATCGCAGTAGGGGAAAACCTCGTCACTCGCCGCACTCTCGAAAAATGAAAGTAAAAAACTAAACTAAATCTCCCGTAAGTCTTATTTTGTTTTTCCCAGCCTTAGGCACGAGAGATCGGGAATGCAATCGCGATCCCTCGCGCCGGCAAGAAAGTTTCGTGGAATTTTCATAAAACGAACTGCAGACCGAGGGTGAGATTCGGGCAGGGCGAAGGCATGAGCCGCCTGAGCTTCGGGATTTTCGAGGGAAAAATTTCGGCCGCTCGGGAAAGGCTGAGCGAAGGGCCGATAAGGGAGCGCAACACGGAAAGCCCGAGTTTTCCTGGGCCGATTCGCTCCGGCCCACCTAACTCGGCCCTAAGTTCTCCGCGAGCTCTGCCGACGGCGCGCGGGGGTTGTTTTTTTTTTCTTCCCCGCGCGATTCGCGGCACTGTGTGTTTCTTGATCGTGAGAAAGCTTATCGATCGAAGAGCTCCGACGAACAGCTGCCCAACCTCGGCACGGCGGTCCCTCGTACTTCACAGCGGGCTGCGGGCGTTAAGAATAACGCCGGAGGGAAGCGGAGCGAAAAGTGTGAAGCAGCGCCGGGAGAGCTCGGCTGCGAAGTATGATGGTAAATAATCGAAGGAACGGAATTTTGCACCCTTGCCAAGCGTCCAGCTGGCGCGACTGGCTTTCGCGAACACTAATTCCTGCACCACCACCACCACCACCCCCCCCCCCCCCCCCCCTCTCTCGGGCGGTCCATATGGAAGGGTGTAATTTATATAGCGCTGCTGCGGTGGCTTCTTTCGCTAGACCGGAGGAATTTCACTCCTGAGGCGGGCTCGACGAATTAATGGAGAAAAATGTGGTTTTACTTTTAGGGGTGAGAATAAATTGGTAACAGATTTCTGGAAAACTTCTGGTAACACACAAGTGTCCGGAAAAAATTGTCTACGTATATTTTTACACGAATATGGGACTTTTTTTGTATTACGGTTTGTTGTATTTTTTTGTTGCACATTTACATCCCTACCATATTACAACCAAAACTGGGCATTATTTCAAATACATATTTTGTTATGTATTTTAAACGTGTGTGTATATATATATATAAAAATATAGTATTTTGTATTTTGTACTTTGACTATTTTTCGACAATTTTGCCCAGCTCTTATTACGACTCCACCAAAATCTCTACCAAAGCGTTAAAAACCTCTGCCGCAATCAAAACAAAAACTCTAACGGAACAAAAGTCTAGGGACGGTAGCTTTATATTCCGGCAGACTTTTATTTCCATTCCGTTAGAGTTGTATTTTGATTGTGGTAAAGTATTTTTTTTCTTCTTTCCGGTAGAGTTGCGAGTGGTAGAGATGTAAATGTGCCTTTTGTTAATGCGACCCGTCATGTTTTTTTAGAAAGCCTTGTTGCTTTTTTTTCCTGTTAAAAAAAGAAAACGATTTCAATGTCTTTTTTCGTGAAATCTTGAAAGCCGCCGGCCGCGGGACCGAACTAATTCGGCGTGTTCCGGATTCGTTGGCTGAGCGCGCATCACAACACCTGTTATGTAACGGCTAATCACCCCGCCGTCGGGGCTGCGCGCGCGTGAATTTTACCCCGACGTTGCATATCACCGTTGCGGGGTTGCGTCCGGGCTTGAACGGTGATAAACAATGTGAGGCTGCAAAGGCGCCGGAGCCCCGGGGAGGCTTGTAATCCTCCGAGGACGTTTGGCCGAGCATTACGGGACACGGCGGGAGGGTTGGACGAGAGCGCGGACCGCGCAAATGAAAATCTATGCCCGAATTCGCGTTCTCATACCGCGTTTTGCCGGCAGGAGGGAGAAAAGTGAGACGGCGAAGCACTCGGTCCGTTTCACCCGTCGGCTACCTCTCGTTAGCATGGATAACGATGCAGCCAGCATCGGGGATGTTTTCGCCGTGGGCTCTCCTCTCGCGGCTCTCTTCCTCTCGTTCTCGATCTCATCTGGCCGCTTTATCGACTGGCTTCCATACTACTCTCTCTCTCTCTCTCGCTGCAAAGTAACTGAGCCGGCGAGGAGAAAAACCGCACGAGATAGTCCGAACCGCCAGAAAGCGAATGATGTAATTGATTTTTTTTTTGTTTTTTTTTTTTTTTTTTTTTTTTTTTTATGGACGCAAAGTGTATCAGAGATTTTGCCTTTTTTTCATTTTTTTTATGCGATTCTGTAAAAGTTTTGAGTCCAATGTAACGCCAATTGATCGAAGAAATGTTTATATTTTTTGCTTCCTCAAAGAGGAAGCTTTGGTTTGGTAAAAAAAAAAAAATTGAGATATTAATGAAAATATACATGTACATATACATACACATATACATATACATATACATATACATATACATATACATACATTTACATATACATAAACATACATATACATATACATATACATATAGGGGAGAACGGGGCAAAATGGGACAGTGGGACAAAACGGGACAACGAGGAAAAACGCAATTGTCCAATCATTTTTTTATACCCCATTTTGCCCCATTGATACATCCCGATTTACAACTTATTTTTGCCTCACTCTTCCATTCAGAAATTATTGAAAAATTGCACTATTCCCCGCCTGACACAATCCCGTTTTGCCCCGCTCACCCCTGCATATACACATGCATATACATATCGGTGTCGAGGTCCATCGATAAACAAATCGTCGGGTTTATTTTGACTGACGTCCATTCGCGGTCGGGCGGCCCGCCTCGCCGCGTAGCTAGGCGTAGTTGCCTGTCCACGAGGCGAGGAAGGGGGGGGGGGGAGTGCGGATTGTTTTTATTTTACTTCTTTTCCCCGACGGCAACGTGCGAGTCTACTCGCGCCGGTCCGCTTTCTCTCCATCAGCGAAAATACTCGATAACTATGACCAGGAGGATTCCGCGCGCCCGGACACGCCGCCGTGGAACGGGGACGGAGCGCAGAGCGGGCCGGCCGAGGACCGGACGGGAATACAGATGCAGCTCGTTCGAAATCGCGTCTGGGGATTGCGACGAGATTCGAGTCGAACCAATTTGCCGCAGAGGAGTCCCCGGAATCTCTGCAACTATTCTCCACCTATGTAACCTTCCCCCCCCCCCCCCCCCCCCCCCCACCATTTTAGCCTCGAGCGTGTACTTCGGGCAGCTTCCTCCTCGTTCACTCCGGCCGAACGATGGCCTCTTTAACGCGCGCGCCTATTTCCTCTGTCTTCCGCTCTCTTGTTCCGGCGGACGAAATCGCGTGTTTTTTTTTTTTTTTTTTTTTTTTTTTTTTTTTTTTTTTTTGGGGCGGGGGGGCTTTTTGTTTACTTCGGCTCGCGCCTGTCGATGGCACAGTTGCGCGGCGCGCGCGGTGGAAGACCGAAGGGGAAAAACATCGCTCTGGGCCATCGGATCTCGTCAACGAGGAGGGGGGAGGTATGCGAATCGATGCGGGGAGAGAGGAAGTGGACGGTAACTGTTGATACCACTTTCTCGGGAACTGTTGCCACCGAGAATCGTTGGTGTTGATGGTAAAGGGCCCTGCACGATCGGCGAAAACTTGGCTACGAATGTACACAATTATTTTTTAAATTTTAGACTATAAAAAAATGTTTAATTTAAAGCAAAGTTTAATTTAAAACAATTGTTTAATCTAAGACAATGTTTAATTTAAAACAATGTTTAATTTAAAACCATGTTTAATTTAAAACAATGTTTAATTTAAAACAATGTGAACTCTAGAACTACGTATATTTTTTAAAATGTTTGATTCAAGAAAATGTAATTTATTTTTTGTCGATGTCCTTGTTGTGCTTGTTAAGAAGGCGATGCGTTGATAAATAAATGAAAGAATTGCGAAATTCGCAAAAAGAAAAAAAAACCGACGAGACAAGTTTGTTAAATTTCCGAGAGGAAAAGGAGAAATATAAACGCTTGAAGAAAGGAACGATGTTGAGGAAAACATCACCTTCGCGGCCTCCGGAGCGCTCGCATTGTCCCTCACCGCGTCCTCGAAATGACCGTAAGCCGAGAAAGTATACAGCTGGACGCGGGAGACGGCAAGAGAGAGGTTGAGAGAAGAAAAAAAACAACGGAAGGTCGTTAATCACGCGCGGGAACCTTCTCGGAAGGAAACGTCCTTCGGGAATACATACATATATATATATATATATATACATATATATATATATATATGTATATACGTATATAACAGTGTGGCTGCTCGAGTAACGATGAGACAAAAAAATGTTGAGATCGGGAATAAGTTCTCGACTTTGACGAGGCAGGCTCAAGTTACTTCTGCTCGATATTGCGAATGCAGCGAAGTTTGTTTATTCACTTGGATTTCCCGAACTCCCCGCAATTCCACCATGCTGAATAATTGCAGTGGAAGTAATAGAGAAAAAAGAGAGCTATGTACAGTATTACCTCGATTATCCGAATTTCGATCGACCGAATTCTCAATTTTCCGAAACGAACATTTTTCTAGTGAAATTAAAAAAAAAAAAAAATTAATCGCAGTTCTTCTTACCAACCGAGTCAGTTTTACATCACTATTATATATATCAACATAGTTAATCTTTTTTTAATATACTTAAAACGAAAGGTAAAAGTGCAATTCAATTGTTTCCACATTGGTTTCTCTTCCAACCGGAAACCGGAAGCAAACAATTCCCAAACTTTTTCGAGTTCAAAATGAAAAAAATAAAAATAAAAATAAAAATAAAAAAAATGTTTTACAGTTTTTGTTATCGACCGAGTGCGTTTCACATCACATCATAAATATCAAGTCAATTTTTTTTTTTTTTTTTTTTTTTTTTTTTTTTTTTTTTTGTGCATAAGACGAGAGGCAAAAGTGCAATTCCCATGTTCTACGAAATCGATCAATCATCGATTAATCATTTGTATCTAGCACTTGCCCGTTTATCACAAAACAAATAAATAAAAAAATCCTTCGCTGTCCGAACGGTCGAGGCGTTAAAAAAAAGGAGTAGAAAGGGGGGGGGGGGGAAGAACAGTGATTCGCCCCGGAGTTTTCCGCTCTGAGAAGCGTCGCTGATCCGCATTAACATCCCGAGCGAATTCGGAGTGTGACGCGACGGTGTCGCCGCGTACGGATTATAATGGGATTAACGCCGACGAGGCTCCACCACCGAATGCATTTGTCGGCCATAAATTCCATTTGCGCATACACGCAATCTAAATCCCGTTTATATGAAATTCTGAAACGCTTATTTTTTTTTGTTTTTTTTTTAATTTTTTTTTTTTAACGAAGAAATTTTAACGGATGACCACCGAAAGCATTAGTTGGCTATAAATTTCGTTCGCGTATAAACCGAAGGTAAATTCTTGTGTACAAAATTTGTTTAACTATTTTTTTTTTTTTATTTAAAACTAGTTAGGTTGTCCGAGTTGCTTTGAGCTCGTTGCTTCGCTGCTCAGAGTGTACGAAGCTTCCCCCCCCCCCCCTTCTCTTTCCCGCTCCATTGAGAGTTGAAACACCGCGGTCGGTAATGAAAACTGTAATTAACTTTTTTCGCGGGCGACGATGCGTACGATAAAATGGGAAGTCTCGTCGATAACGGATATCGTGTTGGCCTGTGTATGAGACTTTTTTTTTTCACGTGAAAAAAGTTTACACGCAGTTTTTTAGACAAAAATATGGCCGTCGATTGTGTTGGCGTGAACTGAGTTGTTTTTCGGTACTTTCATTGTTGCAGATGTTTTTTTTTTCGGCATTAAGCAGGAACTCTCTGATCTGGAGCCACCTCAGTTTGCGCTAATTGTCTCTTCGAAATTTATGCAAATAATTTTCGAAAAATTTACTGTAAATAATTTTTTTTTTTTTTTTTTCGATAATTAATCAACGGTATTGAAAGCTTATTTGCATAAATATGTTTTCGAAATCTCGAAGACATGTGCGTTGAAATTTTACAGTAAAATTTGTATCCTCAATGAAAAATTTTTGTTAAACGCTCAAAAACCTTACTTTTTTATTTATTAAAATGATTCGTTCATGTTTTTGAATACGCTCGGATTTCTTTAGATTTTTAAATTCACTTTGAATTTTGCGACTTTCTACACACATTTTTCAGATATAAAATAAAAAATCAAAGTGTATTTAAAAATCTGAAAAAAAAATTCATACGCATTCAGAAAAAGTGAACGAATCGTTTTGATTAAAAAAAAAAAAAAAAAAAAAAAAAAATTAGGTTTCCGGGAGATTTGTTGAAGAATTTTATTTTTCATCAATTTTCTTTTAATACCATTTTGTAATTATTATTATTATGCAAAATTAATCTTTTCAGCATCTTTAATATGCTTGATTTTTTTTCAAATTTCTATAACATCCGAAAGTGTTTGGAATTCCCACTTGTTTCTCTAAAACTTATGCGAAGTGTCGAGCTTTGAGCTGGCAGCCCGAAAATTTCAAGATTCGATTTCGCGAATTTGCCCTCAAAAAAATTCCCTTGTTAAATTGTTATTAGTCATGACAATTAATCTGATTTCCCTTGCGCATTGAAAAAAAAAAATCCCTGAACCGGCTTCGCTGAAGATACATCCGTTCGGTTCTTCCGGAGTGCCGCAGCAGCGGTACGAACGAGACGAAACTTTCTCGTGCAGGTGTCGCATCCGAATTAATTAGGGTTTATTAATTTCGCAATTATTGCACAAGTTATCCAGTACGTACGATGCGGCTAGGTCGGCACCAAAAGTGTTAAACGTACTCTCGGCGCGTCACGGTTATGTGCGAGAAGTTTTCCTAATTCCTGTACAAAGTACGCACACATACATACATTCATATATATATATATATATGTGATTTAAATATACACACACACTTGTACGCGCGCGTCCTTGCGGTTTTAGCTCGTAGATTTAAATCTCAAAGTCTTCCCCTATCTCGCTTGAGAATTAATTTATGAATTTAACTCGAAAGTGCCTCCTCAGGAAGACACATCGTATAAGGATGGAGCGACATCCTTCTGGCAAAATTTAATCTACCCCAGTGCGGTTGAAAAAAGTGAAATCTATAATTGCAATAGCTTGTTCATTTTCACATATAGCATTCGATTATTATATATCGCGTACCAGCTCGCACCTTTCGAGCATGTTTGAAAAAAAATAGAAAATTAAATTGGTAATAATAATAATAATAATAATAATAATAATAATAATAATAATAATAATAATAATAATAATAATAATTCTTTTTTGTCTTTATTAATTTGAGACAAAGTGCTTCACGAAAAAGACAAATCGTTTGAGGGTAGAATGACACCCTTACGGCCACGTTTGTTCCAATCCTAAGGTGTTCAATAAATATAAAATTCATAATTAATAATATCTCGTTCTTATTTTCATAGGCAGCGTTCGATTATGAATTGGGAATAAACTGGGGTTGGAATAAAGGTGGCCGGAAGGGCGTCTCTCTACCCTGACACGACTATGACGAACAATGAAGTTCGCTGGAATTCGTGTCGATACGACTGGTTATCAATATATTTAAAATATATTTTATAAATCCTAGAACAATGCAAATTTGTGAATTATTTTCTTCCTCAATTCAACATTTAATAAAAATTACGATTAATAATAATAATTAACTATCGCGTGAAAAATAAATGATTAACAATAGTAATTATTATCGATAATCATTAATTGTATTAATTGTTGTATTGGAAAAAAAAAAAAAAAACAAAAACAAAAAATGAACTTCACTGTTTGTCGTAGTCGTCAATATATTAAAATATTGTTTGAAAATCCTCCAACAATACAAATTTCTAAACTCTTCTTTTTTACAAATTCAACAATTAATAAAAATTAGGATTAATAAGAATAATAACTGTCATCTAAAAAATAAAAAATTCTTAACATTAATAATAATGTTCAATCATTAGTTTGATTAATTACTGAATCGAATAAAAAAAAAAAAAACTTCCAAGCTTACATTTTTCTACGAATTTTAATGTAAATTTTCACATAACAAGCGACAATTCCCGTCGCCAAAGTTTCGCCGAACTTCATTGTTTGTCCCAGTCGGCCTCCGGGCTCCCCCCCCCGCCCCCCTCCGCAACCCCGAGCCCCGTCCGGTCTCAAATTTTTCCACCCCGCTGATCGCCGTAGAACACCGAGAACACGAGAGGAGTGGAAACCGATCGTCCACGATCGGTCGATCGTTGCAGCCGTCGCTCTAATAACCACGGCATAATGGGAAGAAGCCCGGAGTGCCCAAAGGGGGCGGACCAGCGGATGCGGGGGGAGGGGGGGGGGGGGGGGGGGTTGGATTTATCCGGTGGATTCACGGGGCGGATGAACGCGGTCCACGGCGCACTTGAAGCCATCTCTCGTGTTTTATTTGGCCAACAGTGCGCTACAGATGCACCCTTTACAATGCGCTGCAAAAGGGGGGTGGTGGGGGTGAGGAGGGGTGAGGGGGTGGTTTTCCCCCTCAAGCCGCAATTTCCAACTTTTCTCTCGATTATTCCCGCTGCCCGTTTCGCTCTCGCCCTCACAGCGGAGAGCTCGTTCCCACCCCAGCCTCTGCCCTTTTCTCGTTACACCCTTTTCACCCCCCCCCCCCCCCCCCCACCCTCCTACCTGCACTTGCAACCACCTCTAGGAGTCTCTTGTTTACCCGCGAGCGCTTCCGCGAACTCTTTGAAAGGAAATCGCGTGTCGCTGTGTTGCATCCGCACTGGTTGGCTTGGCTCTCTCTTGTTATTTCTGGGAGGTGGAGGGGAGGGGGGTGAGGGGAGTATCGGATAAAAAGACTCACGATGTTTTCCCTCTCGAGCTCTATTACCGGTTTATTTTTTACTTTTTTTTTTTTTTTTTTTTTTGCTTTCTAGTGGAAGAAGCTATTTTCGTGGGGGGAAAAAAAACTTGCGATTTTAGTGTCGGAGCAGTTAAAATAGTCTGAAACGATGAGAGTCGTGGTTTTTAAATGGCGGATGCGTGGAGTTTCGGGCTCTTAAAATGGCTGCGAATCGCGAAGGATCCGAGCCGTATGGCGAAATCGGGTCCGATTGGTCACGTGGTTGATCGGTCACTTCCCTTCGTTCGGCAGTTTTCATGTAAGTCGATCGTCCACTTGAGGTTTTCTGTGAGATTTTGCATTGTTCGAGGAGAAAAAAAACATGGCGAGAAAAATTGATCTCTAAGTTTCGGAAATTTAGATCTGAGAGCTTGAAACTGTGAGCAAAGGGAATACCGATCAATTATCCGCGATGCGCAAAGGCGAAAAAAAAAAAAGAATCAGAAAATCTTATCAAACTCTCTAACACTTAATTAAAGTGTTTTCGACCAAAGCTCCTCCCGACCTTAAAATCGCATTATCGGTCTCCCATCCTCGCCCCTTTCGTTCCCATTCCTCCACCAAGCGTCCGCTTTCTCGATTTCCCTTAAATATTGGATCTCCCTCGGCGACGAGCTTTCGACAGCAAAAAAAAAAAAAAAAAAAAAGAGAGACAAATCGATGAAATATTTTGCCTGCCGAAACACACGGTCGCTTTAATGTCCGGAGGTTTGTTCCGCGACACATGCTGCGACCTTATTGCGAAGGCGGCTTTCGGGAATTCTCGGGAGCGAGACCGGGACGAGTGATTCTCACCCTCTTCGCCGTATCGATCATATTCTCCAGATTTATTAATTCAGCGAGACGCTCGAAGGGTGGCCGAGGGAAGGGGAGAGGCGAAGGGAAGAAAACGGTCCATATCGCTCCACGCCGCTTTCAATATTTATCGGACTCGTCCCTGAGCTTCCTGCGCACCCCCTGCCGGATGACGGCGGCGCTTCTGCCTATCGCTTCTGGCGATTCGACGGGACGGCAAACGCGGCTCTCGGGACCCTTTGGGAGAGGCCGAAGGGTCTCGGCCATGTGTGCTCAAAGGATCGGCCTGACCCGGATGTTACGTTAACCATCTACGCCACAAGCATTCGTTACGGTAGCGGGGAACTTCCGTAGTCTGGCGGCGTCGGGACGGTTCGACCGAAGGGGAATAATTTAGAGCCAATTTTTTTTCTTCTTTTTTTTTTGCGGAATAGAATACATAGATGTGTAGTGGAATATTGAAGCGGGGGGGGGGGGGGGGGGGAGATAAATGAGGGATTCGTGAGTGGGAAGAGAAATAGGTCATGTTTGGGCACGCCGGAGACTTTTCGACAGAGGCCGATCGATTTTTGGTGAAAATACAATTTTCTCGGAATGCTGATGAGGGCGCTTTGGAGGGGGTGGAAATCCTAAGAGGGAGCATGAGAAATTGTATCAGCAGTTTTTTTTTTTTTTTTTTTTTTTTCATGCAACATTAGTTTTGTCTCGAAATAGAATTATATAGATGTGTAATAAACTTTTTTTTTTTTTTAATACAGTATTACGTTTTTTTTTTAAATCGAATATATAGATGTGTAATAAAATATTGAAGGAGTGAAATGAAAGACGGATTTGTGAGTGGGAAGTGAAACAGATGACGTGAAAAGAGAAATATATGACGCTTGGGCGCTGCGCTGGAAGACACTTTTGAGCGGAGGTCGATCGATTTTTGGTGGAAATACAATTCTCTCGGAATGCTGATGAGGCCGCTTTGGAGGGGTGAAAATCCTAAGAGCGAGCATACAAAATTGTATCAGCAGTTTTTCTTATACAATATTAGTTTTGTCTCGATATAGAATTATATAGATATGTAATGAACTGTTTTTTTCTAATACACTATTACTTTTTTAAAAATAGAATATATAGATATGTAATAAACTGTTTTTTTTTACACACTAATACGTTTTTTTTTAAATCGAATATATAGATATGTAATAAAATATTGAAGGAGTGAAATGAAAGGCGGACTTGTGAGTGGGAAGAGAAATAAATGACGTTTGGGCGCTGCGCGCTGAAAGACATTTTCGGGAACAAATAGGTCGATCGATTTTTGGCAAAAAAAAGCAACGCCTTATTTTCTTTTTCTTGGAATGCTGATGAGGGTGCTTTGAATTGGTAAATAAATCCCACGACCGAGTATTAAAAATTGAATAAGCAGTTTTTTTTTATAGAATTAACTTTTTTCGAAATAGAATATATAGATGTGCAATCAAATATTAAAGTGGGAAGAAAATAAATGGCGGGTTCGTGAGTGGGAAGAGAAATACATGACGTTTAAGCATGGCGTTGGCGGACATTTTGGAACAAACTAAATCGATCGATTTTCGGTTGAAAGAAAGTCTCATTTTTTTTTTTTATTGGTGAGAAAAAGATAGGATAAAAAAATTTTCCCCTATGCTTTGCCGATGAGTAAAAAAAATCGTATGAGCAGTTCTCTTTTTTATTCGACGTTACTTTTTTATTTATATTTTTTGGTGAGGTCCGGAAAAGCCCTCGAGGCCTTTTCAGGGCCTCGTCGAGGTACGCTGTGAGGCTGAAAAAAATGTCTAGCGGCAAAGGCGGAACCGCTCGTCCAAAAAAAAAAAAAAAAAAAACACGTGTCAAATCCCATTGGGCCGAAAAACCGTACGGAAATCGATCGAGCCCTTATCGAGTTTGTCGCTTTTCAAACAGACACACAAAAGCACCCCCGGCTTTTATGCCGCCCAATGATACACGTGATATCGACACCCGTTTACATTCGCAATTGAATGCAAGCGAGAGTTTACAAAAAAAAAAAAAAAAAATCAAACGAATGAAAAACCGCCACCGAGCGCCATTCGATTCTCGACGAAACATTCGCGGCAGACGAAAAAATTCGTACCAGCCAGATTTTCCAATGGATTGAATATCGTCGAAAGAAATTTAATGAGAAGAAAAGAATTGTACAAAAAAGCGTACATCATTTTTTAGTTTTCAGGACTCCCTGACAGCTTCTAATTGGGTTTTGCCCGTAAGATTCTATGATAAATAAATAGATAAATAAAATACATACGGGGCATTCCATGCCAAATCCCCTTTTTTTCCTGTTTTCATGTATATGTGAACGGAAACATAAATTTTTGCTGTTGGTTTTCTGAGGATCCGTCACGGAGCAATCGATAATTGAAAATTAGCAAGTACGAAAGATAAAATCAATGTGAATGATACTTGACCAAAAAAAATTCCGTAATTTTTCGAAGATATTTGGCAGGCTAATAATCGATCTAAAGTAAAAAAAAAAACCGTTTTTTCAATATACGTTGGACATTTAAAATTTGTTTTGTAAATTTTATCAAAACTTCTCGTAAGAACACAATTAAGGATACAAATTTTTTTTAGTTTTCTATGAGAAGCTCCTTCTATGAGAAAGCATTTACTATATTTTTGGCTTCCTCATCGAGAAAGCTTTGCGAATAAAGGCACTTTACCAGAAGGTGTTATAAAAACTTTAACTTTCAACTTTCAACTTTCAACTTTCAACCGTCAACCATCAACCGTCAAACATCAACCATCAACCATCAACCATCAACCATCAACTATCAATTTTCAACTATCAACCATCAATTTTCAACTATCAACCATCAATTTTCAACTATCAACTATCAACCATCAACCATCAACCATTAACCATCAACCATCAACCATCAACCATCAACTATCAATTTTCAACTATCAACCATCAATTTTCAACTATCAACCATCAATTTTCAACTATCAACCGTCAATCATCAATTGTCAACTATCAACCATCAATTTTCAACTATCAACCATCAATTTTCAACTATCAATCATCAATTTTCAACTATCAACCATCAATTTTCAACTATCAACCATCAATTTTCAACTAACCACCATCAATTTTCAACTATCAACCATCAACCATCAATTTTCAACTATCAACCATCAACCATCAATTTTCAACTATCAACCATCAATCATCAATTGTCAACTATCAACTATCAAATTTCAACTATCGACTTTCGACTTTCGAGTTTCGACTTTCGACTTTCAAATTTCAAATATGATGAGAAAACGTTATGAAAATTTCAATTTTCAACTTTGTTTTTTTACCAAAACAAAGCTTTCTATGTAAAGAAGCAAAATAACCGGCAATATAATAAAAACTAGGAAATAGGAGAATATAATACACACGTGATATCGACACCCGATTGTATTCGCGATTGAACATATACGAGAATTCACTAAAAAAAAAAAAAAAAAAAAAAAAAATGGAGACCATCAAAAACCGCCACCAAGCGCGATTCGTTTCTCTCCAAAACATTATCCCAGGCAGACAAAAAGCCCGTACCAGCCGTCGATAACCCGGCACGATATTCCAATGGATTGAATATCGTCGAATGCCCAAAAAAAAAAAGAAAAAAAAGAAACACATTGAATGTACCCTATTATCCGAGACAACGACCGCGGTGCCAATATTGTTCGACGGAGCAGCGTACGTACATGTATACAAGCGTCGATGAACGCTTCGGGAATAGACAGAGCGTTCATGCGGCGAGCCCGTCCGCACAACCGCGCGTTGCTCGATAAATCGACTTCTGAGGCGAAATTGGCTGAGCGGTAAAAAAAAAAAAAAAATTCGAAAATTAATTAAGAGTATTTTTTACATAAGCTTTCGTACATAAACTGTTTTTGAAATTTCAAACGCATGTTTGTTGCAATTTAACAGTAAAGTTTGTATTTTTAATTAAGATTTTTGTAAATTTCAAGCCAAAGATTTGGTCATTTTTAAATCTGCTATTTTAATTTTACAGGTACATTAATGTTCGATTGATGTGAGCAACGTTGGCAAATTTAATGTACAATTGTGATGAAAATTGAATATACTTTTTCATTGAATTTAAAGTAAATTATTAAAAATTAAGTATTCCCAATGTTTTTAATACACTGAACACTGATTTCTCGTCACAATTACATGAAATAAGTACATGAAATTTAATACACCATTTTTTTTTTTTTTTTTTTAGTGAAATTGATTTTTAACTCGTCGAAATCGCGTCGACGAGAAGAGAAAAAAATTTGTCATTATGAATTTCATTTATTGGTAACGATCGATCAGTTATCGTAAAATCCGCTCCAAAAATTTCATTGAATTTAAAGTAAATTATTAAAAATAAAGTATTCCCAATGTTTTTAATACACTGAACACTGATTTCTCGTCACAATTACATGAAATGAGTACATGAAATTTAATACACCATTTTTTTTTTTTTTTTTTTAGTGAAATTGATTTTTAACTCGTCGAAATCGCGTTGACGAGAAGAGAAAAAAAATTTGTTATTATGAATTTCATTTATTGGTTACGATCGATCAGTCATCGTAAAATTCGCTCCAAAAATTTGTGAAACCAATTTATCTTCAGTGGAATTGAAATTTAAGTGAACTTTAAATGTACCATGCTAGTTTTTGCATAGAAACTTCCAGTCCGCTCCGTTAAATTTCATACGGTTTTTGTTTTTTGTTTTTTATTTTTTTTTTTTAACAGTGTAACTTTTTATGCCGCGACATTCGGAGACGATGCGAACCGATCGCGGAGCGCCGAACTTTCCGGCGATAACGAACGCGCGATTCGACGAGGCGGGAATCGGCTTGTCACAGAATATCGCACCGCACGATTCGTTCGGCGCACTTCTCGGTCTCGTTAGCCGATCCGTGCGAATGTGCATGCGACGCGGTGCAACTGCCGACGTATTCGGAAACGTTGTTTCAGCATTAAAGCCCGGACAGCAACGACGACAACAACAACAACAACAATAACAACAACAACAACCGCGCCGGCTGCGCCGTAACAGGTGCAATATGCTCGGCACGTCATTCCTGCCTAATTCCTATTGGGTTTCGGAGATGCGTTATTCCACACGCGCAACGCCCGACGGATAATTGCGTCCCTATACTAATTATCAAGCGGCGAGGGGAAGGCCGAACGCACGCTCCCTGCCTGTGAATATAAGCATCTCGATAATTGCGCCAAACAATTATTAGCGGAGGGGATCTTGATGAAGGGGTGGGGGAAGACTCAAGATAGAGGTGTGGTTGGAGGTAGATTGCATAAAAATATTTCTGCGATATTTAATGGATTCGCGGCTGAAGTTTTTAGGTACTGTAAATTTCATGTGAAATTTTGAGGGAATGTTAAAAAAGTACGGTATATCAAAAATATTTGAAATAATTTAGCTTTAATCATTCACTTTTAATACTTCATTTTGAGTTACTCGATAATTGTACCAAACAATTATTACGAATGGGGATCTTGATGAAGGAGGGGGGGGACTCAAGGTAGAGGTGTGGTTGGAGGTAGATTGCAAAAAAATATTTCTGCGATATTTAATGGATTCGCGGCTGAAGTTTTTAGGTACTGTAAATTTCATGTGAAATTTTGAGGGAATGTTAAAAAAGTACGGTATATCAAAAATATTTGAAATAATTTAGCTTTAATCATTTACTTTTAATACTTCATTTTGAGTTACTCGATAATTGTACCAAACAATTATTACGAATGGGGATCTTGATGAAGGAGGGGGGGGGGGGGGGGGCTCAAGGTAGAGGTGTGGTTGGAGGTAGATTGCATAAAAATATTTCTGCGATATTTAATGGATTCGCGGCTGAAGTTTTTAGGTACTGTAAATTTCATGTGAAATTTTGAGGGAATGTTAAAAGTACAATATATCAAAAATCTTAGAAATAATTTAGTTTTAACAATTTAGTTTTAATCATTTACATTTAATACTTCATTTTTAGTCACTCGATAATTGCGCCAAACAATTATTACGAATGGGGATCTTGATGAAGGAGGGGGGAGGGGGGGGGGACTCAAGGTAGAGGTGTGGTTGGAGGTAGATTGCATAAAAATATTTCTGCGATATTTAATGGACTCGCAGTTGAAGTTTTTCGGTGATGTAAAGTTCATGTGAAATTGTGAGGGAATGTTAAAAGTACAATATATCAAAAATCTTAGAAATAATTTAGTTTTAACAATTTATTTTTAATCATTTACTTTTAATACTTAATTTTTAGTCACTCGATAATTGTACCAAACAATTATTACGAATGGGGATCTTGATGAAGGAGGGGGGGGGGGCTCAAGGTAGAGGTGTGGTTGGAGGTAGATTGCATAAAAATATTTCTGTGATATTTAATGGATTCGCGGCTGAAGTTTTTAGGTACTGTAAATTTCATGTGGAATTTTGAGGGAATGTTAAAAGTACAATATATCAAAAATCTTAGAAATAATTTAATTTTAACAATTTAGTTTTAATCATTTACTTTTAATACTTCATTTTTAGTCACTCGATAATTGTACCAAACAATTATTACGAATGGGGATCTTGATGAAGGAGGGGGGAGGGGGGGGACTCAAGATAGAGGTGTGGTTGGAGGTTGATTGCATAAAAATATTTCTGCGATATTTAATGGACTCGCGGCTGAAGTTTTTAGGTACTGTAAATTTCATGTGAAATTTTGAGGGAATGTTAAAAAAGTACGGTATATCAAAAATATTAGAAATAATTTAGCTTTAATCATTTACATTTAATACTTCATTTTTAGTCACTCGATAATTGCGCCAAACAATTATTACGAGTGAGGATCTTGATGAAGGAAGGGGGGGGCGACTCAAGATAGAGGTGTGGTTGGAGGTAAATTGCAAATAAATATTTCTATGAAATTTAATGGACTGTTAGTTGAAGTTTTCATGCATCAACATGTGCCACATTAAATTTCATGTAAAATCTTGACGAAAAGTTAATGCACGCTGTATTTAAAAACCTTCCAAATAATTCACTTTTAATAAGTCACTTTTGATAATTACCTGCAAAAGTACTTTGATTACGACAATTTACTTTAACATCACTGGAAAGGTATATAAACTTTTCCTCGATTGTCCATGAAATGAACAAACTTTCTTTAACCCTGCAGTTTCTTCCGACGAATCCTTCATTGGCCATTTCCTTTTCCCAAAAAAATTATTCACTTTTTTTATTGCAAAAAAAAAATAAATAAATAAAAAAATTGGAGAAAAAAAAATGTAACTTATGCAATTTTTTTTCTGCATAATCGCGACACCGTTATCGTCAAATGGACGGTGTCTCGATCGAGGTGGATTCGTCGGAGGCAGCCGCGATGCAACGGATCGATGAAACGAGGAGCCGCAGGGCGAAACGGGAGACTCTCGATCCATAGTTACTCGGTGTACACGTATACACGTAGGAGGTAGTTTCTCCCGTCTAATCGATCATTGACCTCGTTCCACGAAAATACCCATTGACGCCCTGTGTAGGTCGTCCGCATGTCGGTAAACGTGTGTATGATTTTCCGTCGTACGTATGTGTGAATTTCAATTATTGGGTACGATCGATCAATAGCTCGGGAAACAACCGAGTCCGGCATTTACCTGCGAGTGTTTCCTAAAAAGGTCAAGTGAGGCGAGATTTGGGCATTCCTGGCAAATCGCACTGCATTACGACGAGGAAACAGTGCTATTCGATTTATCGTCCGATCGGCTCCAAAAATTTAAGAAACAAACTTTTGTTTTTTTTTTTTTGTGCATTTTATCTTCAACTTATGGACGAAATCGTGTCGACAAGTGAGGAAAAATTAGTTGTTGCGAATTTTATTTATTGGTCATGATCGATCAATTATCGTTAAATCTGCTCCAAAAATTTAAGAAACAAACTTTTTTTTTTTTTTTTTTTTTAGTGGAATTTATTTTCAACTTATGGTCGAAATCGTGTCGACAAGCGAAGACAAAATTAGTTGTTGCGAATTTCATTTATCGGTCATGAGCGATCAGTTATCGTGGAATCTGCTCCAAAAATTAACGAGCCAAATTCTTTCAAAGTTATATTGCTCTTGACACTTATAGTCGAAATCGTGTCGATAAGAAGAGAAAAATTAGTTGTTGCGAATTTCATTTATTGGTCATGAGCGATCAATTATCGTTGAATCTGCTCCAAAAATTTAAGAAACCATTTTTTTTTTTTTTTTTTTTTTTTTTTTTTTTTTGTGGAATTGATTTTCAACTTGTAGTCGAAATCGTGTCGACAAGAAAAGAAAACATTAAAGTTACTGTGAATTTCAATTATTGGTTAAGACCGATCGGTTATCGTCAAATCTGCTCCAAAAACTTGAGAAACAAGATTTTTCTTTTTAGTGAAACTGATTTTGCAGCAGAGTCGAAATTGTCTCAAAAAAAAAAAAATAATAATTATTATGAATTTCAATTATTAGGTACGTTCGATCAATTTCGTACAACCAGCTGCAAAAATGTAGAAAAAAAACTTGCTTTTCTTAAGGGCAATGACTTTTACTTTTCATAGTCGAAATCGTATCGCCAAAAAAAAAAAAAAAAATGTTATAGTGAATTCCAATAATTTCCTTACTCGCAAAATTTAAGAAAGCAAATTTTCAATAAAATGAAATTTGCCTTTCCACTTATAGTGAAAATTATGTCGCCGAGAGAAAAAAAAAACAATCAATAAGCATCTTTTTTATTTTCGTTATTTCGAGTTACACTGTAAAAAAAAAAAATTGTAAATTTAATTTACGGGAAATTGAAATTTTCCTACATTGTTTACATTAATTGAACATTAATGTACTTTTACTGTAAAAAAAATTACAACACGAGATATTGAGATTACAAATCTTTTGTCTGAAATTCACAACAATTTCCATCAAAAATACTGAATTTTTTACTGTAAAATTGCAACGTATATGTATTTGAAATTTTAGAAGCAGTTTATGTAAAAAAAAAAAAGCTTCCAATACTGTTCAGTAATTTTCAAACAATTTTTTTTTTTTTTTTTTTTACAGTGTAACTTGAAACTCCGAGCTCGGCTCGCCGGAGGTTTTATCAGCCATAGCGGATGCGAGAGGGAGGCTTTGTGAGAGGTTTTTGGCTAACGCACTTAGCGCACTTACTCGATTAACCGGGGGTGAAGGAGCCTTTGCTAGAAAGACGTTCCCTCTGTGCAGGGACATAATTTGACAGTGTTGTCCTCCGAGATCGCGTCTGCCCCCTCAATCTTGGGAGGGTAATAAAAGTCCACGATGAGGTGTTCTCAAAGAGGCTGACTTCCCGTCTTTTATTTTCTTACTTCCTGTCGTCCGGAACGACGAAGAGCCGGAGCGGATTTAGCCTCGAGCGAAAAAGTGATTGAAGGGAAAAGGGTCGAAAGCCGAACTCGAACTCCGATTCACTGCACGGTTTAAAAAAATCTTTGTACACTTCAAAAAAAACTTTCTTGTCCACGAACGACCAAAATATTTCATGTTTTTTTATTTTCAAAAAAATATTTACTCCGAAATTTCGGGTCGCGAAAGAGAGAATTGTCAAATCAAACAAGAAATAAATGTAATGTAAAAAAATTATAGAAAATTAATTATAATTACATGTAAAAATGTGTACTTGTATCGGTAAAAAGTTATAAATATTTTTTTTTACCAATGGAGGCTTCAACATTACTCATCGGCGATGTGAAAATGAATATGATTTATAGATAAATTAAAAACCTGAATTAGATGGGCACGTAAATAAGTTAATGTACATTTTTTAAGAGTGGCCGATAAATGAAAACAGAGCGAAGGGTAAAAATGTATGGAAAAAAAAAAAAACGAGGAGAGAACTGCGTTGATCGAGTACTCTAAGAGGAGGGAGAGTCGAACAAGTTCCGGCTGAACGCGACGGCCTTTACTACTGATTTATTAGAATTCTCAAAAATTAAATTAAACAAAAAATTTTGTTGAAGGATTAAATATGTGAAATAAGATATTTTTCAGTTAACTATATAAAATGATATAAACTTTATGAAAAAAAACAACCATAGCATTAATTAAAGATCTGAATCAGATAGACACATAAATAAATTCATCTGACATTCTTAAAGACATGCGAAAAAAAAAAAAAAAATCCGCAAATCAATTGATGAAAGCAGACCGAAGGGTACAAAAATTAATGGTTGTGTTATTAAGATTATCAAAAAAAAAAGTAAAAAAAATTCTGTTGAAGAAATTAAATTTATGAAATATTATTTCGTTAATAAAACAATTGTATAATCAAAGAATTATCCAAATTTTGTTTAAATAAAAAACAAAACATTCATTAAAAATCTTAATTAGATGAACGCATAAATAATTTTCATCTAAAATTCTTGAAAAGCGGCAAAAAAATAAATGAAATAAAAAGATCCGCAAACCAACGAACGAAAGCAGACCTGAGGGTAAAAAAAATAGATGGTAGACTTCTGGCCGTGCGCGACGGCTTTTACTACTGAACTACTGTTATCGTCATTATAAAAGAAAGAAAAAAACGTAAAAAAATTCTGTTGAAGAAATTAAATTTATGAAACATTATTTCGTTAACAAAACAATTGTATAATCAAAGAACTATCCAAATTTTGTTTAAATAAAAAACAAAACATTAATTAAAAATCTGAATTAGATGAACGCATAAAAAAATTTCATCTAAAATTCTTGAAAACCGGCGAAAAAGAAATGAAATAAAAAGATCCGCAAACCAATTGAACGAAAGCAGACCTGAGGGTAAAAAAAATAGATGGTAGACTTCTGGCCGAGCACGACGGCTTTTACTACTGAACTACTGTTATCAAGATTATAAAAGAAAGAAAAAAACGTAAAAAAAATTCTGTTGAAGAAATTAAATTTATGAAACATTATTTCGTTAACAAAACAATTGTATAATCAAAGAACTATCCAAATTTTGTTTAAATAAAAAACAAAACATTAATTAAAAATCTTAATTAGATGAACGCATAAAAAAATTTCATCTAAAATTCTTGAAAACCGGCGAGAAAGAAATGAAATAAAAAGATCCGCAAACCAATTGAACGAAAGCAGACCTGAGGGTAAAAAAAATAGATGGTTGACTTCTGGCCGAGCGCGACGGCTTTTACTACTGAACTGCCCGATCGACCGGGCGCAAGTAGTAAGATGCACGAATGGGACGACGACGATGAGGTTTTACTGGCGGCTACCGCAGCGCTCCAAGATTCCCGTTGAATGTTCCTGGCGTAGACGTTAGATGTGTATAACGGTTGGGAAAACCTCTTCGACCGCGGATGCACAAGGTGGCTGATTCGACTGGATGGGAGAGGAACGGTTGACGGCCCAACCTCTCGGTGAACATCAAAGCCATCGCTTTCGCTGTCTCGCGCACGTGTGCACTTCTTCGAGGCTTGCATAAAATATAATGGCTGTAACGATGGTCGCATTACAAACTTGGCTGAAAGCTCTCGAACCAACCTTCGCGCCCTTCCCGGCCCTTCGCTTTCGCTCCACATTTTCACCTCCTACTCGAACGACGATCAAAAGCGCACGGATCTGTTTTACCGACGGCAGCTCCGGCGCTGCAACGTGCCGATAATAAATCACGAAACTATTGCCACAATTCATTTAAGGCCGTTCGGTCGCTTGGTTCGTTTCGCATAAGTTCGAAAAACACGAGTTCAAATTGCGAATCTCGATGGTACAAAAATCTGAAGAGATTCATGCATATTAAAGATACCGAAATGATTAATTTTGCACGATAATAATTGCCAAATGTTAATAACATCTTGGAATTATTATTATTGCAACATTAATCTTTTCGGCACCTTTAACATCCTCGATTCTTTTTCAGATTTTTATGCTATTAACGAGTGTTTGTAATTCCCTCTAATTTTTCTGAAACTCATGCGAACTGAAAACCATTCGCAAGAGCTTAAGTTTTGAGTCAAGTGAGGAAGCCTTGAGTATTGATAAAACAGCATTCAACTGAAAGCTAGATCACGAAATGCGTCCCAATAATAAACTAACTAAAAACGAATACCAATTTTCAGTAATGCGGCGCCACAAAGAAAATATGTTTGATTTTTTTCATATTTTAATACTAACGACAAGTGTTTTTAATTCGCTCTAATTTTTCTGAAACTTTTGTGTACCCAACACTATTCGCAGGAACTTAAGTTTTAAGTCAAGTAAGGAAGCCTTGAGTATTGATAAAACAGCATTCAACTGAAAGCTAGGCAACGTAAAAGCGAGAATGCGTCTTAATGAAAAAAAAAAAAAATAACTAACTAAAAAAAAAATACTAATTTTCAGTGAGTGCACACGTGCAATGTACGAGGGCGTCGAGCCGAACGAAAGCCCCACGCGCTTTAGTTTCCCGCGGCGGCACGTTGCGGAGTGTAACGCGAGTGTAGATACCGTCGTCTCCGGGTCGGGTAATACCGATTTTCCCAAGAGCGCTTCAGATCCGTCGGCAGGAAGTGCAGTGCTGGATCGAAGCACACACGTACGGCGTAGGGCGCGGGAGCTCTTCAGCGGCCGCGGGAAAAGCACGTTTCCATCACTCGAGGGGTTGCTCATGGCCGTATCCCCCACAGGCCATCCTCGTACGCACGATGTTTACGTCCATCCGGCCCCGCGTTCTCAACCACCGACCTACTGCATAATTTATCAGACCGGCTACCCCCTCGCTCTCGACCTTTTCGATCTATCCTTCCGTCCGCGCGCCGAAACTTCCCGCGCTGATGCTGGGACACACACATGACTACGCGTGCCCGCCGTCGATACCCCCCCCCCCCCCCCGACTCGCTCGCCAAGTTTAATCGGCGCCCACGCGACTGCTGTTCTCCGGGCGAAATTTCGCTCGCTTCCGGTCGGCAATTACCGAAATGAAGTGAAATTAAATTAAGTGAAATAAAATGGAATAAATTAGTATACAATGGTATAAAATGGTATGAAATGGAATAAGATGGAATAAACTAGTATAAAATGGTATAAAGTGGTATAAAATGGTATAAAGTGGTATAAAATGGTATAAAACGGTATAAAACGGTATAAAATGGTATAAAATGGTATAAGATGGTATAAGATGGTATAAGAGGGAAAAAGACGGAAAAAGACGGAACAAGACGGAACAAGACGGAATACGATGGTATAAGATGGTATAAGATGGTATAAGATGGTATAAGATGGTATAAGATGGTATAAGATGGTATAAGATGGTATAAGATGGCATAAGATGGCATAAGATGGCATAAGATGGCATAAGATGGCATAAGATGGAATAAGATGGAATAAGATGGAATAAGATGGAATAAGATGGAATAAGATGGAATAAGATGGAATAAGATGGAATAAGATGGAATAAGATGGAATAAGATGGAATAAGATGGAATAAGATGGAATAAGATGGAATAAGATGGAATAAGATGGAATAAGATGGAATAAGATGGAATAAGATGGAATAAGATGGAATACGATGGAATAAGATGGAATAAGATGGAATAAGATGGAATAAGATGGAATAAGATGGAATAAGATGGAATAAGATGGAATAAGATGAAATTCCACAAAAGTTGCTTTCGATGAGCCAAATTTCAATGTTCAACGTCAAATTTGCTTTTCCATCCCAAGGTTTAAAATGCAAGCAATACTTTCACTATCCGAAGGATCTGCCATGGATTTTTTTTTTGTTTTTTCAAGTAACTCTAAATCAAGTAACCCGACTCCGAGAATTCTTTCGCTATCCATTACGGCCCGAGAGCGATAAACAGTACAGCGGTGAAAATCTACAGTCCACGCTCGAGTGGAAACGGAAGTTCGCTCTATTCATTGCCCAAAACAATTCGGAGGTAATTCACAGTCTATTGATGAACAATTTGAGAAAAATCATTATCCTATCGGGTTCGAAAAGTAACATCGAAGTGGAACAAAAATTTCAATTCCGGTATTCCTTTGCAGTTCCGGCTCACGCACGATATACTCGAGTCGGTGATTATCCATCGGCGCTCACGAAGCTCGAGAGGTGGTGGAAGTTCTTTCGCGCAGCTAGTGCTTCTTACCCTCCGAGGTGAATAAATGGTAGACCGGGAGGGGGAAAAAAAAAAATTGGATCCACCGAGCAGCCATTGGATCTTCCGGAAGGAAGCGTCCCGAGCGAAGCGCACAGCTATTGGCGCTTCAAGGTAGTCCGTACAGTCCGCCCAAATGTATGTTCAGAGAAAATTTCGAACACTTCCCGATAGGACAAGAGTCTTAAAAAAAAAAAATCAAGTGTGTTGAAAGTGCTGCGAAGATTGCTTTTGCGAGAAAATAATTCCAATTTGTTATCAACAAATTGATGATAAAACTCGTTATTCAATGAATTACCCGGCAACTTAACTATTTTCATTCATAAAAATAATTCCTTTATTTTTCTGAATACGTACGAATTTTTTTTAGATTTTTAAATTCGCTTTGAACTTTTCTTTTTTATATGAAAAAAAGAAAAAGAAAAACTGGATAGAAAGTCAAGAGATTCAAAGTGAATTTAAAAATGTGAAAAAATCCATACGTATTCAGAAAAATAATAGAATTATTTTTCATTAAAAAAAAAAAGTTATGTTTCCGGAAGATTTGCTGAACAATTTTATTTTTCAACAATTTGTTTATAATATTTTGGAATATTCCAAAAATATCATATTTTTGAATACCTTGGATTCTCATGAAAAATTAATCCTTTCGGGATCTTTGGTAAACTTGATTTTTTTTTTTTTTTCAGATTTTCATACCATCGAGAAGTGTCTACGATTCCCTCTCCGAAAAGTTGGGTTGCGGGTAAATTTGTTAAGCAATTATTTTTTTCATCAATTTGTTAATAACATTTCGTAATTATTATTGTGCAAAATTAATCTTTTCAGTACCTTTAGTATGCATGAATTTTTTTTCAGATTTTCATACCATCAAGAAGTACTTGCAATTTTCTCTTATTTCTGTCGAACTTATGCGAAGTCAGCGCGCAGCGAGACTCCCTCCTTAAGAGCGGCCAACGACTGAACTCCGTCGTCTTCGCTCCGTCGAGCTCTCGGGTCTCTCGTAGGCCGTCCACTGGAGGATTACTCACACAGCTGTGCCATTTTGATACCCGGCACGATAGCTCTTTCAGCTCGAAGCTCGTCTCGCAAAACTTTTCGCGCAAAAGTTTCCTCCGAAGAGAACGAAGGGGGGGGGGGGGGGGGGAGTGGGGGGCGATAAGAGAAGAGCGTGAGCAGGCTCGAATTATATGAAATGAAACGAAGTTGAGCTCGTGGGAGAGACCGAAGGTGGTTAAGACGGCTCGATCGTATCTCTCATCATTTTTTTGCCCCAACTTCCAACTTTTTATACTTCGGGGCGGAAGAGAGGGGGGCGCGGGGAGGGGGGGGGGGAGCGCTACTTTTGTACAATGGTGTCAGATGGGCAAAGTTACGGCGGATTGAAGCGTCGGCGGTGACAAGGAATGACTAGGAAATTTCTGGGTCTCGATCGCCGAATTCGTCGCGAACGCCGATGAAATGTTCGTAATTCGAAGTTGAAGGAGGAGCGGGGCAAAATGGACTGGTGATTTACGAAGGGATTTTACAGGAGGGTACAAAAACATGAAGTTGTCCATTTTGCCCCGCACTGTCGCGGGTGAAGCTGTGCAGTTATACGCTGTATGCGAGGCGCGTTACGATGATAAGCGACTTGTGCGAGAAGGTAATTTTTTTCGTAATTCACGATATCTCGAAAATTATTCGGCGAGGATATTTTGTCAACTTTCGTTTCGGTGTATTGGCGTTTGTGTCGTCTGAGGGGCCGCGAAGTTTTCGTTCGATTATTGAATCACGCTTGGGCGAGATAACGAAGAACATGGAAAATTGGGAGAGGAAAGTGGGAGGATTTTTGAGATATTTTTTCACGGGACTTAAAGAATTGCAATTATCTCAACCAAAGAAGATTCGGCAGAAGACTCCACCACTGTCAACTCTACCAAAATCTCTGCCGGGGAGTAAAAAAAAAATCTACCAGAATCACAATAACATTCTACCGGACTTGAAATTAAACTCTACCGGAATGAAAATAAAAATCTACCGGAATGAAAATAAAAATCTACCGGACTTGAAATAAAATTCTACAGGACTTGAAATTAAACTCTACCGGAATGAAAATAAAAATCTGCCGGACTTGAAATTAAACTCTACCGGAGTGAAAATAAAAATCTGCCGGACTTGAAATAAAACTCTGTCGGAATACAGGGCTACTGTTCTAATCTTGTATCCCGGGAGAGTTTTATTTAAATTCCGGTAGAAATTCATTTCAATTCCGGTGGAAATTCATTTCAATTCCGGTAGAAATTCATTTCAATTCCGGTAGAAATTCATTTCAATTCCGGTAGAAATTCATTTCAATTCCGGTAGAAATTCATTTCAATTCCGGTAGAAATTCATTTCAATTCCGGTAGAAGTTCATTTCAATTCGGGTAGAAGTTCATTTAAATTCCGGTAGAAGTTCATTTAAATTCCGGTAGAAATTCATTTCAATTCCGGTAGAAGTTCATTTCAATTCCGGTAGAAGTTCATTTCAATTCCGGTAGAAATTCATTTAAATTCCGGTGGAAATTCATTTCAATTCCGGTAGAAATTAATTTCAATTCCGGTAGAAATTCATTTAAATTCCGGTAGAAATTAATTTCAATTCCGGTAGAAATTCATTTAAATTCCGGTGGAAATTAATTTCAATTCCGGTGGAAATTAATTTCAATTCCGGTAGAAATTCATTTCAATTCCGGTAGAAATTCATTTAAATTCCTGTAGAAGTTCATTTAAATTCCGGTAGAAATTCATTTCAATTCCGGTAGAAATTCATTTAAATTCCGGTAGAAGTTCATTTAAATTCCGGTAAAAATTCATTTAAATTCCGGTAGAAATTCATTTCAATTCCGGTAGAAATGCATTTAAATGCCGGTAGGTTTTTTTTTTACTAACTGGTAGAGGTTTCGGCAGAGTTGCAATGCGTTAGAATTGAAGCTGTCTTTTTAGCTAGGGAGTTGTTTGGGGAGAGTTGAGGAGATGTTTTCTGATAGAGTTGCTAGATGTAAATGCGCCGAAAATTCAGAATATCAGATGAAACCTCCAGTAAAACAATTGACCCATCGTAATTAACCTAAGTTTACAAAATTCACAAAAACAAATCACAACATCCGAGCCTCTAAAATCCTTCTCGCCATTGTCCCTCGTATTAAATCCGTGTCTCAGTCGAAGTGTCTACTCGCGCGCACTGCGGTGTTTTAGCCGCGGGTACGGGCACCGGTATCAGCGGGCTATAATGTCCCTCTCGTCTATGAAAGCGCCCACCGTCGGTATACTCATTCGGGGGGGCGAAACGCTCACGGAATAGGTAAGCAGGCTGTTAGCGGAATACGGGCCGTAGGGGGATGGACACCCCCCGCGAGAAGTGTGGACGAAGCCAGGTCAGGCCAGGTGTCCCCTATCAAGTCTCGAGAGCCGCGCATATATGCCCGTCTGTGACATATACATATCCATCCATGGAACATCGTATAACAATTGACCACGAAGACCTCGAGAGCACCGGCGCTCTCGCGTCTCCCGACGCGCCCACACCTGCCTTTCTCGAGAGGTCGTGGCGATGGTTCCCTGTGCCAGTTCTGGACACTCGTACTCGTGAGTCCGGATAACGGAGAAAAAAAATTTGTCACAGCATAGAGCTTTCCTTTCCTTTTTTTTTTTTCAATCAATCTCGGTGCATCAGCAAGATTCTGTTTCGCAAACAATGACAATGACAATGACAATGACAATGACAATGACAATGACAATGACAATGACAATGACAATGACAATGACAATGACAATGACAATGACAATGTGATTATTGTTGTTATTATTTATGTTATGTATTATTGTCATTATTAATATGTTATGATTATAATATATAAAAAAATTGAAAGATCAAAAGAGAGTTAAGAGTGATTGCTAAAAGGGGAAGTGAAACTAATCCGGTGCGAGTATTGTCGAGCATATGGAAAAGCTATAACAATAGTGAAGCAAAGTCAAAGTCAATCAGAAGTGTGTATGGAATTAGGCCGAAGATGTGAGTGAAAGAATGAAAATCTAGATATGAAGTCAACATGTAATCAGCAACGAAAAGCAAAAGCTTGTACTATTTTTTAAACGTAAAAAGTATGTTATTTTCTGAAGCCATAAAAGACAAGGATGGCTAAATAAATCATTTACAATAATAATAATAATAAAAATAATAATAATAATAATAATAATAATAATAATAGTCCGTGGAAAAATATAATATATTATTATAACTATATATATTATTGTATATGCACAGTAAAATAAATACCAAAGTTCATCGTTCACAAACGTTCGCAATTCTTATCTTGTTCATTTTCCAAATATTTTTTTATAATATGAAAACAAGCTTGCAGACGTTGTGTGACAAGAATAGTTTTTTTTTTTTTTTTAATTACAAAACTTTTTTGCTCTGTATATCCAATAATAAATTGCACGAAGTAGGGTGTGCGATGGAGTTGGAATTTTTTTATTTTTTTTTTTCGAGCTGCTGCAGCGACAGAAAGCTACGGTTAAAAGAAGTTACCAATGTACGACGTTAAGTGGACGCAGGCCGGTTTCGGACAGCTGCACGAGTGGATGGTCTAAAAAGTCCAAAGTTCGAAAAAAAAAGCAATTTCCCATGGATTTTATTTTATTTTATTTTTTTTTTTTCAGGTTTAATTTTTTTGTCCGGAAACGAAGTCTTCGGCAGAAGGGCGAACGGTTGACCAAAGGAATTCGATTAAAACTTGTCGCTTTTTGTTTCATTGGGGGAAGGATTCCGAGAAAGCTCGAGTGTGGATGCGAATGAATAAATTAAGGGGGCAGAGCTCCAGGAATAATTCGTTTAGATGGCGGTGCAAATCAACCACCGTGGCTCTGGACGCGAAGGGTTTTTTTTTTTTTTTTTTTCGGTAAAGAATGGAGTTCGGGAAAACCAACGAGCGCTGAGCGTTGGAGTTGATTTGCTTGTGTTTTTTAGAGTTATTATAATTTTTTTTTATTTTAACGCATGTTTGCCTCGTTCACAATTCTACTATAACTCTATGTTTTTTTTTTTTTTTTTGCTCATCGGGAAAAATTCTTTCCCCGTTATATTTTACGTCGAGCCGAAAGCCGGACCAAACGAATGTATAAAAGTTTTCAGCAAATGTGTAAAAAGTTCGTTGAGGATATAAAAAGGGAATTCGGGAAAACCACCGAGCGATGAGCCTTGGGTAGGTTTTAATTTTTAATTGTTTTTATTTTCTATTTTAGCGCGTGTCTACGCTAAAATGTTGTTTGCACGCTTCTCTGGCGTTTTCCATTTTTTTAATATTATTTTATTTTTTTCTCCCCGCCTTACATTTTACGTCGAGCTGAAAAACCGGAGCAAACATGTGTATAAAAAGTTTTTAGCATATGTATCGAAAGGTTCGTTCAGGAAAAAATACCGTTCGGGAAAACCTCCGAGCGCAAAGTGTTACTTTTGTTTTTTTTTTTTTTTTTTTTTAACCCTTCGTAGTCACACATATTTCACCGTTCTCGATCGTCACACGGCGTCGATTCTACCCGGTTCACTTTTGAACCAATATTGTGACTAAACTGTCGGTCGGAAAAATCTCGATAAAATAGAGAACATTCTTGAAACGTTCTGGTTGATGTACGAGCATTTTTTTATGAGAAAACAAATGGCAACATATTAAAAAAAAAAATGCATAAAGAAACGGAAAAAACGGGTAGAATACCTGGGTGGATTCTAACCGCACATTTACATCTTTACCACTCACAACTCTAACAGAAAACATCTCTATCATATTACAACTCTACAGTGTTAGAACTCTACGAAAATCTCTACCAGAAAGTAAAGGAACTGTACCGAAATCTAAATTCAACTCTACCGGAATGGAAATGAAACTCTACCGGAATGGAAATGAAACTCTACCGGAATGGAAATGAAATTCTACCGGAATGGAAATGAAACTCTACCGGAATGGAAATGAAACTCTACCGGAATGGAAATGAAACTCTACCGGAATGGAAATGAAACTCTACCGGAATGAAAATGAAACTCTACCGGAATGGAAATGAAACTCTACCGGAATGGAAATGAAACTCTACCGGAATGGAAATGAAACTCTACCGGAATGGAAATGAAACTCTACCGGAATGGAAATGAAACTCTACCGGCATGGAAATGAAACTCTACCGGAATGGAAATGAAACTCTACCGGAATGGAAATGAAACTCTACCGGAATGGAAATGAAACTCTACCGGAATGGAAATGAAACTCTACCGGAATGGAAATGAAACTCTACCGGAATGGAAATGAAACTCTACCGGAATGGAAATGAAACTCTACCGGAATGGAAAAGAAACTCTACCGGAATGGAAATGAAACTCTACCGGAATGGAAATGAAACTCTACCGGAATGGAAATGAAACTCTACCGGAATGGAAATGAAACTCTACCGGAATGGAAATGAAACTCTACCGGCATGGAAATGAAACTCTACCGGAATGGAAATGAAACTCTACCGGAATGGAAATGAAACTCTACCGGAATGGAAATGAAACTCTACCGGGATGGAAATGAAACTCTACCGGAATGGAAATGAAACTCTACCGGAATGGAAATGAAACTCTACCGGAATGGAAAAGAAACTCTACCGGAATGGAAATGAAACTCTACCGGAATGGAAATGAAACTCTACCGGAATGGAAATGAAACTCTACCGGAATGGAAATGAAACTCTACCGGAATGGAAATGAAACTCTACCGGAATGGAAATGAAAGTGTACCGGAATGGAAATGAAACTCTACCGGAATGGAAATGAAACTCTACCGGAGTGGAAATGAAACTCTACCGGAATGGAAAAGAAACTCTACCGGAGTGGAAATGAAACTCTACCGGAATGGAAATGAAACTCTACCGGAATGGAAATGAAACTCTACCGGAATGGAAAAGAAACTCTACCGGAATGGAAATGAAACTCTAGCGGAATGGAAATGAAACTCTACCGGAATGGAAATGAAACTCTACCGGAATGGAAATGAAACTCTACCGGAATGGAAATGAAACTCTACCGGAATGGAAATGAAACTCTACCGGAATGGAAATGAAACTCTACCGAAATGGAAATGAAACTCTACCGGAATGGAAATGAAACTCTACCGGAATGGAAATGAAACTCTACCGGAATGGAAATGAAACTCTCCCGGAATGGAAATGAAACTCTACCGGAATGGAAATGAAACTCTACCGGAATGGAAATGAAACTCTACCGGAATGGAAATGAAACTCTACCGGAATGGAAATTTAACTCTACCGGAATGGAAATGAAACTCTACCGGAATGGAAATGAAACTCTACCGGCATGGAAATGAAACTCTACCGGAATGGAAATGAAACTCTACCGGAATGGAAATGAAACTCTACCGGCATGGAAATGAAACTCTACCGGAATGGAAATGGAACTCTACCGGAATGGAAATGAAACTCTACCGGAATGGAAAAGAAACTCTACCAGACTACAAGACTACCGTCAAGCCTTGAATTCCGGTAAAGTCTTATTTCCATTCCGGTAGAGTTTTAGTTCAATTCCAGTAAAGTTTTAGTTCAATTCCAGTGGAGTTTTATTTCAAGTCCGGCAGAGTCTTATTCTGATTCTGCTACAGTTTTTTTTTTTTAATTTCTGGTAGAGATTTTGGTAGAGTTCTAATACGTGTGGAGTTGTGAGTGGTAGAGTTGTGAATGTGCCATTCTACCAGGGGTGACTGCGAAGTATTAAATACTTTTCATTCGTTATTTCGGCGCATGTTTGTGTCGTCCATTCTACTCGTGTAACTCCACGGTCTTTCATTTTTTCGCACCATCTCTTTCATATATATATATATTTTTTTTCTCTCATCGAGAAAAATTTTTCAACCTTATATTTTACGTCGAAGTGGAAGCCGGACCAAACATGTGTACAAAAGTTTGTTGCACGTGTCGTATCTGTGTTCTAAGTTACACGTGTAACTTTGTGAAAACGTGCAAAAGTTTTGTTGTACGTCATACACATGTAGCTCACATCGATGTAACTTAAACACATGTGAGTTACATGCGTCAGTTTTTAGCAAATGTGTAAAAGGTCTCTCCTCTGCAAAGAGCACAGTTCAGGAAAATTCACTTCGCGTCGAGCGTCGGTTTGCAATTTTCATTTTACCTTCTAGAATGCCTTTCATTTTTGATTTTGGCGCATATCTTTGCCTCCTCAACTCTTCCACAGCTCCAACGTTTTTCATGCATGTTCTTTCATTCGTTTTTCGCGATTTTTTTTTTTTTTTCTTTCTCTCATCGAGAAAAATTCTTCCCGCCTTATGTATTTCACGTCGAGCCGTAAGCCGAACCAAACAAATGTATAAAAGAGTTATAGCCGTTGCGGGGCGACTCGTCGAGACGGGGGGGGGGGGGGGGGGAGGGGGAATGGGGGAGGTCGAAGGAAAAGGTTGACGTTTCTGCTGGCAAGCCGAGAGAGAGAGAGAGTCAACTTTCAACGTGGAGTTTTGCCGCTCACGGAAACATGAACCACGGCAGTCGCGCACCAAAAGGCAAGAGAACCGAGTATATAAAAAAAACAAGAAGAAAAAAATTAAAAAAAGAAAACGCTCCATCGCTACTCCTTCGCGGTCGTCCAGAAATGCCTGCACAATTCATACGTGCCGCTGCGTCAGCGAGATCGGAGCTTTCCACCTCTTAGCTCCAGACGCTCCAGCGCGGCGCTTATGTGCCACGGATAAAAGTTTCCCAGTGGGCGACGGAGAACACTGTGTCTGGTACACACGATGATCGAAGTCTCTCCATCGTATATACGGATCGGTTATAATACATACGACGAGGAACTTTCAGCCGAGGGGACACTCAAAGTGTGCCGAAGATTGTCGCGTCTTGATAAATGAGGGCTAAGGATTGAAACTCGAACTACGAGACGTAAGCTCGGAAAAAATTTTGTCACGTCAAACGGCTATGCTTTTCCCTTTTTTTTTTTTTTTTTTTTTTTTACGGTAAAACTACCTGCATCAGCTGAAAACTTTTTCGCAAATAACAATAGTAGCACATTATTATTATAGTGCATATTATTATTATTATATGTTATTATATATATTATGGTATGAATATATAATTAATATATGATAATGGGGCAAAGAAGACGTACAAACAAGTACTTTGGAATCGCAGTAAATAGAAACGGCTTGAAGTTCGACTTAGATGAAAGCTGCCCAATGTGTAAGAGAGAAAAAGTAGATACGTTACGACATTTTGTAATGAAGTGCCCAATTCTCAAGTCGCTAAGAGTGCATTATTTAGCCAGCGCACGTCCGGTAAATCACGCAATGTCAGACTTGCTGCTAAGCTGCGACAGTAACTTGGTGAATGCAATATTCGACTTTGTTATCGACGGATGTAAAATGCGCGCTTTTATGGTTAACTGATAAGCTAAGACTAAGCTATCCCTCGCTGTAGAATCGATTGTATTCTTGAAAGCAAATAAACACAGACATACAATACACTCGATATGTAATTATATTATTAATGTATTATTAGGAGTTGTTTATTAATTCTAACCCTGAGGCATTGCATGGCACATTTACATTTCTATTAGATAACAACTCTACCAGAGAACCCTGCCAGATACCAACTCCGCCAGATAACAACTCTGCCAGATAACAACTCTGCCAGATAACAACTCTGCCAGAGAACAACTCTGCCAGAGAACAACTCTGCCAGAGAACAACTCTGCCAGATAACAACTCTGTCAGATAACAACTCTGCCAGATAACAACTCTGCCAGATAACAACTCTGCCAGATAACAACTCTGTCAGATAACAACTCTGCCAGATAACAACTCTGCCAGATAACAACTCTGCCAGATAACAACTCTGCCAGATAACAACTCTGCCAGATAACAACTCTGTCAGATAACAACTCTGCCAGATAACAACTCTGTCAGATAACAACTCTGTCAGATAACAACTCTGCCAGAGAACAACTCTGCCAGAGAACAACTCTGCCAGATAACAACTCTGCCAGATAACAACTCCGCCAGATAACAACTCCGCCAGAGAACAACTCTGCCAGAGAACAACTCCACCAGATAACAACTCTGCCAGATAACAACTCTGCCAGATAACAACTCTGCCAGAGAACAACTCTGCCAGATAACAACTCTGCCAGATAACAACTCTGTCAGATAACAACTCTGCCAGAGAACAACTCTGCCAGATAACAACTCTGCCAGATAACAAATCTGCCAGATAACAACTCTACCAGATAACAACTCTACCAGAGAACAACTCCACCAGAGAACAACTCCACCAGATAACAACTCTACCAGAAAACAACTCAACCGGATAATAACTCTACCAAGATCTCTACCAGAAAGTAAAAAAAAACTCTACCGGACATGGCATAAAACTCTACCAGAATTGAAATAAGTCTTTACCAGAATTGAAATAAGACTCTACCGGAATTGGAATAAAAGATGTTTTCTGGTAGAGTTGTTATGTGGTAGAGTTGTTAGAACTGCCTTTCTTGGTAGGTTATCATCGGGTAGAGTTCTTATCTGGTAGAGTAGCGAATGGTAGTGATGTAAATGTGCGTATTGCACGACATCCATTGCAATTATTACTCGTATTCTAATATTGCATACATCTCATCTCACTTCAATCCTCTTATCATCCCACAATATTATTATCAGGCCTGAAGGACTTATGTCGATGACCTATCGGCAATAGCAATAGCGTCATGAAATGCGACCAATCTTTTAAATGTACCGTCATCCATACCGCGTAATATATTGTCAATAAATACATTTACTACTACAAATATTATCATTGCATATACACAGTAAAATTGATACCAACCATTCTCGTTCACAAAAGTCCGAAATTACTTTCTCGTCAATGTTCAAAGTATTCTTTTGCAACATCAACGAGTTCATGGACGCTTTGTGACAAGAAAACTTTCCTCAAGTACAAAACTTTATCGTGCATATGCAGCAATCTGCACAAAGTAGCTTAGTCCCTATCGTTAGAAAATCATTTCTTTTTGTCCCGCTTCGAGGCACGCCGAAATGGTCAAAGTCTGACAAAGGGAATCGCAATTTTTGTAACGAAAGATCGAAGAGGTCTGAGAAAAAAAAAAAAAAAAAAAAAGTTGACCCACATTCGCTGGGATAAAAATTTTTTCTCGCTGAATGCAAAAGCAACGTTTCACTGGAAACGTCTCTACTTCGCCTCCCGCACTTTTGCCACTCGACCCTCGCCACCCCGGGGACGATTTACGCCGATACTAAAAAAAACGAGGCACACACCGACGGTCACAGCCGGACCGGTACGCCGGTTTACAGTCCAACTAACCCCCCCCCCCCCCCCCCTACGTGACTGCGACTCTGCGAATACTACCGTTCTCACTGTCCCCCCCCCCCCCCCCCGCCCCCACACATACAACCGGCAATACAACTCCCTTTCCCGTAAACGTTTGTGTTGAACTCAGCTCGCTCTCATCCTAGAACTCTCTCATCCTAGAACGCTTCCAGGTGTTGACTCGCCGAACGGTCTGACCCAAGCTCTACCGTCACTACTTTCGCCGGCGTAGCGCGCGCGCGCCTTTCCCGTAGCTCTTCGACCGCGCACGAAGAAGACGCGTGCACAGTGACGAGGTAGAGAGTATGTGTACAATCGCTCTTCGCGCGGCAAAGCGATCTCGTCGTATCATTCGTATCTCTAATTAGCTATTTGATGCTTTTTTGTTTGTTTGGGAATCCTTGATTGCTGACAGCAATTTATAATATTAATATATATGTGTGTGTATATATATATATATGTGAGAAATATTATATTTCTCTTTTATATTATATTCTCATCAGAATAACATTTCTGATATTAGACGATATTAATTATGTAATATATGAATTATTATTATTGTTATTATTATTATTATTATTATTATTATTATTATTATTATTATTATTATTATTATTATTATTATTATTATTATTTGTGAATCCTTGATTGCTGATAAAGTTTTCTAATTTTAGTATATATTAATATGAGAAATAATATATAATAACATTTCTGATATTAAATGATTTTAATGATACAATATGTGCATTTTTTTTATCATGTATCCGTTATGGTTTTCTTTTTTCGCCTTGTATAGTCTTGCGTCTGTTCAATGTCAACTGTTTCAAATCGCTTCGTGGGATTTTCCACCGACTTGCGATTGGGCTCTGTCCATCTTCATTTATTTATTTATCGACGGGAGAAAAACTGTTTTACGAAGAAATTTAATATATAGCCTGCATGATTAAAAATCATATAAAGCGTAAAGTATAAACTATTGAGTATCTTATTTAGTGTCTTTCGTGTGCTGCATGGTACGTATAGAATATCGCACGAATCACAGCGATAGTGAACGTTTAATGGTAATTCTACAACTTTTTGACTCGTCGCCCTTTAAACTCCCCAACTCCAAAGTTTACATTTAAGTAAGTAAATAAATAAATATATACATATATATATGTATATAATTTTTTTTACGTATAAACGAAAATTGATAAAACTGTTGTCCTCGATAAATAAAAACGATTCCGCTCGTTTTTTGGCGTCGTTCCTGTCCCTAGTTCACGTTTAACGGTAAATCTACCACTATGTAACTTCTCGCCCCTTTAAACTCTCAAAGACTAAAGTTTTCATTCAAACAAACGAATAAATATGATATTTTTGCTTATACGAATTCACAAAAAATGATGAAGCTGTTCTCCTCGATAAATAAAAAACGATTTCGCTCGTTTTATTGGTGTCGTTACTGTCCTACACGGCACGCAAAGAATATCGCACAAATCAAAGCGACAATTCGCGTTTAATGGTAAAGCACTCTTTGACTTCTCGCCCTTTAAACTCTCCAACTCGAAAGTTTTCATTTGAATAAATAAATAAATAAATATATACATATATAATTTTTTTTCTATACGTATAGACAAAAAATGATAGAACTGTTCTTCTCGATAAATAAAAAACGATTTCGCTCGTTTTATTGGTGTCTTTCCTATCCTGCACGCTACGCATAGAATATAGCACGAATCGCAGCGGCACTTTGCTTTCAATGCTAAATCTACCACTCTTTGACTTCATGACCTTTAAACTCTCCAAGTTCAAAGTTTTCATTTTAAATAAATTATATATATATATATATATATATATATATATAGATATATCCCGATAGACAAAAAAGATGATAAAAGGAATCTCGCCGACGAATAAAAAAAAAATAAATGAAATAGCTCGTCCATATTTTACTCACCCCCACTTCGTCGCTGGGTCCGGTGCTGCACGTCGAGCGAGGCCGGCGCGCGACTTTGCGTACCGCTTTGTGTCCCCGACGCTCCCTCTCGCCGTCGCTATTAACCTTAAATCCCAGCGGCGCTGTAACGCAGTCCCAGCGATGGCTCGCCCGATCGTCGACCGACGCACCGCGGCATCGTCACGTCCCGCGGAGGCACCGCGCGAGGCACACACACGATTTTCACCGACGACGGCGACAACGAACGACGTTACTCCGGGTCAGCGTCGACGAGCGAGCGAAAACTGTGCCGACGCGCCCGTTCAGCCTTCGGCCCGACTCTACAGCTGCTCGACTCGACTACTGCCCCAATGAACCGAACCTCCCCCTCGTCTCACAGCTGTGCCGAAGCTTTTCTTCTCTTTGTGTTATTATTTTTATTTTTATTTACACAATCCCTAAAATCGACGAGAAATCAACAATCCACCAGCCCGAAAATCACGGAATTAACTGTTATTATTATTATTGTTATTATTATTATTATGTTTCAAATTTATATCTCATTCGCGAATTTAATTTTTCGTCACCTCTCTCTTATTACTGTCCGAATCTTTCTGCCCTTCTCCACTTTGTGTGTTTTACTTCGTTTTATTGTCCTTTATTTTTTTAAAAATTTTATTTCTCGCATTTTTTTTTTTTTTTATTCCCTCATTCTTTGTTTACTTTTGTTGCTTTGTTCTCTAGTGTCGTGTTGTCGGGGAAGAGTCGGCTGTGCGCGGTGCCGTCGACGAGAGAAAACACAAACGGCGACGAGGCCGTGTCGGAGTCACGAGAGCAGCAGCAGCAGCAGCAGCAAGCACAACGAGCCGACGACAAGCACCACGAGAGAACGAACGCGAGCGACTCGATGGATGCGCGAGGGTTAAGCCAGCACTCGGTCCGCTCGTTTCTCGCCTCTCGCTCTACGTCTCTCCGTCTCCCTCGACGCCTCTCGCTCTCTCTCTCTCTCTCTCTCCCGAACGGTTTTCTTGTTCGTCGCGTCCAACGCCACCGCCCTCGACCCGCTGCGGCCGTTACTTCGCCCCGAACGGTTGGCAGCAGCAGCAGCAGCAGCAGCAGCTTCACGGCGCCGCCGCCGTCGAGTCACGTGCCGCCTCCCAGCACGCAAACTCCGTTATACCAACGGCACGGTCCATTCCCCGGTTCGCTTTACCGCCCCCACTCCTCGCCCCCTCCCCTCCCCGCCGACGAAGAGTTTGCTATTCGCGCGCTGCTATTTTTTTTTTGCTTTCTTTTTTTTTATTGGTGAAATTTGTGTTATTTGTTCGATGAGGATTCTTCGCGCACTGTTTACACGCACTGTGCGGGGTAAATAGGAGGTCGATGAATAAACATTTTTAAACTGTGACTAGGGATGAGACTTGCTATGAGTTTCATGATTTTTTGTTTCGTTTGAGAAATTTGTGTTATTTGTACGATGAGGATTCTTCACGCACTGTTTACACGCACTGTGCGGGGTAAATAGGAGGTCGATGAATAAACATTTTTAAACTGTGACTAGGGATGAGACTTGCTATGAGTTTCATGATTTTTTGTTTCGTTTGAGAAATTTGTGTTATTTGTTCGATGAGGATTCTTCGCGCACTGTTTACACGCACTGTGCGGGGTAAATAGGAGGTCGATGAATAAACATTTTTAAACTGTGGCTAGGGTTTAGACTTGCTATGAGTTTCATGATTTTTTGTTTCGTTTGAGAAATTTGTGTTATTTGTACGATGAGGATTCTTCACGCACTGTTTACACGCACTATACACAGTAAAATAAAACGTCGATGAATTATGATATTAAAACTGACCCAACGAATGAAACTTGTTGTAAGATTTACGATTTTAAGCAGAAGAACAAAAATATTGAACCCTTCAAAACTTAATGAGACATTAAAATTATTTATTTCTTTGTCAATTATCGAATGAACCTTCCTATAAGAATTCTGATATTCAGCAAATGAGTAAAAATGCCGAAGCCTTTAGAACTTCATGAGGCATTGCAATTTTTTCTTTTTGTTAAATATTGTACATATGACCTTGAGATTCTGACGATTTCAGAATCTCTTCTGTCGGGCATGCTCGAAGGAAACTGATCGATTTTTTTACATTTCCGAATGTGAATTCGTTGGATTGAACGGGCTTAGGGAGGAGAGTGTTACGTACAGGGAATATGTATAAACCTGGGAGAGGTATAGGTTTATTATCCAGAAGGAGCTGGAGCTTGCGTAGTACTCCCGTGTCCCACGGGATTTACGCGGTAAATTGCCATCTCCGTTATAGTCTCCTGTTTCTCTCTCTCTCAGTGATCCCGAAAACTAAACGAGTTTCTAGGTCTCACGTCTCTCGACGTCGACGGAAGTCCTCCTCCTCCTCCCCCCTCCCGACCGCCCATCACTTTCCGTCATGAATCCGTGAAAAAAATTGAACCACTCGCAGAGAGCTCGGTTAGATCGAACGGCAACGAAACATTACACAAAAAAAAAATTTCTTCCCTGCAGTTCATTTTCTTTATGTTCATATCGCGCATACTCGATTCTTTTATGTAAGCACTTAACTGTTTTTACCCTTCGTAAAATAATTATAATAATTCAATTTGACGAATTTCTCCTTTGGAATCGGAATACAATATATAATAAATCATAAATATTAGAGCTTCAGAGTAACGAGTTATAAAAGTTGAAAAAGTTAAAAACACTTAAGTTTAGAAAAATTTGAAGCACTTGAGTTTACGAGTTCGTAAGGTTTGCAACACTTCACGTTAAACTTGCGTTTGACTCGCCTCTCTTTTTCTTTTTTTCACTTAATTACATTTTTTTTTTTGTGAATCCTACTCATATCTTAGAACTGTTATATTTGCCAATTAAAAAAAAATAGTAACAACAAAAAATAATATGATATATAATAAATCCTAAATATTAGAGCTCCAGAGTAACAAGTTATAAAAGTTGAAAAAGTTAAAAACACTTATAAGACTAAGGTTTAAAAAATTGTTTAACACTTCATGTCAAACTTGCATTTAACTCGCCTCTCATTTTCTTTTTTTTCATTTAGTGGTAGCAGTAAAAGAGATTTAGTGCCAAAGTTAATATTCACACGGTTATCTTCTTATACTAATTTCAACCCAATGATAATTTTACACCTTGGCAAAGGGCCATCGATCTGAGTCCTTCAGCCCTCTTTTTCTACTCAACTTAATTTAATAATTTTTTTTTTTTTTTTTATGTAACTCTTACCTATATCTTAGAACTGCTATGTTTGCCGACTTAAAAAAAAATAATAATGAAAAAAAATCTATGGCCATAACACTCGGTATTACCGTGCCGCCTGACTGGTCCTATCACTGTATACACATCGACAATGCAGATTCAATTAAACTCTCCATGCGAATAACTTTTCCAATCAAAGAGGGGCTATAGTCGTACCCGGCTGCCCCCCCCCCCCCCCCCCCGATCGCCCGCTACGTTTTTTTTTCCTTCAACTTCTTCCACCGTTTCCTTTCTTCAATCCGTCTGACCGGCCTCGAGTCCTTTTCTTTTAGTCCTACCGGCCAAGTGGCACAGACTTCCCGACGTACTCCTTCACGTTGATATACCGCGCCCGACAACTTCGATTGATACGTCCTAATATAACTGTATATATATCTATATGGGCCATTCCGTGTAAAATCATGTGCTTCACCCCCTTCGATTTTTATTAATTTTGCTTCCTCATGGAGGAAGCTTCGTTCTGGTGAAGAACTTTTTTTTCTCGAGTTTTTAATGAAAACGCGATAAAAATGTTCCAAAACATCGAAAAGTCATATCCAGAAATAATGTAGGGATGTATCTGCATGTGTGCCTAAAATAGAAACACTGCTCTTGCATAGAGAGGGAGATAAAGCAATGTTTATTCCGTGCTCTGGAGTAAACTCCCTAAGAACACCGACTTGCACATCAAAATACAAAATGAAAAATAACGAACCATTATATAAACAGGCAAAAAACCTTGGCATTACCTTAACACCACCTAATATTATCGTGAAGAAGCAGACTACAGTAAAGCGGAGGCAAGATACCGAGAGAAAATACCGAAATAGAGCTATAAGCAAAGAGGATAAGTGAACCTAGAAGTAATGGGAATAGAAAAACTAAAGAAAATAATTAACGAAGATAATAAATAAAGGATGTAAATAAACAAGCAAGGTAAGCAAGAAAATAAAAATACAATTATAACATTATAACATTATAACATTATAACATTATAACATTATAACATTATAACATTATAACATTATAACATTATAACATTATAACATTATAACATTATAACATTGTTAAGCTTTGCGAATAAAGGAACATTATGAGAAAGCGATATGAAAACATCAATTTTCAACCTTTTTATCTTAGTATGATGTTGATAGCGACTCATTAAGGGTCTCGGGATTTTGTTCAAATTTTTTTTTATACCATCAGTGGAATTGTTTAATCCTCGAAAAACCAATTCCGAGAGTGCGTTTTTAAAAAATCTGAAAAAATGCAGACTGATTCTATGATTTAAAGTATGATCTTTGAGCTTATGGTTTGTGCGATGTCGGTAACAACTTCATACAAAAAGGAACAAAACATACAAAAATCGACGGAAGTGAAGGGCATGAGCTGACGATTTGACGCGGAACGCCCCATATATATATAGATCGCGGAGTCGACGAGAAAGGCCTCGGCCAATGAATTTCCCGGTACTTTCTCCCCCCTCCATTTTCCCCATTCTCCAGATCGCCGACCTCTAACTTAATGTTTTTTTTTTTTTAGTCGACCACGTTTGATACCCACTGGCTGGACCCCGGTGGCGGAACTTCTGCCACTTCGCTCTATTTCTCCGTCTTCATCGGTGAGGGTTTCTCTCTCTCCACGCCTCCGCTTCCTTTCCTGATCTCTCCGAGCAAACGAATAAGTGCCTGCGGCGGAGCTTCCCGAACAGAGACGCGTAGACCTCGGGCATTTATCGATAGTTCCACATCGCAGTGCGAGGGAAGCGAGAGAGCCTCGTTGATCGAGCGAACTGCGGACGATTGAGCTTTTATTAAATTATTCTTTCATACCGCGAGCTCACCGGTGTCGTGTCCTAAAAAAAAAAAAAACGCTATCACGAAATTTTTCATACGATCGAAGAAGATTCGACATCGAGAATGCCAATAAATCGAATTTTATTTCAATGAATTTAAATAAATATCCTCGTACCAAAGAAATATAATATCTTGCGAGGAAAACAAAGTTCCAAATGAAGAAAAAAAAATGAATTGCTAAAATCCTTTTGTGATTTTATTATTTTTTTTTCTTCATTTTTCGAGGGCAAAAGATGTATGAAAATTTATTGAATTTGTTCTATGGGTGTACATCAGCGGAGGCAGCAGGGCAGCCTCGGGCTGCGTGTCGTTGCCAGCGCCTCGTTCCTAAGGGAACCCGCGCTACGATGGATCAAACTGTTTCACGCTGCGCCACGACTGTAATGCTCGAGGAGCACGCGGGCCACGAGATTCACCTCTAACCGTAAAGCGTGAAAAGTTTTCGTTGGTGTTTTCGTTTTTTTTCCCCTCTCCTTACTTACTTTCGTGCACTCGAATCGTGCACCAAGCGTCCGCCTCTTAGGGATGCTCACTCCTTTCTTACTTTCTTGTCATTTTCGTCATTTTATTTTATTTCTTTACTAGCCGTTATATTGACTCATGCGCTGTGAGTATCTGCGAGCATCTGTGAGAACTGTGAGTACCCTGTAAGTATCCTTGCAAGTATCCTTGTAAGTATCCTTGTAAGTATCCTTGTAAGTATCCTTGTAAGTATCCTTGTAAGTATCCTTGTAAGTATCCTTGTAAGTATCCTGTAAGTATCCAGTAAGTATCCTTGTAAGTATCCTGTAAGTATCCTGTAAGTATCCTTGTAAGTATCCTGTAAGTATCCTGTAAGTATCCTTGTAAGTATCCTGTAAGTATCCTTGTAACTATCCTTGTAAGTATCTTGTAAGTATCCTTGTAAGTATCCTTGTAAGTATCCTGTAAGTATCCTGTGGGTATCTGAATATCTGTGAATATCTGTGAATATCTGTGAGTATCTGTGAGTATCCTTGTGAGTACCTGAGTATCGTTGTGAGTGTTCCTTATTATTATGCAGATTTTAATGTTTTCATCTCTCCAGCGGGTTAAAATCGCGAAGGGGGGGGACCGGAGAGGCACACAGTCATGAAAGAGGCGGAGATGATTAATTCACGGGAGGAGCAGGCGAGCTCGCAACAGTGTACCGACGATTACACGGCTGACTGCCCATCGGCGTCGAAGGAATCACCGCGGCTCGATCGGGAGGAAAGGCTAGCAATCATTTCGCTGCTTCGAAAATGTACGGAGACACTGACGATCTATGGTTTTACGCTCGACAGTGGTATTCGTCGCAGGGCGAACGGCAAGCTCGACGATGACAATTTCGTTCGTAACGAGAGAATAATAAAATTGCGAGAGGACAGGTCAGTGAGCACGAATTTCTAACCTACGGATTCTGTAACGCGCGTAAGCGAACGAACGACGCTGTCGTTCGTTAATCGTAATTTTAATTTTATTTTCTTTTCTTTTTTTCGCACTCATGTATAATTTATACTCGCGAAGCCGCTACGTGAGCAATCTTCTCGAGGATTTGAGGGACGACGTTGAGAGGCGAGGTCGTTGGAACGTGCTTGCCCGAGAGATCGAGGATAATCGAACGCGTCGTAACAACGAAAACGCTGTTGCGAGAGATTACGCGAAGGCGCGAGAAAGACTGTCGGAGCTTCGAGAACGCGTGCATGAGGAAACGGCGTCGAACGAGCGTGAGACTGCGGACCTCAGGGCGAAGCTACTTCGCTCGAAGGTAAGCAGAGGGAGCTCGGAATGGCCCATCGAAAGAGGGCGCGCCGGTCGGTCGCGATCTGCGGCCAACTTCGCTGCATAAGAGGAAAAACAGCTCGCGCTCGATCGGTAACGGAATCTGTAATTGATTATTATTTTTTTATTTTTTTCACGGACGTTGACGACGTTCGATCGAAGGCAATTTCTTTGGTGAAGGGGAAATCGGCTCGTTCGCTCAGAGGTAAACACTGAGAAGACAAACGGTCGGTATGATTGAAAAAAAGAAAAAATTAATTGTAGATTTTTTTACCGATCGTGCTAATAATTAAAAAAAAAAAATCGCACACTCAACGTGATTAGAAAATTCGACTGGTGAGATAAGATCGAAAACTAAAGACACCTGCACACTTCAAACGTAATTTCGTATCGCAAAGATAATGCGTCACGTCCGCTCGCTTTATCAAACTGCCGCGAACCATTTCCTTGGGTCACTCAATCAACGATGCTGACTTAATAAATCCCTCTTCATTCGACGATGTAACGTTGTGTACAGAGCGAGAGGGAGAGAGTGCAGATCGAAGTCGGTATCGAGTCACGGTACGTGACGGCCTGGGAGAGAGCTCGCTCGGAGGATAACTCGCTTCGGTGCGCCATCGCCCTGGAAAGACTCGAATACACACTCGGAAATCTTTCGTCGAGGGAAAAGAACGAGTGTCGGGTCGCTACGGAGATCGAAGCTTTTCTCGAGGAGAACGTGACGGTGAGTCAAACGGCTACGGCCAGTTTCTCTTTCTCTCGGAAGATTTATTGCTTTTCAATTTTATTTTTTTTATTTTATTTATTTATTTTTTTTTTCATACCCAACGAAGTAATCGGCGTTCTAAACATTTTCTTTAAATATCGAAGGCTCTTGCCGCTTTGCATTATCGTTACGATTATCATAGTTAAGATTATCATAGTTAAGATTATCATCATTACGATTATCATCGTTACGATTATCATCGTTACGATTATCATAGTTAAGATTATCATAGTTAAGATTATCATCATTACGATTATCATCGTTACGATTATCATAGTTAAGATTATCATAGTTAAAATTATCATAATTGAGATTATCGTAGTTAAGATTATCATCGTTACGATTATCATAGTTAAGATTATCATCGTTACGATTATCATCGTTACGATTATCATCGTTACGATTATCATAGTTAAGATTATCATAGTTAAAATTATCATAATTGAGATTATCGTAGTTAAGATTATCATCGTTACGATTATCATAGTTACGATTATCATCGTTACGATTATCATAGTTAAGATTATCATCGTTAAGATTATCATCGTTAAGATTATCATCGTTAAGATTATCATCGTTAAGATTATCATCGTTAAGATTACCATAGTTAAGATTATCATCATTAAGATTATCATCGTTAAGATTATCATAGTTAAGATTATCATAGTTAAGATTATCATAGTTAAGATTACCATAGATTATCATCGTTGAGATTATCATCGTTAAGATTATGATTATTTCGAGAAATTAAGTAAGTTGGCTCAGCAATTTCTTGTTTTTTCTGTTGTCTCTTTATTTGGTATCATCCGTCGTGTGTTACAGGCGAACGAGAGAGCGGCGTCTCAGTGGCAAAAGCGTTACGACAGCGAGATGCTAATGTACGAGAGTGACAATAGGCGTTTGCGGAGTGAAATTGAAAGCAGGACGAAAGCTTTGGGGAAACTTCAGGACGAGGTACGTCGCCGGGCTGTTTTCGATGCAAATAACGAGGCACTATGTGTATACACACCCGTCGTACGCCGCGCATGGTATTATCCTACGGTGTAATAACGTTCGGGCGGGAGAGCGGAAGTAAAAGAGCGCCGGCCGGGCGGAAGAGAGGAAAAAAAAAAAAAAGTCGAGCTCTCCACGATTTGTCCTTTGCTCGCGTTTTATTATTCAATTTTTTTTTTTTTTCTTTCTCACGGAAATTGTGCTCAGGAATCGATTAGACGTCTCTCGCCGCTACATACACGGGCGGCACTCTAGCTCCGCCGCTCGACGGCCGACGAGTCTCTCTCCGTGCGTACGCTCGGCTCGTCGCTGACGGAAGCGCCACTCGAGCATTCTAATCGTCGTCCGGCGAGCCCGCTCTCGTGCTCATGCAAGATTCATCCGACGAAAAAAAAAAAAAAAAAAAAACGAAAAAAAAACATTGGCGCTCCACGGGACCTCTCCTCTGCTCTCTCTGCCGTTGCCGGACCATAAACTAGCTACGCTATTCCTAACCGCTCCTACCTTCCCCCTCCCATCCCGCCTCAACCCCCCTCCCCACCTCCCCCGCCCGTGTAATTAATTCGTCGGACCAGGCTCGAAGAACTACCACTCTCGCTCGCTCGCTAGCCCGCCGCAGTTCGTGTATGCACCAGACATCTCGCAATTAGTTTCCGTCAGTCATTCTTGACTGCTTCTCATTGCGCTTCTCCTCTCTGTTACTCAACCGCTCGACCGTGTCTATTCTTGTCTCTATTCTTTACTCCCGTATTCGCAGGCTGGAGGCTCCTTTGATTTCGCTCTTTTTCGCGGAACACTCTCCCCCCCCCCCCCCCCCTTCCACTCTACGTTCAGCCACGGCGATGCCTGTTGTGTATATCTTTCGGTCACCTTTGCTTTTAGCTCGGGAGAGCGATTTTGTTTTTTTTTTTTTTCGATCGGGATGATAAAAGTTTATGCAAGGTTATTTTTTTTTTCTTTGTGATACTCTTTTAATTGTTTCATATATTCTCTTAAGAGTCGTGTATATCTTTCGGAGACGTTTACTTTTGGGCGGGAGAAAAACTAATTTTAAAAATTATCTTTCAATTATTTTTACATTTACGATCAAGATACTGGCGGCGAGAGAATGATAAAAGTTGATGTAACTTTTGTTTTGTGTGCAGTTTTTTTTTTTTGTCAAATTGTTATGTATATGTTTTAGCCACGTTTACTTGCGCTCGAGAGTAAAACGAATTTTTTAATTGTGTTAATTAAATGACTTTTTAATTTTCATTCGATCACAATGGTAGATTAACAATGGCAATAAAAAAAATAAAAGTTGGATGTTGCAACTGTTTGATTTTTTTTTTTTTTAATCATATTTTTCAAATTGTTTTGCTTCAGTATCGCGAGAGGCAAGAATTCATAGACGCGTACCTGTCGGAGAGGGAGGCAGCGGCTGAGAGAAGGAGGCTCGAGGAGCACCATCGAGGTTGCGCAATAAGGATTCAGGCCTGGTGGCGAGGCGTCATGGTGCGACGGAAGTTGGGTCCCTATCGCCCGGACGAGAAGAAGAAAAAACGACCCGCTAAGTCGAAGAAATAATCTCACTCAACCTCCTCCCCCCTGCTTTTTTGCCGCTTTATATCGTGGAGCTCGTTGCGGCCGCTGTGGTGCCTCGCTCCCCCCCCCCCCGCCAGCCTCCGCGCAGAGCACTATGTACAAAAGCTTCCTGATGCTCGACGACCCTACGGGCGTCACGCCAGCGGGCAGAGATTCACTCGCGTCGGGAAACTATCAGATTAGTCCGGTCTTTTTCACTGTATCCATTTTTCTCTTTTTTTCAATTCTTTTCCCGAGCGTGACAAACGACCAAAGTGCGTGAAAGTAGCAAGTGGATAAATTGTGAATGAATGTGTATATATATATATATTGTAACGAATGTGTAGCTGACTATTCGTTAGGACACAAGATATTAATTAGGTTCGACAATAGACAAACGCACGGATCGATGCAAGATCGATCGTCATATAGACAGTCTTGACCGGACTTTCAAAGACGAGAGACGTTTGACGCTTGATACTCGAGATACATAGCCGCGATTATACCAATAATATCCGGTCCAAAACCTAATACGCGCGTTATTCTTTCCCACAGTCGTTACAATATATATGTATATATATATACGTAAATTTACTTAAACTAGGGACTTAGAATAATCAGCCCCTCCCTCGATACCCCCACTCTCTGTGGGGACTTAAAATATTTTCGGCTGAGAGGCCACCCAAGGTGGACTTTTAGGGGTCGAATTTTAAGGCGTTAGTTTGAACTTAAGATAGTTCTTGAGATGAATCTTACCATCAAAATTTAGGCCGAACTTCATTGCGCGCTTAAGATCTGTCTTAGGTTCGAAGATCATAAGCTCGCAATGGAGTTCGGGCCAAACTTCGATCTTACAAGTTCCATCTCAAGAGACATCTTAAGCTCAAACTAATTCGTAAAATTCGACCCTTACAAATATTTCAGCCGGGAGGGAGGAGGATCAGCTTTGCCATGCGGGAAGGGACTCTTTTTGTCGAAGCTGATCTTCGACCCTAACGCAAAGGGAACTTCTTCTCATAGAGTGAGGCTGATCACTTCCCCCTGATTCTTGACACGATGGCTACGACGGCGGCGATGCTTTTATATAATAGCTAATATGTTGTAGAGAGATATGTAACTAAAACTAATAACTAATATATTTATGTATAATGTAGTAGCATTAAATATATATTAGCATTATGTATATTAATGTATAATGTATAACGTATGAATGTATATAATAGCTATTATAGAGAGACACGTAACTAAAGCATACATAACTTTCCTACGCGCTTTGCTGCAAGTGATACTTCTTTCATGTGTCCCAATATACGGTATAATAATTCGTACGCGTCCCGTTTACGATTCTACTCTCCCGTGTCTCATTAAACGTGATTCTGTACATCCGAGCTAACTCCATAAAACATGGAAGAGGAGCTTAAAGAAAAGAAGAAAAAAAAATGTTTCTCTACACACAAAAACTGTTCCGCAACGTTTTCTGTAGCGACTGAAAAATTCCGTTTGCCCGAGTCCGTCCGGCTGTACGTTACGCTCCGCTGGCGCAGTGGGTTGTGTTCGAGGCATCGAAGCCGACGGGTTTTATGTCCCTCCCGTGTGTACCGTCGCAGTTTTGGGTTAATATTCTAGCGCGCCCTCTGCCGGCTCGATGAGGCCCGCTGTTATCCCGCTCACGGCGAACCGACGAAAATCATAACCTTCATTCGACCCGCCGTCAGAGTTTTGCTCGAGAAGTTTAGAGAAAAAAAAAAAGGAACGCTGAAGTCTTCCTCGAAATTGCTTCCGAAAGCTGCGAGAGTCGAGGAGAAAAACTTTTTTGTGCACCTCTCGTTCGACCCGCTTTTTTTGCGCAAATCTCTGCAATCCGCCACTTCGAACTCGAGTGCAAAACAAAGAAAGCCCACTTTAAGGTGATTCGAGCGATTCGCACTAGGTAAAATGAGTGCTACATTTTTTAAATCATTTTCACAAACTTTTTACGCATCTATCGATCGTAGTGGATGATTATTTGCATTAGAGCAGACGTCCTTAAGATGGAAAAACACTGCAAACGATTTGCGAAAATATTAACTGGTTTTGTGCTATTTTTCGCAAAGCTACGTATTCCTTCAGTTTTTTTTTTTTTTTAAAGAATAACCCGTAATTTTTCGTCGATTTCGATGTGTCGCATCTCATTCTCTTCCTCGAAAGATTCCCTACGAATTCACCGTCTAAACATTCGACAGTGTTTCCCGTTTAAAAATTACAGTTTTTTTTTATTTATCCATCAACGAAACTCATTCCTAAACAAACAGCTGTATAATTTTTAAACCGAAGATACGATCGAATATCGAGAAGGTGAATTCGTCGAGCATCTTTCATCGAAGACAATGAGCCACAGTACACGAAAATCGAGCGACAATTACCGATTACTCTTGGATAAAACTGAACGAATCTGTGCCTCTTAAAAAATTAGCACAAACCACTTAAAATTTTTGCAAATCCATTGCAATGAACGTTTTGCTAGGTTAAGGACGTCCCCCTATACGAACAACCATTCACCATAATCAACGGACGCGTAAAAGTTTCTATAAACGACTTAAAAACAAAAAAAATGCGACGCTCATTTGACTACTGCGAAGCGTGCCGACCTCCTTGAAACTTAGCTCTTTATTCTCTCTATCTCGGTTGACCGTTTAACGCAAACGCGAACGATCCTCTTTCATAATAAATTTACGATGCTTCATGCACAACCGTCCACACTCCCGTCTCGTTTTTCTCCGTCCACTCGGGAGGTTTACGAAGGTGCAACTGTGCACAAGTGTAACGCTGGTCACTGTACATGTGCGCCTCAGTTTCGTGGCGCTAAGCGGGTAGTACGCGAAGCGTCCGCGAGCGCCACCGTCTCGCGGCCGAGCGGCCAGCCACCTCCTTAGATTACGATATAAGGAATGGTTAACGCGACGTGGCTGGGCAGGCCACCGCGCCGGGCCGATAGCACCGTCAGGAGAACCTGCGTGATATACTTCTGACCCAGCTTTCTCTAGCTTCGGTGGAGCGACCGAGGGAACGCCGCTGTGTGTACTACGACATTTAGCGCTCACCTGCATGTACGACTCGCACATACACGTGTTCGTCCACGTAACTTCGAAAGCGAACGATATTTACAACGAGCGTTGACCGATCGTTGTAAATATCGTTGCTTTCGATATACGCGCTTTTGTCCGACTCCGGGCGTCCCCGATCTCGTTCTCTCGATTAAGATTTATAACTCCTAGACCTCCGCACCCCGATTTTTGACCCACAAGAATCGAATCGATAATCAGCCGGCTTCGATTTTTGGGCACTTGCGGCTTACATGGAAAAAGCGCCTATTTGAAATCACTTTTTTGAGCATGTTGACCACATCGGGCGTCCATTATACGATATATCTTCACAACCAAGGAACCGATGCAGCTGAATTTTCCTGCATCCTGTTCTTGGATCGTTGTTAAACATGTTAAATATGCTCAACATGCTCAACATGGTCCACATGTTCAATATGGTTAAGATGTTTAAGATGTTTAAGATGTTTAAGATGTTTGAGATGTTTGAGATGTTTGAGATGTTTGAGATGTTTGAGATGTTTAAGATGTTTAAGATGTTTAAGATGTTTAAGATGTTTAAGATGTTTAAGATGTTTAAGATGTTTAAGATGTTTGAGATGTTTGAGATGTTTAAGATGTTTGAGATGTTTGAGATGGTTAACAAGTTTAACACGTTTAACGTGTTTAACGTGTTCAACATATTTACCATATTTAACATACTTAATATATTTAACATATTTATGATAATTACAATGAACCCTAACCGTTGTAAATATCGTTGCTTTCGGGACGCACGCTTTTCTCCGACGTCTCGAGGCGTCCCTGCGCTAATTCTCTCGATTAGGATTTACAACTCGAAGATCCGCACCCTGACTTTTTAACCTGCAGGAATCCAATCGTTAATCAGCTGGGTATAATTTTTTTTTTTTTTTAAGATCCAAGTTCTCATTCTTTCTTTTTCTTCCAAAGAAATCGAACTACCGTTTGGTGTTAACCGCGATCGATATTAACGCCCGTTCCACAATCGTTTCTCAGTTTCCCGAGATCCGAATGATTCTCTCCACGGTGTTCTCATTGTAACTCGCAGATTCATTGTTGCCTTCGAGTTTCCACCCCCCCCCCCCTCGCTCTTCCGCCCCTCCCGCCGCCGCTGTCGGTTATCTATCCGAGCTCTCCGGGATTCTGGGTCAAACGCACAACGGCAAGAGAGCGAGGATTGTTGGCCGGTGAGACGTAGAATCTCTACCCGGTCCGACGACTACGACTACGACGACGATGACGGGATTTGCGGATAGCTGAACGCTCCGAGAACGGCCCGAGCATTGCAATTTCCCGTCCCACCGGCTCTTTATGCACTCACTCTCCACGGCAAAACTCTGGGCTGAGTGCTCTGCTAACTAGTGGAGAAGGGGGGGGGGGCGGGGCGAGAGCGAGAGAGGAACGAACGAGAGATTGGGTCGAGTACGATTAGCCGAGCGGGATACCCGGTATTTATGCCTATCGCTCCCCCTCCCTCTAATTTCATACCCTGCCTACTTCACTCCGCACACACGCGGGATTGTCCGATTCGAATATCTGCACGCGTACGATATGTAATTGTTTCGATAGCTGCGAAATTACTGTTCGATCAAAACGCTCGACTCTTCACTCACGTTCGCTGATGTCTCTGGGGAAAAAGGATTTTTTGTTCATCGTCTCGTGCTTTCTTCGCGCTGCGTTGATTCCGTGTATCGCTCGACGCGCAGGTCACTCGCGCACTGACTTAATCGCTCTAGACTTGCCGGTATAACATCGGGCGATACGATTTTGGCCGGAAGTACGAGTTGAAAAACAACGCGGACTAGAGAGACGCGGCTGACTGGCGATGCTTGTAAGAACAAGCTTCAACCTGAAGTGCTTTCGATTTGCGGTTGTAGTTATGGTGCGCATGCGCACGGCCGTTTTCTGGTACGAATTCTTGACAAAAAAAAAACGGCCGTGCGCATGCACACCATCGTTATAACGGCAAATCGAAAGCACCTCTGCATGCTCAACGGATTTTCGTGAACTTAAACGTGTCGTTGCCATGGTTACGTCCGCTTTCGAGGAACAACGAAAACGCCATCTTGCCGAGGGTGTTCTAACCACCCAAGCAGCAAAAAGAAATCTGGTACGCAAAAGTAATTCGAATGGCTTACACATGTCCGCCCGTGTGGCAACTATGAACTATCCTACGTTCAAAAGTTAAGTTTTAGACATAGAATAGCGCAAAGTTACCATTCGGGCAGATATAAATTTATCCTATTCGGATGAATTTTTCGTACCACGTGTCTTTTTGCTACTTGGGTAACGTCTTTTACGGTGTCCAGCCGGCAGGTTCGTCGAATCCCTCTCGCGCACGCGCGCTTACATCAAAACCGATTTGTCGCGCAGCTGCGGATTATCAATTCTGCTTATCTGCTTATTTTGTTTAAAAAAAGGTTTCTTTCGATAGCTGTGGAATTACCGTTCGATTAAAGTGCTGATCTCTACTCACATTCGCAGGTGTCTCGAGGAAGGATAACTTTTTGCAGCAAAGCGACCGAAAGCATGCGAGAAGTAAAATCGGGCCGATCTGCGCATGCGCCGTTTCGTTAGAGCACGTCCTGCCATGAAGCGCCACGGCGAACCCGAGAAGTTGGATTTTTCACGCTCGCGATGTAAAAAGGTCTCATCGTCTTGTACTCTCTTCGGTCTACGACGATTTGTCTCGCATTCCGTTTCCCGCACAGGTCACTCATGCACCGACTTGTTCACTCACCGCTCGTTCGCTTTACACTTTCCAGTACCTTCACATAGAACGGTAAAACTTGGGCCAGAAGGACGCGTCGGAAAATATAACGATATGGCGTCGCTCGTGAGAACGAACTTGAACCTGTACGCTCAACGTACTTCCGAAAAGGTAAACGATTTCTTTTTAGCCCGGTAAAGGTAAACGATTTATTTTTATCAATCATTCCCAACGAATTACGTAAACGACTTCGTTTTAAACGTAAACGATTCTTGTTCTTCTTCTTCACACACTTCGACCGAACTCACTGATACGGCAAACAGTCCGGCCACTAGCAAAGACCTGCGACGACTGATGTAAAACGCAAACGGTTCGTTACCATGGTTACTCCCGCTTTCAAGAAACATCGAAAACGCCATCTTGCCGAGGGTGCTTATAACTGACGTACAAAGAAGTCCTTTACGCTGAATAGGCTGAAGGTTTCTCAAATTTCTTTTCCCCCCCACTCTCGTTCCCGACCGGTCGGTCGCCGGCGGTGCGACGAAATCAAAACATAAGCACGCTCTTATCTGCCCGGCGATCAGCGCCGATGCGAGTCTCTGCGAGCCGGCGAGCGTTCAGTTCAGTTCACTTCTTTGTTTCAATTTCTCTCGTGCGCACGTGCTCTTACCGGAACGCTCATTCGTCTTGCAGGTACCATTTATCAGATCTATACTTATTAGTTTTTAAAAATTACAGTCACAAAAAGAAAAACGTAAACTAAATACACTGAACGATGTATAAAGGCTCGGTTCTTCGTTTCAACTTCTCGTGCCGTTTCGTCTCGCAGACACCGTTTGGTAAATCTACTCGTTAGTTTAAAAAAATCGAATGACAAGAAAAAAAACAATGGAAAACAAATATGTCGAACGACCTATCAATTATTTCCGACGAATTGCTTCATTCGGATTACTCGAGCGATTCCACGTTGGTTTTGCTCTCATTGTTCCGCGTCACAAAGAAAATGGCATTAGTTTTTCAACGGCACAGCGCGGACTGACCATTGTCCGCGTGCAATTTCCGAACGATAAATTTCATTCATATCCTTCACGATTCTTTTTTTTTTATATACACGCTGTTATATTTTTCATGAAAATTTGTGTAAAAACTTTTTTGCCTCGTCGATATAAAATAAATAGCAGTTTATCGAATCTACTTGTTACTTTAAAAAATTTGAATAACACAAAAACGAAAACTGATTGGATTATTCAAGCGGTTCCACGATCGTTTGTTCTCCTGCACTGTCCTTGTGCAATTTTTAAGTCGTAAATTTTATTCATATTTTTCACTTTTTTTGTACACAAATCTCATTTTATAAAAAATGTAACAACTTTTTTTTCTCGTGGATTTAAAATGAATAATTAAATCACATAAATAAATAAGTAAATAAGTATAAATATTCGCGACTGCAGAAATAATTTTTTTGGTTTTTCTTTAGTCGACAATAGACAAGCGTTCGTGAATCTGCTTAGCGTATTGGATGGCGCTAAGTCATTCAAACAAGATCTGCGTGACGCTATCTTTGCTATTTTCAAATAAAAAAAATCAACGAAATGAAGGAAATAAATTTCATTTATTTCTTCACTCTTTTCTTTATACATACAAAATATCTTTTTCATGAAAATTTGTGTAAAAACTTTTTTCCTCAACGATATAAAATAAATAAATACTTAATAAATACACAAATATAAAGATTCGTGACCTCAAAAAAATTTTTTTTTAGTTAACGTTAGATAAGCGATCATGGATCTGCTTAGCATATTCGACGGCAAGAAGCCGTTTAAGAAGATCGTTGTGCCGATGACGTCGCATAGGACACAAAATCCGAAGGGCATGTCCGAACTGGACAGCCATCTGAACTTGAGCGTCAGTTCCGTTGCTACTGAAGGCACGGTTTACGCCGAAGATTACGTCAAGGAGGAAGACGAGAGATTGCTGGCGGTAAATATTCAGTTTCCTATTCCGATCAACAGCGAAAAAATTTCAATTTGATTTTCTCTCCGTTGCAGGAAGCGAATCCGTTGATGGCGATTCAAGGCAAGGCTGGTGACAACTTCGAGATGGTGTCGCAGGAAACCGCTCTGCCTGTTCATCATGAGCTGCAGAACGAAGAACTCACGAAGATATACAAAAGTTACAACTTTGCGTACAGACCGAAGGAGAATCTCACTATAACTTCTCTCGAGTCAAAGATAGTCTCGATGGTGCAGACAAATCGCACAGTGGTCATTCAGGGCCCGACTGGCTGCGGAAAGACTACTCAAGTGCCGCAGTTCATTCTTGACTCCTGCGCCAAGAAGAAAGTGCACTGTAACATCATCGGTGAGTTCGAGCTCGAGACGCGAATTTTATTTTATTCGGGGAAAATTATTTTTTCATTTTTAATGATTAATCATTATAATATACACGATGTATATTGTATGGAAAAGGTATGAGAAAGGACTTGTGAAACTGTTTACTTTATACTTGAAGTATTTTTTGCTATTTTGTCCAGACTTTAATATATATACACATATGTATGTAAAATAACAATATATATAACATATAATGATATCTATTTAATAATAAACTATAAGCCACGGAAATTAGATAAAATTTTAGAAGATTACGTTAGCCGATTGGAAAATTCATCCGATAGAATGAACAAGATTTTCCAACGGTTGAATTTCAGCTTATTGAATGGAATTAATAATAATATTGATTAAATTGATTGACCTTATTGCTCTTCCGCAGTGACCCAGCCGCGCCGGATCGCGGCCATCAGCATCGCCAAGCGAGTGTGCCAGGAGAGAAACTGGCCGGTCGGCTCTCTGGTCGGTTATCAAGTGGGAATGGTGAACAACACATCGCCGGACACCCGTCTGACTTACTGCACGACCGGTGTTCTTCTTCACAAGTTGATAAACGCGAAGAACATGTTCAACTACACCCACGTAATACTCGACGAGGTGCACGAGCGCGATCAGGATATGGATTTTCTTCTACTCGTCGTGAGAAAATTGCAGCGCTCGAACTCGCGCGCCGTTAAAGTTATTCTCATGTCGGCAACGTTCAACGTCGACAGATTTTCGAGCTACTTCTCGTCGCCGGTCGGCAACAAACTCGTGCCGGCGCCCGTTATCGACGTGACGAAGAGTAATTTCTTCATAGTCACGGTGCACTATCTCAGCCAGATAACGACCCTGGGCAAGGTGAGTCGAAAATCGTGGGCTTGTTTTTTCGAATGCGATTTATTGGATCGAACAATTTTTGTTATTTTTATTATTTTATTTTCATTACTTTCTTTTTATTATTTTATTTTTATTCCTTTATTTTTATTACTTCATTTTTATTGCTTCATTTTTATTACTGTATTTGATTATTTTTATTTATTCGTCGAATCAGGTACCCGAAGTTTCCGTGGACGAGCCGAAGGCCTCGAAAGCCATGATGGAATTTTGCGTCCGGATAATTTCCATATTCAACGCTATCGACGATGGCGATCATCGTTACGCGGTGCTCGTGTTTTTACCGGGTATATGGGAAATCGAGGAGATGCACGCTCTGCTCACCTGCGAGGCGTGCGAGGATGAAAAATGGGACGTCGTTGTTTTGCACTCGTCGATAACGAACGAGGAGCAGCAATACGTGTTCAACGATCCCCCGCCGGGCTATCGTCGAATAATCCTTGCGACTAACATCGCCGAAAGCAGTATTACTGTACCGGACATTAAATACGGTAAGGAAGTTCGAAAATACCACGGTCGGTAATAAAAACTGTAATCGACGTTTTTCTCGAACGATGCTATCCAAGGTCGAAAGAAAAGTATGATCCAACTTTTCTTTTCCCCGAGAATCTTAACAACCGTGAAAAAAGTTGACTGCAGGACTGTTCTGGGCACGTGATGGGGAGAGGGCCCCTAAAAACTCTGTCTCTAAAACCTTCCAACCGAAGTTCACGACCTAAAATTTTCAGTAATCGACTTCTGTCTAACGAAGCAGCTGGTAACGGACCCGAAGTCGAATTTCCAGTGTCTGGAGCTGGGCTGGGCGAGCAGAGCGAATTGCGAGCAGCGAGCCGGCCGCGCCGGTCGTCTGATGGATGGCAGAGTCTACAGACTCGTGCCGGAAGATTTCTACGAGGTAATTTCTTTCATCTTCCTAATCGATGAGAATTTCCGACTAACAGGTCCAAAAATGTTCAGAACCAACTCATGGACGCCGGAATGCCAGAGATGATGCGAGCTCCGCTCGAGAACGTTGTCCTCAACGCGAAGATGCTGGAGATGGGCGAGCCGAAGGCTCTGCTCGCGCTTTCGCTTGACCCGCCCGATCTGAGCAACCTCGAGAGCACGATTCTCCTGCTGAAGGAGGCCGGAGCTCTGCTGAACATCGAGGGCGAGGAGATATCGCGCTTCGACGGCGAGCTCACCGACCTCGGCCGCGTAATGGCGAATCTTCCCGTCGACATTCACATCTCGAAGCTCATCGTTCTCGGTCACGTGTTCAGCGTTCTTCGCGAGGCGACGATAATCGGCGCGAGCATGGCGGTTAAGAACATGTTCAGCGCGCCCTTTCAGAAGAAACTCAAGGCCTACGCGGCGAAGCTCCTGTGGTCGGGCGACTCTTCGAGCGACTGCATTTCGTTCCTAAACGTCTACAATACGTGGATGAACATGAAGGCCAATCATCGCATAAAGGGCGACACGGCCGAGAAGCAGTGGGCGCGCAATCACTTCCTGCAGATAAGAGTGCTGCGCGAGATCGAGGCGCTCGTTTACGACGTCTCGCAGAGGCTTCGCCGTCTCGGAATCACCGAGACGATGGGGGAGAAGCGCGTACTCTGGAAGAGCGACGAGAAACCTTTGATCATAAAAATCGTCATAGCCGGCGCGTTTTATCCGCACTATTATACCAGATGCGTGAACATCGATCAGCTCGACGGCGTGAGAGTTCTGGGCGGTCTCGATCCGACCAAGACAGTCTATCTGCAGGGCTGGCCGGTCAACCAACCTGGCGCCCTCTACGCCCGGAGAATATCGCATTACTTCAGGGACTGCGTCGACTCGAAAGTCGCCAAGATTCTCGTCTCGTTCGACAAGTCCTCGAAAGTCTACGTGCAGTTCAGGAAGAACGAGGCACGGGAGGACGGGCAGACCAACGCCATGGAAGAACCCGGTGATATATCACTCTCCGTCTACAAAGCCGTGAAACTTCGCAGCCTCGGAATGCCTCTCGAGGTACCGCTCATGTACGTCGATGCGGCGAACAAGCGGGCAGAGCAACTCGGCCTCCGCGATATCGTTCCGCAGGTCTTCTTCCCGAAGGAGGGCCCGCCCGAGGTTACTCAGCAATCAGACTTCAGGATCAGACCTATTCTTCCCGGACTCGACGTCTCGTACATACCGCTGATCGTTCGACGGGTAAAATCTGCGTTTTCTTTTTTCTTTTCGTAAAAAAAAAGTTGAAAATTGAAATTTTCATATGGCTTTCTCATAAAAGTTGGGAATTGACAGTTTCGACTTCTTTATAAAAGTTGAAAATTGAGATTTTCATATCGCTTCATTATAGAAGTTGAAAATTCACATTTTCATATCGCTTAATCATAGAAGTTGAAAATCAACAATTGTCAATAACGCAGATTCGTTTTCCAGGTGATAACTCCCGGTCATTTCTGGGCCCAGGTGCGAGACGATGATAATTCGGAGAAGCTGACGAAAATCCAATCGATGATAAATTCGGGTGAGTTCGGTAGCTTGATGGAGTTCGAGGGAGCCCCGCAGATCGGCTCGCTGGCCTTGGCGCCTCGCAAGAAGGACGCGAAGCTCCAGTACTTCCGAGCCGTAGTGCAGAACGTGATAGTCCAGGGCAAGGACGAATTGCTCGCGAAGCTCTTGTTCGTCGATTACGGCTACGTGGGTCACGTTAGAGTCTGCGATCTTCGTAGGCTCGAGGACAACAGCGAGATAGCCTCGATTCCCGGTCTCGCTTTCGAGTGCGTTCTCGCCGGAGTGCGTCCGTCGATAATGAGCAATCTCTCCGGTCAGTGGTCGGACAAGGCTCTGGAGAAGTTTCACAATCTTCTCGCCGGCGACGTCTCGCTGTTCGGCGAGGTTTACTCCGTCGTCAACGGCATCGCCAATATAAAGCTCGTACGCGTCGAGGGAAGCGACGAGCTCGTGATAAACGACGCCCTCGTCGAGGCCGGCTTCGCCGAGCCCAAGGACGAGGATTACTTGTCGCGCTGCAATCACGAGCTTCGCGAGTGCCACGCCGACATGCCGCTGAGACAGCGCCAGCACCACGAGGAGCTTCAGCACGATCAGGGCCACCTGTCCGATCACTATCCGAAACCGCCGGACGCCGAGGAGTGCCCGGTGACGGTGCGCTTGCGAGGACCAAACTCGCCCCTCGAGATCGGTCTCAGCTCGCTCATCAAAGCCGGACTCGGCAAGAGAATCAACGTCGATGGCAGCTCCGTGAATTCAATCGTTCTCGACACCAGTCCCGAGGATCCTCATGATCGCCTGCTGGTCGCCGGCTCCGTCAGCCAAAGCCCCACTGGACACAATTTGACGCTCAGGAACACGACGATGATGCCGAATATACCCGGACTCACGACACTTCTGTGTCTCATGTTCACCCCGCAAATGGAACTCCGAAGAAGCTCGACAGCCGGCCGGTACACCGGCGCTCTGTGCGGTCTCGGTTTTCATCCCACCACGAGGAACAGCCTCTTCCCCGACCACGATCTATCGATTTACTTCGATGTCGATATCACCATGGATGATCTTCAGGATGTTTGTATTTTTTTTTTTGCGAGATAAATCGTAGAATTCTTAGACCTATGGCGCATTTGTGTTTCTACCAAATAACAACTTTATCACACAAGACAGCGCTAATAACTCTAACACATAACAACTCTAACAGAATATAAGCATCTGCGAATGTCTCTACGCGGAGTTTTATTTTCGTTTTGGTAATTTCATTTTCATTTCGATAGTTTTATTATCATATTGGTATAGGTTTATGTTCATTTTAGTACTTCGTTTTTCTGGTAGCGTTGTTGGCGTCTGGTTCGCTCTGGCAGTTTCTTTTTTTTATACTGTGATAAAGATTTTGCGTAGAGTTTAGTATGGTAGAGTAATGAGTCGTTACATTTGCGTATTTGCATTTTGGTAGTTTTTTTCGGATAGCGATGTTTCCCGCTAGAGTTGTTTTTTGGTAGAGTTGTGAGCAGGAGAGACATAAATATGCGACATTTACGGCACCGATTAATTTTGTTTCGCAAATTATTTACAGATCAACAGAATAAGACACTGGATGAGCCTGGGAATCTACGTGGACCCGTACGGCGAGCCGGTCGACAATTCCGAACAGATGGCCATTTGCCAGAACCGCGTGAAGGACGTGCTCTTCGCGCTTCTCGACAAACGGCGAAGTCCTGTACCGAAGGAGTTGGACCCGCAATTCGGCCGGTGGTGCCGATACGACGATCAGCTCTTGATTCCGCCGGGTAAAATTGTCACGCGGAAGCAGAACATCTTCCGGCTGCACAACGCCCTCGATCTCGAGGAGAAAAACGACCTGCGCGAGGAGATGATCGCTCACATCGCGGAACTGCGCGAGTTGTCGACCAGGTCAGCGATTCGACGAAACTTTCGCCGCGAAGCTGTACGCGAAGTTCCGTGTATTTATTTCTCCTCTTTGCTGCTTCTTCTTTCAGACATTATCGAGACAATCCCATCGGCGAGGTTTTCTGCAAACTCTGCAAATTCACCGTCAACGGAGTATTTCAGCTGCGCCAACACGTGAACACGCTCGAGCACAGCAGAAACGAGAAGGAGTATAAATGTAGAATTTCTATTTAAGAGAAATCGCGCGCGGACGACGAGAACGGCTCTCAAGATGAGTACAATTTTTTCTTTTTTTTTTTCTTCTCAATGTTCCTAATGATATTTCGCGAAGTGCCATTTTGCTCTTGAGGCTGACGACTTTCTGGTCTTTCGATGCTTTAGTATAATGTTTCGTATGTTTATTAGTGATTTAGATTAATGACAAAAAAGATGAGTTGCGTTTAGTTTTATCATGAGATTTATTTTCACAAAGACGGACAGAGGTTTCGCAATCTCATCGTCAAAGACGGAAGATTTATAGCTGTGTTGTGCTACGATCAAAGATTACCCGCTTTAATTTACTTTGTTAGACCCGATAGCGTTACGACTTCGGACGTAAGAAAAGACTATCGTTGTTGCTTTAGAAAAATACTATTTTTCAATAAACTGTTTTTCCATCGTGCTACGAAGTGAGGAAACAGTGACAAAAATTTACTCGCTGATAAAATCAATGAATTTATCGATTAATATATCCTTCCACTCTCAAGGCTGACGACTTTCCTTTCCAGCCACTCGTGGCTTTAATTTAGATTAATGACCAAAAATAAGGTGCGTTTAATTTTACGATGACGTTTATCCAACACGTGAATACACGCGAAGTATAAATGTCAAGTTTTATTTAAGACACATTGGACCGCACGAGAATGACGAGAAAGTCTCTCAAGATGAATACATTTTTTTTATTACCATATTTTGCAAAGTGCCATTTCGCTCTCGGGGCTGACGTCTTTGCAGCCTTTCGTGGCTTTAATGTAGAGTAAACGACGATTAATGGCAACAAATATGTTGACTTTAGTTTTACCATGCGATTTACTATTACGACAGAGGTATTTTAATCGCATTCGCAAAGATGAAAGATTTATAGCTGAACTGTGCTGCGATCAAAGATTACCCGCTTTATTTAACTTTATTCGAGAATAAAGAAGTTCTTGAATGTTAGTAAAAAAGATAATCTTTATTGCGTTAAAAAAAAAAATTTTTTAATCAACTATTTTTCCATCATTCTTAGAGGTGAAAAAAAGAAAGAAAAGGAAACTTACTCGCTGATAAAAATTAGGTTATTCGACCGATAGCGTTAAGACTTCGGACGTAAAAAGAAAAGACCATCGTTATTGCGTTAAAAAAATACTTAATTGTTTAATGAACCATTTTTCCATCTCGCTACGAGGTGAGGAAAAGAAGTAAAAACTCGCGCGCTGGTAAAATGAATGAATTTATCGTTTTGTATGTAATTTCGCCCTCAGACTGGCGATTTTCCAGCCTTCCGTCGCTTTAGTACAGATTCATGACAAAAAGTAAGTCGCGTTTAGTTTCACCATGAGCTTTACGCCTTCGGGCCTAAGAAGAAAAGACGAGCGTTGTAACGTTGAAAAAAAAATACTATTCTTTAAGGTAGTACTTGCGGACAGCCTGAGCCACCGTGAGTTCAGAGAAAATTGAGAGAGGAATTGCGAACATTTCTCGCTGGGATACAAATCTGAAAGAAATTAACCATATAGATCGTGCTGAAAAGATTGATTTTACATAATAATAATTCCAAAACATAAAGTTTTGGAATTATTATTATTAGGCTAAATCAATCATTTCAGCACCGTCCATATGCTTGATTTTTTCAGAGTTTCATCCCATCCAGAAGTGTTCGCAATTCTCTCTGAACTAATGAGAGAAAAAATAAGTAGCGTTTAGTTTCACCACGAGCTTTACGTCGTCGGGTCAAAGAAGAAAAGACTATCGTTATAGCGTTCAAAAAACAAAACAAACTATCTCAATAAGCTATTTCTCCATAGGGCTGCGAGGGAAAGAAAGAGGTAGAAAAAAGGTACTCGCCGATAAAATTAATGAATCTATCGTTTAATATATACGTGAATGCTGTCCGACACTCAGCGGAGCGGTACATAACGAGTAATAACGAAACGAGGGAACGTTCCGGAGCACCAAGGGCGAGGTATTCACGCCTCGCGTTGCAGGTAACGCGCGCCCGGTTGCGAGTACAACAATCGACCGGAGACGTTCGGTCCGGAGGCGGTGACGTAGCTGCCCGGAGGCGGCGGCGGCGGATACGGTCCTGCTGGAGGCGGTGGCTGCGGCGTACGCACCGGATATCCGGACGTGATTCCACCTGTCTTCGCACCCTGAGAATTAAAACTCGAATGTGCAATGCGGCTTACCCGGACGACATTCACATTTACGACGAACGAGCCCGTAGGGTGACTTGCCAATTTAATGTAACACGCCCCGTTAAAGTTTATCGCCCGCTCAAGGCAGTCTGAGCGCTTCGCACTAGTCAAATGAGCGCTAGACTTTTAAAGTCCTTCGTAGAAAGTTTTACATCACTCGCGGCGAAAATGACAGTAAAAACCACATTTTTACAGCTCGTGGAGTATAATTTTATACGATACTCGTGGGGAAAACTTTTTTCGAACTCTCGTGCGATTGCAGCACTCGTCGGAAAAAGTTTTGTCGCACTGGTATCGTAAATTACTATTGTATTAGAGCAGATGTCCTGAAACTAGAAAAACATTAACGGCGGTGAGTTTACAAGAATGTTAATTGGGTTGTGCCAGTTTTCGGAAATGTATTTTTTTTTCAAAGAATAATCCGTAATGTTTGCTCGATTTTTATGTATTACGGCTCCATTTTTCAAGTCGTCTATACGAACTTTTACGAATCTATTGATTGACGTGGATGGTTATTTGTATTGTAATGGAGGTTATTAATCTAGAAAGACATTAATTGCAATAGATTTGCGAAAATATTAACTGGTTTGCGCCAATTTACGAACAGTTTCATATTCGATCAGTTTTTTCAAAGAGTGGTCCGTAATTTTTGCTCGATTTTGATGTATGACGGAAAATCAAGCAAACATTACGAACCATTATTATAAAAAATTGAACGCATGTCTATCTTTTTGAAAATGAGAACAAACTACTTAGTATTTTGCAAATCCATCGCAATTAATGTTTCTCTCGGTAAAAGAAAGGACTTTTGCTATAATACAAACAATCATCCACTATAATGAATAGAGTCGTAAAAGTCCGTATAAAGCGACTTCAAAAATGCAGCACTCATTCGACCAGTGCGAAGTGCTCCGACCTCGTAGAAGTTTGTCGTGCGCATAATTGCTCCTTCGACAGGCAAGTCGTTCTACTTTGCAATAACGACAAGACGATTTTACCTGGGGCGGTTGTTGAATCGGTATCGCGCCGCCGTGAACTGTCACGTGACTGCTCGGACGCAGGTAAAACTTGTCCTCGGGATAGGCGTTCTTGTGATCGATAGTGTGAATGCTCTCGTATCTCGAGAACGGAGTTATCGTGCCCGCCTGATGACCGGATATAGCTGCTCGGTTTCCGGAGAGATACACCGGTTTACTCGGTTCCGGCTCTCTCGCCGGTTGCGAGGTCAGGGCCGGGTAACTATAGACGCTCTGGGTCGGGGTCGAGTAGAAGCTCGACGGAGGGTACTGGTTGTTCTCTGAAAAGTTATCGACCATCAATAATACAGCAATTATCAGATTTTTTTTTATAAATAGAAACATAAAATAAAAGGTAGCGTCAATATTTTTCTCGGTCGGTGTAACGGAAAGGAAAAACAATTGCAGTTTGCGATTCAAACTCGGCGCGTTATCGGCAATTTAACAATAGAGCAACGATATAAAAAAAATTAATTCGAAAAGAAAATATAAGATCGCAGTCGATTCTCTCGGTACAATGAACACGACAAATAACTGAAGCTTATAATCGAAACTCTGCACGTTATCCGCAATTTAATAAGACGGTGACGATTTAAAAAAAATTATAGTAAATAGAAAAAGGAACGCCGGGTAGGAAAAATAATTGCAGTACGCATAGAAGATCGCGTCAATTCTCTCGGTCGGTATAACGGACGCGAAAAATAATTTCAGTTTATAATTGAAACTCGTCACGCTATCGGTAACGATTAGAATAAGGAAATAAAAGATCGCGTCAACTCTGTCGGTCGCTATAAAGGATACGAAAGATAATTATAGTTAATAATTAAAACTCACTGTTCCAGAGGACAGCTCTATTATCGCCAGACCTTCTGGCAGCGTCCTCTGATTCTGGAAAAACATAACCATCTGCCCTCAAATCACCTATTTTTTCGAAGCATGATTTTTCTCTCGGTTAGTCTCGTCGTTCTCGTTAACATCGCGCATAACACGCGAGGCGTTAATAATCCGTTGAACTTTAACAAATCTCTCACTCTCCAAGCTTCACTCGCAAAGCGGCAGATTTGCTACTTACTCGGTGGAGGCGGATTGTAATTCGGCATTGAGGGCGCCGGTTTGTAGTTGTGAGTCGGGTGATAGGGCGACGCTGTCGGTGGCGGCGACGGACTGTGAGTCCTTTTCATCGGACCCTGCTGACAAAAACGATCGACGCGGAAAAACGTAAATCCATCGATTAATCAACGAATTACCTGACTACCGGCTTTCGAGCTAACGACGTAGATCGATAAAATACATTAACGTTTGGCATCAAAGTATGCGTCGGCGTGGCCGCTGCGACTTTGTAAACTGGACCTCGGGTCGGCAGGGGAAGAAACAGCTGGGGATGAACGACGCTCATACCCGTACCGGGATATCCACCGACCGCCGATAGAACTTCCGAACAGACACTGGAAAAAATAAGCATGTTCAATGAATTTTTTTTTAGTCTTTTCGTCTCGTTCCTGTGACTTCACAAGCAGCGATTTGTATGGTTAATTATATATTTTCTTAAATTGGGTTCTCATAGGGCAATATTTGATTTATAGTGTAGAGCGAATCGAAAGGATTTAAAAAAGAAAAGTTATTGGCTATGCCGATCTGTACATATTTCGATGCTGGGAAAGTTCGTATGAAGTTTAATGTACTGGTACTGGATATTTTGCATAATATACATAAACTCGTATATTAAATTTCATGTATAATTGTGATGAATGTATTCATTAATTTTCATCACAATTGTACGTTGAATTTAATGTACCAGTTTATGCATAAAAACTTCCAGTCCGGTGTATTCAATTTACAATTTTTTTTAACAGTCTGAATCCATACTTGATTTGTGCTAGCGTAAAGAAGAAAAAACCAGTTATTGGCTCTGCTTATCTCTGTGAGTAAGGCAACGAAAGTTTTCTCTGTAAAAATTATGTTGAAGATAGTTTTATCTTTTTGTTAACACTGTGTTTTTCTCCCACCAGTCTTAACTTGCAAGCATTGATCTGCACAGCTAATTACTTTTTGAAGAAATTGCCTTCTGCCAGTCCAATATTTGATACATGCTAGCATACAGCGAATAGAAAGAGGTTTTTTTTTTTAATGTAATAAGCTGTGCCTATCGTGTATGTAAGGCAACGAAGACGTCCCTGTAAAAAATACTTTATGATCAATTTAATAATTTTAATAATTTTAATTTCCACATCCATTGCCAGATCGGCCTAGGGGAATTCAGCGCAAGCTACCTTGTCTCCTTGATGAGTTGCCTTCGCCTGTTGTCGTCCTCGTTGAGAACTTTTTTCAACTGGAGGAACAGCTGATGCTTCTCGTCTTTGAGCTGCGAGAGTTCGCTCTCGAGATTCGATATCTGCTCGCGAGTCTCGCCGAGAGTCATGACATCCTGCTTCTGCTGTCGCTCGCGTTCCTTCCTCTGACGCTCCTCCTCAGCGTCGGCCTCTTGCTCTAAAAAAAAAAAAAAAAAAAAAAAAAAACAAACAAAAAATTAACTCAAACCCGGATCGAAATCGCCAAAAATTTAATTTCCAAATTTTTACCTTGTTTCTTTCTCTGCCTTTCCCTCGTTATGTGAGTTTTCAGAGCCTGCCACATCTGCTCGCTCCTCTGCGGAGGACCGACTATAACGGCTGGCATGTTTTTTTTTTGCCAACTCGTATTTACAAGAGAGCTAACCAAACGACGCTTCGAGAACGGCTTCGAGATCGTAGATTTGTCGTGCAGCGTTCGCAGGCCCGATTACATTTTATTCACGATACATTCGTACTAGAGACTCGTTAACTGACTGAGGTTTAAGGAAGAAGCTCAGTTAATCGCGATAACGGCGCTAAACGTCGAGTGTGTCAACAAAATTTGTACTGTCAAATCGTTCTGTGCAGTTCTGTGCGGAGCTGCGCGAACGGAGTGGAACGGAATGTCGAGTAGTTCGGAAATCGCCACGTCGGGGCAGCACTTGCTCTCGGTTTCTCGCCACCGAGCGAGGAAACCCGGTTTGAGCGGGGAAGTTGTTGCATCGAGTCGCTCGCCAGATGGCGCTGGCTCCGCTCAAACCTGCGGCTTCGGCGGTTCCCAGAGTCAAGCTGAATCGTTCGCGGTCAGTAGTTGGATGGGTGACCGCCTAGCCGTGCACTGACTGGCGCATCGGGAGCGCTGAGCGGGAGGTCGAATTCTGAGGATTGGTGTTCGTACTCGAAGTATCGAATACGAACGCGCAAGACTCAGTTGGAATGAGTGGCCGTATCGGCGCAGGTTTTCCGCAGTCGCCCTGCGCCCTCTTGCAGTACAGTATTGGAGGGAATGCGACACAGTATGATACAGTATGGGGGTGACAATGGCTGCGGCCGTGAACTTTAGAAGTGACTTGAAAGTCGACGAGATTGACACGAGAGTACTGACTAGATGGCACACAGAAGCTGAGACCTTGAAGGGGAACGTAAACAAAAAAACAAAGTGGAGAGATACTGAGGTGCTTTCGATTCGGTGTTTTTCTCTGTTATAACGTGAATGCGCATGCGCACGGTTGGTTTACTGGTACGATTTCTTACCTAAAACGATCGTGCGCATGCGCAGTACTTACCCCATAAGGATAAGGATAAGTGCAATATAACGATGAATAGAAGACCGGAGACAATGTTAGAGATAAAAAAAGAAAATTATAACATGATTGCGTATGCGTACGGTCGTTTTCTGGTACGAATTCTTACCAAAAACGATCGTGCGCATGCCCAGTCCTTATCCTTATTCTTATCCCCTAATGATAAGGATTCATAAGGATAAGTGCCGAGATCTTTAAAAATAATTATAACGTCACTGCGCATGCGCACAGTTGGTTTCTGGTACGAATTCTTACCAAAAACGATCGTGCGCATGCGCACTCCTTATCCTTACTCTTATCCGATAAAGATAAGGATTCATAAGCATAAGTGCCGAGATTTTTAAAAATAATTATAACGTGACTGTGCACACGCACAGTTGGTTTTTGGTACGAATTCTTACCAAAAACGATCGTGCGCATGCGCACTCCTTATCCTTATTCTTATCCCATAAGGATAAGGATTCATAAGGATAAGTGCCGAGATTTTTAAAAATAATTATAACGTGACTGCGCATACGCACAGTTGGTTTCTGGTACGAATTCTTACCAAAATCGATCGTGCGCATGCGCACTCCTTATCCTTATTCTTATCCCATAAGGATAAGGATTCATAAGGATAAGTACCGAGATTTTAAGAAATTATTATAAGGTGACTGCGCATGCGCATCCTTATCTTTATCCTATAAGGATAAGAATAAGGATAAGGATTTGTGAGGGTTTATAAGGGTACAAGATCGGACACAATGTCACTGAGATTTAAAAATAATAATAATAATAATAATTATACATTCGATGCATGATTCGTCGGTGTTTGCATCAGTTGCATAATGCAGAGTCGTGTCCTGCACCAAGAAACGGGCAACTCTTACCCCATTGGCATTTACATCACGCCAACGGTGGTGGAGTTACCAACTCTTGACACTTTCCGATTTTAACCATTCAGCAAACGGCATGCAGCGCAGTTTTCATAACCGACGAGTTCTGAAAAAAAAAAAAAAAAAAAACACGAAAACAAGTGTTGTATTCAAAGTTGCCAATGCTCGATTATGAGATTGGAGTAAGTAACGCCGCATGGAATTTTGAGTAAGGCACCGACGGAGTCGACGACATCAAGGAAGCAGTCGATAATTTGCATAACCCGTTACTTTCACTGTCGAGCATGCCAATCGTCTCGGGCATTAAAAAAAAAAAAAAAAAAAAAAAAAAAAAAATACATATTGGTCGGTGTAACAATTGAATATTGTTTGGAACCCACGTTGAGACGCCGATCAATCGCTGACTCTCCGGTGTTTCCGGGAAATCACGTGGGCGAAGGAATCTGCGTGGAAAATTAATTTAATTTAATTGACGATGAGAATAATTATTTTGTTTATTAATCTAATAAACATTTTTTTTCTTTTTTCAGTCCTCGAAGCGTCGTGAAGAACCCGAGCAGATCGCTAACTATCCGGACACTGGGTAGAATCGTGAGACGTGCAGAAAGAACGCGGATCGCACGACCTTGACCGGAGTCTGAGTATGTACACCAGGCAGGTAAGCCTGTCTAGCGCGTCTTTAAGGACTCTCGTTTTACCCTCGACTTGCGGCAAGCCGATAACGAAGTTTCATTTATTTTTATCGTTGGCAATGAATTTATTGAAAAAATCTTAGTGCCGATAACGATTTTTTTTCTTTTCACTTTTACAGTCGATAAGGATACTTGTTTTTAGAGCCGATAATGCTATTCCATTCATTCTTAGAGCCCATAACGAAATCTTATCTATTTTTATAGCCGATAACGAAGCTTTATTTATTTTTACTGTCGTTAGTAAATTTATTTAAATTTTTACGGAAGATAACGATTTTTTTCTTTACCTTTTAGAGCAGATAAAAACATTTTTTTTAAATTTTGACAGCAGATAATGATATTTCATTTATTTTTAGGGCCGATAACATTCTATTTATTTCTATAGCCGATAACGAAATTTTATTTATCTTTACAGTTGGTTCGTCAAATTTTTTCAAAGCCATTCAACGGAAGTAACAATTGGTCGACGTAAGACGAGGCGAAATGAATTTAATCGACGAAGCTCGATAAATTCGCGGACGTCCTCGACGATTCTTCGATCATACACATTAGAGAGAACGTTGAACCGCGTGCACGGATTCTCTCCATCGATAATACAATATTACGATGTTCACGAGCGTAGTCGCGGAAGTGCCGATTATTAAGGGTAGAGAAAAAAAAAAATTATTATCATCCACAACTCGTCGCATAAAGTCATCCACATATATTTTGCACATTCGCGGAACCTTGATTCGATGCGAAAGTAATTTCAACGCCCGCATCGTACATCATACGTTTGCGTGTGCAACCACGAGAGGGTTCTCAATCGCCGCTCCTTACTCTTCACGTGTCCGACTCGCAAGAACAATAATTTTCGGAGCTCGTTCGTAACGTTAAAAAAAAAAATTGCTGATCGTTAATCGTCAATAAAAAGGCTTTTCACTCTCCTCGACAAAAATCCCTCTTTCGCGAAAAAGAAACCAAATAAAATTTTTAAAAACCGACTTGCAAGGACAATAATTTGCAGATCTCGTACGTAGTTAAAGAAAAAAAATCGCTGATCGTTAATCGTCAATAAAAAGGCTTTTCACTCCCACCATAATAAATCCCTCTTACGTGAATAAGAAACTAAATTTAAAAAATCAAAAACCGACTCGCAAGAACAATAATTTGCACAATAATTGCGTAACGTTTAAAAAAAAATCGCTGTTAGTGGCCAATAAAAAGGCTTTTCACTATCACCATCAAAAATCCCTCTTTCGCGAAAAAGAAACCAGAGAAAAAAAAAACAAAAAACCGACTCGCAAGAACAATCATTTGCAGATTTCGTACGTAAGTTAAAAAAAAATCGCTGATCCTCAATCGTCAATAAGAAGACTTTTCACTCTCTCCATCAAAAATCCCTCTTCCGAGAAAAATAAACCATATAAAAAAAAATTAAAAAACCGACTAGCAAGTAATTTTCAGAGCTCGTTCGCAACGTTAAAAAAAAATCGCTGATCGTTAATCGTCAATAAAAAGGCTTTTCACTCTCACCACAATAAATCCCTCTTCCGAGAAAAATAAACCATATAAAACAAAATTTTAAAACCGACTCGCAAGTAATTTTCAGATCTCGTTCGTAACGTTAAAAAAAAAATCGCTGATCGTTAATCGTCAATAAGAAGACTTTTCACTCTCCCCACAAAAAATCCCTCTTCCATGAAACCTACCAAATAAAAAAAAGAACCAAAAAAAAAAAAATCAAGACCAACAGAACTTACCGCACAAAACGCAAGATCCTTCGTATGCAAAAAAAAAAAAAAAACCCGGAGCGATTTCCGACATAGCGAGAATGAAAAAAAAAAAAACAAAATCGATGCCCGATCGCGAGTCGCACGAGGCGTCGCGACGCTCCGACTGCACCGAGAATATCGCGAGACTGTCCCGACGGAAAAATCGTTGACTCGTACAAAAAAAAAGAAAAAAAACCAAATAAAAAGAAAATAATTCCCGTCGGATCGAAGGATCGATCGTCTTCCTTCGGTCGACTACATCGAGAGGTTGTTTCCGAGCGTGTGTGTGAGAGAGTCCTTGCGAAGCGCGAGAATCGTAGCGAAGGTACTCGAGAGTCGCTCGCGGTGGTGAGTAGCGCGGCCAGGACCGCGCGGCGTCTCACGATTTTTGCAAAAAAAAAGAAGAAAAGAAGAAAAAGAGAGAAAAAAAAAAGAGGGAACTGGCGGAGCCCTTGGCCGGAGTGCCGGGGCGGCGCGAGGAGGATCGGATCGCGCGGAGCGAGAGCGAGAGCGCGCTCGCTCTCCGCACGGGCAGCTGGCTGAGCCGGCGAGTATTCTGGTTTGTCCCGACGTCAATTTATGCGAGTGGCCGTGACTGCCGGTGTGCGCCGCTGCCGGCGAGCCGCGCCGAGGTGACGCGAGACGGACGGACCCGCGAGCAAGTACACGGAGTTTTAACCGGCGATGAGACGGCGCGGGGGTTAAATTTTTGCAATTGTAACAGAAATTTTATATAAATAGTAATTGTTTTTTTTTTTTTTTTTTTTTTTTTAAGAAAATCGGATTTTGTGGACATTTTACTGCAGAGTATCGCGCGTAGGACGGTTGATTTGTCGACAATTTTTTTTAGGGTTCTATAATTTTTAGGCTTTAATGCTATGTACGTATCGAGCTTGGAAAGCAGCATTAAACCATTAAAAATGTAATGCAGTTAAGAATCTGAAGATTGTTATCGTAAAATCTAAAATGTCTAAATTCGTGTGCAATGAGCATCCAATAAAATTATTATATATATATGTATATATATGTATATATATATAATAATTGTTTATTTTATGAAAGAAAATAGGATTTTGTTGAAATTATACTGTAGACTATCGCGCGTAGGACGGTGGATTTATGCATCATTTTTTAAATACTATATATATATATATTTATATAGAGTATTAAAAAACGATATGTAAATAAATAAATAAATATCTATATGCTTATATAAATCCGTTTTGGGGGCGGAGGATAAGACTGATAAAAAAAATGCGCTTGAAATAAATATTTCCATTGTACAACTTTTTTACAGCCAAGAGTTTTTGGTGAACGTAACAATTTTTATTAAATAATTTCACCAAAAATTTTGTTCTGTCGTTAGAATATTAATTCCGAACGTCCTTGCTCGAATCTTTGATTGATTCGACCGCTTTTTTATCGTTGCAGTCTGGCTTACTTTCTCGGAAGAACGATAGAGGGAGCTTCCCCCCCACCTTCCCTTGACAACAGGTGAAGAGTCCAGGATCAAGGTCACGCGGTAAAAGGGATAATAGCTTGTCGGAGAATTTTCAGGAGAGTCGAAAACGAAATCCTCGATGCTGCGTCGAAAAATGCACCCCAAAAAAGGAGGAAAAATAACGGAAAAATTTACGGAATTTCTTCGACCCTCGAACGAATAAACGAGGTCGAAGAAAGGATTTGAGCGTGATAGAAAAAAAAAAAAACACTGTACAGATTCGTACCGAAAAATGCACAGAATTTATTCGATCCTCGAAACGAAACGAGGTCGCAGCGAAAATCCTAACGGATGAAAAAAAAAATTCGAAACTGGTAGGCGAAAAGAAAAGCTCATATAGACTCGCACCGAAAAATGTACGGAAACTCTTCGATCCTCGATCAAATAAAAAAAAGACAAAAAAAAAACGGTATACAGATTCGCCCAAAAAATCTGCAGAATCTCTTCGAACCTTCAACTCGTAACGCGGCCGAAGCGAAGATCCGAGCGCGTTAAAAAAAAAATCGAAACTGGTACGGAAAAAAAAGAAAAAAAATATATAAATTCGCACCAAAAAAATCTGCAAAATCGCGACTCTCAAACGAGTAACGCGTTCGAAGCGAAGACCCGACCGCAAAAAAAAAATAAAATAAAATCAAAACTGGTACGCACACAATCGCCGATAAATGCGCAAAGCCAAAAATCACGTTGAACTTAATTTTCAGGGACGCCGAGCAGGGATGGCCCGAGCCGCGATCGAGAGTGAGAATCGGCCCGTTGGACGCCGGGGCGCGCAGGCGACTACTCGGCAACAGGTGAAGAACTGTCGCGGACTTCGTTGCCGCCGTTCGACGAAGCAGACGCGCCGGAGAGGAAGAAGAAGAAGAAGAAGAAGAAGAAGAAGAAGAAGAAGAAGAAGAAGAAGAAGAAGAAGAAGAAGAAGAAGAAGACGAAGAACGAGGAGAGAGAAGAAGATAAGAAAAAAAGGAAGGAAAGCAAAGAGTAGAATTACGAGTGGCCATTTGAGCTCTCGGAAGGGAGAAAGATACGATAGATATAAGGTCGGTGGGTAACACACGCGAGCCGCGCCGAGGCGTGTAGAGAGAGAGAGAGCTCTCCCTCGCCGCGGCCTTCGAATCTCCTTCGCGAAGCTCGAGGTTCTTCGGGGTTCCATCTATGGATATAGCGAACTACGGGAGCTCTCCGGCTCGGCTGGTTCGAGAGGGGCCATTTTGCCCCCCCCCCCCCCTCCCTCGCCTCACCGCCCTTGCTGCCTCGCGCGGTATACGAGTTCGCCTCTCGATCGTCCTGCGGGAGGAATCGACCCGGACAATTAATCACAAAAGGGAATGGTATTTTTCGATCGATTCCGTCGTTCACTCGGTCATCAGGAGGGACTCTTCGGGAGAGACGTGGAAACTCTCCCGAGGACGCAGGAAGGGGCGTCTTCGGATCGGTCGTTGTAGTTCGAGACTGGAAAGTGCCACGTACCGATCTATTATTGTTATTTATTTATTTACAGTAGTAGAGGGGAAAATCACCTTTTACATTTTAACAAGTTATTCAATGTTTTGTTTTGAACTTCGAATGTTGCTACCATCTTCAGATCTCTCGACGTTGGGTCTTGAATTTCCCCTTAAACCCCCCTTGAAACCCGCCTTAAATTCCCTCTTAAGCCGGAGGTTCCCTCTGGTATCGACAATCGATCTTGCCCGAAATAATCTTGAAGAGGAACATTTGGTCGCTTAGTTCCCTTAAGGATTCGAGTCTCGGGATCCGGAGTGTCCTTGGCGTGTGAGAATAATCATGGTCTTGATTATCAAGCGGAGCTTGAAAGCGCCCATTCGAAGAAACTTGTGTTGCACTATCTCAAGTTTTTTGGAGTGCACCGCAAAGCACGGGTTCCAGAACTCGGAAGCGTACACTAGAATAGGTTTTACTAACTTCATGTAGAAGTGTCCTCAGCGCCTCTGCGCGTCGGTAGTCCGCTGCAAAGCGACTGACAAACCCCAAGCATCCTGAGAAAAATTCGGAAAAAATAAGGATTCAGCAGTTTGACGATTCGGAAAAACAAAGATTCAGCAGTTTGACGATTCGGAAGAACTACGTCAAAATTGATTGGACTTTGGACCAAACGACGATTCGGCCAATCGAACTTTCGCCAAAGTGGTGAAACTCCTTTTTCACGATGGCAGCAGCGCGGCGTGATCGATTCGTCGTCGTTCACCCGGTCATCAGGAGGGACTCTTCGGGTGAGAGAGAGCCGAGTTGCGTGCTCGGAGGGAGGACGGGGCGGAGGAAACGGACTCTTCGGATCGGTCGTTTGAGTTCGAGGCTGGAAGCTGCCACGTCGAATCTATGAGGACTCGCGCAGCCTCGCCGAAGTACGGACGATCCGGAGGGACGGAGATGAAGAGAAGAAATAAAAATAAATTGAAGAGAAAAAAAAAGAAAAAATAAGCAAAAGAAGAAAGAGCCACGAGGAGAACGCGGTGGTGAGAGAGGCCGCGGAGAGCTAGCTCGGTTATACAGGGAAACCGGTTTCGTCCAGGGGGTTCGCTCTGCAGCCTCTCGCTACGTTCCCCGGCAAAATAATCTGTCTGGCTTCGCCCCGTTCGCGAATTCAACGCGATTCTTATATAGCTTCGGGTTGTGCCGCTCGTATACAGTGTGGTACACCACGATACACACGATATTACACGATATACGCCGTGTGTAATGCGAACTGCAATGCAGAAAGGCGGAGCAACTGCCTCGAAAAATTCTGTGAGAATTTAGCTTTTTTTTTTAGATGGGAGCTTGCAATGTTTTTTTTTTCTTTCGTGGTGTTTTTGTTTTATGTTCACACTGTGTAGACCATGAATAATGCGAACTATAATGCACAATGGCGGAACTGCTTTGGAAAATTCTGTGAAATTCCGGTTTTTTTTTTTTTTTTTTTAATGGGATCTTGCAATGATTTCTTCGCGATTTGTAGTTTCTTGGTGTTTTTTTTTTAAGTTTACGCTATGTAGAGCTGGACAGATTACGGAAAAGTACTTAAAGTACTAAGTACTGAGAACGGCAAGTACTTTAAGTACCTATAAAGTAATTTTCGTATTTGGGGTACTTTTGTAAAATAGAAAGTACAAAGTACTTTTTCGTCTTGATCGAAAGAGGCGACGTTTCACGAGTACGAAATTTAGAGAGGAATTTTCAAATCAAACGTTCGGGGCCAACGTTTTTCCAAAACGTCCAAACTCTTCGTTTCCAATCCTTGGTGACATACTAATTGACTGAACTACGACGACTGGACCTTGGGGAAGTGAGTGGAGGTCGACTGGATTTATAACAACTAAATGTATGACGTATCGATCTAGTACAGTGGCCGAAAGTGAGAAAGGTCTCGATTTTATGCATAAAAAATCGTATTTTTGGGATTTAGATGGAAAATATTGGGCCAGCAGTGAAATAATTGTTATATTCGTGTTCAGCGCGAAAAAATACGTCGAATATAGACTCGAGTGAAAACAAAAAAAAAACCAAGTGAACAACGCCTTGCAATTTTTTGACGAATTTTTTTTTTTTTTTTATTTAACGAACTGACACGTATTTCGACGTATTTTTTGCCGCTGAACACAAATCCGCTGGCCTTTTTGGGACTAAAGTACAGTGTGACATTGAAAGTCTCGATTTAATGCACGAAAAATCGTATTTTGCATCCTCACAGAGGAACCTTCGCGAATAAAGGAACATCATGAGAAAACGATATGACAATTTAAATTTCCAACTTTTATGAGAAAGCGATATGCAAATTTCAATTCTCAACTTTTATGAGGAAGCGATATGAAAATTTCAATTCTCAACTTTTATGAGGAAGCGATATGCAAATTTAAATTCTCAACTTTTATGAGGAAGCGATATGAAAATTTCAATTTTTAACTTTTATGAGGAAGCGCTATGAAAACAATATGACAATTTAAATTTCCAACTTTTATGAGGGAGCGACATGAGAATGACGACTCTTAACTTTTTGGGATGTAGACGGAAAATATTGGGCTGTAAGCAATACTGTATTATTGCAGAAACGAGAGAAGTGCGTATTTTCACCTCGCGTGAAGTTTGAAGAAATTCGCACGAGGTGAAAATGCACTTTCAGCCTTGTCGAATACGATATTTTTTTTTGTTTTCAGACTTCGTTAAAACAACCACATTTCTTGCGTCGCAAAATAGTCATATTGGCCAATGACCATTACTTCCCCGTGAGGAAAAGAGCTTCCAGAGGGAGTAAATCGGCCCTATTACTTGCGACGAGTAACGACGATGGCTCAACTGCTTCGAAAAATTCTTTGAGAACTTCGGTTTTTGTACCGTAGCTTTGTAATAATTTCTTCGCGATCGATGCGTTCATGGTACTTAGTTTTTTTTTTTTCCCCATTCGATCGTTCCGCTGGAGCCACAAGTAGGTTGACGAACGAATTCCACTTTCTTCGCGAACGATATCAGTCGTCCTCCTTGTTTCTTCGGTTCAAGTGGATACTCGATGGATTCTTCTGTTTCTCGGCGAGACCCTTAAAATTTCGTTCTGTGAGTGTAGAGAAAAAAAAACCTCGTTGGGAACTTGGGAATTCGGTATAACGAGCATACGAGAATTCGTTCCACAGAAATGGCGGGTATGGGAGAGGGAAGAGTGGGGTAAAACGGACCATTTCATTTCGTTTGCTTTCAGATAAGTCTTTGTGGTCCACAAAAACTGCCCGTTTTTTCTCGGTGTTCCGTTTTAGCTCTCCACTCGTCCGATTCTGTGCCTAGGGTAGAAACGGGGTAAAATGGAACACCCAAGAAAAAAAAAAAAATTGTTCTTCATCGGTGGCCTTTTTTATTTGGCGCAATAATCGGTTGAACTGGTCCGTTTTGCCCCGGCGTTCCGTTTTACCCCGCACTCCCTCAATTCTATTGGGAGGCCGGGGCAAAATGGGAAATGGACAGATGTGACATTTTGACTCGCGAAAACCTGATAATAATAGTCCATTTTGCCCCGGTGGTCCGTTTCACCCCGCACTCACCTAATTCTAGGCGTAGGGTGGGATAAAATGGAAAATTGACTCGAGAGACATTTTGGCTCACGAAAACCTGATAAGAACAGTCCATTTTTCCCCGATCTTTTGTTTTTCCCCGGTGTTCCATTTTGCCCCGGTGTTCTGTTTTACCCCGCACGCCCTTAATGATAGAATTAAGGGCGTGCGGCTATGCGTAGGGTGGGAAAAAATGGAAAATGGACAGATGAGACACTTTGACCCCCGATAACCTGATAAGAATAGTCAATTTCCCCCGGTGTTCCATTTTCCCCCGCACTCGTCGAATTCCGTTCTTAGAATAAAAGCCTCGCAAAATGGAATCCCAACAACAAAAAACAGCGTCCGTCACCCCGGTCCGTGCCTTTTGTTTTGTCCCGCTAAATAATTGTGCAACTGGTCCGTTTTGCCCCGCTCTCCCCCTCTAGGCGCTTACAATGTAACCAGCATTACGAACTGACTCAACCTCTCGAATTCCACCATCCACCGGGTACGCGACCTTCGCGTCTACACGATTATTATACCCTCCGCTTATCTCTATCTCCCGATGCTCGAGGTCGACGATTGTATCAATGTTAATGCCGGCGAGAGCGAGACGGAGATGATGTAGCTCCGACGGTTCGCGAGTTGTCCTCCGGCCGACCTTTGTGCGCGTCTTGGCAAAGAAAACCGCTCGCTCACGCCGCCTCTACCGCGCGGCGCTGGTCTTTATGCCGTCGCGATCGCTCGCTCTCCGAGTCCGGGCGTTCGTGTTGAACTTGGCAGCATCGTCGTCGGCAGCGGCTCGCCCGAAGGTGGATTCCCGGAGCACTGCGATAGCCGATATCGCGAGAATCGCCGAGATACATCTATTCCATCTATAAATAGCGTTCACCCCTCGCCGATGCAGCTCCGCGGATGGTCCTCGGCAAGTTAAGCGGCAAGCGAGAAAAACCACCCGGAGGATTTCACGAGACTCGACGATCTTCGCTGCAGCCCTTCGTTCGGCGACGCAAGAAACTGCGGGTCTCAGCTGCGGGTAAATACTTCGCGGAGGCGAAATAGCGCACGGAGCGAAACGTGCGTAGCAACAGAATCGAACTCCGAGGAAGAAATTCATTTTCATCGTTCTCGTAATCATTAACTTCATCATTTTTAATCTCCCGTTGATTCCGGATATTTCTCGGTATATTTCAGTATTTTTATTTTCTTATTTGTTTTTCTGTAGGTTCGAATATCGAGGCTTCTTCATTGTCAAGGTCGCAGCGACGAGAAAGGTCGGAGCAAGGTCATCCTAGAAGTCCGCAGTGTACGCTTGGTTACGATTATAATTATCAGTGCGTAAGGATTTTGCAAATTTTTACGGTGATTAAAACAATTTTGTGAGACGTTTGACGAATCGTTTGTTTTTTTTTTTTTTTGGTTGCAGACACGATTGCGAAAGCTCGTTACTCGAGCGATCAGTGTCCGACGTTCGGAGCTTCTTCTTCCAAGGACGCTTAGTGAAAAGGAAAGAGTCGAAAAAAGAGAAATGGGGGACCGTGAGGTATAAGTATAGCCACACATGCCGTGGGCTTAAAGGCGATTGTAATTCGACGTTTGCTGTCCCGTCCGTGCACCGAGAGTCCCGTGCAGCGATATACAATTCCCTCATCGAAGGAAAGTTGCGGGCCCGCGCGCTTGTCGTCTCCGTCATCGTCGTCGTCGACGACGTCGTCGTCGCGTGCTCCAGCAATTTAACGGGGATATAGGTATAAGAACTCGCGAACGGGGAGTCGTTCGAGACAGTGTCCGGCATAACGCACCACACCCAGTCGCCGGAGAGCGCGCCAAGACATGGCTTTACTAAGCAGAGCAATCGTGAGTAACGCAACGAAATATATATAATCCCTCGTCACAAAGAATCCCAGGCGAAGTCATCTTCATCGTGCATTTCGAGAAAGCTTGAAATTCTATTAAAAAAACAAACAAAAAAGTATATACGAAAAAAAGTTTGCTTGATAAGTCCTGATTGCTCGCGTTAAACTATCGTCGCTGCGCACTAGCTTAAAAACGCGTTACTGCGCAGTTCGTGGAGTGTTCAACATTGTTGCAACCTTTTTTTATTAAAAAAAAAAGTTTGCGACACGCTCGAGTCCTGATCACTCGCGTTAAACTATCGTCGCTGCGCATTAGCTTGAAAACGCGTTACTGCGCAGTTCGCGGAGTGTTCAACATTGTCACAAACATTTCCTATGAAAGAAAAAGTTTGCAACACGCTCGAGTCCTGATTGTTCCCCTTAAACTATCGTCGCTGCGCCTCAGTTTAAAAACGCCTTACTGCGCAGTTCGCACAAGTGTTTCACATTGTCGTAAAAGTTTTACATTTCAAAAAAAAAAAAAGAGGGATTTTGTAACAACGCCCTCGAGCCGCGTCCTACGCCACTCTCGCGAGTGTTCTCCAGTCCGGAAAATCGAATTCCCGTCGACCGCACAGTTCAGAACTAGATTGTGATGTAACTAACTCGGGGGAGCCGGTGCACCGAATGGAAAATAATTTACCTCGGAATTCCGCTAAAATGCCTTCGGCCCCGCCGCCCTATTTATTAAATCTAAAGCGATTATTATTATTATTAATATTATTATTATCGTCGAGTGGACCAAATTCTCGTTGCGACGCGAACGGATACACGAGACCGCGAAGATCTTTACGCAAGAGTCTCCCGAAGGGCAAAAGTATGTGAGATGGACGGCCGTGTCGAGTTTCAGGCACGGAGTATAAATAGCGCGATTACGGACGAGTCCTTGAATCGATTAATCGTCCTTTCGCCGGTGAATAAAAATTATTTCGATCGGCCTCGATACTTAACCTGTATTCGGAGATTTTTATCATCAGACAGGAAAAGCGTCGGATATCGAGCGACTTCGCGTTGCTCCCCGGCCCGATCCTCGCTGCGGCACGAGCTGAGGCAGCCGCGAGAGATAATAAAAGGTGGAAGGCAATTACGATCGGCTCGAGCGAGTAGCGAATTTATTCGCGCGAAAGCTTTCACGAAACGCGCGGTCGCGTGAGTTCCTGCCTCGTTCGCTCGTTATTTCCCGGTAGCTCTGAGGCCGCTAGCCGGACGTCTCGTCGAACGGCGTCGATCCAGAACGCAGTATGGAGAAGGCCCAACAGGTGGCTGCGGCCCGCCGGGGTGCGGCAGGCGATTGGCTCTCTCGACCGAATTCCGTGCCAAACGCATTTCGCTCTATCGTGGAATTCCTATCTCGTGCAGGGCATAAATCTCCTACCGACAGGAGATAAGGCAAGCGTAGCGATCCGAGGAAACGTCGCGTTTGTCGGACACTCCTTTGCAGATTTGATTTATTCCGAATTTATGATATTTATGCATTGGTAATACAATCTGAGACTTGCAATCGGGTCTACGAACATTGTCTGACGCGTAGAAAAAAGTTATACAGGTGTAAGCCTAAATGATTTTTTGTTGCATTTTGTTAAATGACATAAATTGGTATCAGCGTAGTAATTGGATAGTCCGAAGAAGTTAGGGTGGCCAAGTTTATCCGTAGCTTATCTTCGGTACCGTTTCGCGTAAATATATATTTTTTTCATTGATTTCATTGATAAATGGCCGAGAAATTCTTTTAGTTAATATTCAGTTATCTTCAATATTCAGTTATATCAATAATTCAGTTATCTTCACAAAAAAATTGTTCTTGACCAGTTAATAACTGTCGGAATCCGGGAATGGTTTTAAGGATCTATCGCACGTACATTCCCAGCCAAAAGTGAGATTCGGTGAGAATTTGAACACTTTCTATTGGTATAAAAATCTGAAAAAAAATCAACTGTATTAAAGGTGCCAAGAATAATACTTTTGCATAATAATACTGTTTTTCTCATTTTTGAAAAATCAATTTACTTTGAAAATAATGCGTTAATAACATTTCGTCATTATTATTATGCAAAAAAATCAAAGGACTCGACATAATTAATACTTTCGATTTAAATTTTCAGATTTTTTGCATATCGCCGTGTACTGAAATTTCGATCGAATTAAACTTGTGGTCGTGAATTCGTGTGCGATGCATCTTTAATCGTCCGAGCAAAAAACTTTGCCAATAAAGTGGCGGGCAGAAATGTTGCGAGCCTCGTCGGGATCGAAGCGATTAAATCTTAATTAACGAATTCAGGTTGGGAGCGCATGCGCGCTGAACGGGAGCCTGCAGGGGGAATACACGATTCACTCTTAGGCGTGTGTTTAATCAGGTCGAACGAGACATAATGACTTGTGGGAAATTAATACACTACTTCTCGCAACGTCTCGCTACTATGTTTGCCCCATTTACTTTCAAATTGGAGAACGCCCAGGATATGTACATGGTCGTATTGAGTAACACGCACGAGAGAGTATAAAACGTAGGGCCGAAAGAGAAAGCGGTTCATCTCGTGTGGGTGAAAATAAAAGAAGGAATGTTGACGGGCGCTCGGATTTACCCGTTCGCTCGGCTTGTTTCGCTTGCGGCAGTAGTTAGAATTCTTTATTAAAATCCGGAATGCAAGGTGTGTAATGATATTTTTGATCCGGATCGATGTGGCCCGACGGGTATTCGGGATTTGGGCGCGGGAGGGGCACGCGGGGCAAAATGGAACTCCGGGGCAAAATGGAACAGAGGGGCAAAATGGAACACCGGGGCAAAATGGAACACCGGGGCAAAATGGAACACCGGGGCAAAATGGAACACCGAGACAAGATGGAACACCGGGGCAAAATGGAACACTGGGGCAAAATGGAACACCGGGGCAAAATGGAACAGTGGGGCAAAATGGAACACCGGGGCAAACTGGAACACAGGGGCAAAATGGAATTTCCCATTTTTCGAGGCCTTTCTTTAGGTCGTCACGGAAAATTGATGAACAAAAAATTGTTCGCACATCTGCCGAAGATGTTTTTCTCCATAAAGATTATCAATTCTTTTCTCGTTAAAAAAAATAATTATGAAGGATGAACTTTTTTTCGTGGTGTAGTCCGTTTTGCCCCGCGAAAAAAAATGATAAAAATATACAGTGAATACAACGAAATGGTTCGTACGTCTGATCTAAAAAAAATAATAATGAAAAATTAACAAGAACCTTATTTTCCGTGTAGTCCGTTTTGCCCCCGGTAAAATTGGCAAGTAAAAAATGGTTCGTACAAACATTTGTTTTCTCCATAGAGATTCACAATTCTTTTGTCGTTAAAAAAATAACAATAAAAACATAATAAGAATCTTTTTTTCACGTAGTCCGTTTTGCCCCGCTAAAAAATCGGTAAAAATAGACGGTAAATAAAAAATAGTTCGCTCGACAAACAATTTTCTTCTCCATTAAGTTTCGCCATAAAAAACAAATTAACAGTGAACATTTGTTTCGCCGTGTGGTCCGTTTTGCCCCGATTTCGCCTGGCGATACCGCCGAGCGGTCAGCGACACTCGGGGTGGGGTTAAATTTATCCGTACGGCAATGGGAGAAGTACGAGATAAAATAATGTTTATTACGCGCAACGCGACTCGTTCGAGCGTACCGGCTTGTATTCTCCCAGGCAGGACCGGGAGCGTTTAACGAAGTAATAACGGAATGTTGCTCGGTCGCTAAATTCAACAGCTGGCATGCACCACGAGCGGGACAGCGGCAATATCGACGGCCGGCGCTCCGGCGTGTACGACCGAGAGCCAGAGAAAAGAGAAAGTGATCGGACTGTTTTGCACCGCTGCGAGCGGCACGTGTCGATTTGCGCGTGCACGGAAATGTAAAGCGGCCGCTGATATACATAAGGAAAGTAGGTTGACCTTTACGTACGGCCGGCTGGAACTACGCGGCAACGCCGGTAAACATGGTCGGAGCGAGCCGAGCAATGTATAAAAAATAATATTAATAATAATAATAATAATAATAATAATAAATTAGAATTACATTGCGAGGTTGGACGGAAGGACATTTATAGAAGTAGCTCCGCACATACCATGCAGCAACAATTTACAGATAAATCATTTCTATATTTTAAATCATTTTAATAATCGAAATATTATGAGGAAATTTTAATAATTTACATGAAATAATAACAGACGGATAGCTGGAACGACGCCGCAGCGCCAGTAAACACGGTCGGAGCAAACCGATCAATGTATGAAAATAATAACAAAAATAACAATAATAATAACAATAATAATACCATTTTAAATCAAATTAATCTGAGAGGCTGGACGGAAGGAGATTTATAGAATGTCCTTCCGGCCAGCTGTCCAAGTTGTACATGCCATGTAGCAATAATTTACAAACAAATCATTTCTTTATTTTAAATCATTTTAATAATTTAAATATTACATGAAATAATAATGTATGGATAGCTGGAATTACAGGACGGCGCCAGTAAACATTGTTGGAGCGAACCGACCCAATGTATTCAAAAATAATAATAATAATAATAAAATAAAAATTGCAGTGCGAGGTTGAACGGAAGGACATTTATAAAAGTAGCGCCGTATATGATGTGCAGCAAGAATTTGCGACTAAACAATTTTTCTTTTGTTTTACAGTTACTAATATGCATCGCTGGATACGTCAGCGCGCAATATCCATCGGAGGATAACATACCGCAACGGATAGGGGCGACTACGAAGCCGAGGTATCAGCGACTCCAAAATGCCCGTCCCGCAGGAGCGCAGATTCAATCGATTATCGGAGGCGCGCGTCCTCGACGCCCTATAGCGCTTAGGTGAATTTATATATTTCTCAGACACAAAACGTGAATATCCGTAACACGAACCGAAAGTTGCGGACTTTACCGACAAAAAAAAATGCCGCCAAACCGGAAACCAAAAAAATTATTATTAACAACAAAGGATTATTCATTTGTTTGCGTTTCAACAAACGTCTCCATCCACGATTAAATCCGAACCGAGAGTTGAGGATTTTGTCGCGAAAAAAATCCACAAAACCAGAAACGAAAGAAATTATTTTTCAAAACGATAAAAAATTTGTTTCCGTTTCGGCAAAAGTCTTCGTCCTTGATTAAATCGTGCATTCTCTTCCAGCCGACCGCGTCCGATTCCCACGGGCGATGGTCCGGACTTTCCGAGCTTGACCAGCGCCAGGCCGAGGCCCGTCTTCGCGGGCCCGCTCTCAGGCAAGGATCTCCACGTTCCGACTGCCGCGCAGGAGCGTCACCAAGTAAAACAGGAGCAGCAGCAACAACAGCAACAGCAGGAACAGTCGGTTATAAAACCGGTGAGCGAAGAGACCGAGGAAAACGAGGACGTAGCTAAGGCTATAGCGAGTCTCGGAGCGGTCGCGAATTTCCCTCAGCAATCGGGCAATCTCGTCGCTGGGCCGCTGACTCCGAAGCCCGATCTGGGACTTATCCAGTACCGCGGGGGATCGCCAGCCGGATCGGCGAGGCCGGCGCCGCTCAACGAGCAGAACATCGCTCCGGTTCAGTATCGGCCGCAGAAACCCCTCAAGCTTCGCAAAACCATCGTCGAGGACGTTCCCGAAATTCGAGTTCCCGTGAGGCAACAGCAACAACAACAGAAACAGAAGCAACAGCAACAGCATCAGCAACAGCAGCATCAGCAGCAACAACAGCAGCAGCAACACCAGCGACAGCAACAGCAGCAAGAGCGACAAGAACAGCAGCAGGAGCAGCAACAGCAACAGGATCAACAGCAACAGCAACAGCAGCAACAGCAACAGAGGCAGCAATCGCAATATCAGCGGCAACCGACACAAGCTCCCGCGAGAACGGCGCAGAAAACTCCGGAGCAACGCGAGAAGTACTCGGGGTCGAGGGAGAAGAAACCCGTGGCTCAGGTAAAATAATCCCGCGCAAAAAAGAAAGTATTAAAAGAGTATTAAAATGAAAGAATCAGGTGTATGTCGTATTGGACTGAATAATACTAAAATTATACTTCGCGAAAGAGTACAAAGTATGAAACTAGTATATGAAAGGATATTAGGTATCGAGTATTAAGTTAACATACCACGAAATATTCGCGTATTAAGTCTGGATGACGGACCATGGTCCAGACTAAAAGAAAATTAGCTTGTAGTACATTAAAGGCTATGGAAGTAATTTAGTTCAATTTCACTGTAAAACTTCAATTATTTCATCACAATTGTGCATTAAATGTAATGTACTGGTTACTGGAAGTTTTTATGCATAAACTGGTACATCAAATTTCATGTATAATTAGAAGAAGGCAATTAATGTAAAGTATATCAAAAACTGTAGAAATACTTTACTTTTAATAATTTAATCTATTTTCACTATAAAAGTCCATTCATTTTTTATCATAATTCTACATTAAATTTAATATACCAGTTATTGCATGAAAACTTCCAGTCCGGAGCATTAAAATGACAAATTTTTTAACGGTGTATTCTCGTATGATTATGATGGGGGACTTTCATGATTTCGTTTAACTAATTTTTTATTTAAAAAAATAGATAATTCGGCGATGGCGAGAGGACAATGCCGACGGTTCGATAACGTGGGGCTTCGAGAACGACGACGGTTCCTACAAGGAGGAGTTGATCGGCGTTGACTGCATAACTCGCGGTAAATACGGCTACGTCGATCTGGACGGTCTCAGACGAGAGTACAGTTACGAGACCGGCATAAAGTGCGACGAGGAGCAGCAGGAGGAGGATCGGGAAAACGGTTTCGTCGATTACACGGAGAACAAGCTCGTTCTGCCGAACGGAAAGACGATCGATCTGTCCAGCATGGGCAAGAAGCAGGCGCGACGCCCGCAGGCTATCTATAGGAATTAGATTAGAAAAAACTATTTTTTTTCCCAACTTGTAAATTTACGTGTAATTTTTTTTTAGTAAACGTCTACGATAAGATCCGAGCTTGGAGTGTTCCATTTAATTTCCAGCGTGACGATACAGTTTCGAATTGATTTAAAATTTCCATGACTGCATAAAACGATTTCGGGAAAGCGTCGGGAAAATTATTTCGTCGTTTACATGGAGAACGAGCTAATTCTGTCGTACGGAAAAACCATCGATCTTGTCGCGCATTCGCAGCGTATTTACAGGAATTAAATTAGAAAACCATTCTTTTTTTCGCAACTTGTAAATTAACGTTTATTATTATTTTTTTAATTTATTTTTTTACTAAACGTCTACGATAAAATCCGAGTTCGGAATGTCCCATTTAATTTCCAGCGTACAATTCTACGATACAGTTCCAAATTAATTCGTAATATCTACGACTCCGTGCGTCGTCGCGCCGACGTGAGACTTTCGTCGCCTCTCACCGTGTAAACGCGAGTAAACATAATTAGGTCGTCACAACAACGAGACATATATTATATTATTACTTTTCTTTTGAATTACGTGTGATATATTTTTTTGCAACCTAACACAGTAATATATATATATATATATCGTCGTCAACAAAGCTTTGGCAAGCTATTACATTTTTTTCTTCTTTCTTTCTAGCTTTCTAAGTTTCCCTTAATAATTTTTTTTTTTTTTTCATCGTGTACTCATAACTCTACAGTGTCCGGCGCAATTTCGCCGGTCGGTCGTCGCGAGCGTCTATACATATTTGTAAATATAATCTTGGTTCGCGCGGGGACATCGTGAACGTCCCATATAGCACGCAATATTTTGAAATACTTTTAGAAATATTTTCAGTCTTTCGAGTCATAAGAAAAATATTTCTGAAAAAGTATGTAAATAATATTTTTTTTTTAAATATTCTATCAAAACACTCCAAAAAAGCGTTTCTCAAATATTTCGATAACATAATTAATCTTTCAACGCATCTGATATCTCTCTGAAACGCAGTGATAAAAATGTTGAAATATCTTTTATTTAATCTTTTGCCGAAACATTTCTACGACATTGAAATGCCGATGGAATCTTTGACATTTCAGAAACATTTCAATGTACGATTCATGATGGGACAAAAAAAATACTTTCAATATCTCAAAAAGACATTTTCAATATTTCAACAAAATATTTCCACTACTTCAAAAAAATATCTTCAATATCTCAAAAAGATATTCTCAATGTTTCAATAAAATATTTCCACTATTTAAAAAAAAAAATATCTTCGACATCTCAAAAAAATATTTTCAATGTTTCAATAAAATATTTTCACTATTTAAAAAAAAATATATATTTTCGAAATCTTTCAAAAATATTATCGTGCTATGTGGGTGGACTCGCACAAACGTTCGACGTAGAGCGACATTAACAGGCAACGACTCGTATACGGTACTTTCGTTGTAAAACTGCTTAGCAATATAATTTATAACATAACGTGTGTGATATTATTTCGTCAACGTGCTAAGAAAAGTTAACAATCATTCGTCAACGAATTTATGAATTTTTTTTTTTTCGTCGTAGCCTTCCAATAATCATTATATTATAAATCGTGTATAACAACGATGTACAAGAACAAGACGATAAAATTATTTGTCACCGAATTAGCCTCGGTGATGTGTATTGCTTGTCGCGATAATGTAACGGTGATTACACATATTGGTCCATTCATTTGTGGGGCATGCGTTTTTTAAATAAATATCCACAAACGTCGCACGAACAAATTATTGTCACGATCTCGTTAATTGGTACTCACACTCTCGTTGATCAAGGTGTTATAAGATTGTGAAAAAAAAAAAAAAAAAGTACAGTCAACTGTAACGATATCGTACATTTAGCTATTAAAAAAATAAATAAATAAATAGTTTTTATCATAAGAATAAAATCGACTGGTAAAGACTGAGGAGAGAAGTAATAAAAATTAATACAGTAATAAGTTTAAAAAAAAACTTACCTGCGAGCTTTTATCAGAAAAATAAAGATAAGATAATAAAGAGTGCTATATCGATTATTTGATAATTTGACTAACGAAAAGGGCAATTAATTAACTGCAATTAGTCGATTAAATTTACTGCAAAAGTGAGAAGTTTTTAGTGAAGACGACTGAGAGTGGTATCGAAAATACAAACCTGTTCGGTGGTGTAAGATCCTTTAAAAAAAAATAGTTTAGCAAAATATTTTGATAAATAATTTTTTTAACTTTTTTTCTTTTTAAGTAAGTAAACGGTAAAGTGACGAATTTTACTCGTGATAAGTGGTTGATAAGATCGAGCAAGCGGCTGCTCGCTCCAGCGCAAATTTAGCTCTACTGGCTTCTACGTACGACGAAGACACATACATAGTACAAAGGTTCTAATGGAGAGAAAATTCTAATAAGCGGATTTGCACAGTTCGATTGTGTACAAAAAGGCGATCGCCGGAAAAAAAACAGAGGGAAATTTGTGCGTTAACTGTTCGGTGGCGAAAAACGGTACTTTTTCTTATGTGAAAACACGTCTAGAATTTTGAGAATCGCGCGAAAAATAGTCATCCAGTCAATTACCATTTTAGCGAATTTAAGACCATTAATCGTACGTGAAAATATGTCCAGCACTTTTAGGACCTTAATCCAGTCAATTGTCATTTTACCGAATTTAAGACCGTTAATCGTACGTGACAACACGTCCAGCACTTTTAGGACGTTCGTTCAGTCAATTACCATTTTACCGAATTTAAGACCGTTAATCGTACGTGAAAATATGTCCAACACTTTTAGGACTTTAATCCAGTCAATTACCATTTTACCGAATTTCGAACAATCACCGTAACGCTAAAGATGTTTTCACATTTTTCTTAAACTGTACTATAAAAACATTAATTACTCAAACTTGAACGACAGGTAGAACTTAAACAAAAAAAAACACATAAAAGAAAATGGCTACATTTTGGTAATGGCCCATTCTCGCACGCATTTCGTTCTACCGGTTTCTAAAATACGTCCAGCACTTTCTACGTACGTCGGAGACATTACAGTATAGTGCAGACTTTTATGGACAGAAAACTCTAATCAGCGGATGTGCACGATTAGTTTGTACATAAACAGTCGATCGCCTGGAAACATACAAGGAATTTTGTGCGTCTCAACTTTTCGTATACAAAAAACGGATCTTATCGTTCGTGAAAACATGTCCAACAGTTTCAAGATCGTGCGAAAGACGACATTCAACTGAATTATCATTTTACCAATTTTCAAACCGTAACGCCGGAGATGTTTTCACATAATGTTTTTTTTTCTATTTTTTTTTTTTTAACTGTGAGCTTAAAAACATCAATTACTCAAACTCGAACGACAGGTTGGAAGTAAAGAGAACAAAACAAATCGCTACTTTTTGTACCATGCAAGCGTTATATATATATATATAGAATATACATATAGTGAATAAAAATACTATAATGCCTCGGATACTTCGGCATTATCGAGCCTACTCGAGTCGTGTTAATTTAAACGATTTATCGTTAAACCAGGGATACAGAGTGAGACGAATTAAGGGCTACGTGCTCGCGTTATCGCTTGCTGACAAACTACGCGTAAATAAGTGAACGAGCCGAACGGCGGATCGCCGGTGAAGTGAAAGAAAACTTTTAACAGCGAAACGATTTTAGCGAATTAACCGATAAAAAAGAAGAAACCAAAAAAAAAGACATTAAAACGTGAAGAAGTATTATACTTTTGGCGTTTGCGATGCTGTCCGGTAACGTATAGTTAAAAATATTACAAAACAAAAAAAAATAAAAAATAAAGATAATAGAGAAATAAAGAAACGCCCCAACTACAGCGCAGGCAACTATGATACGCATAAATTAATCGAAAGAGCAAGCGATCGAAGGTGAGCCTCGGAGAGGCTCCAATTTCATTCGTCATCGACAGATTAATAAAGCTAACTTAACAATACATAATATCATTAATTTGAGATTTTTAAGTCTGTGATATAACTATTAAAAATAATATTAATAATAATAATAATAATAACATTAATAATAATAATATTAATAATATTAATAATACGAAGATCGCGCGAAGGATATAGATGCATGATCCATCTCGAATATATTACCTCTGAAAGATTGTTTCTTTTTTTTTAGATAGAAGAATAGTTGAAAGAACGAGAGAGAGAAAGGGCGTGTGATGTTTCGAAAATAGTTCGGACGATATTGGCGAGGTGCCATCTCCAATATTTTAGACACATAAAGAACATTAATTGGAAGAAGGGGCGTCTCCAAACGGAGGGCTAAAGTTACACGCGAATGCGTGTCGATAAATTAGCGGTACGTGCACATGTTATACATAACGCCGAGAACGAGATATGCATTTCGTGCATAAAAAGTAACGCGGATATGTACAGTCTTAGTTCGGTTATTTTCTTTTTTTTTCCCCCTCCGCGAATCGAATGGTATCGGTGCGTGTCTTCCCGTGGTTTCTTCCGGCGTCGAGCCGTCGAGCCGCGACGCTCGAGCGGGTAAAAAAGTCGTCTGTAAACACCAGGCTCGACGGCACGATCGGTTTCGCTCCGCGTCCGCTCCGTCGCTCACTCGACTGGCTCAACGCCGATAACATTCAAGTATATTTGGAGCAGCAGTGGCGTTTGATTATGCAAGATTCCCTTAGAGGTAGAGATATGTAGATGCGCATGGGGACCTGGCGCGATATGTCGTGGAAAAAAAAATTAATTTATGTCAGGCTTATCATGTTTTTTGTGTTCGGGTTTTCTTTTTTTATCGCGCTTCAACCCTACACCGCCACCTCGGGTGTCTAGTAAGCCGGACTGGTGACCGTCGAGACTTGCTTCGAAGCCTCGTGGTGGCCCTGAGCGATCATACCGCTCTTCACCGCGTTGAACTTCAGCCAGGCGTCGTAGCCATACGCGATGAGAGCGCAGAATCCGAAGAACTGCAAATAAATTGTAGTATTTATTATTATATGAATTTAAAAAATATATATTTATAATGATTTTATATATATATAGGGCATTTCCGAGCATTTCGACCTGGGTCTAACTCTTCAATCTTGAATCGAGCCCGTGATTTTTTATATGACTGAACTAACTCTCAAAAGTCTTTTTTTAGTTAGATTAGAAAAAAATGAACTTATTGTTTTACACAATTTACAATCACAGCCACAATTAAAAAATCTGAAATGAATCTCAAAAGTGCAGTTCAGAAATGCAGTATATAAAAATGTTTGAGCCATGACCAACAATCAACTGATTTTTTCTTATAATTTTTTCACTTCGGCTCAAATCTTAAAAGTGTTTAACTATGACACAAGATTTTTCTGAATTCTTTCAGAGATTTAATAATTTAATAATTTTTAAAAATATAATAAAAAAATCTGAGTGCTTTTGAGAGTTAGTTCAGTCATATAAAAAAATCGCGGACCTACCATAAAAAGGGGTAGGCAATGTAGAATAATTAATTTAAAATTATATTAATTTACATTAGTTTTTTTTTTTAAGAACGAAGACTCACCGCCGCAACTCCGTAGCCCTCGCTATTCCGAGCGAAATCCGCCGCGAGCGAAGCCGCCAGCAGATAGAAGATCGTCCAGATGGCGCAGTAAACGAATTCCTGCAAATAAAATCGAGTATCTTTACAATGAAAATTGCAGGGCGAGCGTATCAATGAATCAATAAAGTTCAGGCGTACAAGCATAATCGAGCGTCCAAAGAGATCTAACTAACATAACGAATAAGCCTATGAGGCGAGAAATCGATGAAGAAGTCGAACCCGGCGTGGGAAATTCTTCGGCCGGTTATTCTACCAGGTCGTCCGAGGTGTCTCACGATTGTTCAAGATCGAACGATCGGGTTGTATCTCGTGTGTACGCAAGTAAACTAAACTAACTACGCCTTGTTTTTTCTATGGTATAATCGACTAGTGGGATGTGCGTGGCAAGTTACTGGCACGGTGGTTCGAATGTGTCGAATTTCATACGTACCTGCCGTTTCGTTTCTCTTATAACGTTTCCATTACTGTTTAGAACAAATACGAAGTGGTGGAAAGAAAATGTAAGTTGTGTGATCGAAGCTATGCCAGTTAACCCTTTGAAGCATACATTTTTTTTACAAGTATGAAGTTTCAAATACATCGGTTGGTTATTAAGAGCTTACGCCACAGTAAAATTTAGATTTTTTTTTTAATTATAGTTTATCGTGTCAAGAATATTCTGTAATTTTTAAAATTAATTAACTCGAAAGGGGTAGCCTTGCAATTTTTTGAGGATTTTTTTTTCTTTTTTTTATGAGTTGCCACGTGTTTTGACGTATTTTTTCCCGCTGAACACTTTGATTATCACTGTGGCTATTCAAATGCTCAGCGGATTCGTGTTCAGCGGGAAAAAATACGTCGAAATACGTGGCAACTCATAAAAAAAAAGAAAAAAAATGTCGTCAAAAAATTGCAAGGCTACCTGTTTCGAGTCAATTTTTCGCGTTTTTTAACGTCCTCAAACGGCACGATAAAACGCTTCCAAAACTTCGGACAGGATCTTATTTTGTGTATTTTTTCCCGTAGAACACGGCGGGCACCTTGGATTTTCCATAGCTTCATTGGCAGCCGAGATATCGATGTTTGAATATGACGAAATTCAAACATTGATATCGATGTTTTTTCAAAAGTGGCTAAAAATTCGAAAAATCGTTGTTCACTCCATTTTTTTTGTTTCAAGGCTATATTCGATGTATTTTTTCCCGTTGATCACGAAGATGACAATTATTTTACTCCCAGCCCGATATTTTCCATTTGAATTCCAAAAAAAAACGATTTTTGGTACGTAAAATCGAGACATTTCTCACTTTCGACCACTGCACTAGGTAAAAAAAATAAAAATAGAATAGGAAGTGCAGGGACTCGTCAGAATTATTTCCAAAAACCCGAACGTTTCAAAGCGTTATAAAGTATTTTCAGATATTAATTGCTTTACTGTTAGACTTCGTATTTTCGAACGTAAAGCGTGGCTGGAGCGCGACATTTCTTCCGAATTTAAAGAGCTGATACACCTGCGAAGCATCACTTCAAAGGGTTAACCAAGTACGACGATCTGGCGTTATTAAAAAAAAATGTAAAGAAAAAAGAATAAATAAACGTAATCCGGACAGTGTGACTTATCGAGAATCGATAATATTTTTTTTTCACGAGACGTATAAACTCTTAGTATAGGCTGCGGATTAATGTTGTTATGTTTTTATCGACGCTGCTCGTGGCGATTACGGACGCAACGATCCTTACAATTTTCAGCCACGGTATCCTGCTGAACTTCTCGATAACGTGGAACAGATAGAAGAGCAGCAGAAAACCCGTGATCCAGAATCCTAGCATCGCCACCGTATTGAACCATCCTCCTCGGCTGTGGTCACTGTACTTCGACACAGATATGCATATGAATCCCAGAAGATTCAAGATCTAAAAAAAAGAAATATTAATTAATTTTCGTTTTTTTTTTTTCAATTTTTTTAATGTGATATTTGTGAGGTATCCATGCTGTATCAGGCTGTAATTATTTCAGAGTCGCGCCTTCTATTCGGACTATTTGGCACAGCGATAAGCGTAATTAACGGCCGCGGCGGTTAACCGACTTTCCGGTGAACTCACCATTTGAACCGCCTTCAGAATTCCGGGTATGGTTCTTATGTAAGACGGATCGAATCTTATATTTTGCTGTGTCGTCGTCGAGCTCGTCGTCACCGTCGTCGTCGTCGTGTGCTGTCCCGGAAATCCTTGGTCCATCTTTTATCCTTGGTTTTAGCCTCTGGAAAATTAATACCGATATGACTTCTCAAGTGTCATTGGTGGTGAATTTTTTTCTTTCTTAGCTAATTGTTAATGGCTCACTTGTTATACGAACAAGAATTCGTTTATTATACCAATGAAATTTCGTTTATAATACGAATGGAATTTCAGTTGTTATACGAATGAAATTTCATTTTTAATACGAATGAAACGTCAATTGTTATACAAATGAAATTTCGTTCATAATACGAATGAAATTTTGTTTATTATATTTTTTTCTTTCATAGCTAATGGTTAATGGCTCACTTGTTATACGAACGGAAATTCGTTTATTATACGAATGAAATTTCCGTTGTTATACGAATGTAATTTCATTAATTACACGGATGAAATTTCGTTTATTATACGAATGAAATTTCGTTTATTACACGAATGAAATTTCAATTATTACACTAATGAAATTTCAATTATTATACGAATGAAATTTCAATTATTATACGAATGAAATTTCATTTTTTACACGAATGAAATTCCATTAATTACGCGACCGAAGATACATTTATGACACGAATGGAATTCCCGGAAGTTCAAAAGCGAATCGCTCGATCGAATAAAAATCCTGCGAATGTAAAATTTCTACTGGTTTTCACGGGTGACTGGCCTATTTGCGATAGTACAAAAAAATCTCGCTTGCCGCGCAAGAACATTGGTGCCTTTCACGCCGACAGGCTCGACAACGAATACGAATGAGACTCGCCTATAAGATTGCGATAAATTAATGCCAATCGATGAGTCCTCCCTAACTATCGGGTCAACTGCACTTCCAGGAATCTTTTTTTAATATATAAAAAAAAAGATGCACCTCATCCCGTAAACGATCTGAAATGAAATAAATAATTTTAATGAAATTAAATTTATTATTATTAATTTGAAATGAAATAATAAATTTTAGCGTTTCGCTCGATTAGGCAATGCGAGATTGGTCGCGTGTCCGCCGCAAGCAGCTATGACCGTCGCTGACGCGAGACGGGGGGGCGTTGGCGGTTTGTGCGGTGGCGGCGAATCGATCGCTCACTTAATCCAATATGAATGAGAATTTATTTATTTTTCGCAAACGCTTCCGGCAAAAAAGAAAACTCTACCACATCGATCTAGCGCATAACAACGCAATTCATAACCATCGCAATGACGGTGGTAAATTATTATACCAATTTATTAATTTAATTACTAATTTGTTAATTTGTTAATTTATTAATGATAATGATAATGAATTTTATTGTGCGAGTGTTTTTTTTTTTTTTTTGCAATAAACTCATCGATAGAAAATGTTTCTTCATTAATTTTGCTAACAATTTACCAACGTTATTATAATAATTGTGAATTCTGTTAAGTGTATTTTTTTCAATAAGCTTGCCGATAGAAAATTTTTGTTAATTTAACCAAAGTTTTACTATCGTCGAGCTTGTTGAAAAAAAAACACATATTTAATAGTCGCAAATTATTTTTAAAAATGAATTAACTAAAATTTTCTATCCATGAGCTTATTGCAAAAAAAAAAAACATATTCATCAGAATAACAGCAATAAATTGTATTAACAAAAAATTATAAACGCTATGAAAGCGAGCATCTTTGAAGAAATTAAAAATCGCGTACAAAAAAAACTGCAATTTTTTTTTAATGAAATTTTGACAAAACATTGACTTTTGACCACAGACACTGTGCGCGAAATTTCGGCTCGATCGATCGAGGCATCCTCGAATTATAACGGTTCCAGTTTTTCGCCTCACACACAAACGCACATATGGATTTTTTTTTTCTAAATATGATTTTCCGATGTTTCGGAAAATTTCTAACGCTTTTTATTAAAATTAAAATCTCGAAGAGAAATATTTTCACCAAAAAACAAAGCCTTCTCCATAGGAAGCAAAGTCCCTCTGTAAGAATCGGCGGGCACATCGCGAAAGAAAAAAAATATCACTCCCATTTCATCACCGATTATACCACGGAGTAAAAAAAAAAAAAAAAATCCTAGTCGCTGTTACCCCGGTGCGTTTCATTAATAAAAAAGTTGCTAGAGTCGTGTTGGATCGTGTGAAAATTTTTCTGCACTCCCCCCTCTCCTCCTTGCCGCTCGGAGGAGCGCAATTAAAAACATTGGGAAGGTCACACGAAGACCGTAAATATCGCGTTATCTCGCATATATATATACATATTTTTTTTTACCTTCCCACGCACCCGTAAGCGAACGTTCTAATTTTTAATTCAGTATATATAAATGTTGTCGTTATTTCGCACGTCGCTAAACGCGTAGAGATAAGTGTCTTGTGCAACGAAGCGTAACGTCATCTGTGTGCGAAGTCTCTCCGTTGGGCGTGCAGATAAAATCGTGTCTGCGATAAGCGGTGAGCGAAGTGACGCGAAACGCGCCGCTGCCACGTTATACCTTTAGATTCGTCGGATTTATCAGAATTCAATTAAAATGTAATTGCCCTCTAATAAAGGAAACTATATATATATATACACAACACGCTCTGACCGATATATTCGACGTAGATGCAGGAAGCGTGCGAGGCTCTATGTCGGCCAGTATGAAACGTTAGACCGGGGGGGTGGGACCGCACGCGATTCGATTATATCGATTACGGTGGTGGTTGCGCGCGCAGAGCTCGGTGTGTGCGTCGGCACGTCCGAAAACAATCGCCGGTCCGGCGAGCTCGCGAGCGTCTCTCTTTAAGCACGGAATTAACGCGACGAATTCGAAAGGTACGAATGACTCTACAACGCTGAAACATAGACGGGCGTATTCTCGGACGATGATATACTCACTGGAGATATTCGACGTAATCGAGAAGAGTGACGCCCTGGATATATTGTGTCACGATGATCTAACGCGCTATAACCTTCGCGCTAGTTTTTTTTTATTTTTTTGCCTCGCACACACACACACACAGGCGTAACTCGATCGTCGAATGTGGAACGCCGATAGTTCGGAGACACGAGGGTACGGTTTTTCACGCTTTTCTCGGTGAATAGTAGGACTCTTTTTTTTTTTTTTAGGCGGCGATCGATCGTTTTGCTGTGAGACGCGAGAGAGCTGCGAATGAGTGTCAGAAGCACACGCGAGAAATCCAACGCGCACTAGAGACACGCTACGGACGCACAATGGATGCGCTCACCGAGGACCCACTTTTTCCCCACTACCGTTACTATTGTGAAGCGACGTGAGTGTGTACGAGGCGAGTCGGACGGCGGGGCTCGGCGAGTGTCCACGAGAGAGAGAGAGAGAGAGACGCGAACAGATGCGCAGGTGGTCGGGAGATATTTTGGAGCAACGCGCATGCGCGGACGCACGAGCGAAGCTTTCGAATGGCGCCGCGAAAGAGAACGTCCCCTCCCTATGGATCGGGGACTTTTGGACTCCTTTCCTATATGTGAATTGGAATCATCATTATTAGTTGTTTTTTTATGGAGTTTGTTTGTTTGTTTCTTTGGTTATTTATTTTTGGGAGGTTCAGCGGCTGACAATTACAATTAATCGCAAGGAACAGCTTAGTAGCTAAATACTCGTTTACTATATGCAGTAAATGAGTTTATTCTACTGTAGTTCCACTGTAATTCATTTACTATATATTTTGGGCGACAACACTTGTCCTTTCGCTATTGTAATTGGACTTTGCCTGTATCTCAGTGTTTATAATTTATTCATTTATTAACGGATTTGTCCTCGACCATAATTCAATACAGATTGTGTATTATAACTACTTAGATCTATTAGTTCCAACAGAACTACAGTACAAAAGTAAAATAACAAATATTAAACCATCTCAATTCAATGACATTTAACATTTCATTAAGTCAGACTCTGTTTCATTTTATACTCAATTCTTTAGATTATTTGAACATGTATTTCTTTTATTTGTTTATTTATTTATTTATTCTCTTTTTTTATTTACCAAATTATTTTACTCTAAACCTATTTAAACTTATCTCAACTTCCACTTATTCATACTTTAATACTTTAAATATTTTTGAAATGTTTCGCTTACATGTTTTTTTTTTATATTTCAGCGAAATATAAAAGATTGCATTACCAATCCGAATTGCGTATACAAACTCGCATAAACGTGGAACATTAGCAGAAATATTTCCGTGAAACATAAAATAAAAAATATTTCAAGATATTTTATATCATTTTAGAAATATTTCATGCTATATCAATTTACCAATAAATAAGCAAACAAACAAACAAATAAATAAATAAATAAATCGACAAATAAAAAAAAAAAAAATACACGAGACAAATAATAAAAACGATTGCATTGTCAGGCGCTGCAAGGCGCGAAAAAAACTGAGGGAATAGTTTTGGGCTGCTCCGCTAATCGCGCGGTACTCTCTAAGGTGAATGACACCGATTCAGGCTCCGAATAACAGCGTCGCATCATTACATCAGAGAAGGTTCACCGAGGTGTCCTTGGCAAACGGGTTATTACATTGGCACGGGTAACGGCGCTGGATCGCGTGTGAAGCGAATGATAATGAGCGGCGGGACGGCGATTAATTATTTAATAGATGGATTCTCACCCTGTTATATCATCGCTTCGTTGCCACGTTATCGATTTGGCAAACTAAGGTCTCCAGCTTGCCAGCGGCGAGCACAATCGCGGTGCGGAAAAACAAAGATGATAAAGCAACCGTTAGCTTTACCGGCGAATTCCGCAGAAACAGCTGCGCCCCTCTTTCCTCCATCGGCTCGGTTGCGCGATTCGATGACATCGACAAAGGCGTCGTGTTCGCGATAAGTCAGAAACGACGTACAGCTGTTTTGCAACAAACGTGTCGAAAATATTAATGTTACGAACGAACGTCGAGTTCCTTGCTTGAGAGATGGGCAAGAATAAGGCTCAGAGAACCAAGAACAATGCTAAGGTAATTCCGATAAAAATATAACGATCGTTATTTTATTTTTTCGTTTTTTTACAATTTTTCAATTAACCTCTCCGACGACTCGGAGAAAAAAAATCCGAAAGGTCGCTCTCGAGGCGAAAGAATGTCGTTCGATTATTAACGAAAATGTCATGATTCGTCGGCGAATTTAAGCCGTCGAACAGCAGCCGCAGTGCCGAACTGCTCGGCACTTCGATGCCGAACTTCGTCGGTTTCTCGGTGGTCAAGGACGGAGGTTACGTTCCCGTTCTGCCGGGATTGTCGCTCAGCGCCCTCAACGACGTCGAGATCAACACTATAGACTCGAACTTTCAACTGGCTCTCAAGAAGATGAACAAAAAAGACGCCACGACCAAATTCAAGGTACTTTGAGGTAGTTTGATTTAAAAAAAAAAAAATTTTCGGAAATTAATTGTTTTTGATTTTTGGTGTTTTTTTTTTTCGAAGATTAATTTTTATTTCTTTATTTTTTTAGGCCTTGCAGGAATTCGCGAAGCTCTGCAGACAATCGGCTCTTCCATTGGTGGAAGCCATCTTGCCGTTGTGGCCTCGGCTCTATTGTCTGCTCTGCATAGACGTCGAGCACAGAGTCCGCGAAGCTGCGCAAATAGCTCACGCGGCGCTGGTCAAGAGAGTTGGCAGGAGCATAGCTGTCTACCTGAAGCAGGTCGCCGGGGCGTGGTTTACCTCTCAATTCGATACATATCCACCCGCAGCTTCGGAAGCTACCAACTCCTTTCAGGTAATCGTGGATAACCTGATCGATCGCTAATGATCCTACGGACAGACTCGTCGACTTGAGAAACTTCTTTTACAGGATACCTTTCCGCAGAGGAAGATAGTGGACGCGATTGTTCATTGTCAGGAGGAAATTTTGTCTTACATCAGCGATACTATCACAGTTCAGACTCCACAGTTTATGAGCACGCACAAGTAAGCTCTTTTCGGCCAAATTTGTGACTCATTTATTTATCCGTTCATTCACTATTTATGACTCATTTATTTATTCATTCATTCACTATTTATGACTCATTTATTTATTCATTCATTTACTATTTATTCGTCTATTCGTCTATTCGTCTATTCAGCCGCTCATCCATTTGTCTATCCGTCTATCCGTCTATTCATTTATTAATTCATTTATTCATTTATAACAAGAACTTTGTTGCTAGTACAGGTATAAGTCGCATAATTGATACTCGGTTGTGATCGTTTTATCAGGGCACTGACGGCGGAGGAATTGGAAACAAAGTATCGGAGGGTGCTGATAGCCAGTTTGCAGGCCTACTGTTCGTACCTGAGAAAAGTGCCGCCTGCGCAAATCGAGAAAACCGCGAAGTCTCATCAGCAAATAATCGGTAGCGCGAAATTTTGGAAGCTTGCCAAGCACGAGTCGCTCCTCGTGAAGACGGCTTTCTTCAACGTCGTGGCGTCGATAATCGACAACGCCACGGTACTGCTGAAGGACGAGAAGAAACGAACTATGACCGCGATAATGAACAGTCTCGACGAGACGGAGCCGGGACTGCTGGCGGCGGTGTGGGAATCGATGCTCGTCGCTATCAACAAGATCGAAGTAAGCTTCGCCCTGCCAGCTTCGAACATTGCCGATTTGCGGTTCGGTCTTACAGAACAGAGTTTTCCTTCAACAGGATTGGCATCTCTCGGTGAGCATCGAAAAACTCGTGCTGCCCAAATTGTGGAGAGTTCTGAACAGCGGCGGTCAATGCTGCGCCAGCGTTGTGTATCCGAATCTTCTGCCTTTCGTCAGCCAATTTCCAAAGTTCAACATCGAGAAGAAAACGCTCTTCGTCAATTTTTTCACGCACATGCGCCAGGGGTAAGCCATACGATGATGAAGTAAAAAAAAATTATCTAACGTTACACTGTTTAACAAATTGTAAGTTTTATTGTGAGTTTAATCAGACTGGAAGTTTTTATGCAGAAACTGGTACATTCAAGTTTAACGTACGATTGTGATGACAAAATTAATGGACTTTTTAAAATTAAAGTAAATTATTGGATTTAAAGTACTTTTATAGTAAAATCGAAGTCAATTGTTAAAAGTAAAATGTTTCTAAAGATTTGATATACTTTACGTTAATTGTTTTATTCTAATTATACATGAAATTTGAAACTTGATATTTATAGTAAAATCAGAGTAATTATTAAAAGTAAACTATTTGTAACGTTTTTAATATACTGTACGTTAATTTTTTTTTATCAGAATTGTACATAAAATGTAATATACCGGTATTTGTGAAAACATCCGGTACCAGTAAATTTTATTTCATGATTTTGTTTTTCTTGCAGCATACTTTCGACGATTAATTTAATGTGATTTATCGTTGTCAGATTCTCGGCTAAGAGTGTCCTCATGAGTCGCTCCGAGATGTACGCGGTAACGAAATCGTTCGTCGAGTGTTTGAGGTACGCCGTGCTCTTGCACAAGGACGACCAGGAACTCTGCAAGGAATTGCTCGGAGGCCAGGTAATATCATCACGAACTATACGCGGCAAAAAAAAAAATTCATATGAAATAATGCACCGAACACGAAGTTTTTATGCAAAAACTCACATATGAAGTTTCACATATTAAGTAATATCATAAAAAATTAATGTTCAGTGTATTAAAAACATTGGGAATACTTTATTTTTAATAATGAACTTTAATTTTACGATACAAGTACTTTACCTTAATAATCTGCTTTAATTTCAAGTGCAAAAGTATATTCATTTTTCATCAAAATCATACATTATGTTTGATGTACCAGTTTTTGCCTGAAAACTTCCAGTTCGGTCCATTAAATTTACAATTTTTTTTGCATTGTGAACATCGCTAAGCGTTCGATCGATAAATTAATTTGAAAATCCTCTTTTTTTTTAAAGCTCATGCCCGTTATCGAAGCGTGCGTCACAGATCCGGGTCCATCGAGGACGATACTCTACTGCGAGGTGACGCAGCTGCTTCGTTACTGGAGCAAGAACCGCAGAAGCGCCGAGTACACAACCTACGCGAAGCTCGTGGACAAATTTTGGCGCGAGCTCGAGACGATGTTCGCGAGTCTCTTGGTGAAGATGGACGAGAGTTACGAGAGCAACGCGAACGTGCACGACGCGCAGATCGAACTTCTGCTGAATCTGAAGAACGCCCCGACGCACAGTCGCAAGAATCTGCGCGTGAAGTTCTCCGACCCGGATGATCCGGTCGAGCAAAAGTGCCAGCCGAAGACGGCCGAGCTCGAGGACGACGAGACGTTCCGCGAGGAGCTTCACCGCTTCGTCAACGACCTCTGCGTCGTTTATCTCAACAGAAACACGAGGCTGCCCTCCGACAAGAACGTTGAGTTCCTCATTCGTCTCGTCTCGCACTTCGAGAGCGAAAAGCTCTTCACGGACGTCGCGAGAGTTTACAGAGGCGACGCTGATCTGCTCGAGTTTTATGATAAGGTTTTGAGAAACTGGTTGATAGAGAAAACCGTCTCGTACGAGGCGGTCATCCAGCTGGTCTTCAGCGCTCTGCACTACATGAACGACTCCGAGAAAGACACCGTATTGAAATCCGTGACGGAACTGAGCGATCCGAGCATTCTCAGAAGCGCAATGATATGCGCTCTGTCCGAGAAGAGCCGAAGCGACCGGGTCGTCAGAAATTGGTGTCTCGAGCGTCAAGTCACCGAGCAGTTGTCCGAGCTGGCGAGAAAAATCGGCGACGAAGATATCTCGGAGAAATTGGACGACGACCATAACATTCTCGTTCTGGCCTTCGAACCGGCGCACGACGGCGAGTTGTGCGTCAGCGAGGAGGCCGTGATCGACGTCGCATCGATCCTCTGCGAGCATCTCGCTCAAGAAAATTCTTCGCATCTGCCGAACGTCGTCGAATTGATCTCTCGACTACTTTCGCTGACCTACGATCACAAACGGCTGACTGTCGGCTCGGTTAAAATGCTGAAGTCGCTTTTCGAACTCAGCCTTCGCGATCCTCTGAACACGGCCGATGCCCCCTTCATCGACTCTGTGAGGGACACGTGGAAATGCGGTTTCGCCAAGTTCAATGAAAAATTGGAACGCGACGAACTCGGTGAACTGCACAGAGAGTGTATGGATGTAATTCACGAGAAGGTTTACGGCTCGTGAGTATCTGGACTGTAGAATAGGCACCGAAACGTTTCTTGTCTACAATCGTTCACGACGACTTTTTTGTTGTTTTACAATTTTTTTATTTGCTCGTTTCCCAAAAATTACTCTTAATCTTATAAACATATTTATATTTTTTTGTTGACTAGAAAATAATTGTGGACGTTTGTGGATGATAAAGTTTGTTAAGGATGCATGACATTTAGATTCCGAGCCAAAAGTGAGATTCAGTGAGAATTTGAACACTTTCTAATGGCATAAAAATCTGAAAAAAATCAACTGGACTAAAGATGCTAAGCACTTTCATTTTGCATAATAATAATATCAGAGTTATTAACAAATTGCAAAAACAATCATTGTTCAACAAATAATCAGTTAAACCTTTTTTTCTCTTTTCAATTGAATTCGTTGGTCTGCTAAAAGCCACATAAGTTTTTTCAGTTTTTTCTTACATTTTTGAATTGTCTTTTTGAAAATGTTTTCAACGCTATATCTACGGAACTGCTGGCACGATCACTCCGAAACTTTTTATATGCACTGTGGAATCGTAGTATGGAGGCATTCCGAAATTCGTGCTTTTACATCGATTTTTCAAATTTGAAATATAACAGAATTCTGAAAAAAGCATATGAATACTAAAAAATCAAGGAATTCATTTAAAATAAGAAAGTAAAAGGGTTTCTGATTTCTTTTTAAACAATTGATTTATTTAACCATTTTTTAATGACTATTTGGCATTATTATTATGCAAAATCGAAGGTCTTGACGTCATCAATACGATTGATTTTTTCAACATTTTTGTCCTATCGCAAAGTACTGAAATTTTCGTTTTGATTTAAACTTTTGGTTGAGAATGTATATGCGATGCATCCTTAAATGTACAAATCTTCTTTACCGTGTACGTTTTAGCGTTGCCGAATCGAGGCGATAAGAATTTAACAGATAGGAATTTTTATAAATGTCTCATTGCCCTTTTTTCAGACACGATTCGCAAGTGGAAGACGTCCTGGTCGACATAACCGTCGACTTCATCGAAGCTGCGAGCAACTTCGATGCGGGTGGTTCATTGAGATCGGCGATCGAGTTCAATACCCGTGACAGGATATTCACCGAGGAATGGATTCCTCGAGTCCTGGGACTCGTTCTATACGGCGAGAAACTCTGCGGCAATTTTTATCTCTCGAATCCAATAAGGAGCATTCCGGCTTCGCACACGGTCGAATTCGTCGCTCTGAGAGACGAGACTCTGCCCGATCAAACGAACAATTGCCTGAAGTGGGCGTCGTTTAACTCCAAGCTGTTGAATCAGTTGATAGCTAAATTGGACGAGGACGATATGAACGACGAAGTCGATTCCGGAGTAATCGATTGCTTGGCCGAACTCCCGTACATGCTCAATTACATCATCCTGATTGCCAGCCTCGGGCACGTTTACAGTATTCATTATAAATCGGTTAGGCATCAATTTATTATTTTTTTCCCCACGAAACTGCTCGAGTTCTCTCGTCGCTGATGATTTCAATTGCAGGCGAGAAATTATGAGAGGATCGAGAACACGCTCGAGACTTTGGTCGCGGAGTGCGTCAAGCTGCGAGAATGCGTTCCCAAAGATATTTGGCAAAAAATCCTGACGGATTCTCTGAGGTAATCGATAAATCGTCGATAATTTGTTTCTTTTTTTAATAAACTTCATTAATTTACAAAACTAATATAAACTTAATTAATTTAAACACTGAACATATGTTTAATTAATTAATTAATCATCTGTTTTTCTCGTGGAACAGTGTGGAGGATTCGTGGCTCGAGCACGGCAGTTTGTTCTCGCAATTCTTACGGCTCTTCTACGGCTCCGACGAACACTTGCTGGAAGTCGAACGGCAAGGGCCTCAGGTATTTACAGTTACATTACGCGTTTACATTCGACCATTTAAAATCGCGCGACTACGAATATAAGCGTACCGGATACATTGCTAATGTTTCTATCGTGTTGCAGATCCTGGCCGAGTATGTAAAATCGGACGACGACGCTTCACAGCTTGCCCGAGACATCAATGCTGTGGTTACGGCTCGAAGTATTCTCAGCAACGAGAAAGACCAACCAGAATGTGTCGCGGTTCTGGAAAAAATGGTCAAGCGTCATCAATCGAAATCCACCTTTTTGCTTCTAGACAGGCGAGTCTGCTGGAAACAGCAATACGCATATCAGCAATTTAATAGCAGTAAAAGATATTTATTGCCAATGCTACACACTTTTACCGCTACTTTTATAGCTACAAACAGATATATAAATTGACAAAGGGCCATCGATCTGGGTCGACAAACGTGACTATATTTTTAAAAAATATATGTTTGCAGGGACGTAAGTGCAGTGGAGTGGGCTGATATCGCTTTGCCTCTCGAGATTATTCGTCTGTTCTCCAAGTTCGTCAGATTGACTCCAACAAAACTGAGCCATGGTCTGTGGGACGCAGCTGTAATCTTTCTCGCGTCGTGGCAACTCTCCGTCAATAAATCCAAACACCGTCACGAAGATCCTAAGGTTTTTAATTTCTTTCATTTTTAAGATAATCGTAGTACAACAATTACAATTACGATTACGATTAAAAAATCCACAGAAGCATTTGTATTCACCGAGTGTTTGGGAATTTTCAGGTGAGAGCTCTGACCGTTGCGGTCAGCGAGCTTTACTACGAGATCCAAAGCTTGCTGAGCAAACACGAGCGAGAATCTATCGCGGGTTTGCCACCGGCGTTGCTCGACGAGTGGAAAAATTTATTCGCCGACGACGTGCATCTCGGATTAGCCGGCACTTGGATGTTTTACGTGCATCTGTATAACAAGAAGAGCGACTTCCTCATGCCGGGAATCGTCCTGGATTATCTGAGCAAAGCAATGAGCGTCATAGACGGAAATACTTTCTTCAAAATTCACGACGCTCCGAAGTCGGAAAAGATCACTTCGAACGAGATAATCGATTTGTCGCTGAAATTATTGCCGTCCTCTGTGCCGTCTCTGCAATTGGCCGCTTACCACGTGCTCAGCAGAGTCATTCCGAAGCTCGTCGAGCAGGACAAGCTTCTACTCGAGGGCGAAAGCTGCGAGTCGAAGGATTTGAATATCCGGAGATTCGAGGACGTTCTTTCGAGCACTCAAAGAATCGTAAATGCCATGCTTATGGGATTCAAGTGAGTCGTCCGATTAATCAACCGACACTTGAAATTCATTGCCAATTGTAATTGTGACGCTGAAGATATCTGCATGACGTCAAGTTTGATTTTTGGCAAGTCTATGTCGATGCACTGCTTTCGGAAAAAAGGTGCAAAGTAACTCTCACATGGCTTCCTCATTTATTATAATTTACGCAGTTTTCTCCACGAGAAAGTTCGCTGATCGATTTTTGGCTTCCTCGTAGAGGAAGCAATGCGCAAAATTGTAATAAATGAGAAAGCCATGCAAATTGCTTTGCACCTTTTTTCGTAACATTAAAAAATGTCTACATCTCATAAAACTGCAACGGTCGAAAGTTCTCTATGAGAAAGCAAAGAAAAAATTGGTCACTTGTAGAATTTTATTCTCTGAGTGAACTTACCCGCGCGAAGCTTGTGCGATGCAAAACACCGTCGTTGTTAACTTGATGAAATTTAGGCACTTACACATATCGTCAGGGCCATTTGTAATTAATATCAACACTTATTTATTGCATATTTTAATATGCAGACTCTGCGATACCGTGAGTTGCACGATTCAGCCGCACACCGACTCGTACACCTACACGATAGGATACCTTCTGGCCTGGGCGAGCGTGTTGGACATGTGCGCTCACGCTCATGCCGATCTGCGCTATCAATACGCAGAGTTCGTCAAGTAAATATTACCTAAATCTAATAAATAAATCTAGTAAATATCCTCTAAATTTAAATATCCAAAATATCGTCCAGGAAAAAACATTACTCTATTTATTTTCTTTCAGAGACGACTACTTTCCGTTTCTCCTGAACAACATATTCAGACTAATGCCCGTTGAAATCCTGCAGGACAACAAATCCAAAGCCTCGAAGTTGATGGAGGTTTTCAGCACCTTGCCGTCTTTGCAATTTCGAGGTACGCGCGTCGTAACGATATTCTCACCTGCGATGCTTAAATAAAATATTATTTGTCTAAATCTTTTCCTCGCTATCCAGAGAGCTGGACCGAATGGAGACTGGATCACATAGTGTGCTGGGTGTACACCAACAGTTTGCGGCACCTGCCAGTACTCATGAGACAGTGGTGGGGAACCGCCGACAGTAGAGTCAGCGCCGCCGCAGAAAAAATTACGACCCTCTACGTGAGCCCTATGCTCTGCCAGGAAGAGCTGCACAGCAATAGACTGGGCGACATCGAGAACATGCAGGTAAACGATCCTACGCCCGTCATCGCGAATAGCTGGGCTCATTCACGAGCCCAGCTGGGAAACACTGCGATACCGTGGACGGTATGTCAAACACTCATGGGATAGCTTAGGAATACACGAGTCCAGCTGAAATATACTGTAGGGTGGTCCTGAAATTGAACATTTTCGAATTTTCTGTCGGCCATCCCGTATTATCGCGAGGTATAAAATCAAAATGCGATGTGCGAAGGACCGCCGAAATTAATGCATTTTTAGAGGTCGCTACTGACTATTTGAAAAATTAAAAACTTCGGAACATCTAAATTTTAAATCAAAATGACAAATTCGAGATTTCCTTGGAGCCAGTTCGCTCTTCCAAAGTATGACGAATAAGCAAAAACTCTGCATAATCCCTATGAAATCGAAGCACTTTTAGATGTCCCAGTTGAAGAGACAAAAGTTAAATTTAAAAAAAAATCGAAGATTTGTCGTTTCTAGTAAAGGGAGTCGTCAAATTCTTGGAATGACCAAAAAGTATCAAATATCTCGATGGACGAACGAACGCAACATTTTATTTAGCTAATTATCTTCAACAGCTGAAAAAAGAGCACTCTCGTTTCAGCTGAAGAGAATTAGGTAAATAAAATGATTCCTTCGTTCGTCGATAGAGATGTTATATACTTTTTGACCATTGCAGGAATTTGTCGACTGTTTGGGCATCGAGCACGGAGTCGTTTGCACAGGCCCATCTTTACATCGTATAGTACGGTTATTCTCATATGGTATTATGCAAAATTCACCGTGTAACCGTCAATATACCGTGGCCATAATATTATGAATTTAGAACGCTGATAGTGGCAAGCCACTATCACCAAAGCGCTGATAGTGGTTAACCGCTATAGCGAGAACGCTAATAGTGCTCACTCACTGTACTTTAGAGCTCGCGAGACTATTTTTGATAATTTGTACGAAAGTCGTAAATTCCCGTGCGCAGTATTGCGACGAAATTGGACGATGCGTGTTTCAGTAGAAATTAATCGACAACAAAATTCCGCGTATCTGATTGAATGGAAATATTCAAGATTAAGGGAAACGATAAACATGAACTATATTTTTGAACTTCGCGTTTAATAAATTATAAGTGTTCGTGACTGTCGAAAGTTTCTTAGTTTACTAAGAGTTCTAGTCAACTCTCGATGTTGACTAGATCGGCAACGAGTCGCTGAAGACTGATGAAAGTTAGAAAAGATTCAAAAACTCTCGCCTCTCTTTGCGATGGTAGGAGAAAAGCCTTCAAGCATTTGCATCGCGTATTCTCATTGGTTAATTTTCTGTACAGAGCATGACTTTTAGCTGATCGGCTCAAGGGTGAGCGTCCTCCGCAGGTAGAAAGCGTCTTGCAGCGTAGACTAGCGCAAACAAAGCTAACGATCGCCCGCTAATAAAACATTTGGCTGTCAGAAACTGACTCATTGGGTTTTTCCAGTAATAAAACCGCTACGTGCCAATCGTCGACACTTTCGTTTTCGGCGAATGGAAGATTAACCTTCAGAGACCTTTTGAAAATACTCGATCTTCTACGTATTGTTATAATTTCTAATCTTTTGAATTTGTGTATTTTAATGCGCAAGGGTTTGCCTATGAACGTATTGAGATAGGCTTCTTTCTATTTGACCAAATGAATCGAAAATGTCGGCAACCTACACCAGGGCTCTTTGAGAGTAATTTTTGTTTTAACAAATTGGTCGCCAACTACTTTCGAAAACTAGTAAACTTCAGAATTGTATTATTTATCTGTAAAATCGGTAGAAAATCTGTAGGAAGCGGTAGAAAATACGAAAGTATTTGAGGCAAAGATATATAAGGTTATTGTATCGTTGACCTTCATAAGTGTCTCTGACGAGACTTTATAGAAACGCACAATTCGACTCAACGAGCTAACTGATTTTTATTCCGGCAGGACAATATTCGACAATTTGACCACTTAACATTTTGACAATATGACCAATGAGCCGTAGCGTGCAGTTGATAAATTAATTCGATCTACGTACAACGACGAGACTTGACTCGCTGACTTCGAAGCTGAGTGACGATCGATTGTCGACCTCCGTGCCGCTGACCTATTCGCTAGTTAAGGCGTAGCTGAGCTATTTCGGTTCTCGTAACGTATTCGTCGATTCACGAATAATAATAAATAGTAAAGAAGTCATGAATAATAAATAGTTACGATATAAAATCGACGATTTATATAAGTGGCCCGAGTTGCGATACAATTGTTATGATTTGATATTTTCTCGATAGCGTTCGAGTAGTCGAAACGAGCGTTGACGTCAAGGAAAGAGTATTCGATTTAAAAATTTTCTCGCATACTACGTTTGTTCCAAGATAATTCTTTTTACATATAAGCTCGGATATCGTCGTTGTTGACGATTCCGTCACTGTTTTCACCGAATTCAGAATGCCGATAGCGTCGAGCCACCATAATATTTACCCAATCTTTAATGTAAGCTTTATGCTCCGCAGATAAAGGTACATCCGTCTGTTCGAGAAGTCGTTGCCCTCTACCACATGGATGACACGAAGCTGGAGCTGAGCATGGTTCTCCCACACAATCACCCTCTCGGCACCGTTTCCGTGGAGCCCGGTCAACACGCCGGCGGTACAGCCACGTTTAAAAATTGTCACATGCAGCTGTCGCTCTTTCTCAGTCATCAGGCAAGCCATCGATTATACACGAGAACACTTTTTAAAATTAAGAACATGGTGGCCGCGGTCAGTTAAAACCGGGAAAAGTCAGGGAAAAAAATCTTGGTCAGGGAATCAGGAAAAACTCAGGGTCTTTCAAAATTGGTCAGGGAAAAAGTAAATTGTCGCCGAACCTTCTATAAATAAATAAGGAGTAGATAAAAGAGAGACTTAAACAAAATTGGGCACATAAAAAAAAATCGATTTAAACATTAATACAATAATTGGGCAATTTCGTTTGTATCATTAATTTTGTTTTTTATACAAGGCGTTAGAAGTCTGGTGCGAGAATATTTTTAATTGGTCAGTGAAAAGTCAGGGATTTTTTTTCGGGGGGGGGGGGGGGGGGGGGGAAACGGTCGCCATGAAGAGAAATATCGATCGCCGGTAGAGTTTTAATAAAATGAATTCGACACCGTAGAACGGCTCGATCTGGGAAGGATTGCTCATGTGGAAGAAAAACCTGGACAAAAAATTCTCCGGCGTCGAGGAGTGCTTCATATGCTACAGCATATTTCACATCAACACCTACCAAATACCAAAGCTCTCGTGTCACACGTGCCGGAAAAAATTTCACGCCCAATGTCTGGTAAACCATCGATCTATAATATTTATTTTTGTTACTTGTTAAAAATTATTATTCGTCACTTTACGAAAGCTAATCGAATGGATTTCTGTTGCAGTACAAGTGGTTCACGACGAGCCAGAAGTCGACCTGTCCTATATGTAGAAATATATTTTAACTCCGCGCCTTCTCGGAAGATTTTTTTTTTTTTTTCGAACGACCCAGAATAGTAGAAGAAAAAACATTCAATACGAAGAAAAGCAAAGATGAGAGATAATTCGACGACTACGAAACGCATATCTGCTGTTTTTTGTCCAACTGGCAGTCGGGAATTAAAAAAAAATGTACAATAATCACGCATTGCGCTGCGTTCGAGACTAAAACTCGTGAGTTTTGCTCGAACGAAGTGGCGAGGTAAATAAATATAAATTATGCTGTTCAAATCGCCTTGCGTCTCCGCGTCCCCGTCGGTTGAAGGCGGCGAAGGGAAAAGATGCCTTTGTCACGTACGCACGAAAGCGAACCCGACGATATGCATGCATACGCCGACTACGGTTATTTTCGTGTAATAAGAGCTTCCTGCCGAAGCACGGCGCGTCCGACGAACAAAAAAAATTGAAAGCGAGTGGACCGGTTCGGCCGCTGCGACTACGAGCCGATCCGCACGTACCCGACAAATCGGAGTGAGTGACGGCTCCGATCTGTTCAGTGAAGGCCAACCTACAATGCAAGCCCCGCGCAGAACGACGGAGAACTGGGTCAAGGCTTGCATACGATGCGCTCGAATGTTATTTTGATTGGAAAAATCTGCGAGTCATTTCGCTTCGTCGCTTTTATAGATAGAAAAAAAATATATAGCGTGAAAATCGAGGTTTTCGCAAAGCTTCCGCGTCGAATCTTTCGTAGTTTCGTCTAAGAAGCTTCGATGAAAAATCATTTTCCGTGATTATTTGGCTTACCCAGAGAGGAAGCTTTGCCGGCAAAGGAAAATAATCACGTTTGAAAAAATATGTTTGAAAATACAAAAAAAAATCAAGAACAATTATATGTTTCAATTTTTCAATAGCAATGATATAAATCTCAATGTTTCTATAACAAACGCACACACACACACATCCAGACATTTTTTTTTTTTTACGATTTTCCTATGTTTCGGTGCATACTGAACACGTTTTCATAAAAATCTCGAACATTTTTTTTTCATGCAAGCAAAGTTTCCTCTGTGAGGAAGTCGATTGAAGGCAAAAGTTATTAATTAACATTTCGTGACCCCGAAGATATCAGCATGACATCAAACCTCATCCGGCGAGTCTCCGCCAGTGCGCTGCATTGGGAAGAAAAAAAAATTGTTCGCTCCGAGAATTTTATTCTCCAAGTGAACGTCCCAGAGCGAAATTTGTTCGATGCAAAACACCGCCGTTATAATTCAATGAAAATTAGCCTCGTGCAGATATCTTCAGGGTGTTTATGTTTATATTTCGGAGCTCTTTCAGGGACGAAGCCTCGGGATCCCAAAGCGCCGGCGACTTCACTGGGACTTTGTCGGGCCGACGCATATATAGCGCGTCTCCTCAAGTTTACTGTGTCAGTTCGCATTCGTACGTTCATGCGAACGCTACTTAAATCCAAGAAAAACAGCGCGTCCGTTCAGATCTTTTGGTTAGTACTCGAGGGTCACGGGAAGAGCTGGGGGTTTTTATTAAACATCAAAGATGTTTATCGTGTTATTTTCTGCACGATAAAAATAGAAAAAAAAAACAAACAAACAAACAAGTAAATCAAAACAAAAACAAAATTCACTCATCCCTTCTTTTTGTCAGTTAAAACTTTGATGATTGCCAGTTTCGAACGGGCGAAAAAAACATGCAGTGCTGCATATTTTTTTTAATGCTTCGCGCTGTTTATATGATTATTTCGACGGTTCCTTTTTTCACAGAGCAAGATGTTCGGTCGATTGGTGATCAGAGCCGCGGGACAGATGAGGAATACGAGGAGCTTCGGAAGGAGCGTCGCACTGCGCGATGTCAAGCACGTGTCGACGCCGATGGATGTTTATACACAGAAGCTGAAGACTCCGGAGACCGAGACCGTTTTGGGTGAGTCTTTATTCGATCCTTACATGGTCGTTGCGCGACGACGGATAACTATATATACGAAACATGTATATACGATATATGGTCCTTGCATGGAAGTTGGGCGAGGACGGATATATGTATGTATATATATATATATATTTTTATTACTGTATATATATATATATAAATATACTGTAAAAAAAGTAAACTTAATGTAGTGGACTGGAAGTTTTTATGCTACAACTGGTACATCATATTGACTGTAGAATTGTGATGAAATATTCATATACTTTTTTATTGAAATTAGGGATGTATAACACATACATTCCCAACTGAGAGTTCAACTCGATACAATTTTCTGTTCTTGGCGATATACCAAAAATCTGAAAAAAGAAAATCTGCCGTTTTAACGACGTCAAGACCTTTGATTTTGCATAATAACAATACCAAAAAGTTATTAACAAATTATTTTTTAAAAAATCAAACAACCTTTCTCATTTTCTCGTTGTAAATAAATTCCTTGATTTTTTTAGAATTCATATGAATTTTCTTAATTATTTTTTTTCGAAAATTTGAAAAATCGATGTAGAGGCACGAATTTCTGATATGTTTCCATATCACGATTCCATAGTACGCACAAGTTTCAAGGCCTTTCCGCTAACAGTTCCGTAGTTAGAGCCTGAAAAAAAAAAATTCAATAACAGAAAATTCCAAAACGTAAGGAAATTCTGAAAAAATTCATGCGGCTTCTAGAAAATCAAAGAATTCATTTGAAAAGAGAAAAAAAAGGTTTGCCGATTATTGCACAATTTTTTTAGCATTTTGCTAATAACTTTTTGTCATTATTCTTGTGCAAAATCAATGGTCTTGGCACTTTTTAATACAGTAGATTTTTAAAAGTTTTTTTTATACCAACAGTGTTCGAATTCTCACTGAATCTCACTTTTGGCTGGGAATGTACGTGTGAAGCGTCTTCACGCCATGTGAAAACAGTCTGTTGTGCTTTTCTCTCTACTCACTCCACGGCGAGCGCCAATAACGGTAGCTCTTTCGGTCTCGTCGGGCGGTCACGTGACTTTCACATGGCGTTGTTGATGTTTGGGCTGAAATCGTAGAAGGGGAACGGAAGCGAGCTCCGCTGAGTGCGATAGTCAGTGTGCGAGTCGGAAACGCAAACAAAGCCGGCAGCCGACACGCATCCGAATGAACAAGATGATTTCAGTACCAACTGACTAAAAAGAAAACAGATTGTGCACACATTAGAATAAAACCCATTTCGAATCGCAGGCAAAATGATCAAATCCCGATCGTATTCTGGATATAAATTATAAGAAACGAATGCATTTAACAGTTACTACTCGGAAGAAAAAAACATTCATTATCGAAAACATTTTATTTTTTTACTTTAATATCATAAAAAAAAAAAATTAAAATAAATAAATTAAAATAATATCAATTTACTTAAAAGCGATTCCTAGCGTACAACAACAATTCTACCTTTGATACCCGCGATCGCTAGCGTTTCAAGCCAAATCCGATTTCAAGCAAAGATAACTTTCAAAACGGTAAAATAGATACGATATCGATGGCAGTCGGTTGTGTAGAAACCTTCTTCCGCTACTTGTGCAACGAATCGCCGATGCTGCTGCGGCTCACCTTTACAACCACTATTAAGGCCATGTGAAAGATGTACCACGCGACATGAGTGCTAGAGAGATAGGTGCATTTTTCGAATCAATGCCATTTAAAAACGGTTGAGGTTTCGGATAAAAGGAAAGCATTACCGGACTCGGTATTAAATTGTGCATCCGCTAATGCTTTTGCTTTTTCCCGAAAAGTCTGCGGTCTCCGAATCGCATTCATTACAGATTTTGGTTACCGACTGAGTCGTTTCACATGTCCTTAAGGGCATGTGATACATACGTATCGATGCTCCGATGGTAACAAATCGCTCTCCCGATTTTCTCCGTGATGGTTGATGCTTCGACCAAAATCAAATTAGGTTTTTGTAGTCAATGGATAAAAGTATGAAAATCTAATTTGCTTTTGCTCGTCGTATCAATCGTTTTGGAGAACACAGGGAAGGCGATTTGTTACCGACTGAGTCTTGTACCACATGCCTTTAAGCTTCAGTTCATATTTCAGGGCTGAAATTTTCGGGTTTGAGCTCAAATAAACGCAAGACGAATAATTCCTATTTTTTAATTTCAGGACCCAAGATGCACAGATGCTCTAATTTCGATAGATGGATGTTGGTTTGGATCAAAAAATTTCCGAGCAAGGATCAAGTTCCGGACAAAGTGGGGTGAGTTTTCGCGCGAAAGCGGAAGCTCGAAGATTACAAAAAGCTTGCCTATACGATGTTTCATTGATTTTTTTTTTCGCACACAGGCAGGACCTCTTACAAAAAGCTCAGAGTCAGGCACGCATAAAAACGACCAATATAATGATGGTCTCCGCCATAATCGGGTGCATCGCAGCCGTAATTGTTGGCAAGAGGGAGGCCAAAGCTGGAAAGAGCTTGTCCCAGCAAAACATCGATTGGCACAATAAGATTAATGAAGAGTACAAACAGCAACAAGCTGCTGCTGCTGCTGCTGCTAATTTCGATGTCACGCTCCCATAAAAGAACTAGGTAGAATGATACGTTTATATAGTTAAGGTTCTTAAAGTTAGTAACGGGCAGAAAATGAAAAACACGTTACAAATTTTTTTTTTTCTGAATTCACCTAAACGTAATCACATCTGCGTTGAAGAGTTTTGATAATAATGTCGTATTTTTATTTTGTTGCAGATTTACTCCAAAGCTGGGCGAAAAAATATTGCGTGTCGAAGCTTTCATACCACTATATCAGCATATCATCGTGTCAATCAAGTAAATATTGAAATATTTCCAAGCTCGATCGACGAAAAAAATAGATAAAAGTTATATTTTATTTTATTTTTTTCAGCATCTGTAGTTTTGTAAGTACTCCTGTGTCAACTGCGCAGGTTCAGGGCGCTGGCATTGCTGGGCCGTTTTCTCGATCTCAGACCGTGGGCGATTAACTTCACGCGTTCCGGAGAAACCCAACTTCCGTGGGAATTATCGAGGAATCCTCTACTATTTTAATAACATGATTATTATATGAAATAGTAATCGTTCGGAGGCCACGAAGTAAAATGTCATTTTGTCGATATCCTACATACGGAAAAATGGTTTGTTTACCTAGTAATTAATTACAATTAGAGCCTATTATTTAGTTAGAGTTTTACCGGACGTTGCTGTCTTGCACAAAAATGAATATATTTTTTGACTTTGGCACATCCTCATGCATGGATGTAACAATGTTTTAACGCCATAAATTTAAAACAAAATTGATGTCGATGTTCTAACGCCACAAGGTCATGAAGAGTTATGTTTACACACAGTCTGTATGCTCTTCAGCATACAGACTGTGTATAAACATAGTTTTCATGCTCTTTTGGCATTAGAACATCGATATAATTTTTCTTTTTTTATTTACCCATCTCTATCAATTTCGAAACATAAAAAGGATATCCTTTCGATTTGACTATTGGACGTCATTTATTATGATAACTTAATGTTATCTGGGTAGTGACTTTAGCTCTGGACAGTAGGGAGAAATAAGTATCTTTTAAATAGGTACGGTATATTGAAAGTGATAAAAGAAATCTGATAATTACTTTATAAATTGTTTTGTATACTTTTACACATTTGTATAAAATTATATATATATTATATAATTATATTATAGATGATACATATATAGGATTATTATAAAAATTAATTTGGCTACTCGGCAAAGAGAAATTGATAGGGAGCTTGATATTCTTAGTTCTGCTGCAAAAAATCTTAATGAACCCCATTCTTTGTAAATATCTGATATATATATATATATATCAGATATGTATATTTACATATACATATATACGAGATATATATAAAATAAATGAGAAATATATATAGAAATATATTTGAGCAATGTAACATCGCAGATTTTCGCAAGAAAAAAAAGAACACGAAAAAATCAAAATGTTTTAACAAGTCGCGTACTCAGCATCTTATAAGCCGTGTATTATATCTGTACAGTACACAACTTTCTGAATAAAAAGTTTTATGATTAAATTAGTGTTACTATCGCACTGGCGTTGTATAAAGTTCATTTAGTTCCGACGACATCGGTCGAGCTTAGCGAAGTCTGTGTGACTAGTTTGAACAGATTTATTGGGGAATCGTACAGGCTTTTCGTCCTTCAGGAATCTAATTTAACGGACGGTTTGCAGAACCTCCCGCATTTTTTATGGTACACCTGAGTGGTGCATTTTTTAATACCTCCTCGACTACAAGCTCAGACTTCAACATTCTAAGATTGTTCTGTTCCTTCCTCAACTTTTTTATTATCGTCGCATCGTCCTGTTTCGCGGCTATTTTATAAACTAAAATAAAATGTTATAAAATTTTATTTTTTAAATGTAAATAAAATGAAAAACAAAAGAATGAGTCACTTGTAGAATGTTATTCTCTATGCGAAGTTCCCCGAGGAAATGTTGTGCGATATAAAACACAGTGGTTATAACTTGCTGAAATTTAACTTCACGGAGATAACTTCGGGATACACTTACGAATCTTACGAAATATTTCAGAAATAATTCGTAAGATCTGAAATATTTAAATATGATTTTAAGAAATGTTTCGTTGCAATATTTTGATAGAATGTTTCGATAATGTTATTTCCACATATTTCAGAAATACTTCGTATTATTTGAATGCTTCAAAACATTTCTAAAATGTTTTAAAAATATTTCGTGCTATATGGAAGATGTTACCATGCGAGCAACTCTCGTGTCTCACCGCGCATGCGCGGCCGTCCTCGGCACTCGCCTGCCACTGAACTCCCCAAGGAACAGATCAGTTGTGTAATAAATCCTCATTTATCATTATCATTTATCAATCATTAGACTCTAATTTTTTGGCCACACGTTTGTCCGGTTCGCTCAATAGAATTGAAAAGAAAAAGAAGAACACATATTTTTCTTCACTCCTGCCAGCACGTACTTACCGCGCCACATAGTTGCAACATATAAAATAGCACGTCTTCAAGTTTACTGGGTCAGTTCGCATTCGTCCGTGCTCGCGGACGATCGATCTAAGAATAACACCGCCTCAAGTTCAGACCTTTCGGTTAGTAATCGAGTATCACGGGCGGAGGTTTTATCAAAATCAACGATATTTGACGTGCTCTTTCCTGCACGACAATAAAGAATAAAAAATAAAATCAGTCATCCGTTCTTCTTATCAGTTAACTTCGGTGATTCCCAGTTTGCCGAACTGTCGGGATTCAGCGCGATTTGGGACTGCATGATTTTTTTATGGTTCGCGCTGTTACATGATTATTGCGACGGTTCCTTTTTGCAGGGCGAGATGTTCGCTCGGTCGTTGATCAGAGCCGCAGAGCAGGTTAGGAATGCGAGGAGCTTCGGGACGAGCGGCGCAATGCGTTATAGCAAGCAAGTGTCAACGCCGACGGATGCTTCTCCGCAGAAACCCAAAACCCCGGGCGCGGAGTCCGTTTTGGGTGAGTCGAGTTTTAATTTTTTTATCGGTCCTTTCGTGGAAGCTGCGCGACAACAGTTGACATATACAGTGTAACAAAAATGGTGTGTTTAATTTAGCGGACTAAGTTTTTATACAAAAACTGGTACCCTAAATTGAGTGTGATGAAAAATTAATATAGTTTTTTTAATTGTAATTAACATGATGTGAAACATTCTTGTCCTTTCTCTCTCACTGCACTGTGAAGGTCAACCGAAGGTATCTCCGTCGCTCTCCCGGCGCTGTCACGTGACTTTCGCGTGGCGTTAAAGTACTTTTTTTTGTAGTGAAATTAACGTGAATTGTTAAAAATGAAGTATTTCTCATGTTTTTAATACACCTGACATTCATTTTTTAGATCACAATTATACATGGAATATACATGAAATTTAATATATCAGCTTTTGCATAAAAACTTCCAGACTGGTACATTACATTTAATACGTATTGTTTTGCAGTGTACACTGCAAAAAGAATTGTAAATTGAATGCACTGGACTGGAAGTTTTTATGGATAAACTGATTTCGTGAAATGTAAGGTACAGTTGAATGATATATACTTTTTCATTTAAATTGAAATTAATTATTAAGATCTAAGTACTTTTATAGTAAAATTAAAGTAAATTATGAAAAATTAAGTATTTTCAATGTTTTTAATACAGCAAACATTAATTTTTTCACCACGATTATACATGAAATTTAATATACCAGATATGGCATAAAAAGCTCCAGTCTGGTACATTAAATTTGATTCGATTTTTTTTGTTTTTCATTGTACACTGAAAAAAAAAAATTTGTAAATTTAATGTACCGGACTGGAAGTTTTTATGTATAAACTGGTAAATGAAATTTAATGTACAATTGTGATGAAAAATTAAAATATACTTTTTCATTGAAATTAAACTAAATAATTAAAACCAAAGTATTCCCAATATTTTTAATACACTTAACATTAATTTGTTCATCACAATTGTACATTAAATTGAATGTATCAGTTTTTGCATGAAAATTTGTATATTACATTTCGTACAAATTTTTTTTGTACAGTGTATAAACGTGCTCGAATGCACAAGATCTTTTCAGTACTATCTGACTACTGTTTGTTATTTTTAAGCAGCGTTCTCTCATTGGTTCGTTAACTTACCCGTGCGTTGCGAAGAGAAAGTATAAAATCAGATTTCACGAAAATAATCTTTCGCTCGAAATATTAACGTTTTTTTTTAATTTTAGGTCCTAGGCTGCACAGATGCAGTGATTTCGATAAATGGATGTTGGTATGGGTGAAAAGATTTCCGAGCAAGGATCAAGTTCCGGAAAAAATTGGGTGAGCTTTCGCATGTAAGCGGGGAAACTCGATGATTACAAAAAGCTTCTTGACACGATGTTTCGTTAATTTTTTGTTTGCGCGCAGACAGGACCTCTACCTAAAAGCTCAGAGTCAGGCCCGCATAAGGACCGCCAACATAATGATAGTTTTGACCATAATCGGGTGCATCTGGGCCGTGATTACCGGCAAGAGAGACGCCAAAAGTGGAAATACCTTGCACCAGCAAAACATCGATTGGCACAAACAGATTAACGAAGAGTACAGAGCCAGTAAAACCGCCGCTGCTGCTGCTGCCGATGTCAAGACCACATAAAGGAACTGGCTAGTCACTCTGGCTCTGGACAGTAGGGAGAAATAAGTATCTTTTAAATAGGTATCGTACATTGAAAATGATACGAGGAATCTGCAAATTACTTTACAAATTGTTTTCTGTACATTTTCATTTATGTATAAAATAATATATATATATATATATATATATATATATATATATATATATATATATATATATATATATATATATATATATATATATATATATATTATACATAATATATATATATACGATTACTATGAAAATTAATTTGGCTGCTCGGACAAAGATACGTTGATAGGAATATTCTTGATATTCTTAGGTCTGCTGAAAAAAATCTCAATAAACCCCGTTCTTTGTAAATATCTGATATATATATATCTAGATATATTTATATATATAAAAGATATGTACAAAATAATTAAGAAATATATATACAAATACTTGAGCAATATAACATCGCAGGTTTTTGTAAGAAAAAAAAGGAAAAAACTAAAAATGTCTTAATAAGTTGCGTATTTAACATCTTGTAAACCGTGTATTATATATGTACAGTACAACTTTCTGAAAAAAATGTTTTACGATTAAATTAGTATTATCATCTCATTGGCGTTGTACAAAGTTTATTTAGCTCTGTCGACGTCGGTCGATCTTAGCGAAGTCTTCTGACTAATGTGAACGGATTTATTTAGGAATTTTTACGGGATTCGTCCGAACGAATACAACCCTTCGTCCTTCAGGAATTCACTCTTTAGAAAACAGATTGACACTCGGATAATCGTGATAAATATATCGAAATAATCGAAATCGTGAAGTCAGTTTTCGCAGCCAATCGGGATCGTCCGTTTCGTTAGTAAGATCGGCACACTTAATCTAAAAGAAATTAAATAAGCGCGAGCGAATGGAACGCGTTGTTGCTAGTCCAGTTTAATGGGCGGTTTGTAGAAGCTTCTACATTTTTCGTAGTACACCCGAGTGGTGCGGTTTTTCACTAATTCCTCGACTCCCAACTCGGGCTCCAATATTCTAAGATGTTCTGTTCTTTCCTCAATTTTTTCATTATCGTCCGATCGTCCTCTTTCGCGTAGAGGCAAATAAAAGCAAAAACTCCCAATGTTTTTAATAAGTTGCATATTCAACATCCTACAAATCGTGTATTATATATGTACAGTGCAACTTTCAGGGGAAATTTTTTTTTTCAATTATGATTTCTATTATCATCCGATGGTCCCCTTTCGCGTGAAGGCAAAGAAAAGCGAAAACTCACAAATTTTTTAATAAGTTGCATATTCAACATCTTATAAACCATGTATTATATATGTACAGTACAACTTTCAGGGGAAAAAAAAATGATAAAATCACAATCATAATATGCCTATTATGATTAGTATAACTAGATCATTGGCGTTGTACAAAGTTTATTTAGCTCAGACACGACATATGCCGATCTCAGCGAAGTCTTGTGACTAATTTGAACAGATTTATCGGAGAATCGTACGGGAGACACTTAGTCCTTCAGGAATCCAGTTTAATTGGCGGTTTGTAGAAGCTCCTGCATTTTTCGTAGTACACCCGAGTGGTGCGTTGTTTCACAACCTCCTCGACTCCCAGCTCGGACTCCAACATTCTAAGGTTGTTCTGTTCTTTCCTCAAATTTTTCATTATCGTCGGATCGTCCTGTTTCGCCGCTCTCTCCTCTTTGAGTTTCATAACTCTGTCTCTGGTGGCGTTGAGGCACTTTTTTATGGAAACCTCTCGCTGAGCGTGGCCGGACTGGATCTGCTGGAACAAGTCTTTGCACGTTCCGGACGGGTCGATCTGGCTCTTGAAAGATTCCGTCGGAATGGACGAGTTCAGCAGGTAAATTATCTTGTCGTCGAGCTGTCTCATTTTCTTCAGCGAGTCCTGAAAAACAAAAACGATTCGTCGTTCGGTAAAGGCAGGTTAGTTTTTTGTAGGTTAGAAAACGACCGTGATTGGAGCGAGAAATTTCAAAAATTCGCAGATATCGATCGAAGCTCGAGTGGCGAGAAAAAAAATTGCCCGCGGAGAGACGGGCACGTTTGTAATTGAAATCCGCAAAGAAAACTCGTCGACAGTGAACTGGCTGAGCGTTTGGAGCTCGAAGAAATTTTTTTTTCATCACAACACGCGAGATCGCGAAGCTTGAGCGCCGGCCGACAAGAACGACATTTATTGACATAAAAGATGCTCGACGAATGGGCGAACGATTAACGGCGAGGAATCGACGAATCGATCACAGAGATTTCCTCTCACAAACGGCGCGACGACGAGTTTTTCGAGTTTTTTAATACCTGGAATTCTAAAAAATCGCCACACTCCATCCTCGAAGTGGCTGCCATTTTGAATAGTGCTGAGTTTTTGTGCATCGCCGCGCATGCGCAGTGGAGCGGCGGCGAGAGGGCGCCTCTGTCGCTTCGCTGCCGCTCCGTTTCACGGATGTTCGCGTTTTACGGGTTCAGTAATACCGCTGATGCAGAGCGGGAAGCACGTGCTGTGCTTGAAAAAAAAAACACCTTACTACGATGAAACATTGAGGAGGTTGGAGCGCTTCGCTGCAGTCAAATATGGGTGCATTTTTAAAGTCGTTTATACGAACTTTTACGCATCTATTGATTATAGAGGATGGTAATTTGTATTACAACAAATGTCCTTAACCTAGAGAAACATTAATTAAAAAGATACATATCTGTTCGGTTTTTTCAAATTAATTGCAATGGTACAAGGTTCAGTTTTTTCAAAGAATAATTCGTCATTTTTACTCGATTTTGATTTATCGCGCATTCCCTTCGTTGACCCATATAGCACGAAATGTTTTGAAAATATTTTCAATATTTCAAAATATTACAAAATATTTCTGCTATATATGGAAATCATATTTTAAAGTTTTCTATCATAATATTCCAACGAAACAATTCTAAAATATTTCAGAATTATACTTAATCTTTAATACATCTGAAATATTTCTGAAACGGTAAAATAATATTTTTAACGCGAATATTGGTAGATATGTACTGACCTAAGTTCAGAAGGAAAGCAAAAAAAAAATTGCCGTGGTTCGTGGATATATTTTACAATAGTTCGACTATTTAATGTGTCATAACACTACATATTATTGGCACTCTTGAAGGGGCTCACATATGTTTACATATGTTTAAATAATTAACAATACGTGCAGCACCAAAATATTGATAATTTCTTGAATTTCCAGAAAGACAATCTGTGAAATATTTTACCTCCGTTTAAAAATATTTTAACGTAACGTTTCAAAAACATTTTTGCCAAATATTTCCGAAGCATTGCAATGGAAGATTTATGAGCGGACAAAAAAATATTTTCGTAACATTTCAGAAATATTTCCGTGCTATGTGACAAACGATGTTCTACGAATTCGACATCTAGATATTCAATAATATTTTCCGTTGAAGAATTCGTCTTTTGTTTGTCCATTGTCGAAATTCCTTCGTAAACTATAATCAATAGATCCGCTATGTGTTTATGTATAATTCTTCGTCATAAAGAATCCTCTCGAGCAATTTATTACAGAACGATCGCATCGAGTTACACAACCATAAACGAAAAGGACCTCTTATAATTGGACAGCATTTCTAGACTCATTCTACATATTTTCTCCAACTCAATTTGCACATCCCCGGGAACTGGACATTGTGCTAATTTTGCCGGAACTCGAACCGCACGGTGTCCGACATTGCGAAAGGTTTATCGAAGCCTTCGCGACGAATAGCTCGGAGCACTTGTTACCATTCGCAGCTCTCGCGAGTCTCTTCAGCTGTTCGACTCTCGACCCGGCACGAGTGCTATGTACCGAATTCTCTGCGTAGTCGCTTTTACTCGATGTCGTATGTTTAGGTGAGCCATCAGAGTTTTTGGTCGTGCAGCAAGAATTGGCGTCTTTTCTCAGTGGTTTATCGACGTCTCGCGCTCGAAGACCTTCTCTGCAAGAGAAAATCTTTCGCTGGCTCTCAGTCGGTCTCATCTCTCTGAAGGGCAGATCCGACGCTTTAGGAATCGAGCACTTGGCCGAGTCGCAGCTCGGCTCGAACTGCAGCGCGGCCGCACAGTCGTGCGTCGTTTTTTCGGCCCGTTCGGTTATTCTTTTGGTCAGAACTGCCTTGGGCAATTTGTAGGCGGGCGGCGGTTTCGGTCGCGGCTCCTCAGCTCTGCGCACTTCCGGTCTTGGTTTTTCGGTGAAGATCAGAACGTCGCCGGCCGTCGCCTCGTATCGCGGATCGCCGAGGCGCGGATCTTGCTCACGGCAGCGTTCTTTCTCCCGATTTGCGATTCGGCAGGTTCGCGGATCCGGCGGTTTCTCGACTTCCGGTTTCCAACCGAAGAATCTTTCCCAGTAGGACTTCGGCTCTTCGCTCTTCTCGATGTCTCGGCAATTCGACAATCTCCTCATAGCAAGCTCCTTGTCGGCACAGCCGCTTATCCGAAGGCATTTCGATGAACACTCGGGATTGCTGGGTCGCAGCCTTTCCGGAAGTGGCTCGCCGCAAACCGTGGGTGGGCGATCGTCTTTCGGCTTTTCCTTGCAGGCGCGTAGCCAGGTGAAGAAAGGCCGTTGGTCGGTAAATAGAACTTTGTTGACCAGATTTTCTGCACGAGTTTCCAACAACTTTGGCGATTGTTTAGCCTGCAAAAAAAATAGATGAATGTAGACTTTCGAACTAGATCCATCGATCGGATGACGAGATTGATATAAATGTTCTGATCGTGCCAGACCTGTGATAAAAGTACACCGGAAATTTGAAGCTTGGTCCAAAAGTATGGCATGATGTAAGGTTAAGTGTAAGGACTGAAATTAGCGACTATTGGAGCGGCATCGTCGAGACAAATGAAGATCGTTTACATCAGTTAGGTACGAGAACCTTAATTCATAGGTTTCTGCTGGTGCTTGCGCTCGACATGAATTTCAAATACATTTTCGACCCCTCACATACGCTGGCTTTTACCTGCTTTTCTGTGAGGTACATTTCAGAAAAAAACTAACATTTTCTCTGTAATGCGACATCCGGTTTGAAAAGGTCGCTCCTAAACCGGAAGTGATGCCACACGTGAAAATGTCGCTTTCGGTTTCAAGTTCTCAGGTTTGTATCGGAAGTGATGTACATAGGGGAAAACGTCACTTCCGGTTTCAAAATCTGTTTTCACCCCAAAATGATGTCATATGGGAAAATGTCATTTTCGGTTTCAAAATCTCAGCTTTCTACCGGAAGTGATGTCATGAGGGAGAACATCACTTCCGGTTTGAAAGTCCCAGTTTTCAACCGGAAGTGACGCTGTACGGAAGAACGACACTTCCGGTTTGAAAATCCCAGTTTTCAACCGGAAGTGACGGCATACAGGAGAACAAGACTTCCGGTTTGAAAATCCGGTTTTTGACCGGAAGTGACCGTCATACGGCAAAACGTCACTTCCGGTTTGAAAATCCCAGTTTTCAACCGGAAATGACGCCATACAGGAGAACGACACTTCCGGTTCGAAGACCCAGTTCTCAACCGGAAGTGACGTTATACGGGAAAACGTCATTTCCGCTTTGAAAATCTAATTTCTCAACCGGAAGTGAGGTTTTCCCGCAAGGGACAGAATCGGATTTAAAGAACACGCGGACACGGAAGTGACGTCATAAAGAAACTTCACTTCCGGTTACTCTCAATACTTCACCGGAAGTGACTTCATCCCGCGTAAATCGGCGAAACGACAACAGCGCGAGATTACATTACCAACAGTAGTCGTACTTCGACCTTAAGAAAACATAAACAAAGCCCCGTCGCGATTCGATAAACAGTTATGGAATGAATAAACATCGAGCGACGATACGATAACTGTTATGGCAGTAACAGTTCCAACACATTACAGAAGTAAGGGACAAAGAGAAATGCACCTCTAGCGAAACGATGGAATCGTGTACATTGATTCGATTCGTCTGCACCCTCACTTCTCCCACCGCCGCTCGACTCCCTCTCTCGCTCGCTCTTCTCTTTCTCCCGCGCCACGCTCGACTTTCCTCCCCCCCCCCTCCTCGCCCGATCGCGCGTCGCTACGTCTCGCTCTCTCTTCCGCAATCCACCGTCCGTTTCGCTCCCGCTTCCGCCCGCACAACCGGCCGCGAGACGCCAACGAGGAAGGGTGTTTACTCAAGACACGACAATTCATTACGTAATTGAATTGAACGAGGCCTTATAGTTCCCCCCCCTCCGCCGCTTCTCATGACCGAGCTTTTCATCTCGCTCCGACTCGGTTATTTCCACGTGTGCCTTTATCCGGTTTACCCTCGGCGACGATACAGTGTGTACCAAAACGACGGACTTTATATATATCGCGCTGAGTTTCCACGATACAGTTCCTCTACCGGTTCGGCGAAGAGCAGGGGGGGGGGTCGCTGCTACGCGCCCGTTCGAGGCTGCTGGGAGGGGGGGGGGAGGAGGCGGTCGGTACTTGGAAACGGGCGAGCCAGCTGGAGAGCCCGTTTGCACACGAGAAACGTCCGGAGCGAGCGACCGAATTAAACGATTAGTTAAACTGATTTCGAGTTAGGGGGAATGAATAAGTAATCGGATTTCTCGTTAAGGTAATCGCATTGGGTCCTGATTGGCTCCGTCTGTCTGCTTTACAGGATCTCCGCTCTCCTCCGGCTCGGCTCGTTCGACGTCGGCCTCTCTGCACACGGGCGAGCGCTCTCTCTCTCTCTCTCGCTGTTATTCGTGTCTCTCCGCATTCGGCGCGTTTGGATAGAGCGTATCGTGGCTGCTTTCCAGAGGTCGTTTCTGTGTTTTCGGAGAGGACGCGCAACGAGCGAGACGTGTATCGGCATCGACGGATAGAGACGAGAGTCGTCATCGCCTACTCTACGCAAGGTCTCTGCGTTTGTTCTACGCGGCCGGAGCCACTTCAAGAGGTTCTTCTTCTTCGTGACAATTTACCCGGACCACCAGCACCACACACACTTTAAGAGGTTAAACACTCTCTCGGGGCGTCTCGCTCGATCCACCGCGAGACTCAGATTACGGTGTCTCTTTCACTCTCGGGACGTCACGTGACCTTCGCCCGCTCTTGAGGACACGTGAAACGACTCGGTCGGTAACGACAATCTGCAACGAACGCGATTCGGCGATCGTGGAGTTTTCGGAAAAAAGCAAAGCATTGGCGGATGCACAATTCAATAACGCGTTCGACGATGCTTCGATTGATTCGAAAAACTGCATCCATCCGTCTGGCACTCATGTGTCACGTGGTTACGTCTTTCACATGGCCTTAAGGCGATGTGGAGGCTCCTGAGGGTAAAACAGTTAGGAATTTTCTAGTTGAAATCGTCGCATACGGCTTAAGAGTTTTCTCGACAGTGGGTCGATAAAATGTAATGAAACTTTCAGAAGAGGCGTAGAATTTACCAATGCAATTTTTCCTTCTCGATTTTGTCCTGAAGAGGAGAGAGAAAATTACAGTGTAATTACAATCTTTGTGAGCAAGTTTGGTTTCGTCATTTCGCGTAAAAAATGTATTTATTTATCGGTGGTTATCGCCGCGATGACATTTTTCACTTTTTACGTTGTTCTTGTAACGAAGTGTAATCTCGCCCACAGCAAGTAGTCTATTTTCCAGTCGTCGAGTTTTGCGTTCTCGTTATTACGATCATTGGCACGGTTAAGAAAATACAGCGCAAGTTTGCTAATTACAGATTTCCCGTGATAATCACAGTCATATTTTCTTTCGATTAAAAAAATAATTAAAAAAATTAAAAAAATCGTGAATGAAAGACTACGTTTGTGTATTCTACTACTATTCCGAAAGTTTCATTGCATTTTATCAATGCACTTTCGATAGAAAAGCTAAAGCGAATGCTACGATTTCAACCTGAAAAATTCCCGACTGTTTTATCGTCGGCGAGGTTTCACTTCACCATAAGGCGAGGTGAAACCACAGTGAAACCGACCCGGTCGGTAACAAAAACTGTAACGAATAGCATTCGGAGATGGTTGGCACTTGGCGAAAGAGCAAAGTATCGCCGGACGTAGAATTCAATACCGCGTCCGACGATACTTCGCCTTTACCCAAAATGTCAGCCATTTTTACATGGCGTTGATTGGAAAACTGCAACTCTATCTTTCTTGCACTCGTAAGTCACGTGACGCATGGTTTCATCTCGCCTTCAGCGATGCGGCGATGGTACGCGTCAAAGCCACCGTCGGTTCGGCGGCGCCACCGTGCATGGCGCACGGGGCCGAAGGTCTGTTTTACAACTTCGCGATGCACTGTCGCGATGTGCACACCTCTGTGTGTCACAGCGGGCGACGATTTTTGGACGGCAAGGGGAGGACCGGAGACGGAGGGGGACGCAGCGAGGGCGTTACTGTGTTGAGAAATGTTTGCCCGAGCAATTACATTCCCGAACGCAATCGCATTTAAATATTGCTGAGTTTGGTAGCGGCAAACACGCGAGCGAGGGCCACCGCGTAGGATTCGGCCTCTGGCTGCAGCGTTGAACGATGTGTGCTCAGGCGGAGTGTACATCATCGGGGAATCCGAGGCCCGTCAATCTCAGCGATGTGCGAGTCTTCGAGTGCGGAGTGAAACGAGGTTGGATAGGGTGGGGTTTGTTGTGGGTTCATTTTGGGCGTTTGGAGGGACGAGGGAATGCACTTGGAATGGAAGGGATTTGATCGGCTGGCGTTTATAGTTCGAACGATAATGAAAGGATTTTTTTTTGTTTACAGGTTGATCCGGAGAGCGAAAGGGTCGCGTTCAGAAATCACACCAGAGGAACCTAAGGTAAAGGTAGGTTAAGAGCAAGCTCGGACGGTTAAGAGCATCGCTGGATTCCAGCAGTTCTTAATTGGTGAAGAACACACTTTTTTTTTTGTGAAGATAGCTGAAATGTAAAGCTTATAGAATGAACGGTTTAAGTTCTTATTCCACAAGCTGGAACGCCTAGAGCGATAGCGAAATCCAAACGGTTGATTTCGATATAAAGTGACTTTGCATTCGACCGCGGCTTGTTTGGCTGCTCAAAATGCACGAATATTGTGTATTGATGTAGAATGACGGTTTAAGTTCTTATTCCACAAGCTGGAACGCCTAGAGCGATAGCGAAAGTCAAACGATTGATTTCGATATAAAGTGACTTTGCATTCGACCGCGGCTTGTTTGGCTGCTCAAAATGCACGAATCTTGTGTATTGATGTAGAATGAACGGTTTAAGTTCTTATTCCACAAGCTGGAACGCCTAGAGCGATAGCGAAAGTCAAATGATCGTTTTCGATATAAAGTGACTTTGCATTCGGCCGCGGCTCGTTTGGCTGCTCAAAACGTATGAATCTTGCGTACTGACATAGAATGAACGTTTTAAGTGCTTGTTCCACAAGGTGGAATGCATACAGCAATCGCGAAACTAAAATGATCAATTTCGATGGTAACCATTCAATTACTCAATCGTAACCATTCCATTTCTCAATGGTAGCCATTCAATTTCCCAGTCATAACCATAACCAATCTCTCAATGAAAACCATTCAATTTCCCAATGGTAACCGTGCAATGTTTGAGTGGTCACTATTGATAATTATTTTGAAGAAAATAATACGAAAAAAATCGAGACTTTATTCTTTGCATTAGAGTGCTTCGGTCTTGTAACTATTGCTTATGAGCCAAACCTAGATCTAATTAGTTGGGAAACTGATTACTCTCGACTGGTGTTGGGATCGAAGCAGCGACCTTTGCCTTACAGACAAGAGCTCTGCCACTGCGCTACCGATCAATTTTCTATTCTCCTGACATGGATGACATAAAAGTCAATGGTGATACTCCAAACCATTGTAATTGCTTAATAGTTCCGCCCTCAGTCGTTGCAATCGATCAATGATAAAGTTTCGAGTGGTTACCATTCACCAAAGGTTACGCTCTAAAATGGTTACAATTCACCGAAGGTAACGCTCTGAGTAGTTACCGTCCGCCAATGACCAAAGGCCGAATAGTAACCATTGAAAGTATAAATGGTTCACCATTCATACAATTCAGAGCGAATGGTTACCACTAATGCACCATTCACTACACCATTCAGATTCAATGATAACCATTTGACGACCAATGATTCATCTTCATGTGGCTATAATCATAACAAACAAAATCGACATTCGCCTAAACTCCGAAATTTGAAGTTGATGCTCGCAGACTCTAGATTTTCACAGAACGTTCGCTAAAACAAAAACTTATAAAAACGATCAGAAAATCCTTTACAGTCGCTCGCACTATAGTCGAACATCTGAAAAGTGAATAAAAAAACCATCTACCACACGATTCCCTCACAAACAACATGTTTCTCCAATTCGTCGGCCGTTCATAGTGCATTGACGACCGCCGCTTTGACGATGGTCGTGTCGCATACATGTACATACATATGTATACATGTATATATTGACCCATACGCATACATGGTAAATGGCTCCGGAGATAGAGTTGATGCAGCGGAGGCGTAGTGGCAGCAACGGCGGTCCCCCAAATGGGGTGAAATGCTAATGAGAGCCCAGAGAGCGCACACGTACAAGTGGGGTCCGAGGGTTGCGGTTCGCGGCGGCGCTGAAACTTACGCGGCGGGGAATCTGGCTCGAGGGTGGCCTGGGAAACGGGGCGTCCTGGTAACGCCTACGTCGACCGGATTGGCCGGCGGCTGAATGGCGGCACTGGGGGACATACTCGTGGAAAATACCTCCTCGTCGGCGCGGATTCTCGCACTTTTGTGTGCAACATCGTTTCCGCACAGCAACGGTCGAAACGGGCGAGAGGAACCGCCGCGGCGCGCCGGACCGCGTGTGTCGAAACGACGGGCGATCCATCGCCGTCGGCCAAAGGATCCTCATCGGAAATGGAGCAACTCGCCCAATTCGTTTCGAAGAGCTTCGATCACGCGAACGCGAACCCTGTAAATAACCAACGGCAGCAACAGCATCGCGAGGCCGTCCTCACCGCTTCCGCTCCTCTCAGGACTAATCCTTATCAACAACAACAACAACAACAACAACAACAACAACAGCAGCAGCAAGAGGCGGTCAACAATAACCGCTCGGACAATCACACAGGAAGTGGCGAAGCTAACGGCTGCACCACTTCCGGTAACTGTGCCGAGAACAACCCCACGACCACGGCCATAACGCTGAGCGTCGCTCATCTTCTTGGATCCGCTACCAGTGTTGACAGTGCGCCGTCCGGAGAACACCGTACGCGGTCTTGTTTGGTTACCGTAGGGCCGAAGTCCGGTGGCGGTCAAACAAACTTCAGTGAATGAGCTCTTTTGTTGACGGGAATTTGTCTTCGTGTATGACGTGTTTGGGTTTTTAGATTTGGGGTGTTGGATGAGATTGGGGTGGATTTTTGGAGTTTGGGTTTTTAGATTTGGGGTGTTGGGTGAAATTGGGGTGGATTTTGTAAATTTTGCAAACAAACTTCAGTGAATGAGCTCTTTTGTTGACGGGAATTTTTTTTCGTGTATGACGAGTTTGGGTTTTTAGATTTGGGGTGTTGGGTGAAATTGGGGTGGATTTTGTAAATTTTGCAAACAAACTTCAGTGAATGAGCTCTTTTGTTGACGGGAATTTGTTTTCGTGTATGACGAGTTTGGGTTTTTAGATTTGGGGTGTTGGATGAGATTGGGGTGGATTTTTGGAGTTTGGGTTTTTAGATTTGGGGTGTTGGATGAGATTGGGCTGGATTTTGTAAATTTTGCAAACAAACTTCAGTGAATGAGCTCTTTTGTTGACGGGAATTTGTTTACGTGTATGACGTGTTTGGGTTTTTAGATTTGGAGTGTTGGATGAGATTGGGGTGGATTTTTGGAGTTTGGGTTTTTAGATTTGGGGTGTTGGATGAGATTGGGGTGGATTTTGTAAACGGGTTTCTGCTAATGGTCCTCGCGGAAAATGTGACGCTCCGGCTCTGTTAAGGTGTAAAGAAAGGTGCCCAGAATCGGCAAACATTTATTGTTGACAAACATTCACTGATAAAATAGTGCAGTTGCGTCAACTAAGATCCGGGCAGGGACGTTCAAATTAGTATTTAGTTGGTCGACAGACAAAATATTCGAAGGACTCTAAAATATTTTGGTGAAGTCATCTAACAAATTGTTGAACTAACCAATTTTTTAGCTGTAACCAACAAAATATTCAGTTGAACGTCCCCGTCCGAATCTTAGTTGATTCAACCGTATTTTTAAATCAGTGAAGAAAATTCGTTCCTCGTTAGTTTGAGCAGTTTTTGTTCTTGTTTTCGACTGAACGTAGTTTTAACTAAGAAAATGCTAAACGTTGAATTAACGAAACAAACATCGTGGAAATTCGCGGACAAGAAATATTTGTCGAATGCGCAAATCTTTTTTTCTACCGTGCGAGTGTACGAAAGTTGAACAGGGCCTTATTGTTTATTTATTTATCTTGACCGACGCGATTCAAAAGGTTGAATTTTTAACGACAAAGTTCATTCACCGATCGTTCGTTTACCGACACTTGGCTCGTCGAAAGCTTTTTCGAATTTCGAGAAAATGTCGAGTGACAAAAAGTTTTTCGATTTGCCAGATGGGAGCGCGTCAAGGTGGTAACTAGCGGACAGTTCGACCTCGCGTGAGTTCAGAGAGAATTGAGAGAGAATGTCGAACACTTCTCGACAGGATAAAAATTTGAAAAAAAACAAATCAAGCACATGGAACGTGCTGAAAAGATTGATTTTGCATAAAATAATAATTCCAAAATGTTATCAACAACTGAATGAAAAAAAAAACATTTGTTTAACTTAACTTTTACTTCATATAAAAACAATTTGTCAATCATTTTGAATCCGCATGAATTTTATCAGAATGTCGTGTAATTTAAGAAAATTACGTTTCACTATTAACTAAAAGCGCAAATTAACAAATCGTTTTCATTTTTAAAAAAGTTAGCTTGCCGGGTGATTTATTTGACATTTTTTTCCTCAATTTGTTGATGACATTTTGAAATGATAATTATGCAAAAGCAATCTTTTCAGCACCGTCCATATCGTTGATGCTTTACACATTTTAATCCCTATCGAGAAGTGTCAGCAATTCCTCTCCCCATTCTCTCCGAAATCACGTTAGCTCAGCTCAGTCCGCAAGTGGGGTGAGAGCGGTGCAAAAATGGGACAGTAGGATAAAACGGCATAACGGTTACAAAACGCAATTTTCCAATAACTTTTTGGATGTTGACGTTGATCGTGAGCGAGGCATAAACAAACAAAAAAAATTCTTGGAAAATTGAGTTTTATTGCCGCTGTCCCATTTTGCCCCGCTCCCGATGGAAATTCAGAGTGTCGAATGTTTAGAGCGACGACGTTTATTCGCCGATCGTTTCTTTGCCGCCACTTTGGCTCGTCGCGAAAGCTTTATCGAATTTCGAGAAAATCTCGAGTGACAAAAAAGTTTTTCGCTTTGCCAGATGGGAGAGAGTCGAGGTGTAAGAGGGACGGTTCCTGCGAAACGGAGACCTCGATGGACGATGAGAACGCACCGTCGTCGCCGGAGGGGCGTTTGCAGCCCGAGGACTTGTCAGTGACGACGTCGAAGAGCAAGAACGCCTGTCGGCAGTCGAACAGAGAGAGGAGAAGTCCGGATATCGCGAGCGGAGCCACGACGTCGACGAGCTGTGCGTCGAGCAACGCTACTGGAACGGCGTCGTTCGTCTCGAGAACACCCGAGCTAAAGCTGTCTGTGAGAAAACTGCTCGGCTGTAGTCCGTCGCCGCCGCCGGTTAGCAACCTAAGCCGGGACGTTCGGGCGACTCCGAGTCCCGAGATCACCGCCGTTGCTACGGAGAATAACAAATTCAAACAACCGAACGGCGACGAGGGAAAGGTCAAGGGCACCGAAGGTCAGGCCGAGTCGACGAGAAATCTCGCGGGCAGCCACGAGGAGAGCAACGGCAAAGGTGAGCCTATTATAAAAACAAAAACACAACGAACGAGGAACTAACGATCGCTGGCGATTCGCTGAATTTTTCAACGGTCGTGTACAATTTGCGAGTCGATAAGTAACGTGTGTCGTGTTAAACATAGTTCAAAGTTAGGGTGAAATTAGGTCCTGATGGAAAGAGCTGCAGGTTGGAATATGTATAAAAAAAAAAAAACAATAACGAAGCAAGGATCGTCAGTGGTTCGTGAGATTTTGCAACGTTCGTGTAAAATTCGCAACTCGATAAGTAACAAAAACACAACGAATAAGGAACGAACGATCGCTGGCGATTCGCTGAATTTTTCAACGGTCGTGTACAATTTGCGAGTCGATAAGTAACGTGTGTCGTGTTAAACATAGTTCAAAGTTAGGGTGAAATTAGGTCCTGATGGAAAGAGCTGCAGGTTGGAATATGTATTAAAAAAAAAAAAACAATAACGAAGCAAGGATCGTCAGTGGTTCGTGAGATTTTGCAACGTTCGTGTAAAATTCGCAACTCGATAAGTAACAAAAACACAACGAATAAGGAACGAACGATCGCTGGCGATTCGCTGAATTTTTCGACGGTCGTGTATAATTTGCGATTCGATAAGTAACGTGTGTCGTGTTAAACATAGTTCAAAGTTAGGGTGAAATTAGGTCCTGATCGAAAGAGCTGCAGGTTGGAATATATATAAAGAAAACAATAACGAAGCAAGGATCGTTAGGTGGTTGGTGAGATTTTGCAACGGTTATGTAAAATTTACAACTCGACAAGTAACGTCTGTCGTGTTAAATTAAATCGAAATTAGGTCTCTATCGAAAGTCAGGTTCTAATATATATATATATATATTTTGAAAGTAACAAAGCAACAATCGTTGGCAGTTCGCGGGATTTAGCAACGGTCATGTGACATTATTATAAATAAATTAAGGAGAAATTATTTGTCGATCGTATAAGTCGATCGGGAAATATGATTTGTCGGTAAAACTTATCGTGGACAAAGATTGAATTAAAAAACTTTCTTTTTTTTAAGGACCTCTTCTCCGCGATTCACTCATTACCACGTGCACTTTTCTGATAGTTCCGTCCTAAGAGTTTTACACCTAGAACACTAACGGATCGTTTAACGAATCGTTTAATTTTTATTTGCAATACCTTCGACGCATTTATCCACGGTCGCGTCACGTTTGGTCGGTAAAACTTAAAGCCGACAAGGATTCAATTGCAAAAATCGTGTTTTTAAGGACGTTTTTTTCTCCGCCCTCCACTTGTTACCGCGCGCACTTCTCTGATATTTCTGTCCTGCTGGCTTTTCACCTAGAAAACTAACGGATCGTTTTACGATTCGGTTTATACTTTTATTTATTTTTACTGGCAACATCTTCGATGGATTTTTGCACGGTCGGGTCGCGTTTAGTCGCCTTTTTTTTTTTTTTAGGACACCTTTTCTTCGTGGTCGACTTGTTACCGCGCGCACTTCTCTGATACTTCTGTTCCGGTGGCTTTTCACCCAGAAAACTAACGGATCGTGTGATCGGGCGTAGCGCGCATCCCGCGAAGCCGGCACGGGCCGCGAGGGTTCGACGTTGCCGTCGGAGGGTTCGTTTTATAATTCACGAAGATCGTCCAAATAAAGGCTCGGAAGTGATTGGGACATGGTGTATTTCTCTTTCGCCTCCCTGCCGCGCTCTTTCACGCGCACTGTGACCCGTTTCGGGTCTCCCGAGCTTGTCCCTGCGGTATAGCCGAACGTCCTGCAACGAGAACGATACTCGCGAGACTCTCCCGTTACGATCGTCTCGCGTCATTCGCCTCGTTCGACTCTTGTCTTTCCCTCGGGCATTCGCCCAAAACGTTCAATCGTCTATTCATTTGCGATACGCGATTTCTATTAATTTATTGCAGTGATTACATATTAAAATAATCGACGCTAACAGAAAAACTCTTTTAGCGTTTTGAATCACTAAACCGGAAGTATCCACGAGGAACTTGAGCTGCGAAGGAAATAACAAAAAAATGTTAATATTAAAATCGATGATATCAATTGACCGAATGCCTCTTTGTGTAATTACGTTTCGGTGGCGAATTATACTAAAAATAAGGGGCTATACTAAACTATACTAATTATACTAAAATAAGGGACCTAAACCCGAAGTAATCCACGAGGAATTTCAGTTGCGACGGAAATACCAAAAATGTTAATTTTCAAATAAACGATATCAATGAACTGAATGTCTCTTTGTATAATTACGTTTCTGGAGCGAACTATACTAAACTGTACTAAACTGTACTAAGCTGTACTGAACTGTACTGAACTGTACTGAACTGTACTGAACTGTGCTGAACTGTACTGAACTGTACTGAACTGTACTGAACTGTACTAAACTGTACTAAACTGTACTAAACTGTACTAAACTGTACTATACTGTACAAAACTGTACTAAACCGTACTAAACCGTACTAAACTGTACTAAACTGTAGTAAACTACACTAAACTGTACTGAACTGTACTAAACTGTACTAAACTGTACTAAATTGTACTCAACTGTACTAAACTGTACTAAATTGTACTAAACTGTACTAAACTGTACTAAACTGTACTAAACTGTACTAAACTGTACTAAACTGTACTAAACTGTACTAAACTGTACTAAACTGTACTAAACTGTACTAAACTGTACTAAACTGTACTAAACTGTACTAAACTGTACTAAACTGTACTAAACTGTACTAAACTGTACTAAATTGTATTAAACTGTACTAAACTGTATTAAACTGTACTAAATTATACTAAACTATACTAAAACAAATCACATGACCAGAATGCACATCACAATTTTAGAAACGAATATAGGACATTTCTTATGTCCATCGTATCTATACATATATATACACAAATATCCATACATACATGCGCACACACTAATAAAAGAAAAAGCGTTTGAATCGACTAAAGACTCGATCAAGAACCTCTAAATAAACATTTACTTGCTCAACCAAAATATTCCACCGGCCCAAAAAACATTTACTTAAAATCATCGAAAAAAAAAAAAAAAAAAAAAAATATGTTCCAACGAAAAAATGTGTCCGAACCTCCCCGCGCCGAATCTTCAGCGGATTCCTCCCTCGGTTTTGTTTTTATAAGCGAAAAGCGCACGCGGGACGCGGTGCAATCTAACTGGCGTTATGCATCGAGCGAAGCGTTGCTCTCTCTCTCTCTCTCTCTCGTCGAAAACTTTTTCCGCTCCCACTAAATTCATATGGATTTATGGTTTAATATGCGCTCGCCATAGTGTGTACGTCGGCCCGTCGGGCATCCCCGTGGCGCTAGTTTGTGTTCCGGCGCCCGACGCTCGCGCCATCCCCCAAAACGTTAAACGTCATCTCCCCGGAGACCATAACTTTTCCCGATTAAGCGCAAATCAAAAAGCAATCCGCCCTGAGCCGCGGCGTATAACGGAACGCAGGGACGCTGGGACCGCCTCGACCCGCGGATCCGAGAACGGCAGAGATAAAAGTAAAATAATAAATATAACCGGGACGGGGTTTCTCGCACGGGTGAGAGCTCGCGCCGGCAACATCGACCTCTCTCGCCTCGAACATCGCCGTTACTCGGACTCCGAGAATTTTGTGAGAAAACTACGAAGTGCGCCCGTAGATCAAGCATACAAACGTCCCACTGGTCAGAAAACTGGAGGGCGAAGCGAGTCGGAAGAAGTAGCACTTGCCTTTTGCTTCGGACCATCTCCCCCCCCCCCTTCGGACCCGCAGCGAGTCGAACGTATTTGTATTTATGTTCGGGCGACTCATAGAGCCACACTTAGGAACTTGTGCACGCGTTCGCCGAAGTTGGATGGGTGGGGATTTGCGTTGCTTGGGCATGCGGTGAACGTGACCGCGCGAGCCTTAAGACGAAGTGAAAGTCACGCGACGGGGCCCAGTGTGAGAGAGATAGTTGCAATTTTCAAAATTTACTTTATTCGATGGTGTTGTTTTCTTTTTTTTTTTTTTTTAATTCGACAGATTTTCGGTGGTAATCACACTGCAATTTTTTTCTTTCGATTAAAAAAAAAATCGAGAACGAAAGAGTACGTTTATGCGTTATACTACTATTATAAAAGTTTCATTGCATTTTAACAATGCACTTTCGAGAGAAATGATACACAACGATTCAAATCTGCAAAATTCCTAATTGTTTTACCGTCGGGGAGGTTTTTCACTTCAACTCAACCGTCCGAGCGTTACCTTTACCTCAACCCTTTTCGTATACGTGATATTCCAGATAAAAATTTCGAATAAGTTTAGTGCACTATAATGTTGACGATAAAAATATTATTTTACACATGTAATACAGTAAAAATTACCCTTCAGAGAGTATTTTTTTTTTTTTACTCATTTTTGTATCATCAATGTGAAGCGTTAAGGAATGAGAATGAAAGTTCTACAGTTAATTCCGTTCAAAGGTTGCGACCATTCCTTTGTCGAAAATCAAATTGCGTTTTTTCAAAGTTTTTATTTATTTTTTTTAATTTTCGTTTTTGTTTCTTTTTCTATTTTTGCAGTGTCAATATTTTATTGTTGAGGATTCGAGGGTGTGCGGTAGGACGCAAAGGAAACGGTCATCTTCAACGTGAGAATCTCGCACGGTACAGCGGACCAAGAGCCGATAGTCGTGAGTGCAAGTGCGACGGATTCTCGGCCCCCGGTCAAGCGGGCGTCTTGCGAAATGTTTATGGCCGTTGGGGTAAATTTTTGAAATATCGCATCCCCAACACTGATATACGAGTTGCTTTGGAAGAAATAGAGATTCGTATCACTCTCTCGTTGACTCTTCGCACATACGTTACACTGAGAACGAAAAAACAAAAAAATGCACTGTAATCATTGAAAAGTTTTTTCTCCAATATTCGTAACATCGCCTTCACGCTTCACAAGGATATATTTAAATTAACATATTCAAATTAAAATATTTAAATTAACATATTTAAATTAAAATATTTAAATTAACATATTTAAATTAACAGTAGATTACGACACTAGTGCGAAAGAGCTTTTTCTGCAGAGTGTTTCAATCAAACGAGTTAAGAAAACGTTTTTCGCACAAAACTTCTTTCGCACAAATTTTATTTCACATGGTGTGAAAATGAGGGTTTTACGCACGCGAAGCTTACACAAAACCGTCATTTTCCCACCGAGTGATTGGAGATTAAGTTATCCGTTATGGATTAAATTTATCCGTTTGGGCGAATTACATTTGCTGAAGAATTGAACAATTTGTCAAGTTTGTTTTAATAAGTGGCATCCTTGCAGCAAAAAATATGTTATAGATTACTAAAAAAAAACAAAAGTGATTGTATAACATAATCCGGCAAAATCGCGTAGAATCCACGTACTGCAACGCAAACACAAACTAGCACCCTCGCAAAAGCTAATTAATTGCCTGCGACTCCGCGTTCGTTAGTCACATTAAACGGTTTATATCCGGTAATATTATAGACTACTGAAAAAAAATTTAATGGATTGATTGATTAATTGATTGACCTTTACAGAGTATATCGTACAGCATATAGTATTATAGACTACTGAAAAAAATTTAATTGATTGATTAATCAATTGATGTTTTGTACAGTATATCGTACAATATATAGTATTATAGACTACTGAAAAAAAATTTAATTGATTGATTGATTGATGTTTTTAAAATATACCATACTATAACACAATTCCACAGAAATCGCGTAAAATTCACCTTATATTAAACTCTTATATCCGGCGATACTAGACTACTGAAAAAAAAAAACCGCAATTGATTAATCGATTGATCGATTGACGTTTTTTCACAGTATATCGTACGGCATATAGTATTATAGACTACTGAAAAAAAATGTAATTGATTGATTAATCGATTGATGTTTTTTACAGTATATCGTACAGCATATAGTATTATAGACTGCTGAAAAAAAATTTAATTGATTGATTAATCGATCGACGTTTTTTACAGTATATCGTACAGTATATAGTATTATAGACTAATGAAAAAAAAAATGTAATTGATTGATTGATTGATTGATGTTTTTGAAATATACCATACTATAACATAATTCCACAGAAATCGCGTAAATTCACCTTATATTAAACAGTTATATCCAACGATACTAGACTGCTGAAGAAAAAAAAACCACAATTGATTAATCGATTAATCGATTGATGTTTTACATGATAACACCGTCCCGTAACATAATTTCCGCAGAATCGCGTAGGATCCGCCTATTGCGGCGCAAATCCCAAGCCAGCGCCCTCGCGAGAGCCAATTAATTGCCTGCGACTCCGCGTTCGTTAGTCACATTAAACGGTTTATATCTCGCGAGAGATTAGCGGGATGCAAACGGGCCCGTAGCCATGTAGCCGCGTAGCTGACTTCATCAAATTACGCTAGCTGCGAAGCGTTTGTGGAGGGAGAGATAGCTCGCCGAGGAGCTCACCCGAGATTCCCTGCTCGAGAAGCGCCGTTCGCGCTGCAACACACTCCACAGTATCGTAGTTATCGAAGTTACACACCAGAGGCGCCACCCGCCTCGCCTCTGCCGCTCTCGTCGCTTGGATTATTCATGAAACCGACGATGAGGCGGCATATGCAGTCGCCGGGTGGATGAGAGAGTCGAATTCTTCGGCCCGCTGCTGCCACAAATCCGGCTCCGTGTATAAACGTAAACGTGGCGTTCGGTCGCGTAAACGGCCGGGAAGCGAGTCGCACGCAGGGAGAATGCGCTAGCTGCCGCGTAGTTCGAGAATCGACCGCTTGGCGACGCGTCGGTCGGCCGCGAGCGCGCCTGGGTGAGACGCGAACGGCCGAGCGAGACGGACCGCTCCGGCACTGTCGGTAATCGAATTAGCGACCCCTCGTGTCCGAGTGTGATTGCTCGGCGGCTCTCGTAGAGCCGGAACGTTCGGGGGAGAGGCCTGCGGCTCGTGCGGCAAATGCGTCTCGCTTCACGGCAAGCGATCTCGAGAGCTTTGTCACGGATAAATGTATCTGGCAACTCGCGTGTATAAGGTGTAAATTGATACAAATTAGAGACACGATCGGCGATTGGCGGAACTCGGGGAGAAACGCGTGCGGAGGCAGACCGGCTCGAGGCCTGAGCGACATGGACTATCGTTTTAAAACTATCGTTTTATGGGACGTAGAGTGGAAGCTCGATTATCAGAAGTCACACTTCGTCCGAACTATGAGCTTGTTTCATCGTGCATCTTGTACTGGTGGAACCGTGGCGCTAAATTTCGATCTCATCTCGTCATCGATGCGATAACTTGTTGGAAGAATTATCGAGCTTCGAGCGACCGAGTGTCGCTCGCACGTCGGTTTTTTTTTCTTTTCTTTTTGCGTACTGTTCGTTCGTTGCTTGGCGACGCGCAGAGATTTTCATATGCTGGCATATCGAAAATTTCTTTATGTTTAAACTGCAAACTATTCAGTTTTGTAGATTGCAAAACTATAAGTTATTAAGTTAACTATAAGTATATTAAGCTATAACTGTAACTATATTAAGCTTTAACTATAACTACATTAAGTTATAGCTATAGCTATATTAAGCTGTAGCTATAACTATACTAAGCTGTAGCTATAACTATACTAAGCTATAGCTATAAGTATATTGAGCTATAGTTATAATTATATTAAGCTGTAGCTATAACAATACTAAGCTATAGCTATAACTATATTAAGCTTAAGCTATAACTATACTAAGCTATAGCTATAACTATAACTATATTAAGCTGTAGCTATAACTATATTAAGCTGTAGCTATAACTATATTAAGCTGTAGCTATAACTATACTAAGCTATAGCTATAACTATACTAAGCTATAGTTATAACTATATTAAGCTGTAGCTATAGCTATAACTATTTTAAGCTGTAGCTATAACTATACTAAGCTATAGCTATAACTATACTAAGCTATACTTATAACTATATTAAGCTGTAGCTATAACTATACTAAGCTATAGCTATAACTATATTGAGCTATATTAAGTTTCTTAGACTACAAAACTATTAAATTTTGTAAACTACAAAACTGTTATGTTTTTGGAGGCCACAAAAGTATTAAGTTTCGTGACTGTGAAACTGCCAAGTTTTGTAGGCCGCAAAACTATTATGTTTCGTAGAATGCAAAACTATTAAGTTTCGTAGAATGCAAAACTATTGAGTTTCGTAAACTGCAAATCTATTAAGCTTTGTAGTCGAGTACATTGTGAGCTGCGACGGTAAATTACATCTCTAAGCGGAAGCACAATGTTCTGACGGAGGAAAAAAATATTGGATATTCTTGGGTTATAATGGTTAATCCGAGCTGGGTTCGACCCGAATTGATTCGGGCTAATCGAGGTTCTACTGTGTATATACATATACGTTCATGGGTGGCGAGGAGGGATCGAGCCCGATTTTAAACCACCGGAACGCATACGGTTGTGGGCGCGGTCGACTCGGAACCCCCCTTTCAGCGATTCCGATTGGATTACGCGTTCCCCGCACTCGCTTAATTGATTAAAACCGAGTGTATTATATGCAGTTGTAATTCAATTGAGCGACTCGACGTTTGAAAATACATCGGGACTGGCGCATTAACGGATTATTAGCGTATGATTGAGGGATACTTTTTTGACATCACTTTAAGTTACTTAAAATGTAACGAAAAATAATCGAATACCTTCCTACCTATATGCACTTGAAAGAAATTTTCAAGGTCATTTTGCCTATTAATTTCACCGTTCTATTCTGCTGATTTTTGACAATTTATCTTCTCGTCATCCCTCCAATCGAACCACATGCAATAAGTCTCCTTGTCGATTAAAATTAGTCAAATTCGAAAATATAATTTATCTGTTTCATGGAAACTAATTGTCAAGTAGTTTCGATGAAACAGGATGTCAATGACGATTGCCAGGTTATGTTGCTAGCCGGGCGCGACAATAAAGCGAAAAAACAGACCGATGTGCGCATGCGCACAGTATTTACGATACGGTTTGAGACCAATGTGCGCATGCGCACAATATTTACCATACGGTTTGAGACCAATGTGCGCATGCGCACAGTATTTACGATACGGTTTAAGACCAAAGTGCGCATGCGCACAGTATTTACGATACGGTTTCGAGTATTTACGATACGGTTTCGAGTATTTACGATACGGTTTCAGTATTCACGATACGTTTCCAGTATTTACGATACGCCTTCTCGAAAAGCGCCACTTTGTGTCGCGCCCGGCCCCCTCATAAAGCATCACTTTTCATGCATGAGTTAAAAAAAGCGATTTTAAACGTACGATCGAATCTTGAGGAAACAGATGAAGATGACTCGCTCGGACTCGTGCAGCGCGCCCGGTGATTAACGCTCAGGGCGTCGAGACTCGGGGGGGGGGGGGGGGGGGGGGGGCTGCTGGACGCGTCGGTGGTGGTCGAGACCGTGGAGTCCCGAGGAGGCTGACTAACGACACCGTATAAGACAAGCCGAGCCCAGCGGCCGGGGACGAGGGAGGGGATTACCTCTCGCCACTTTGCTAAATTATATAAATCACGGCCCCTTCGTCAAGGGGCAGCCGTTGGCTCTTATACAAGCGTCGAGGTGCTTAATCGCACCCCCCCCCCCCCCCCCCTCGAGTTTCACCTCGCTCGGAACAGCTTTGGATGCTGAAGGCTCTTTCGGGTCCTCCTCGCCCTCTTCGGCACTCGCACTCCTGCGAGACGCCATTGCCCGACGGCGAAAGCACGTCCTTTCCTCCTTTACCTTCACCGGGACACTATATTACTCGGTGTACTTAAACAGCCCAGAGGGCAGACTCGATCGCTCGGCCCAAACCCCCTTTCATACTTACTTTGCATTAAGGATCCATTAATTAACTCGTACAACGTTGATTGCGCGCAATAGAGGGAAGTTTCTATTTGCCTCGAAACCGTCGCTCGCGGTTTTGGTTTTCAACTTGCTTTTTTTTTGGTCGAGTTTGACGAGCTGAAGTGCAGATCACGTGCAGTGGAAAACTTGCTCCTTTGCGAATGAAGCGAAAGGGCAAAAGTGACCGCTTTTTCTTCTATTGGTTTGATTTTCCTCGATGCTGAAGCCTTTTTTTTGATTCCTTGGATTTTTTAGCGACGGCATTGGGTGATTTCTTAGTTTCAATTTAGAATTGTTTATGTTACAGTGAAATTGTGCAGGACTGTAATATTGACATCTGCGAAAAAGGAAATAGGAATATAGGAATATATTCCTTATATTCCATATAAGGAATTATCCTTAACCATTAGGATAAGATGCAAAACGTGAACAAAGGAGTGTCGACTTTGGCGCCAGCAATAAGATCGATCCTACTTTCCATATTTTTAGATTTAAAAAAAATTCCATTACTTTTGCAAATATCTCACAGTTCTTATCTTGACATTGCACCAGGCAGACATAAATTGAAAACTGTTATCCCTGCCTATGTTCGACTAGGAAAAAGAAAACTGTAATTTTACCACCCAAACAACGACTCGGATGGGATGAATATGTATAAAAGAGAGGAAGAAATACGCTAATGTCGGCTAATTGAAAAAACGTCGCGGTCCTCTCGACGGGATGAAAGTCGCTTGAGAAACCCAAGACTGCTCGGAGAGTCGAGCAGTGCCAAGATTTACGATGATGGTAGCGCGCGAGTTTCGTAGTTACACGCGATAGAGGGTGCCGGACGAGAGACAAATGACCCGTGAAACGATCGAGACCGGCTAAAGTTTGGCTATAGAATCAGTCACGTTGAGGGACAACGTTGAAGTACACTGGTTGAACGGGAGCTACCGAGCGCTGTAATACGATAATGATTTTACCGCAGGATCGAGCTGTCGCGGGTCGAACGGCAGCGGAAGCGGAAGCGGCAAGCAGAGGAGATCGAGAACGAATTTCACTCTGGAGCAGCTCGCCGAGCTCGAGAGACTCTTCGACGAGACTCACTATCCCGACGCTTTCATGAGGGAAGAGCTCAGCCAACGACTCGGTCTCAGCGAGGCGAGGGTGCAGGTCTGGTTTCAGAACAGGCGGGCCAAGTGTCGCAAGCACGAGAGTCAACTCCACAAAGGTAGACAGAGATTGCATTAAACATATTTTCTGAAATTATAAACGGTAAAAATGATTACTTTGGAAAAAATCATTAAGAATCAAGAGTTTTGTTACGCCGAACTTATTTCCGCAAAAAAAAACTAGTTTTGAGAAACTTATGTATGTTTACCTTTTTTTTAATTTGTTTCTTTATCAAATAATCGGGATGTAGTCTTTTACATAAACAGGAGAAAAATCCTTAAAGGTTTCTGTGACGAAGGCGTTAAGACACGAAGACTATTAATTACTATTACTATTTACAGTTAACAAACTAGGTAAAATAGCTTCGAATATACTTTTAGATCTAACTGTAGAGTTATGAAAATTTGAATATTGATTTCTGAGTTGGAGAATTCTGGACAACCGATTATTCGCGGGATAATTGATTGACCTAGTGGGAAAATAGAATGCTTCAGAGTTCCTAAGGAGTCGTCCAGACTGTCGAACGCTCAATATTTTCCAAAGCCCGACACAGTTAGTATTGCAATTTAACACAGAACGACAATGAGAAATGAGATTTCCAAACCGGAAGTGACATTTCTCCTAGATGAAGTCACTTCCGGTTGAAAAATAAGATTTTCAAACCAGAAGTGACCTTTTCCCTATATAAAGTAATTTCCGGTCGAAAAGCCAAATTTCAAAACCGGACGTGACGTTTCCCCTAGATGACCTCACTTCATGTTGAAGAATTAACTTCTAAACCGACATGCATTTAAAAAATGAAAAAATGGCATAACGCTACATTCAGTCCACAGCAACCTTACAGCGTCATTTACAATATAAAATATTTATATATACATTCCGAATATACATTTGTATATACGGTGTTTCTCCGATCTAGTGACTTTTTGACGGAAATGAGTTTTGGGCTCAAATGAAATTTTGCCTAAATGATACCCTACATTTCGTTTTTCCCCTCTGACTTCTCCTGGATCTCACGAGGTGTTTCAGGCGGAATGGTCCTGGCTCCGCGCAGTCCTCCGACGTCTCTAGAGCCCTGCAGAGTGGCGCCTTATCTTCCGGCTCTTCGGCTGCATCCGCCATTGCAATCCGGCGCAAGTGTCAACGTGAGCGGTTCCTCGAGCACGGCGTCCGCCGTAGGTTCGGCTTTCGACCCGGCCGTTCTCCACTACGCCGCGGCCGGCGGACTCTTCTGTCTTCCGCCGACGAATCACTCTCATCCTCATCCACTGAGCCTGGCAGCGTCCCTCGCGGCCGCTGCGGCACGCTCGAAAAATTCAAGCATCGCCGATCTGAGGCTCAAGGCGAGACGACACCAGGAAGCCCTCGGACTCGACAGGCCCGTGTAAGATTTCGTGCGAAAGACATAAAAAAAAATTATATTAATAATAGTAACAATAATTCCACGCTATAAATCCATTCCAAAAAAAAAAAAAAAAAAAAAATCGGGTGCTCGCTATTACCGGCTGTCTCAGAAACACGAGATGCGTTTTTCGAGAAGTACAAAATTATTAAGAGGCTGCTGGAGACTCCATGTTTTACCGACGGAGCGAGGCGATTTCGTAGAATAGAATTTACGTCATTAATGTGCTGGGCGTATGCTTCAAATTTTAGAGGGTTGTAATTACTAGCCATAAACATGAGTGGTAGAGATGCAAATGTGACGCAGATGAGACGCTATCGGCCGATTCTTGACCTATGCGTTTCCTTCATTGGATACCATGGAAAAAGTAAAAAAAAAAAAAAAAAAAGACTAGCAGTCAGCATCTCCACAATTTTAATTCTAGCGAATTTAAGGCTCTATAACAGATGAGACCGTATCGTCTGATTCTTGACCTATGCATTTCCTTCATTGGATACCACGGAAAAAGTAAAAAAAAAAGTACTGTAGCAGTCAGCATCTCCACAATATTGATTCTAGCGAATTTAAGGCTCTGTAACAGATGAGACCGTATCGTCTGATTCTTGATCTATGCATGTTCTTCATTGGATACCATGGAAAAAGTTTTAAAAAAAGTAATGTAGCAGTCAGCATCTCCACAATATTGATTCTAGCGAATTTAAGGCTCTATAGCAGATGAGACTGTATCGTCTGATTCTTGACCTATGCATGTCCTTCATTGAACACCCAGGACAAAGTGACACAAAAAAAGTACTGTAACACTTAGCACCTCTACAATTTTAATTCTCGCGATTTTAAGGCTACAACAGATGAGACTGTATGGATCGAATTTCCGCTTATTCATTTCCTTCATTGGATACCCAGGAAAGAGTAAAAAAAAACGTACAGTAGCAGTCACCATCTCCACAATCTTAATTCTAGCGAAACGAAGGCTAAACAACAGATGAGACATTTCCTTCATTCAATACCCAGGACAAAGTGACAGAAAAAAGTACTGTACCATTCAGCATCTCTACAATTTTAATTCTCGCGAATCTGAGGCTACAACAGCTGAGACTGTATGAACCGAATTTCCGTTTGTGCATTTCCTTCATTGGATACCCAGGAAAAAGTTTGAACAATTAATGCTGCTGTAGCGGTCAGCGTAGTTACAATTTTAAGTTCACACCTATAATACGTCAATATCAAAGTCCTCCACGATATGAAGCATACGCGCAGCACATCAACAATCCTAAAGCGAAACTAAGAAATCGCCAAGTTCCGTCGGTAAAAAAAAGTTAAGCAAGACGTTAAAAACATGTTGAGCATCCTCTTAACACCACAGTGAATAGTAGTTCGAAAAAAGAAAACAAAAGAAGAATCGCCTTTCGATTGTTTCGTTTGGCGAGAGAAGCACAGAGTGGGCGATGTAGTGAAGTTGGGCGCTTCGATCGGGCGCGTTTCCCCGAGCTATAAATACGATTAAGTGACGATACTTACTGTGATGACCGTTCGCGAAGTGACGACCAGTGAAATTTTAATCGAGTCAGTGTTCTTGATCGGCCCTCCTTTGAGTCTACGACGAAAATTTTAGTAATAAACATAAACAAAATATATATATATATATAATAGAAAAAGAAAAAAAATAATAATATATTAAATAAATAAAGATTCAATGATGTACCGTAAGCGTTCGTAGAGACTTTGGGTCTGTTTTTTTTGTCTTCTCCTCGAAGCTCCCGACGAAAGAGTGGCTTTTTCTTTTTCTTCGGAGTCTTGGCGATGATTCATTGAGGGGGGGGGGGCACTCGCGGGCATCGAGGCGAGCTTCTCCTCTTGGCCCAAGGACGGAAACGTGGATGAGCCTCGGTGTGGTCGATGTTGGCGCGCGCGCGCGCGCGCGGAGGAGGAGGCGGAGGTCGGGAGAGGCGACGCGCTCGGCGTCGGGGCGCTAATGCAATAACGCAACGCCGCGCGGATAAATCAAGCAGCGAACCGGCAAACCGGGGCCCTCTGCACCACCGCGCGGAACACTGCCAGCCGCCCGTCGGTATAGCAACACAACACACCCGGGCGCGTATAATCGTGTTAGGAACCTTCGTCGTCCCCAGGGCGCCGTTATATCGCTCTATTGGTCGTGTGTATACACGTGCTCGGTGTGTTGCTCTGCACTGTGTGTATCTATATATGTGTATATATGTGTGTGTGTATATATATATGCGTACGGTGTTCGGGCTCGTAATCCTCTCGTATCTGGCCGGTGGGTCCGGTGTGTGCGCCGGTGGAAACCTCAGCGCAATGGTTTCGCGAGCTGACACGCGTATTTAGCACAGGAAGCGGAAAGTCCGAGCTCCATCGATCAGCCAATTGAGGCGCTGAATTCAAATCAACGTTACACGTTGTAACGAACAAACAAAGTGGGCTGATGGAGAAGGAAATAAAGTGACATTAAGGTCAATGAACCGGGGCGATAAGTGATCCAATTTTGACAATCGTGTCGGATTCGAGGAAAGTGAATATATAATTGCATTTTAAAATTGAGATCGAGTGGATGATTCTGTAAATTTTTGTGAGCAGTTTCGAAGTATCAATATCGAAATGCAGGCGAAATACTACTTGAATGAAAAAGCGTAATGAAGCAGAAAAAAAACGTAAGGTTGAGGTCAATCAACCGGGGCCATCTTTGATCCAATTTTGGCAACCATGTCGGATTGGAGGAAACTCTGCATATAATTGCATTTTACAAAAGAGATCGAGTGGATAATTCTGTAAAATCGTACGAGTAGTTTCGAAGAATCAAGATGCGTGCAAAAAACTGCTTGAATAAAAAAGCGTAATGAGACGGAAATAAAGTGAGGTTAAGGTCAATGAACCGGGGTCATCTTTGATCAAATTTTGGGCACTATGTCGATTTGTGGGAAACTCCGAATAGAACTGCATTGAAAACGAGTCGATAATTCTGTAAATATGCATGAGTAGTTTCGAAGTATCAAGATTCGGAATGCGAGCAAAAAAAAATCGAAACAAATAGAGAAAAAAAAAAAAAACTAAAAATGGCGACGAATGGTACCAAAAGCATTGCACCAATCCTATTTTCTTTCGGCAAATTATTTCTCGAGGCACGAACTGATTTACGTGATTCTCGCGAGCCCTTCCACGCTTCGTTTACCCTTCGACCCCTGAGGGAAAAAAAGGAAGTGGGGATGAAAAGTGCGAGCTTACAGTTTCGACGAGGCTCCGGATATACGCCTGAATAAAATAAACCGCCCCTGTCCGGAATAATTTCGCGGATGGATAGAGGGAGATAGAGAAGTGAAAGAAAGAAAGAAAAAAAAAAAAGAAAAGAAGCTGGTAAGGGATGAGGGTAAAGTCCACCGCCGTCGCTTATTTTAATCCGAGTTTTAAGAAGTTTTTCTATTGCCGGTAAATTGGCCGTCGTTTGTCGGCTATCTTTTTCTCGCTCGGTCCCAAAGGGGGACGGGGGAGCTGGAGGGGGGGGGGGGGGAATCTCGAAAAAGCCTCGACAGATTTTCGCCACAGCATGGAGGAGGGGGGGGGGGAAGTATAAAGCGCGAGGGAGTCGAGTAAACGACCCCCAGATATCTCGTGGACCGTGGCGTGTTATTCGCGCGGTGCATCGAAATGAGTTTGCCTCGGCAAGGGCGGAGGGGGGGGGGGGGGGGGGGAGAGGTGGTTCGTAGCTTGTAACACAGCTATATCTACAGTGATACGATGGTTGTATTCGCGGGCGGTCGACAGCTCTTCCGACTGGTGGTAACGGGGATATGATGTCCCGCGAAAACCATCCACTACTATCAATTGTCGGGCTGTCTTCTCGATGGCGTTGCACATAGTACGAGAGGCACGGTACAGCGGAAATAATTATTACGACTTGCGGCGGCTCGAGATTCTCGAGGGTGTAGTTTTTTTTTTTTTCTTTTATGTCTTTTGGATCAAGCACGCGTCGTTTCGTTTCTGACTGCAATTATTCAATGCGTTTTGTCACGAAGATTATTTGATGTGATCGATGTATTTGATCGAATTAAGCAACGACACGAGGATTTCGTGACGAAAGATCGAATCGTCTATCTATAGGTCTACCTGTAGGCCCACCTATAGGTCTACCTACAGGTCTACTTCCAGATCTACCTCCAAGTCTACGTCAGAGCTGGGCAAAGTACCGAAAGATCCTTAAAGTACTAAGTACCGAAAGAGCCTTAAAGTACTAAGTACCGAAAGGTCCTTAAAGTACCAAGTACCGAAAGGTCCTTAAAGTACTAAGTACCGAAAGATCCTTAAAGTTCTAAGTACCGAAAGATCCTTAAAGTACTAAGTACCGAAAGATCCTTAAAGTACTAAGTACCGAAAGAGCCTTAAAGTACTAAGTACCGAAAGGTCCTTAAAGTACCAAGTACCGAAAGGTCCTTAAAGTACCAAGTACCGAAAGAGCCTTAAAGTACTAAGTACCGAAAGGTCCTTAAAGTACTAAGTACCGAAAGATCCTTAAAGTTCTAAGTATCGAAAGATCCTTAAAGTACTAAGTACCGAAAGGTCCTTAAAGTACTAAGTACCGAAAGATCCTTAAAGTTCTAAGTATCGAAAGATCCTTAAAGTACTAAGTACCGAAAGGTCCTTAAAGTACTAAGTACCGAAATATCCTTAAAGTACTAAGTACCGAAAGAGCCTTAAAGTACTAAGTACCGAAAGGTCCTTAAAGTACCAAGTACCGAAAGGTCCTTAAAGTACCAAGTACCGAAAGAGCCTTAAAGTACTAAGTACCGAAAGGTCCTTGAAGTTCTAAGTACCGAAAAGTACTAAAAGTACTAAGTACTTAAAGTACTTTTATTTAAAAAATGGGTCTACCTATATATATATATATATATATATATATATATATATATATAAATCGGTGTACCTGGAGTACAACTGTTTACACAGAGAACGAATCGTTGCACATATTACACGCGTCGGACGATGCAGCGAAAATAATTATTACACGACTTCCGACCGCTCGACTCTCGAGCGCGTAGGTTTTTTTTTTTTTCTAGGTTAACCGCGTGTCGCTTCGTTGCCGACTACAATCGCTCATTCCGCTCTATCGCAAAATGTATTCGACGAGATCGATGTATTTCACCGAACAGAGCGACGACGCGTGGATTTCGTAACGAAGATCGAATCGAGACGTAATTCTCGGCGCAGCGATAAATCGGTCCACCTATAAAGCACCACTGTAGGCAGAACCAATGTGGTACTCGTACGTTGTGATTTAGTAGCCTCCGACTGTGGTCGTTGCGCGTGGATTGCCAGGCTCACTCTCTCTCTCTCTCTCTCTCTCTGTCTCTCTCTCGCGCACTCCTTGTTGCATTAAATAATAATAGTAGCAACAGCGATTGCCGGGCCGTACATGTACTATACGTGCAGCGTAGTTCCTACAGCTGAACTCGTCTCGGCGGCTCCAGAGGCGCTGGCCAGGCCGAAGAGGTGGGGGGGGGGGGGGGGGGAAGGGAAACTCAAGCACCCCCTCGCAGTGCCAGATATATCATCGCCTGGCAGTTATGTGTGTCATGAATTTTAGATTATTCTTGGATTAGATTAAGGGAGCCACGGGCTGGAAGGAGCGGACGCTGCTGGGGGTCGTTTCACCTAAACAGACGATCTCGCGATATCACTCGATTCACGTCTTTCCTGACTTGATTTTTTTTGTTTTTTTTTTTATGTATTCTTTTTTTGTAAATGTACAAATAACTTGCCGGATAGCAGGTGAGAAGGCAAACATAGGATCTTACGATATCGCTCGACTCACGTCTTTCCTAATTTCATGTTTTTTTTTATCAATAAGAAAAGATTTTTTTTTATTGCACTAGGTGCGAAAAAGACAGTTTTACGCACGCTTCGCGTGTGCAATATCCCCATTTTGACACCTTGCAAAGAAAAATTTGATACTCGTGCGAAAAACTGTTCGTGTAACTCATGCATGAAAAGTGTTAACTTTCGTGCCTGCCGGGGGTGGCGTAAGTGACGCTTTACCGTCGAGTGCATTATAAACACCCGACGCATGCGCACATCGGACAGATTTCATTTTACGCACACCTTGCGTACTTTACGCACACCTTCGGTACTTTACAGCACCACGATCGGCGGGCACGGAGCAGCACTTCTGCGTTTGTTACACAAAATATTATGCGATACTAGTGCGGTGTAGCGAACATTATACGCGGTCTGCGAAATGAGTCGCGCTCGCCTTCGACTCTTGCTGCAAACTCGCATTCATCAGAAAAAGTTTGATCGCACTAGTATCGTAACTAGTTTTACACTTTTCATCACGGATCTGTGATTTGTCTATAGCACGGATCTCTTCTACTGATAACAGGTGAGCACTAACTTCGCTGATAGCAGGTGAGCCAGTAAAAAAAAGAAAAAAAAAACTAACGTTACAGAGTCGGAGGTTCTTTGCGCAAAGATCCCGAAAGCGCCCGCAGCGCCGCTGGTCAGGCAGCCTTGAGAGACCGAGGGCTGAGGATAGAGAAAAAAAAAGGTCACAAGAGGGTGAAAGGGAAGCGGTATAGAAACGAGGAGCTAAACGGTCTTTCCGCTCGAGGGAAGATCCGATGCCGAATCAATTTCCGTAATAGTGGCGGAGGGTTGTCCCGGGGTTAAATCGAGTAAGGTTATATCGCTATGTGCCAGCGGAGGGTGACCGGCTCTCGGATACGGGCCATTACCGCACCTGTCCCTCGAGCCGGTACACCGTACGGCTTGTAATACCGCACGAGCGGCGGAGCGAACCGTACGAAGTTCACCTAATGAAGAGAAGCAATCACTTAAGGCCCGAGCTCGTTCGCCTCAGCGAGGAATACATTTGCGTCGTGTGACGCTCACTTTATGTTCCACTTAACATAACGCGAGGGACAGGATCGCTTTGGCTCGCAGCGCCGTTGCGGACGATCGCCGAAGCTTCCTCGCAGCTGTTCGCACGACTCGCACGTTCCGATCGTTCTCCGAACGATTTCTCAATGGCAGGGCAATAACGACTAAGGGCACATGCTGGAAGGGGATTCAGATGTATTAAGCGGGATAGAAACAAAAGATTAAATTTTTTTTTTGGTTTTTTTTTTTTACGTCGCTATAAAGTTCGAACACTGGAGGCTGGAATGTACTTATTGCGCTTGCGAGAGACCGAAGGAAAGAGATCTCGGGCGGAGAGAGCGGGAGCATTTATTTGTTCGTCCCGGTTGGTTTATTTACGCGTTTGCTGTTTTTTTTTTCTTTCTTTTTTCTCTTAATCGAAGCAATGGTCGTGCCGCAAGGATAGGATAATCAGGTACTAGGAACAGCCCTATAAGAGCCCTGACCCTTTGGGACGAGGTCGACGATGGCTACGAACGACGGCAGCCGATTGGCTGCACGGGCAGTCGAATCGCAATCGCTCAATTCCTCGCTTGTACCATCAATTGATGGAAAGTCAATTTTTATATATAAAAAAAGATCTTTTTTTTTTTAAGTTACCGCGAGAATGCTTCGAGATTCGAAGTGAATATTTTCAATGTTGAAGAATTTTTGGTTTTCTAAATGTAATGTAAAAAGAGCTTTTTTAAGTTACAGCGAGAACGCTTCGAAATTCGAAGCGAATATTTTTAATGTTTTACAATTTTTTTTTTTTTTTTTTTTTTTTTTTTTTTTTAAGCTACGCAAATCGCGAACCTTGCGTTCCCAAAGGACAGGAACCCTCTCCGAGCCACTGCCCGCACAAAACATTACGATTAAATATAATACACACCGTATTAATAATTACGATAATTATATCATTAATTAAGAAATATTATGTTAATAGTTATTCAACCACTTGTAATGGCTCAGTCTATTGCGCTAGTCTCATGCAACAACAACAACAACAATAAAGATACAACAATATATTTACTCGTGGGTTTTTTTTTGCCTTTTAATTACGCTTATGTTTTTTGTTTTTTTTTTTTTGCATTTATCCCGTACATCCCCCATACACACTCTCTCCTCTTTACACGAATCTTCATGTATTAGAAAAAAAAAACTGGAATATTTTCATTATTTTTGTTGTTTCTTTTTCTATCTTTATTTTTTCCAAACAAAAAAAGTATTTTTTTTGTTTATCTAAACGAACTTGATTTTTTTTTTTCACTCGCATGATGTCCGATTTATAATCTTACGGTACTCTATGTCAATAGAAGTTGTCGCGTTACTTCGAAAAGACGTTCGTCACTTTAACGAACCTTGCTGCCTCGCCTTGACTGAGACCTTGGAGGCTGACAAATTGACAATTAAACGGTAAGCCACATGTACTCGCGACGCGACGAATCACAGGCAGTCGAATACTGCTGGTTTTTTTTTTTTATATATTTTTATCGACCGGCCGAATTAGGATTTTACGATTTACGGTTAACAATGCCGCTGCCTTTTTTCAAATTCGAATTATATTTACAGTACTGGAAGGAAAGTATTATCACTCGTGTTTGCTTCATTTTTCTTTTGCTCTCTTTCAATTAATTTTTTCTCTATGTTTCGTTAGGATTTTTCACTGGAGTAAAAAATGTTTTTTTAATTTTTTTTTTAACGAGAACCTGAGTGTAATTAATGCATACTATAGCACTGAGAAGCATTACATCTGACTTAGGAACTATGAAAATATAATACAACTCGATGTAATCAATTGTCATTACAAACGCGCGCGACACTTCTTCAGAAATATTTTATTCCTTAGGTAATCTATAAGTTTCCTTTTTTTTATTTTATTTTATTTACTTTTTATTGCGTAATGAAAGGAAGTGGTTTCAAGATGACGTAATCTCAGTACGAAGCATATTTACAAACATTTTCATACCCAAAATCAAGCTTGCGGCGTAGAATTTCTGGTTCTTATTTTTTTTTTCCGTTCACTTTCACTCACTTTCTTGCGATCATCTTGTCTTTATTTATTTAGATTCTCTTTTTTTTTTCTTGAGTAATTAATTCGGTTTCGGACTCGACGTGCAAAGTACCACGTGGCTTAGATTTATTGTTTTAATTTTTTTTTTTTTGTCCATTTTGTTTTTACAAGCCCTTAAGCCCTCTAAGAAATATAAAAAATAGTAATATCACAAAAGTAGCGCAGGCAGGGCGAGGAAAGGACCAGATTGGGATAAGTTTTGGCAATACGCAATTGCCGATTGTTTGACGAGCATGGATTAAGTTTAGGAGCGACCACGAACTGTTGGTTTTTCTTTCGTCTATTTTTTTTTTTTTTTTTTTTTTTTTTTTTTTTTTTTTTTTTTAATCCGCGCGACGCTTCTCTTTCCCTTGTGCAATATCGAACGACGGTTTGATTTGTCACGGCGTCCCGTTCGGCGTCAATTTGAAATATCGATCGTGCATTATTGCCAATGTATATCAGGTCGGATTGAACGCTCACAAAATATATTGCCTGTTTCGGGTTCGAATGAAGATCGCCAAAAGATTCGAAGCACAATTTTCTTCTTTTTTCGATCTTTTTTTTTTTCGAATGGGTAATTTTTAACAAACTAGTGCGATACAGATAATAGTCAAAACCATTTCGCTCTCTCGCGCACGCGTCTTCGTTGTTCCTTCCAGCTTTCTTAATTATTTATTAATCAATTTCAAATTATGATTTACTACAGTGTATTTTTTTTAATGCTGGTCATCATCTTGTTCTTATTTACCCTTTTCTTGAGCTTCTGCGTTTTTGCGAAAGTTTGAAAGGAAATAAAAATATAGTGTGTGTATGTGTGTGTGTGTTCGTGTCTCGTGTGTGTATTTTTTTTAATCCTAAAAAGTCCTAGAAATCTTTTGCCAAGGCTCATTTTTTTTTATCTCAAGCCTGTCACGACTTTTTAAACAGTCACATGGGATATTAAATTCATACCGCGCATTCCCGTCTCTTTCTTGGAATTTCTAAAGATCGATGCTAGAATTTTAGCATCACGTACATTAACATTTTTATGTTCGCTGATTGTTTGGCTCGTCGAACGAGTCATTGATTCGCGCAAATTCTTCTCCGTCTCTCGTCTCAACTTATTACAGTATTTTATTTATTTTTATTTTTTCCACAAACGTACGCCCAACTGAAATACGGATCGTCGTTGCGCGAGTAAAATTTCACACTCTCATAGATATCACGTCATAGATTCGAAGCCCCTTTGAGCCCTTGTGGAAGGAGGTGGTTCTTCGTCTGCAAATTGAACAGCATCGATTTCTCATTATTTTTTTTTTTCGTCTCTTTTACAATCTACGGAACTCGCTCGGTGCATAAATAATAATACAAGTTCTGCATGTTGCAAATAGTGCGGAGCAATAAAGTTGATGAATTGTGTAAAACAAGCAAGAAAATATGAAAGAAAAAAAAAAAATTAATACATAACATGGATTTTCATACTAGAACGGCAACGACGTCGCGAGTAACCTAATATCACAATAATTGGAGTAAGAATTTCTGTTGAGAATAAACGGAATGGCACTGTACGGACGTGTCGGATATCGATCACTGAAGGAGGAAAAAAAACAATCTAGATCTTTGTTGGATTCGCAGGGTGTCGCCCTCTCATTTCTTTCTTAAAAAAAAAAAAAAAAAAAAAAAAAAAAAAAATATAAAAAAAAATATATAGTCTATATATATATATCGTCGACGAAGTTAAGTGTTTTACGTTTACGTTACTACAGACCGACAAACAGCACTCTCTCGCATCACAGAAGGAGGTAGATGTTTTTTTTCTTTCGTTTTCAAAAAATTTATCAAACTCTAAAAATACGATCGAAACTGTTTTTTTTTTTGTTTTTCTTGGGGCAATCTTAAATTCGGTAGAGTCGGCTCGGGGGTCTCTATAACGTGAGATCTATGCTTACCGGCGGCCTAACGAAGCTTATCTCTGGGAGGAAAACAAAAAACTGTAGCTAGCTATCCGCAGGAGCGTCGAGTGGCGTCTTTGCGCACGCGATAAACTCCCGTGCATTTTTTTTATCTTTTCTTTTTTTTTTGCGAACGAGGATGTAAACACTCGAGAGTGTTATAGCGCTAATTCAAAATAGAGTTTGCAGCGTGTAGCATAAGGTATCATATAAGAAGTTTGCGTAAAGTGTCGCACGTCGATATTATACGATACCTTGACCTTAAAGTCGTTGGTGACTCTACCCACAAATTACTTTCCCACCCTTCCCACCCTTCCCTCCCATCCCACCCACCCCATTTCTTGTCCCGATTTATCTTCTCGGCCATTTTTTTTGTGTTTGGATTTTTTTTGTTTTTGTTTTGTTTTAAGTCGTTCCACTTTCTTTCTCATCCGTTCATCTCACCCCCTCCGTCTCTGTCGTGGCCTGCTCCGAGGCCTCCTAGAGACGCGTATTTTGGTTCCCCGTGGGCTGGACATTCGACACTCGAGACCGATGACCATGACACGATAACGACGACGAAGCGAAGACAACGACGACGATGTTGATGAGAAGAGGCCGTGGTTTCACCCACCCACCCTGTCCACCCATTATTTTTCCCCGCCCATCCCCGGTCGGCCTGCCCGCTGAAGTGGCCGTCTACAAAAAAACGTTGAAAAGATGTTGAAAATAATGGTGAAAGTAATGGTGAAAATAATGGTGAAAGGAATGTTGCAAGGAATGTTGAAAGAAATGTTGAAAGCAATGTTGAAAGGAATGTTGAGAGGAATGTTGAAACGCATGTCGAAGGGCATGTCGATAAGATATCGAAAAGAATATTGATAAGATATTGAAAAGGATGTTGATAAGATATTGAAAGGGATATTGATACGATATTGAAAGGGATATTGATAAGATATTGAAAAGATATTGAAAGGGATGTTGAAAAGATATTGAAAAGAATGTTAAGATATTGATAATGATAAGATATTGAAAAGATGTTAAAAAAATAAAAAATCGCATCGATTTATTGGTTGAAAATGTTCCTCGAGAATACTCACAATTAGTAGGCGGGGTTGTTCAGACGCCGTACATAGTTTGCAGTCGCTCGCCGAGTTGGGGCGGAAACTGATTAGAGAAATGCGTCCAGTTTTCCGCTCCTACTTGATTCTTGAAGCCATGCAGGATCTGTGAATTTTTTTTTTTAAGATTAGAGCGTTCAGAAATGTTTAGAAAGTAAGTACGCGATCGGGGTTAATGGTTCTACCTTCTGGAACATGTCTTTCAGGTCGTCTCGCGGCGTTACCCAGGAGGCAACGGCGTCGCAGAAAAATACAAAGTCCGGCACAACACCGCCCGGATTAACGGTGATCATCTGGCACATGCCTCTGAACGCCGAGTCTTTCTCTTCGTTGTCGCGTATGTTCCGCAATGATACACACCTATCGATAAATGAATATCGCGTCAGTGTGTAAACCGGAGTAACGCGTAGTGACTGTAAACGTTGGTCGTGAACGAGTCTTTATCGAAGGACTGGCCCGGCTCCGGCAGTTCGGCGCGGCCGAGCTCGATAGCGTAGACCGTTTTATAAATACATTTTTTTTAATATTAAAAAAAAATAATACAAATGGCAAATTGCCTTCTTCAAACTCGTTCACGATGCGGTAGTCAGATCTGTAGATGTATGGTTAAATAGCCGTGATATAGAAAGGGAAAGAGTAGCCTTTTTGAGTCTTAACATCCAATCACACACGTAAGTCACAAATAATAACTTTTCGCAAGTGGCATTCGATGACGATGAAGAGATACAAGTTATATATCGGCATTGAACGGGGACTTTTTCTTTCCCCCACTTTACATCCCCCTAATTTTGTTCGTCAACAATTCGTAAATATTAAATTTGATTTTGTTGATAGGAATACAAAAAAAAAAAAAAAAAATGAAGAATTCATCTGCACGGTTCGATGAAGGAAATACACACCTACATGAATAATCTATCGATATTACAGTATAATAAACTCCGATAATCGATCGGCTGACGCGTTTGTCGGGCAGTAATTGTCTACGGCAAGGTAACTACGACAAAGTAACGGAAAGATACGTTTTTTAAGCGACTTAATTCCACGTCTTTTCTTTTTTTTTTAGTCAATTGGATCGTTGGATTTACATTTGTCATTTTGTTTTTTTTTAATTAACCCCGAAGGGTCGGCCGGTTTAAGATTGGCTGATAATTAAAGAGGAACATTTGGGATATAAATATATAATACTTCAACGAAAAAATATACAAAAATGTGCATGCGCATGAAAAATTATTTCCTTCCGATGAGAGACATGAGAATTGTATTTCAATGAGCGACTCGAATATCGTTGGATGATCGATCGTTCGCGAGCGCGCCCGATCAAATGTAAACTCCAACTCCAAAGTGTCTTTTTTAACCATCGAAGAGATAAACGAGAAACAATTTTTTTTTTTTTACTGATAACAAATATAAGTGTAGACTTTTTTTTAAAATCAATCGAAGTAATACGAAAAATTTTAGTGCCTCGGAAGCAAGCTTGCAAGTTGATTCGAATCAGTTTTTTTTTTTTTTTGGTCTCAGAGAGAGCCAAAGATAGAGTTCCGATTTAATTATTTACAATCGATCCAAATCTAAATTGCACACTTGACCTTTTGAGGCCCTCTCCGTCCTCACCGTATCAGAAAAATCAGAAATGATGTGTAATGATAAAGTGCTAATAAAATAGAAATGTAATATAATATAATAAGAATATAATAATAAAGAAATTTACACACCACTGTCGGACAAACTGCTGTAACATGGGGGCGACGTCGTGGGGACACACAAAACCTAGGCGACCGATCGTTATGGCTACGGTTTTTTCATTTTTCATTTTGCGGTAAGTAGACAAGTGAAGTGTAGTGAAGTGACCGGAAACACAAACAATAAGACAAACTGATAGGCGAACCAACAAATCAGGCGAATATGCTGCTGTTCAAAACTTTTGAATTAATTTGCAATTAATCAATTCAATGAATAATAATTGTTTTTTTTTTCAATTAATATTAACAATCAATAGAGACAATGGTGAAACACAGGTAAACGTATGGGATACCGACGGTTAAACATAGGCAATTATTGTGCTACCGTAACTGCTGAAAAAAAACGATAATAACAAATTAGGTAGCAGCGTGCGATCCTATGATTTAATAATTGTTATGAGTATGATATATAAACAATTTTTTCTTTTTTTTTTTTGTAAACCGAAATATATGTCAGCAAAAAACGGGTGAATATAATATTTATAAATATAACAAATATATTTGTATCGTAAATATATTCATATAAATATATAAATGTTATTATTTATATATTTGTATTTATAAATATTTATAAATAACGTGATTAAACTACCGGCTGTCGTAAGCATCGAGCACTATAAATCGAGAACTTATTAGATCGGCAATAAACGTTCGGACAAAAAATTATGACAGAAAAATCCCGGGTTTTGTTTTGGTCATCGCGAGGAGGATTTTCGTCTATCTAATTGTGGACACTGAGTCGTCGAAGGCAAATCGCACACCACTATAGAACATTTATCATTTATCATCGGTTTATACATAAACGTATCTCCAACTTTTCCGTAATTAAGTTACAAAAAAAAGTAGAAAAAAAAGTAAAAAAAAATAATTAAATACAATCGTGCAAGTTTAGTGACGCGCATCGTCGGACGCTTCGGTCCGCCGCGTCCGAATTCCCCCGTCAAATATTTCTGCGATCGACGAGCTCGCTCGGAGAAATATTGACGAGTAATCCTGGCAGTGGGTGTGAAGCCCTCTGGAATCTCTAAGGCCTATCGAGGATAGCGGAGGATTAAATCTGTAATAAATATATCTCTTCCTTCAGTGAGTCGGCTCTGGGCATCTGCAAGAAATCTGTCCTCCACGGGAGGAAGCAACTGGCAATCGAGAATCACCAATTCAAACTCGCCAATAATGTCGACTCAACAGAATTTTTTTTTTTTTTTCGAAGCTTAGCATGTAATTTTTTTCGTCTTTCCGCTCTGTGTTTCAAAGTCAAATTAGGCGTTTCGGCATCCCACAAAAGTATTCCAGCTTCGAGCAGGCGTTGTTAAATTCGCTTCCGTTGTCGATAACGAGGCACGACAGTCTTATCGGGAAAATTCAACGAGCGGGAAAAATATTAGCGGCGCGGACGATCGAAGCGAATTTTAAAACGCCTTCTCGCATTGTCACTACTAAAAATAATCTCGTACGTAAGTTTGCCCGTGAGCAGTTAAACTCCAAGACTCACCGGTATTTTCCGTGAGAGTTTTTGGTGTGTTCGGCCGATTGATTATGTCAATTAACTGGGTCAAAACTAACGGAATATACGAACTCGTGTCTAGTCCTGTGGACAAACAAACATCATAATTTATGCATAACCATCACGGTTTAAGAGCTTACGCCACAGTACAATTTCAATTTTTTTTTCTGATAGTTTATCGTGTCAAGAATATTCTGTTAAATTTCATGTCGAAAGTGGCGAAACGTGCAAGCAGATTTTCAAAATCGGTGTCCCTGATATCTCAAAAATGTCTTTTGATTAAAATTTGTCAAGAGACACGGTAGTGTCTCAACGCCAAGTTAAAACTACCGATATACTTCAACAGAGTCTTTGGTCATTGACGGTCTCATATTTAAAAACAATAATTAAAAATAACTTTAAAAAAGGTTGTAAAATTTTACCAATTTTTTTCACTTATCAAGGACCGCATAATGTTAAGAAACAATTAAAAAATATTGTTTCTGATAAAATGGCAAGTTGAAATCACGGACACCGTAAAGGAACTTAAAAAAACATAGTTTACGCCGAGCGATAAAAAAATACACAATCGCAATAAAATTGAATGAAAAATTCCTAAATGGTCTTCAATACATCTTCCTTCCACCCTAAAAAAATTAAATGGATAAAGCGTATATTCACAAACAAAAAAAAAAAGAATCATGAAATATGTGTGCGTTTTTACCCATTTACTGTGGCGTAAGCCTTTAAACGATCGTGTCTCTGATAGATTTGGTACAAAACACTAGAGTGTACGATCGACGAGCGTTAATGGGATTACTCACCAAGCTTTATCGATATTTCTCCGATCGCCCACGTCGCATTGTTACATACCGATATGAAAGCCGGATTTAAATTTTGTCCTAGTATCGGCATAAAATCAGCTATCGAGAGAGAAAAACAAAACATAAGATTAGCCACAGGCGTTACTTAAAAATTTCGGTACGGTTAGTGTTAAAAATTTCAAGGCTCTGCTTACGTATACAAGGGAGAACGTGCTGAAAGCATGCTTTCGTCAAGTCGCCGAGTAGCGCGAAACTGCTTTGCCTCACTTCGGGCATTGGATCCTGCATACATTGATACAACAGTTGCATTACATTGCTGTTCATTACCAAACGTTCCATGTGACCGTCGAGACCCTCCGCGAGTCCGCTCAGAAGATCCAGAGCCACGATCATGAAGTCCTTGTCGGGCGCTTCGAATTGCTCCGGACTCTGTGTGTTGGCTATGTGCTGATTCAACGTTTGCTCGACGAGTGAAACGCACCGCCTGAATAATGAACAAATATTGCAAACATTGATTGAATATAAAAACAAACAAAAACAATAGCTTGCGGTCGAATTACAATAAGTCCAAATTATAATAACTGCAAAGTATAAGTGCGAATCATAATAAACGCGAATTATAATAAGCGCGAGTTATGATAAGCACGAATTATAATAAGTATGAATTGCAGTAAGTACGAATTATACTAAGTGTGCGTGTGAATTATAATAAGTACAAATTATAATGAGTGCGATTTCGGTGCAATTACCTGTAGACGGGCTCGCAGTACGGTAAGAATCCCGATTTCAAGGCCGTTGCTACGGACGAAAGACACTCGAGTAATGGAAAGAGATCTTTGTCCTCGTCCTTCAGTACATTCCACTTGTTTATCAGCGGCGGCATCAGCAGATTAATGTAGTCTGGTTTGTTCAGGTGATGACCCACGGACTCTGCGAGTGTGCCGATCGCGTCATAAAGTATCAACAAGTTCTTGTGCTGATACTTGCCTGTTGTCGCGAACCCGTTGTACAGACGCGAATGCGAGCGATAAAAAAATAAAGAAAAAAAACAAAATACGTTACATAACGATTCTCGATAACAATGAAATGATTAAAATAAAAGTTGATACTTGCCGAAAGCAAAAACGAGTGTTTCCAGGATGAAGCCAAGATACGGTACTAATTCCGTGCACGCTTCTTCCTCCAGAGTCGCGAACGCCGAACACGCGGCCTCCTGGACTCTCTTGTTGCTGTCCAATACTCTCTTCAGCAATTCCGTCATCAGAGGTTTGAGATAAGTGTCGTGCGGTTGAGCGCAGACCCAATGTGAATATCGGCTGAGCGTCCAGCATGTTATTGCGCGCACTAACGCTTTCTTGTCGCTCAAGCAACCGATCAAATACGGGATCAGCTCGGACAAATGTGGTATCATGCCTTCCATGCAACCTGAAAGTATTTTTTCATGCGGTTAGAAATTGCGTTTCGCGAAGAAACGAACAAAAAAAAACTATTTTTTTATCTATATTATTATAATAATATTCATTATGATTTATTGCAGAGCTGGCAGCACTTGAAGTACCGGGTACTTGCTCGGTACTTTAAGTACGCACTTGAAATACATAAGTACTTTTTAGTACTTCAAGTACGTTTTTTTACGATTGCAAGTAGCAAGTACAAGTGCTTTTTGAGTACATGCTCGCATTACGGATGCTCGATGAGTCTCATGATATTCTGTTTCTATCAATATATGATTATCTGGCTAATCTTTTCTAAAAGCATAATTTTAACGAGAATTTATTTTAAAAAAAAGTATTGAAAAGAAAAACTCAATAAAAAAAACGAGAGGAAACCCTTATCGTTTTTTTAATGACATTTTTTTTCTGAAAAGTTAATAGATTTTCTTTTTAAATAGCCTAAAAATCATTTACGAAAATGTCAGTCATCGATTCACAATGAATAAGCTATGTGCAAATTACTTTGCACAGTTTTTTTCAGGCTTGACAACGCTTAACGCGACGAACGTTATTGCAAAAAGTACTTGTGATACTTTGTACTTGAAGTATTTTTTAGTACTTTGCTCAGCTCTGATTCATTATAATGACTCATTATAACATTTACTATAAGGATTCATTATATTATTATTGTAATGAAGGATGGTCGAACCTTCGGCGATAGCCCCGAGGGCAAGAATGCCGGACTCCTTGATCTCCCATTCCTGGTGAAAGAGGGTCTCCTTCAGGATTGGCACGAGAACGGGCAGCAAGTCTTCCCTGAAGACTCCCGCCAGCATGTCCAGCGCAGCGGCCGAGCATTTTCTCAAGTTCCAGTCGCTCAGCGATGTCTCGTCGTCGCCGCCGTCCTCGGCGTCGGCGTCGTCATCGTCGCAACCGCCGTTCTCCTCAGAGTGTTTGTTCATCGTCGGATGTGGGGTATGATGCGTTTTGGATTTGTGAAATCTTGGCCTGATGTCCTCCTCCTTGTCCGGTATCATCTCGTCCTCTTCGACGTCTCCTTTCAGCAGTATTATGTCGATCTCCGAGTATTTCATGCCGCCCACCTGCGAATTACATAAATCAAATAATGAAATGAGTGAAATAAATGAAATGGAGTTTAGATAATTCTTCGGAGCCTCACCAGAATGGGTATCAGTCTAGGTAAGTGCGGAGCGAGAGCCTCAGTGACGATTTCCTGCTCGGCGAGCGACAGCCAAAATTCGCAAGCCTCGAGGGCGACGTCGGCGTTCTGATCTTGCGTTCTCATCAGCATGTACTCGATAATGTTGTGCATGTGCGGAATCAATCTGTCGATCCGTACTTCGAGCAGCATCACCAGAGCCCTGCAAAAAAATGATCGGTAAAAAATCTGCTGCGGTAAATATATGTGGATTTTTTTTCTTCAAATTGTTATCGTGCTCGATTTTACCTGCAGACGTTCTTTCTGACTTCGGAATCCTCGTCGGTCGCGAGGTGAAAGAGATTTTCGAGAAAGCTGTCTATGTGAATCATCAGAGCTTGAGTTCTGCTAATGATGAATTGATTAACGCACGCTATAGCGTGCGAACGAATCCTCGGACTCGAGTGTCTGAAGAATTGAAGGAACTTTGGAATAAGAACGTTTAGGGGACGATCGAGAGCGTCCGAGTCCAGAACCTCGGCGGAATCTTCGCAGATCTTCTGAAGCGCCCCGAAGGCTCCTTCGCAGACGTTGTAATCGGGCGAGTCCAGCATCTGGCAGAGAGCCGGCAGAAGCTCCGGCCATGTCGGTAGTTCGCCTGCACATAAGAAACACGACGATTCCATTAGTTTGTCGTGTGGATAACGACGATGATCGTACATTTGCCAATGAGAAATAAAACGCGCGCCGTAAAAAACTGTATACAAACAAAAATTTATGAATTACTTAATGGTGTTTCTATTAATTATTCAATTAATCATTATAATGGTATTGAATCGTTTAACACAATATACATCCATTAATACAATAATACTGAATTGATTGTTACAATAATATTCAACCGATTATTACAATACAGAAGGATCTCGTTTATCCGGCCTTCGATCAACCGAAACTCCGCGTTATCCAAGGCACGCAGCTCATTCGAGTACTCCGTATCAATCGATGTATATATTCGAGTAATATAGAAAAATTCGCTCAAGCGAGCGAAACAGCTATGCCTGTGCTATACAGGCGAAGTAATGTGTGGTTGCTACTTTGTTACATGCAGTCCAATTATTTGTAGCTTTTTCAAAAACATAATAGTACTAAATGTTTTTGGAGCATGTATGCTTTTCGGATTATCCAAATTTTCGCTTATTCGAAGTACCCTCCCTCAACATTACCGTGGATTAACGAGGTTCTACTGTAATATTGAATTGATTATTACAACAATACCGAATCGATTATTACAATAATATTGAATTTACTATTTCAATATTATTGCATTGATTATTACAAAAATATTAAATTAATTATTAAAACAATGCTGATAATATCTCCTTTATCTCCAGATTACCTTTCGACGCGATAGTCGTGATAAGTATTCCGACGGTCGCCCTGATCATGGGCGAGGGATCGCCGACCGCGGAGAGGCATTCTTGCTTGATAAAATTCGTAACCTCGGGCACGAACTTGTGGAAGTGAGCTCTGACGTTGTTCTTCAATATCAGTCCGCTGAGCGATCTCGTAGGTACTTCTAAAGCAAACAGAAACGCACGTCGGAATATTAGTGACAAGTAAAAAAAAAAAAAAAAAAAAGTAAAAAAAATTCATCGCGGCTATGCTCACCTTCCGACGTAAGTTTCGTCAGGACGAAGATAAGGTAGTTGTTGAAGTCCGGAAACTTGTTGAGTTCTTCCAATTTCTGAGATCCGACTCGTCAAGAAAAACATAAACGGCTCGACGACAAAATTCCCCCCCCGCATACAAAACCCCAACTACCGAACAAGAAAATCGTCGATCGACCGAATCGCCAATGTCGCAGGTCGCCCGAACGTCGCACGTGAGAGCCCGTGTCCTTCGCGATCGGTAAATATTTAATCGATCGTACGTGCGTTTGACGCGAGACCGCGAGAATTAATCGTTCGCGGAACGTCGGAGCAAAAGCGCGAGGCTCGAAGCTTCGAGAACGAGCGCGCCTTCGCCGTAAAGAAAACCCTCGGCGCGAAAGATTCCGCGACGAAGCTTAACCATTTTCCAGTCCTCCCCGTCCGGCCCTGCACCGAAAAATCGTGTGGGAATCGACGCAAAGTCGCGAACCCCCGCGCCGACTTCCCGATCGACCGAACACGACAAAAATACAAACGAAGACTTTCGCGAGAAAGATTGCGAGAAAAAAAAAAAGTTCGGACAAAAGAAAAAACCGTTCGCCCGGCAGTGTCTCCCGGGCCGAGAAATTTGTCAATAAAAGCACGCCCTTGGCCGCTCTCACCCATCGACCTGCCGCTCGCCAGCGGCCTACTCACCCGCGCTAATCCTTTGTGCCTTTCGCTCGACGATTAAATAAGGATACTTGTTGTACGGCCCGCTGGGTCGCCGTATCGGGACTCTGAGACTCCTGGAGAAGCGTCAAAATTTGCCTTAGTCCTTCCTCCTGCGGTTGCCACGCCATTTTCATCGTGTTTTTCAATAGCACCACCGAACGCAGCCAGCCTTCTCTGACCTCACGGACGAACCGGAAGCCCCACGCGCAGTCACCCCCCACCACTCTGCCACGTGACCATTTAACGGGTTCTCACGTCGCCTCGACGCCGCCTCGTCGACGAACGGCAATGTTTATTATTAATTTGTTATTATTTGTCGGGGACGGGAGCGAACGTGCGCACGATCGCGAGCCACGATATTAACGATCTTTGGGATCATTTGGACAGACAATTGAACCGCGGCGAACCAGCGGAGCAGACGCACACTTCCGGTGAGCGCGGAGATTCGCGCCACTCGATTCGAATGCGAAAAAGTTTGGGAAAGTGGCGTGCTAGATTTGTAAATGCTAACACTCGCGGGGAAATATTATTTGACTGTTTCGGTGATACTTTTTGATTGAAATGTTTAAAAAATTTTACTATTAAAAGATTTTTTTTGGGAAATGTTTTTCAAAGATTTTTTTTTATATTTTTTTTTTGTAGGCTCACGAAATTGCATTGAAATTGTTTCGGAAGTGTTTGGCTTGAATGTTTTTTTTTTTTTATGTTTCAGCGAAATGTGAAAGATTGCATGGAGAATTCAAATTGCACATACAGAGCCGCATAAACAAGGAACATTGGTAGAAATATTTTTGTGAAGGATGAAATAAGAAATATTTCAAAATATTTTATGACTATGTTTCAGACATATTTGAGGTGTGTTGCAAGATTGATGTTTCTGAAGTGATTGAGGAACGTTTCGTTAGGATACTTTTATAGAATGTTTCAAAATATTATTTTCATATATTTTAGAAATATTTCGTAAGTTTTGAAAGATTGAAAATATTTCTAAGATGATTGCAAAATATTTCGTGCTGTAAGGACCGGGTATGAAGTAACGGCCAACTGCTGATGCTTATTACAATTTCAAGGCGAAACTAAATGACCTTGAAGATAGCTGCACATCAAATTTAATCTTCGACTGTGTCGATGCGATGCTTTAAGAAAAAAAAAAAAAGTTCGCTCGTGGAATTTTATTGTCCAATCGAACTTCCCCGAGCGAAGTTTGTGCGATTTTAAAGACAATCGTCATACTTTGAATGAAATTTACTTAGTCCAGTGCAGATATCATCGTAGTGACGAAACTACGGGCGATTGAGAGGAATATAATTGTTAGCAAAGCCTTTATTAAATCATTGTTGAAAATCTTACGTTCCTATTTTAGAGTTTACAATATCGCAGTAGTTATGCATTGAATCGTGTTGATTGCCCGATTAAATTAGTCAGCGTCGTCACGAACTTTCGCTTGTTATTGCAGTCTTGGGTTTCCATATTTGAATGTTCAAGCTGGACACAGCGAGCACTCCGTCCGAATAGTCCATCTATGAAAATTAAAATGAGCCGTGTATTATTGATCGGGGACGATTCGATGGACGTGGTACAGTTACGAGGAACTCGGTGTCGAAGTTATCCACCGCGTTCTCACCGACCTGAAAACCAACCGGTCGATTGGCGCATCCAACTCTGATTCCAACCTTCGAGAGCTTGATTTTACGGCGATATTGAAAAACAACAACGTAACACCAATCGTTATGGGTGTTGGATTTTCTTAAAACAACCCAATTCCAACCCTAAACGATTTTCCATTATCAAAATAATTTCGTAAAATCGGGCTACGGAGTTTTGTACAAATAATTTTGTTGAGTGAAAAATTCGTTTGTTCTGCTTCGAATATACAAACCTGTACTTTTTTTTTGTTTCATTTTAGTTTGTACTTTTGTTCATAAAACGAAGTGATACGATTGAAAAATAACAAAATAAAAAATTATGGACGTTTGCGGACAATAAGTTGTTGTAAAAAGCACAAACTTTTTTTTTACTGTGTAGGCGTTCTGCAGATCTGCTCTGCTGTGAGTTCTTTTACTTATAACTGTCCACTGCTAGTGTGTTTTTTTACATTGCCAAAGATACGTCCGCTTCGCGACACGGAATACATTTCGTCTGTTTTTATAACGAAAGAATGCTTATCAGACCACATTTGTTTGAAAACTTAACCCGGACTGAAAGCAGACGAATATAAGAAGGCCAATTTCAGCTGCGTGTATACGCGGATACACCTCGAATATTTCTGGATTTGGCCGATCAGAGCAGACCTGTATTTAGAAATGCACCCTTAGAGTCGGACATTGGGTCGTTTTGGGAAAGTCCAGCTATAAAGCGACTTTCTATTACGAATAACGATTGGTATCACGGTTAGTTTTAAAATGTTAACATGTATTTCTATCGCATGTTATATTATATTCTAAAGACTATTTATATGTGTAAAAGGACATTTGCCCGTTGATAAATAAATCAATAAATAAGTAAATATCAACCGAAAACCAATTTCCAGAATGTTGGTATCAGAGTCGATTTGGCGTACCAATCGACCGGTTGATTTGGTGTAGGTTATTAAAAAACAACCAAAATTCAACCAAAAGTTGTACGGTTGATTGGTCCGCTAGGGTGGATTGTCGTTGCGATTAATACCCTTTGGTCAGTCCCGATGAGACATCAATCGGATTTCAAACTTACACCGGCCACTTCGCCGTGCGGACATGACAGGCAGGCGATGACCTGCGGGGGGTCCGTGGGACTCAGGATCCTGACAGTTTTGTCCAGGGAACCGGTAATCAAAGAGCCGGACGTGCAGTGAAGGCTCGTTATGCCTCTGGCGTGTCCGGTCGGGTAACATTTCACTGGCTCGTAGTCTCTCTTCGGATCTAGAACGCGCAAATTTCCACCGCTGTCACCCACGTGGACAATATCTTTTTGCATCGCCATGCTCATCGGATAAAAGTCTTTGGAGATCTGTAACGATTATATGATTATTAGTCATGGTGATAGTGATAGTGATTTTTTTCGAGTACAGAGATCGAAAGCGGAGATTTCGTTACCTCTATAGTCTTCATAACGTTTCTCGTTCGTTGATCCCACACGGAGATCGTCCTGTCCTGACTCGCCGATAGAATGCAATTCGCGTTCATAACGATATTCAGCACGGGTCCCCGGTGGGGTCGGTAAGTGGCGAACGGAGCTCGACCCGTCCTCGGATCGAGCAATATCACATTTTTGCAAGATGAACCAGTCGCGAGGATGTCCATACTGTCGGACGACGTGATGCACAGCAATGCACCGGTGACGTCACTGCGATGGAAAGTATGATTATATAATATCGATAAAAACGTTGTAACAGGTAAGAGAATTTCGTCTCTTGACGTTCTACCCGCAAGTTGTCAAATTTTATTCGCGAGAACTTAGGCAGAGGCAAGCGTATGCGCACGATCTAATTGCTAGGCTCTTTTCAAGCAATGCGTGTATTGCCCGAGTCGAATTGTCAAATCCGATAAGCCAATGCTGCTGGAGGAGGCAGCAGGGTGTTCCACGAAACATGTTAGTTGACGGGAGGAGATTGACGAAAAAATTTTTTTTTTCAGTCTGATCGATCACTCCCTGATCGATATTGATAACCGACAGAAATCAGCCTTCGAGGAGTTTAATTATTTATCGAGATTATCGTCAAAACTATTATTTAAATTACAATTATTCTGTCTTTTGTCTAGTTAAGTTACGTCAAAATTGCGAAGTCTGTGTATTCTCAAAGGATAAAATTTATACGTAAGTCATGTCAATAAACTTATATTTTACCTATTAATTTCTCTGTTTGGCGCCGCTGGTTCTTGCAAATTTAATTTGTCCTGGGTCTTCCAATCGACCAATTACATAATAAGTCTTCTTGTCGATTAAAATTAGTCAAATTCGGAAACAGAATTTTGTTTCGGGGAAACTAATTAGCGACCAACAATAAAATTTCATCGTCGAATGAAAATCATAGAGCCCTGTCAGCTTATTTGGTCAGAATTGTCGAAAGAAAATAAGCCTGTCTCAACGTACAACTCGAATTTTGTAATCGGCTCGAGCCCCGATTCGCCGAGGCCCCACGATTTAACCGTCTTGTCCCAGCTGCAGCTGTAAATTGTGTTGTCGACTGCAGCGAGGTCCCATATCCATCCCTCGTGAGCCATCGTCCTCACGGCGTACTTTGACGAAGAACCGTCGATCTCCGACGCGTCCAGGTTCCAACATACCAGGGAACGATCGCGTCCGCCCGATACAACGGTTTTTCCTCCCTACAAAAAAAAACTTGACAATCATTTTATCACCGAAAAAATTATTACCTTAAAGATATCTGCACGAGAATAAATTTCATCGGGTTGTAACGGCTGTGTAAAATAAAATTCTACGAGTAAAGAATTTTGAGAGAAGAATTGACAGAGACTTGCCAAATATGAAATTCGATGTCATGCAGATAGCTTCAAGGATATAAAAAAATTATGCACCATTGAATACACTATGTATAAAATGTATAAATTTTTTTACGAATTGAATAAAGAGCGTGTGTACTATTTTTAGTTTTAGTTCCCAAAATATGTAATGTAACATAAATATATGCATATATAATAAAGTAAGGCATAATTACGTGACAATTCACGTAGTTATGCTTTACTTTGATCGTATATATCGTAGCTGTAATTTCATCGTAAATATCGAAAGGTTACGTTAAATTTAATTTCAAGTATTTTGTAATTCCTTTATAATTTCTTATTCGGAGCTCTAAAATTAGGATGTATTATATACGGATCGTAACAGAAAAAATCCGGCAAAGAACGAAATCCTGAATAAACATTGGTAAATTTGATGAACTCTTGGATGCAAAAATTTGGCGTACGTGCATGAGCAGCACTCCATCGATGCTCGTGCTGTCATGACCGCCTTCCAGTGCGAAACTCTCCACGGTACTCGGGTCGCTCCAGTAGGACAACTGTTTCTCCATCCCGACGCAGGACAGTTTCCAGAAGAGCTCGTCATCTTCGTCTGTAAATAGCATTACTTTGTGTTATCGTATATGGAAGAAATTAAAAAAAAAAATTATTTACACTCGCGACGGAAGTTAGCGAGCGTCAGAAGCGAATCGCAGAACGAACGAAGTCGGAAATTTTTTATTTGCAAGCTATTATGTTATTGCACACAGAAGACAATTTTTTTTTTAAGTTTACTCTCGAAACTGAAGTTGGCGAACATTGAAAGCAAATCGCAGAGCAAAAGAAGTCGGATACCCAGTACAAATCTTTACAGGGTAAAAAAAAATTCGTATGAAATTTAATGTATCGGTACTGAAAGTAGTTGTGCATAAATTGCTATATTAAATTTCATGTACAATTGTGATGAGAAATTAACATACAGAGTATATATTAAAAACGTTAGAAATGCTTTATCTTCAATAATTTACTTCAACTTCACTATAAAAATTCATGAATTTTTCATCGCCATTGTACATTAAATTGAATGTACCAGTTTTAGCATGAAAACTTACAGTCCGGTGCATTAAACTTACAATTTTTTTAAACAGTCTGTAGCAGTAACAGCTCTACATCAGCAGATCAAATACTTGTTCACAATAAGGTATCAAATTTCTTTCGCTTTGCGATTGGCTTTCAATGCTCCCTAACTTTGGTCTGGAGCGTAAAGAAAAAACAATTTCTTTTATGTACACATAGGACATTTTATTTATAAGATTTAAAAAACATAAAAAATTCTCTTCTATGTACAATGACATATAACATAACAAGTAACATAATAACATATGTGTTATTATGTGCGCATATAGAAGACTATTGTTTTTTTTATTTGCGCTTGAAACTGAACTTAGCGAGAGCATTCAAAGCAAATCGCACAACAAAAGAACTCAATGATAAATATTTAATCCGCAAGCTATTATGTTATTGCAAATACAAGACAATTTTTTTTTTTTTTTATTTACACTCAAAACTGAACTGAGCGAGCATTGAAAGTGAATTGCAGAGCGAAAGAAGTAAAAAACCATGTCCGGAGCAAATATTGAATCCATAAGCTATTCTAAAGTTACAATTGCAGTGCCCAGTACGCACGAACCTAATAATCGCTACAGCACGATATTTCACGTATGTACTGAACAACAGTGCGCGCGAGGAGGAAAATGCGCTACGTGTGGGTTTTAGCTAACCAGGTGGCAGAACCGGATATCTCGAGTTTGGCCAAATTTGGCTGATCCTTATTTTCCACAGTGAGTCATCTCTCAGTATCCCATAAAACTGCTTGCAGACGCGTCCGAGGCCGTGCACGAGCGTCGACGCGTCCAGGAACGAGCATATATGGAGGAATATCTGCAACATTCATAAATAATAAATAACCCATTAAAAAAATCGTTCGTTCTTCGCCGCTAGTCTTCGCCTTCGACGAAATCTTCACCGAAATAAATGAATAAACATAATAAAACGAGCGACGAATCGACAAACGATAACGAATAGTTTTTCGTCTCACGCACTTTGTTTACAAAAGTAAAAAAACAGACGATCAGACGCGAATCGGAGGAATTTAAAAATGGCCGCCGTCAGCTGACGACTGATTGGGTCGATGGACGCCATTCGTTGCTCTCATAACCGCAACACCTGACAGAACAACAAATTATTCGTCGAGATCGTCGATCCTCCGAAAATACTTTTTGCAAATTCGTATTTTTATTAAAAAAATGTATTTTTTTTCTTTAATTAATTTTTTTTTTTTTTGTGATACAAACCTCGACCGGCAGATTGAGCAGCGAGAGTGTCGGAGAAGCGTCGTCCGCACAGTCATCGTCGACCAAAACATCCTCGATCCCTTCCGCGGACATGACGATTCCGTGCACAAACCCAAGGTCGCTCGTGTCAGTTTCACGCTATCTTGTCATTCGACGATTGTTAACGATCGTGCTCTTTGTTCGCGCGACGAGCCACACGCTCGGTGGATTGTTAAAAATACAAACGTTATATCCGCGCGACGCTAACGTTCGAGGCGGGAACAGTCGACACTTTTTTTTTGTTCAATCGAGGTTTTCGAAACGCTCTCGAAGATAACAACACGACGTGACTCGACCCATCCTCCGAGCGAGCGCTGACCGAGATCTGCGTTCCTTTTTCAGCGTCGCCACCGACTGCCGTCGAGTCTCGCGCGGAACAGGGCCGGCAACTCGCGGCTCTGCGGGGGCTGCGAAGGCGAAAGGCGATTTCTCGCTCGACACGCTCGAGAAGGATCGAGAGCCCAATTATTGCACGTTCGCCGATCGGCTCATCGCTCGCGAATTCCAATTTGTAATTAAGGCAAAGAGGTATCAATGAATTACACGGATTCCGGCAGTTATTAATTGGTCGAGACTTCATTTTTTTTTTTTTTTTTTTTGTGAAAATAACCGAAAGCAATGGCAAGCTGGTAGTTTCTATTTTCCAGAATCGATTGATTACAAGAAGACAATTTTTTCTTTATTACGGAAGAAAATAGTAGGAGAGTCCAAATGTACTGGTTTACGGACGCGGTTTCGGACAATTATTAAATTTCGAGAATTCTGATGTATGAATCTAAGTAGTTCATATTAACTAACAGAATTTCGTTGCCATTTATTAATTGAATAAATGAAAAAATTATATTTACGCGAAACAATACTGAAGATAAGCTACGCAGAAAGGTGGCTAACTTAACTTCTTTGAGCCGTCCGATTATTAGGTCGCGTATGCAGTAACGCTTGTACCAATTTTCGGACACTCTGTCGTCTGTCTTTTAACAAAATTTAACGAAATTTAACAAAATTTAACAAAATTTAACAAAATTTAACAAAATTTAACAAAATTTAACAAAATTTAACAAAATTTAACAAAATTTAACAAAATTTAACAAAATTTAACAAAATTTAACAAAATTTAACAAAATTTAACAAAATTTAACAAAATTTAACAAAATTTAACAAAATTTAACAAAATTTAACAAAATTTAACAAAATTTAACAAAATTTAACAAAATTTAACAAAATTTAACAAAATTTAACAAAATTTAACAAAATTTAACAAAATTTAACAAAATTTAACAAAATTTAACAAAATCTAACAAAATCTAACAAAATTTAACAAAATTTAAAAATTATTTGAAAATAATTTAGGCTTTAACTTCGTATAACTTTTTTTGCTGTGCATCAACCAATGTTTGTAGTGACGTTTACAAGTGTCATATTGGATTTCTGATACTTAAATTCGGAATACATCGAATCTGCATAGGAGTGTCCGAGCATTGGTACTGTTATAGGTTTACCATATAGATTTCGACGGTTCAATGAACTCTCATTCGTGAGTGGGTGTGTAACATACAATAAACTTTATTCTTTTTTTTTTTTTTGCAAAAATTCGTTACAATTCACCGAGCAATAACATTTTTTTTCTTAATTTTACTTAATTTTTTAGACCCATACGATATATTCTCTGTTTCGCTCCAAACAGACAGCTAATTAAAAATTTCTACTCTGTTCACCCATCGATATATAAAATTATTTCTATTACATACAATCATATAGGACTCCAAGTCATTTATTTAAAGCAGAGCTGGGCGGTACTTGAAGTACCGGGCACTTGTTTGGTACTCCAAGTATCAAAGTACTTTTTCACTAATTACAAGTACCAAGTACAAGTACTTTTTTGCAAATTGTATGTACCAAGTACAAGAACTTTTTTGCGAATTATAAGTACCATTAATTTGGATCAAATGTGGATAAATTTGACCCATTTAAATTATATGAAATTTAACATTTTTTTATGTTCCCAAAAAAGTGCAAAGTAATTTGCACACAGTTTCCTCTATGAGAATGCCAAAATCGATCAACGAAGCTTCTCACAGATAAAGTTACACGCAAAATTATTAATAAATGAGAAAGCCATGTGGAAATTACTTGGCACATTTTTTTTAAAACCCTACATAACGCTTAACGCTACGAACCTAATTGCGAAAGGTACTTGAGTAATAGTTCAAGTACACAAAGATGATGACTCGATGCTTCAAGTACTTGTGACACTTATTACATTGCCCTCAAAGTATTTTTCGTTGCCCTGTCCAGCTCTGCTTTAAAGCAAGTGCCTGAACTTACTCTGCAGCATTCATCCCAGACCAGCTAAAAGTATCGACGACAAAATGCTCGCATCGAATCACCCAAACTAAAATCCTACCGCCCTTTCGAGACTGAATTAGTATGTACAATTGTTTTGTTCCATATAAAATTTTTCTAGAATAACAAAATCATTGTAAAGACGATTTTTTTTTTTTTACGTTACCGAAAATATCGACTTCATTCGCCCGCAATATTTATCGGCACATTGCCTCCTCCCCATTGCCTCTTTATCCTCGTCCTTTCGTATATTCGATATTCCCAATGAAAAAAAAAAAAAAATACTGCAGTTAATTATCACAACGTAGTACAAGGTTTATGCTGACGAAACAACGTCGTGTAGTTGATGAGACCGAAAGCGACGAGAGCGCCGCAGGCGGATCCTAGCTGCATCACGACGCCAACGCCCAGAAGCCCTCTGGGGCCGAGTCTTTGCCTGACCGTCGAGGTTATCGACAGTTTGAGGTACGATATAATTCCCGTAAGAGCGATCCAAGCGAGGACCGCCAATGTAGCGCCGAGAACGGTGTCTCGCATCGGTGGAATCGGCGACATAGCCGCCAGATACACAGCGTAGATGCACGTTAATGAACCAAGAAACGACAGGGCATCGAGGACCCTGGGATTGACAGAGCCGCTCCACAGATAAATCACACACGCCGCCGGATTCGCTATACTGGCTAGAGTCACGGCTAAATGGAACGCCATTTTGCCGTAGGGCAAACACGAGTAAGTCTGCACACCCGGCAAAAATCCATTGCCCATAAGACAAACGAGCCCGAGGAGAATGTGAAAGTAGACGGTGCGCGCCGGCCCGACGTCATTTTTATCCTCGACTTTCGCCGCTACGAAATTTTCACCGTCGACGCATTGTTCTTTGTCGTCCCGAGAGCCGGATAGGTCGGACTGCGAGGAGGGATTTTCACCGCCGATCGATGCAAGACACTGCAGCAGTCTGAACGCGCAGAGGGAGAGCAGGAGGATCGAGAAAATGAAGATAAAATAGTCTCTCGGTGAGAAACGCGGCTCGGATGAGATTTCCTCTGCGCCGCCATCTCGGTTCTTTCTGCACTCGGTCTCGCCGCCGACGCCTTGAAAAAACGCCACGACGCTCGGTAAGACACCGCTCAGACCTTCGCCGATGAAGTAATAGATCAGATATTTTTCGTTGCAGTTGCGCAGATAAGGCATGAAGAGCACGGAACTGGTGCAACCGACGAGGGCGATGAAAAACCCGCAGACGAAAAGGGTCGCGCTGTGCTCAGCGCCATCTATGAGGGACGTTTTGTCGTAGAGAAACGCCAGAAGACCCATCGAGAGCGTTCCGGTCAGCAGTAGTACGAGGACGCACAGAGACTCGTCCAGGGACGGGTAACATTTTTTGGCGATCGTGTAAACTATCGGTCCGACGTTCGCAGCTTGGATCACTACGACCAAGTAGGCGGCGAGATTCCAGGCCTCCGGCGCCGAAGCCACCAACAGGGGGAGCTGCACGTAGATTCCGTTGACACCGATCCAAGCCGATATCCCGAAGACTACGACCAGAACGTGCACGAAGTGACGATTCGACAGTGCGTGCTCTCTCGCTTCCTCGTCCGACTTTTCTATTGTCTCTGTCATCGTTTCATCGTTGCTCGTCAAACTACGATGCGCGTCCTTGTCCCTGAGCAATAAGTCACTGTTATCACTGACGGTTGATCCTTTGATTATACATTTTCTTTTTTTTTTTTTTTTCGAGACTGCCATCGTTCGTGGCCCGGATAAGCAAGCGCTACGAAACGGAGCTGTTGGCGCGATGTTTGCGAGATTCGATGCTCATGTCGCAAATATTGGCCCAACTGCTTCGTGTAATCGTTTCGTGGCACTTGTTTATCCGGGGGTATTTCTTCTGTATCGCGTGACTGAAACTAAAGAGGCGTATGTTCTTGTACAGAGACAATGCATTTTTTTTCCCCGACTTCGATCAAATGACCACGTATCTTGCGTGCCGTATGGGCGGAAAATCGCATATCGTTAATGAATGATCATTATGATCGAGAATGAATACTCAGGCTTGAACATTCCATTTAACGTGTTTTAAAGAACGAGCAAATTCGATCGTCCTGTGCTACGAATAACTCAAGCTCAGCAATTCCGCGTGAAATATATCGATTTTTGTGATTCGTAGTTTTAACTATAATTCTTTTAAATTTATCGCTGTTTATAACGTGTTAAATCTGACGATTATTGTAACTTTTACGATATACGCGTTTGTAATGTATTCTTATCATTATATAAAAGGGGAAATTCGAGAAATAAAGCTCTATTTTTCCCGAGATTTTAATCGTCATTGGCCAGTATGACAATTTCGTGACGCAAGAAATGTGGTTATTTCAACGAGGTCGTAAAAAAAAAGCGCCGTACACTACACGGGTCGTAGCGGATTTTCACCTTGTGTAATTTCTGCAAACTTCACACTCGGCGAAAATTGCGCACTTCCCTACCTTGTAGCATAATAAACTATTTTTAATTTCAGTCACTCAATATGTCTTCTATTCGCAAAATTGTCAAGCAACTGAGAATTGTTTTTTTTTTTTTTTTTTTTTTTCAACGAAAAAGATGCCCCAGACTGAAAGGATCGACGCATTTTTTACTTTTAAATTAGCTATTTCTTTTTTTAAGTTTTACCGCGTATTCACTTGTCGCAAGAAAACTCACGATTGTAGCGCACACATGTAAGATAAGAGTGCGAGATGTTAAGAACGTTCATCCCCTCCAAGTAAAATTGTGATTATCTGTCGAATGTCTAAGAAGTGTCGTCACTCAATAGTTCCATCGATCCCGGCGGATAAGCAACGATTCGGTAGTCACTCGAAAAATCACAACATCTATATCTTTTTTCTTCGAGTACGGGAGCCTCGTTATGTATCGTGAAATTCTTAATTGGATTATAATTACTTATTCTCTTTCAGCCTATGTGCGAGCACCGTGTCCCAATCATCGCAGCTCTAAATCCCCGTTGTAGATAGAATGACGTGAGTGTTTCGAATGACTCCGCACAATTTTACGAAGAGAACAAAAATGCACGATCCTTACCTACACGCTCGGCATGATCCACTAACGGAATTCGAAAGAACGCCGTTGCTTTCGTTGCACTTGCGTATCTTCCCCTTTGGCAATGTCATTTTTCTTGTTCTCCACGCCTCTGATAACGGCAACTATAAAATTTATCTGCTACATTACCGACGGTTGTAAAGCACATAAGACGATAAGACGTTATTTTTCTTTTTTATATTGCAGCGAGCAGCGACAATGGGCACGGATCGACCGACCAATAAACAAACAAATAAACAAGAAAAAAGTTAATATAAATTGATTGTACGTTGTTAAAAATATGTCATTTGAGATGCCGTTGGTCGAAGAGCAAAGTAGCTGATGCGAACATCTTTGCCAGTGTCCGCGAAGAAGTTAAGTACACTTTTTATCGGTAACCTGTCCCATTGCCAGCCCATTCTGAACTTCACCCTAATGTAACAATCTACAGTGGAACCTTTCATAGCGTACTCAATGCGGAGACAATGCCATGGTGGCCGTTTTTCCCAGGAAAAAAATTCCCTGACTTTTCTTTGACCAATTAAACATTTTCCCAAGCCAAACTTCTAACGACTTCTATTTAAAAATATTAATCATGCAAATAAAAATGCGTAATTATTGTATTGTAAAAAAAACAGAATTGAACATTACTTTAATACTGTCTTTTTTTCGTGGTTTTCATTTATGTACTTTCTATTTATTTATAGAAGCTTTGGCGACAATTTACTGTTTCCCTGATTAATTTTGAAATTCCCTGAATTCCCGATTTTCCCTGAGCGCTGTCCAATCACAAGCCAGAACCGGCCGAAGTCGGCCGGCTATTGGTCTTCCATTCCCCTTCTCCCGCACTCGCGCAGTTCCGTCTTTGCAGACCGCATACGCTTTAACAGGTTCGACTGTACCGCGAGCGATAAAATAATTGAGACCCGGCATCGCACCCGTGCGTGTTTTTTTTTTTACTATCAAAGTCTGCACGATCAATCAGTTGCCAGAGACCTCCCGGAATACCCTCGTCACGGAAAGTGTCGTTGCTAAATTAATGTCTCAGTCACAACGGAACGAAAACGTCCCACATTGCAAATCGAAAGAGCGCCTATGCGCTTAAATCAAGCAATTGATCCCTATTAAAAGTCACCGAACGAAAACCACTGGCGACTCGCTTATTGCCTCGAACCTGAACTTCCCGATGAATCCCGCGAATCGATTTCACTCAACTACTTTGCAACCAATTATCGAATCGTTGCAAATAATAATAACAATAATAACAGTCGCGCCCGATACACGATCGTGATTCGCGATTCGAATCACCGTCTTTATCCGGCTCGAGTATCGGCCAGACACATGAAACTATCAATGCCGAGTCGAGTGACGAAATTGCACCAGCCAAATGGATGAGACTTCGCAATCGTGATATCGGGTGCACTCGAGGGCTTTCGAGGGAATCGTTCGTTTATCTTCGATCGCGTCGAATCACGACGATCGTCGACAACAGGAACACTTATCAGTGATATAACTTTTTAAGTACGCTAAGTAGTACGAATTTTTCTTTCTTAGGACTTGGCTCGCGACTCCGATGCAATGAGTTCCCTAATGTAATGAGTTGCCCGAATAGGGTCTGAAGAGCGTCGTGAGCCATCTTCGCGAAGTCTGCGAGTCCGTTCGCGAGTAGCCAAGACGTGACGACCGAAAGCTCGTCGTCTCGTGACGTGAACGTCTATATTGATGTAAAATGCCGCTCATGACTTTTTCGCTCATTTTTTCCTTCACAATTTTTTTTCACGGATGATCATCGCCCCAGCATGTCAAACGATCATTGAAAACGATCGCGAAACGACTCAAAAAACAACCGGTCGTTTTGTGCCATTTCGGCGGCTACCGTGCGACCAAAACAACGACCAGTTTTTCCTTTCGGCTTGGTTGTATTTTCTTTAATGACCCAAAAACGACCAAAACACGACTGATACACGTTGCAGCAGACGTTACCTCGATAGTTTTCGGGTCGTTAAAGAAAAAGACGACCAAATCTAAACCGACAAAATGGTCGTTTTATTGGTTGTTTTACGGTCGTCAAAACGGCACAGAACGACCGGTTGTTTTTTTGGTCCTATGGTGGTCGCTTGATTTGCCAGGGGGACTTTTCGGTCATCTTCGTTAATTCAGCATTCGTCATATCACGGTCACGTGACGGTCACCTTATGGCTTCGCATCACCGGCCACGTTACCGCAAGGCAGACGTTAGTACGATTATAATTAAAAAAAAAAATTCTCCTAAGTCTCGAAGACTTCATTGTCCGGTGATTGCCGAGCAAGGCGAGTACGAGTTGAAGGTCTTCGTGTAGTTAACGAGCATGAAGGTCGTGATGGCTCCGAGGAGCGAGCCGACTTGGGTCGCGACACCGATGTAGTAGAGTCCCCTGCCCGGATCGGGCCTGAAGAGGGTCGTTATGCCCATCTTCACGAAGCCTATGAGCCCGTTTACGAGGACCCAGGAGGCGACGACAAGGAACTCGCCGAGCCACGATCCCTGCAGCGGCGGCGTCGGCGATCGAACCGCCAGGTAGAGGACGAAGCCGGAGAGCAACAGAATCGCCCCGGTGAGCCAAGTGAGGAAACTCGGTGACTTCGGGTCTTTAATGACGAAGCCGAGGCACATGGCGAGCGGGCTCGCGATTGAGGCGAGCGTGACCGTCAGGTGATAGGCAACGTTGCCGTAAGGCAGACAAGAGTACGATTGTATGCTCGGCAGCGTGCTGTGACCGAGGAAACAAATTACCGACATCATGAAGAGAAGATAGCAGTAGGTTTGTCTGGACATCGTCCAGCCGGATGTGGTCTTGTAGCTCGGCGGGGCGTTCGTCTCAGTCGGAAGGGTCTCCGTGCTGTCCGGCAACTTGACACGCTCGCCACGGGCGACACGGAAATTGTTCAGGCCGAAGAAGGCGACGAAACTCAGCGTGAGAATAGCCCCGATGAGGATGAAGAAGAGCTCCGGCGAGAAACGCGGCTTCGGATAGAACGTCTCGTAACTCGGCGTCGAAGCGTCCGCCCTGGTCGTGTTCACGCACTCGGGGTTCCCTCCGACACCCTGGACGAGCGCTATCATGCTCGGGACGAAACCGCTCAGCCCCTCGCCGACGAGGTACGTTACCAGGTATATCTCTCGGTAGTTCCTCATGTAGGGCATGAAGAGGACCGAACTCGTGCAGCCCACCACTGCGGTCACGAACATCAGACCGAGGAGCGACGTCGAGTGGAGCGCACCGAATATCTCCGATGTCCTGTCGTACGTGAAGGCCATCGCGAATATCGCGCATGTCGCCATACCGAGCAGCGCGTAGATTATGTAATGGTCCCGCACCCAAGAGGCGTATCTGCAAGATAACAAAAATATTCTCGTCAGTTTTGTTTTTTACACTTTGCACGCGCCGGACGGAGCGGAAGGGAGAAATTTTATTTTTCTGATTTTTTTTTTGTAACTTCTCGGTAACGTGGATACGGACTTTGTGTACATTTGCTTTTATAATTAATTACATGCTTCCACAGGAAGTGAATGGAGATATTTGAATTTTTGTTTATTCATTTTAACTCTTCGGATACGTACTTTGTGTACATTTTTGAAGAACAGTATTTTCTTTTGGGGAATAAATTGCACATTTTGGACGGAGCCAAATGGAGAAATTTGAAGAAAAAAAATCGGTTTTTTTTTTCACTCCTTGGGTCCGTGAATGTACGTACTCTGTGTTAATTTTAAAAAATAATAAATGGAGACACATATTATTATTATTATCGCTATTATTTCAATTTTCAGAAAGCAAGTTTACACAACTTATAAAAATCTGCATCTAAGTAAATAAATTTGCACCAAGTCTTTACGTGATCATGTGTGCATCTAACATGTTCTTAAACTGATTCATCGATTCTGAGTTGATTATCAGAGCTGATAGTGCGTTCCATGCATCAAAACAAATCAATTTTTTTTTAAAGCTTCTCCGGTCCTTGGATACGTACGTGTACATTTTCAAAAATAATAAATTGCACGTCTCGAACAGACCCGAATGGAAAACTAAAAAAAAACCATATTAAAAAAAATAAATGCCTCACTTTGGCGAATACATACTTCGTAAACATTGTTTAAAGAATAAATTACAAGCTTCGGCTGAAACCAAACGGAGAAAGTTAAAAAAAAAAGAATATATATATTTTGTTTAACTCTTCGGCTCTGTAAATACACATTTTGTCTACATTTTTATGAATAATAAATTTTATTGAATAATAAATTAGAAACTTCAAACGGACCCAAACGGAGAAATTTCAAAAACAAATTAAGATTATTTTTTCATCTTCTCAGATCCGCCGATATGTATTTTCTATATACTTTTTAAATCAATAAATGAAATTATTCAAACAGATCCAGACGAAGAAGTTAGAAATGACTTTTTTCTTTTCAACTTCTCGTCTCCGCGGATACGTACTTTGTGTACAGAGTGTACAGAATGGGTCCCAGATTGGCGATCTGCACGAGCATGACCATGTGAGCTGGAAGCGTCCATCCCTCCGGCGCAGTGTTGACCAGCAGCGGCAATTGCACATAAATACCATTAATGCCGATCCAAGCGCTGACTCCGAACATCAGAGCCAGCGCGTCGACGATTAATCTGCGATTGCTGAGACGTTGCGAAAGCGTGTTACTCATGATCGGTGGAATGTGAATTAGAACCGGTTTTAAAGCAAATTTAAATTTCTTTTTTTTTTCAATTAAAAACAATTAAGAATTTTTAAAAGTCATCGAGCTCGTTCGAAATATCGTGCGGAGCTTTCACGCGCAGCGGGCAGTCGACATAGCGTAAAACTTTCCGACCGACAGACGGAGCGAATAGGTTAAGTCATCGGGTCAGAAGTTCGAGGTTGCGAAAACTTTTCTTTTCCCCTCCGCTTTTCGATTCTTCGTGCAGTATCGAACATTCGTGCCTCGATGACAATTTCACAATTCGTCCGGTTTTGCCAGCGGACGACGCCGACGAGCGCTCCGTAACAAATGGAAGGTTTATTATTTTTGAAGGTTAACGCTCGTGTCTCGTGTTGAACTCGTCGAGGCGAATTTTCGTCCACGCGGATCGTCGGAATTTTAACGCCCGGTCATCGTCACGCTCGAGATTGCTCGCTCGCGATTTCATTCACTGACTTAACGAGATTCAACGATTTTTGGCAAAGAGCGGACACGCGAGTGTACGCGGAGCAACGTACGCTCGCATACTGGTGGACTGTGAGGTGTTTTGAAAGGACGTGAAGTGAGCCGATGACAGAAACGATTCGGGGGGAAATCGTCGCCCACAGAAAGTCGCGCATGCGCAATGCGACGTGTCGTCGATCGAATCACTCATCGTTTTTTCCCTCTCGGTGCATCATTTCCATTGTTATTATGTCGTTTTTAAGGGAAAAAACGTCACAAAGTTTCTACTTTTGAAAATATGTTACAAACTTTCTACGTTTCTACTTTTGGAACTAAAAATCACGAGTCCTATAAAGCGATGAATGAGGCTTTTTTTTTTTTAAAGAATTTTTAAGAATTCTTTTTCTCCATATGGATTCTGAGATTCATGAGCTCAAAGTTGTGTCAATTAGCATAAGCTAATTGAAAGTGAAAAGCGACATTCTTTTTTTTTATACATATTTTTTCAGACTACTTTATTAGAATTTCTTTTTTCTGATGTAATGACATTCCCACATGGTACGGCCATATTTTTGATAGGCTTCAATAATATTTCTTTCAAGTGTTCAAAATATTTTATCAATAGTAACAAATATTTGTGAAATGTTTATGAAACATTTCGAAATTTTTTTTTTGTCCGCTCACAAATCTTATATTGTGAATGTTTCAGAAATGTCGCTGATACATTTTTTAACCATTTCAAGGACATGTGAAAGATTGCATCATCAATACAAATTGCATATACACGCTCGCATAAACGCGGAACATTGGCAGAAATATTTCCGTGAAACATGAAATAAAAAATATTTCAAAATATTTTATCACTATGTCATTCAGCAAATAGTAAGTATATGTTTCTTATGTATATGTTTCTGAAATATTTAAGAAACGTTTCGTTGGAATATTTTGTTTCAATACAACGTTTCAAAATATTATATTCATATATTTAATAAATATTTCGTGCTATATGGGTATCCGAAAAGTTACCTTTTATATACAGGTTAGCTTATAGTTACCATCCGGACGGACGTATGTGACCCATTTACATCACTTTTTCATTCCAGATGTATTTTATCTACCTCAGTATTCTTCAATACGTTATCATCCTGCTTATCCTGCTTATCCTGCTTACATTTTCATTTTTCCTCGTTCCCCAAGGAGTTCCCATTCGATTTCAATATTTCTCACACGCCACTCTCGAGTTTTATGGCTATATGGTAAAAATCCGCCGCTAGGTGGACACACCGGAGCCAGCCACGAACACAGGAAGAGAGATGGAGTGAGACGTGTCGTCGGGTCGATGGATCGTCGCGAACGGGAGAATCGCGATCGACGTACGTCGTTAACGTCTCCCAGGAGTCCGTCGTGCTGCACGCGAAACACACTCGCATGTGCATCTCCATGGTATCCGTGTGTGTAATCAATTTGCATAATATGTGAGCGAACGCGCCTCTGATTACGTCCATTTATCACCGATGTACGGAGGCGCACGGGCAGCGATGAATACACGTCAGCTGTTCGCCAAAGCGATTTATCCAACGAAGCGCATTACCATTTTAAACTAAAAGTTCTGGACGTCTTTCTGCGAATATGACGAACCGATAACATCTACCGCTTCCGGGTCTTCTCTAGAGTCAAGGAGGTAATTTATGGAACGGAGTGTATAACAAATGATTTTCGGAACTTACGTTTCAAGCTGTGCACGTCAGTTATATCGCAACGCGAAGTACGCGTTACGCCCGCGGGGGGTCTCTGATAACATTGTCAGCGTCGTAACTCCTCGGTCGGCAGAGAGAGGCAGAGCGAAAATTTTGAATACACTTTTCTTTGTAATGATTCTATGAAATGAAAAACCGTGTCGGAGAAAAATTGTTTTAAAATATTTTGAGCTTGCGCAGATAATTTGAGCTTGTGCACTCGCATGCAGATTTTATTTATTCCGAATTTAAGTATTGGAATTCCAATTTGTCACTCGTAATCGTATCCACAAACGTTATTTGATGCACAGCAAAAATGTACGCAAGGTTTACAACTTAATTAATCGACGTGTTTTGGAAACTAGAAACTATCGGCTTCAAATTCGTTTCAGTTGTTTTCACAAAACAATTGTTCTCGACCAATTGATAACTGGCAGAGCGAAAATTTGGAATCTGGGAACGCTCTTAAGGTAGTCTTTTCGTTGTGTCCGGTGCCACCTAAGTTCGAGGCGGAAGTTCGAGAGATTGCAAACACTTCTCGATGGAATAAAAATTTGATAAAAAATCGAGCATATGAAAGATGCTGATAAAATTGTTTCTCATAATAATAATTCCAAAATATTATTAACAATATTGTGAAGACTATTCGCAAGGACTACCTTAATCGTCCGAGCGTTGATACCTTTACCTCATATAACAAATGATTTTCGGAACTTACGTGTCAAGCTATGCCGTACTTGCATCGTGCGATGTATATAGTTATATGCAGTACGTAGTACACGTTACGCCCACGGGGGGTCTCTGACAACATCGTCAGCGCTTGTAACGCTTCGGTCGGACTATAACTCATCATCGGTTATGAGAGCCCTGGTTTTTTGTTCGTACTTACCCTTCAGGCGAATATCGGAGTTTCAACAGTTTTGCGTTTCGCCCGCACGAGGCGTTAATGATTCGACTCTTTCTCGATTGGGCTGCTGTTGCCGAACACAACAATCTCGATTATACGCCAAGTCATTGCAATTACTTCACCGACAACGATATTTTTTTGCCTCACTCTACGACGCTGCATAAGAGAAAAAAATCGAGGTAACTACGTGATTACGTTGAGAGATAATAACGAGTTATAAAATGTTGACAGGAAGTTGCCGACTTCCACCGACTGTTCTTGCGCACACACACACACATATATCTATATATATTCTATTCGCTAATTTTCCTCGGACAACTCTCGATTGTCAGTTCTGCAAGTTTCGTCCCAGACGAGCACCGACTGAATCGCTCGCGAGATGGAGGGAGAATCTCTCCGGTGAAACTTCGAGTCGAAAGTTTGTTTCTCGCTGGCTCATCACACTGACTAGGGGGGGGGGGGGGGATAACTTTTCGCATAGCAGTTTCCTTCGTTGCTCGCGTTGTCCTATACTTACTGTTATTCGACTCTTTGAGAATCCTCGCTGAACTTTCCGCTACTCGTGTATTTATCCGCATTTCACCATCGAGCCAAGCTATAAGCGGCGAATTTTGTTTTCTTTCTTCCCGTAGAATTTTTCGATGGCGCATATCTATACAACGTAGCGGGACTGTCGATAGGTTATCGAAATAAAAAACCGAATAGGCTTCGTTTTGAATATAGCAAGAACTTTATAAAAGACGAGGCAGACCCACAGATGGTTTAAGTACATTTTTCTTGTAGTGATACGTGTATCGAATTATTTTTTTTGTTTGTTTTTTCTCTTTTTTTTTTTTTCATCACCTCCCAAAAAAGCATTTTTCGAGAACTCGTGTCGTTCGTATTATTATGTTTTGTGTTTTGTTCGTTTTTCTTAAATTTTTTTTTGTTCAGTTGGTTTTTTGTTGGGCGATGCATTACAAGTATTTCAGGAAGTTTACGACTATCATTAGCTACAATATGTAGAGGGAAACGAAAGAGACAAATATACATTTTTTTTGTTTGTTTGTTTTAAATACGATAATAATGACGGCAAATTGCGTGCATCGAATTTCTTTTTTTTTTTTGTTTTTCGGTATAGGAGTTATTACAGCGAGATGTTTCACAGTGATCGTAATAATTCGAGTTTTCCCTCCAGCGGGCTGAATTTTACAGACTGAAACATATGCCGATTATATTATTATTTTTTTTTTTTTTAATTATTTTTTACATCATTGTCTCTTGCACACCGCGATTTGAGACCGCTACTGCCGCACAGCTGACGACGAACTTTGCATGTTACACGCGGGCCCGAAACCCAAAAGGAACGTTCTCGTCGATTGAACAAAGGAATGTCGTTTCGTTCGGGCTTGCAGTTTCTCGCGACGTATTATTAGCCAGTCGGTTTACAGAGTTTCCCACCTCGGCCGTCGGAGCAGCAATAGCAAGAGGAAACAAAAAAATCTCCTCGGTCAGACACACGCTTTGATCCCGAACGCGATTAACAATTTTTTTTCGTTAAATAAATGCTTCCCCGTCGTTCATCAATTATTCGATTACTCATGGCAAATATATCATCGCAAACATCAATCATTCTCATTGTAAACATCAATCACTCTCATTGCAAACAGCGTCGATTCGACTCTCGTCAAAGTATCGATTTCAACGACGATGATGTTTTATTTTTATTTTTTATTTTTTTTATTTTTTTATTTTTTTTAAGATCTCATTTATCGTAATAATAAATACAGCTCGTCGTTATTTAGGATGAAGCGAATCTAAATTTACGTTTACCCTGTCACAGACGAGTGTATGTTTATAGCTACTAACCACTCTTGTTACATTAATGAATCGTCAGCATATTTAGCGTGTTTGTGTGTTTGTTTTCCCTTCAATCTTCGTTTTCAATTGACAGGCGATTTTTTTTTATTTTATTTTGTTATTTTTTTTTTGGGAACCAATCCTGAAGCGTTTGTACGAAGATTAATGTGGCTCGGGTTACACGGATCTCTTTTCAACGCAGTTTGCCCGATAAACTTTGTTCTACCGTGAAACTTTGATGATCGATAGATTCTTAACTTCAGCCACGTAGCACGCTATATTTTTAAGTGATTTTAGAAATATTCTCACTCTTTAAAATCTCACGAAATATTTCTCGAATACATGAAAATAATATTTTGAAATATATCATCAAATTATTCCAATGAAGAGTTTTCACAAATATTTCAGAGACATTAATCTTTCGATACATCTGAATTATTTCTGAAACATAAGTGATGCAAATTTTTATATATATTTTTTTTGTTTCGTCTTTCACCGAAATATTTCAGCGCTTGTCTCCTTCTTTAGGCGAGTGTGCAATTGCAAATTCTACTGAAAATGCAGTCATATAACATTTCGGAAACATTTAAATCTAAGATTTATTAGACTACAAAAGAAAATATCTTAAAAAGGTCTTCAAAACACTTGACAAATATCTTTAAATATTTTAAATATCTCAGAAAACATATTTGCGAAATCTTTTCAAGAAATATTTGCGTGCTATGTGTGAACCGCTAATACCCAGTTGGACGCGCTTCGCTAAACGGTCGCAGTTGGCGCAACTATTGCTGCGACCAGGTCCGTTTCGTCGCGCTCGTCTATCCGGAATCTTCCGCTTTGGCGAGTACGTGATTGACGCCCGGAGTCGTCGATAACTTGTCAGCGTGAACTTCTCGGCATGAGAATGGCCCCGATGGGAATTAATTACAAGAGTTGCCGATGGCTGCTGCGTCGAAAGAGTTTCAAAGGAATCCATGTAATATCCGATGGAACGAGAAAGTGCGAAGGCTTCGACATGCTCCTTTATCGCCCCCCCCCCGATCACTCTCAATATTTGCATTCTGGAACAAAGAGCCAATCTTCCCCGCCCCCCCTCAATTCTTTTCCGTTATTCTCGTTCGCTCGGCACGCTCTCTAGCGTGCTCTAGCGGAAAATCTTTGTCTGCTGGAACCCCCGAATGGGCAAATTGCCTCGAGAACGAGCGAAGTGTATCGACGACTCGGATCAAAAGGTTTCATTTACCCTCCGAAGAATTTAAATGCATGAATTTAAATTCACGAACCCGGTCAATGTTATCGCAGGAAATCTCTTCAATTCTCAATCGGTTACTCAGCTATCTAAAAAAAAAAAAAACTTAGCAAAGAGATCGGTGTAACGCAAAGTGGCCCCTGTTGTAGAGCAGCGCCGCTCGGCGGCCGCAAGGTACACTTATCGGCGACAGCCTCGTTAGCTTACGAAACTATTGAGGATGCGGACGCACGTTAGAGCAGTATAGCGAATCATTTCGCCACGTCTCGATCGTGGGTGTGATTTTTTTTTTGTGCTTTCGATTTTTTGTACACTTAAGCTCCGCTGGAGGTGGATAATAGCGACGACCGACTGAGCGAGAGGCCGTCGGAGTCGACGTAACCTATACGGATCCATAATAAACGTGTTAAGCTCGAATAAAAAAATCTCGCAACAGACGCGCGTTCTTTTTTCTCAAGCGAGGAAAAAATCAAGGGTTTCAGCGCTCGAAGGCAGGTACCTGCTATATAGCACGACTTTTCTTTCGGTCAATTGTTTTTTTTTTGTTATCTCTCTGTCTCTCCGCACTTTGCGTCATCATTATACGGCCTGTACCTCCAAAAATATCGGGTACGATACAAAAAGGTGTTGCGATTGTCAGTTGCCTGTTACAGCGTCGCTCGTAGAGCGTGTGCTTTATCACCTGCGATAGACAACGGCGTAAGTTGCATACGGATAAGTTTCGTCGAGCGGATAAGTTGGAGAAAGCAGAACGGGGTAAGTTGGCTCGGTTTTTTTTTTTTTTGGGAGTCCGTCTGACTCGCGAGGAGACGAAATCTTCCATCTTGTTACGTGTCGGGCTGCTGGACCTTCCTGTTTTACCGACTGAACGAGACGATTTCGTTGAATCGACTTATGATCATTAAAATGCTATGCCTATGCTTCAAATTTTAAAGGACTCTGATGCGAGTCTTAAACGCTTCGGTGTACACTTGAGTTTCGGTCGGAAACGTCCAAGAGATTAAGACAAACGGATATTAGAGATTGTCGCGAAAACCAATATGGCCGCTCAAAATTTCAACAGTATCTATTTTGTAGGTTGGGCAAAAGAAATTGCCTAGTACCGTCGGCAAAATTGATAACTAAATTGTTAAAAACGGATCCAGCATCCCCTTAAATCGCGCCCGCTACGAGTTTTTGTACGGGACGAGAGAATGGGCTGGCTCTAGGGTCGGTAATGCGAATCCAACTTAGCCGGTCGTGCCTAATTGGCTTGTTTTCCGAGCGCGCAACTTACACGGTCGTCTACTGTATAACAATTTAATTCGCTTATATGAACGTATATTTTAAGTAGATAGAATCGAAGGATAAAAAGAGGAAAAAAGCGTCGCGAGGCCGAGAGCAGCAACGAAAAGAAAATAAATAAATGCTACATTAGATAATAATTACAGTACGACGACGACGACGACGACGACGAGTAGCGTTATTGGATTCTTAGCGTAACAATATAGAACAATGCATTGTCTATAATTTTGTTGCTGTTGTCTTTTTTTTTTTTTATGTGTGCGCGTGATACTTTTTTCGTGTGACCGCGACGCGGTTGTGCAAGCCTTGAGAAAATATCGACGATATACGATCATTATTTGTTTGGTTTTTTTTTTTGTTGCATTTTTTTTTGCATTTTTTTTAGTTTTTTTTTTAAGTTTTTGTTTTCGAGAGAGAGAGAGAGAGAGAGCGAGATGTTCTATACATGTACACGATACAATTCATAAGCCATTAAATATGACAACGATAATAATTAATAATTAATGACAATATTACATCGTTATTTCAATGACGAAATTGTAGATTGTACAAGCAGGACGTGTTTGTTTGTTTCGTGTCTAAGTATTACACGAATTCTTTTTTTTTTTTTTTGTTTTTTTTTGTTCTTTTTTCCTTGAATAAATAGGTATGTAAATTATAATACGTTTGCTTTGGCGCACTCGTTAAAATGTTCATCGTATAGGTACAAGGCTCGCGATCCGAACGTGTCTGTTCGATGCGCGTCCAACGATAATAACAATGATGGTTCGATCGTCGACCGCGCGCGATTCACCGGCCGCGAAGCATCCTCGCCCGTCTCTTCAACAACAGCCGATCGATTCGACACGAAATTTATTCATTAAAACGCGCGCACGATCGCCCGGTACGTACAGCGAACAGACACGATTCCATCGCAATTGAGTATATTTTAGTTTTTTTTTTTTTTTTTTAGTACAGATATGTACAAAGTATACAGCATTTGAGTTTGTTTTTTTTTCTCTCTTCTACCGCAGAGGACGAATAACAGCGTTTCCCCTTTGTTTTTTTTTTCTCTCGACTCTCCCGTCAACGCCCTCTACGACCGTTTCTCTCACACACACACACACACACACACACTCTCGCGCTCTCACCCGACGGTAGCCGTCCTTGTTTCAAACGCACATTCATTATACGCTCGGAGGTAGGGATTGTTGTATCTAAACACTGAAAACGTACTTCGACGGGATTTAACGTTGATACGGGGCTTAGCCCCCCCCGTAAACACGATTTCGCATTGTGCAAATATACACAATTTTCCGTATGAAATTTACACGCCTGATGTGAAATACGTGAAGTGTTCGTAAGGTATAAGTTTGTGGTAGACGGATAGACGGATGGTGGAGCAAGCACGCCGTTATGTTTGATAGGACACCCAAAACAAACGTGCGATCGCGTTTTGTGTAGCACGCGTTTTAACGCTTCTCTCAATCGCTCCGAGCTATCTCGTCCGAATTGCACATGTAGGGCTGAATACAATAATTATACAGGATATGGTATTTGTCTTTTTTTTTTTGTTTTTTGTTTTTTTTTTTCTTCTTCGATCCTCGACGCAGAACAACACTCCGACAGACTAGTTCTACTATCATGCACTAGATATTCACTTCTCGACTAAGTCTAAACGAGCCAACATTTTTTTTTGTTTTGTTTTAGGTTGGGTCCAACCTTTCGTCCCGTTTCTTTTTTGGTGCACACTCGTCGGATCGCCGTCTATAAAGATAAACGGCTCAATTCGTGACACTTCTAGAGCAGCGGTGTCGGTTTTTCTGTTGATCACGAACGCGTGATATCGTCAAACTGAGAACTACTCAGATAGGCAAACGGAAAGTAGCATTTGGCGTTGCTACGACAGGCTGCACATGTCCCAAATATTGCGCCAGTGTTGCCAATTTTCATGGCGCTTGTCTATCTGGAAAACTTTTTCAACACGTGCATTAAAATCTTCTGAATGAGATTGACCTAGGGGAGAGCGGGGCAAAATGGTACACAGCAGGGATAAAACTCGATTTTCCAGTTATTTTCGGATGCCCCACTTTGTCCCAACGATACATCCGGATTTTCAACACCGTTCTGCCCCCATTTATCATCACCGCCACTATCCAAAAGTTATTGGAAAATTGCGTTTTGTTCCATTATCCCATTTTGCCCCGCTCTCCCCTACTGTGCAAATCAAATCATCGATCATATTAATTTAAATATTGATCTAATAATGCTCGTCTACTGCCGGTGTTTCTGACACTGTAGACTCAACCGTGTCGTGGTTTGCGACACCTGCGCGTACTTATTACCCAGTACATTGACAAGACATTAAAATTTGTAAGATATATCAGAGGATTTAATGGAAAAACAAATTGTATGGTAGAGTCAAGTGCAAAGTGTTTTAAGTAATGAATTCTGGCAAATTTTTGCGTCGTCGAGGCTTTGATGATAGAAATACATTCATGAATTATTCAGTTGGCAATGAATCACCCTATCGGTACTCGCGACCGCTGTTTCGACGGTCGTTCGACCGCAAATACCACTGGCCTGATTGTGCCTAAAATCAACCACAAATATCATTGCGCCACCGAACGATTGTAGCGCCATCGTCTCGAAAACAAACTGCTGGTTATATATCTCGTGATTCGTGGCAAAGAGGTCGTGTTTTGACTGTTCCGACAACGAAACAACTACAAATCCGAGGTGGTGGCGTTGCGTTCGGTCGACTTTGCCAGATTTCAGGCGCAAATAGAACCGGTTGTATTTACAGTCGAAATGCCGCTGTACGATAGGGCAATCGGCATTCACTTAATTCTCTATGTAATTCCACCATAAATTGGGATAAATAAATAGAGATAATTCTAGGACGCGCAACAGGTGAACAACCGAGGATAAGGAACTGCGACACAACCCTAATTGTGTGACAAACTTATTGGCTCAGTGAATTTAAGGAAAACAACATTAAATAAAATTAAATTTTTAATTTATTTTAATTTAATTAAAGAAAAGTAGCATTTTTTCGTTTCATCGAAAAGTGGTGCGCGCTCAAGATTTTTATATAAGTTCAGTGTGGTTTTGATACTTGTTTGAGAATGAAAACTCTTATAGATCAGCTAAAGCTATTGAGCTCCGACTAGCAATTTAATAAACATAAAATCTTATAAAAATGTGCTGCTCATCAAAATAAACTACATTTAACGCTCCTCAATTTGCCAGTAATTCGGTTGACATTTGACGAAAATTGAATGATACAGCAGTGAAAAATTGTGCACCGTCGATGTCACAAACTGGGCTGTTTACCTTAAACGATCGCTCCCCGTTGCAGAGGCGAATTATACGCGCGGCCGTAATATCCTTAAGGGGAATTATTTTAAAAGTACGAAGGGACAATAAAAAGAAGAAGAAAAAAATAAAAATAAAATAAGAACCGAGCGAAAGAGTTATGCACGTACGGGTTTGGCTCTCGCTAGTTTCCCTCGTGCACGTCCCTTCTCCGTAAAACTTTTTCACTCCCACGCTAGATGGCGCGTCTCGCCTCCCAAGAGGGCACAATTAATTTAATCCGTTCTCGAGCTGCATCGGCAATTTTGCGTTCGGCGTTTCCTACGTATACACAGTACAGTATAGTCGACGGTGCTGTGGGGAGGGGGTGAACAGATTAGAACGTAACCGGTTGTACGTGTGCACGATCGGGAGATCGATGCTGTGTTATAACGTTCCGGCGTGTTCGCTCTGCCGGCGATCATAATTCGGATACCTACGTGTTTCCCATAACGACCCCTCCGGTTAAAGTCCCGACGCCCACTTCCGCACTCTGCATTACCGACGCTATAAACGATTTACTTTTAATTTCAGGGACTTTCGCGACTCCGGCAGAGGGTGCTGATGACACGGTGGAAAATCGTCGGAGCCCGACGAAGCAAACTTCTTCTATAATAACAGTCATCTGACCTTTGCGAACGAGCAAATAAAACGGTGAGGGGAGAAAACAAGCGATACGTGCACGGCCTGTTTGCAGTAGAAAATTAAAAGGAGATTGTAGCGGTGAGCTAAAATACTGTTGATACTTTTTTTTTTTTTTTACTTGGCGGTTTTAAGGCGATGTCGAACATCCTCGATTCGCGCTCGGTCGGTAACGAAAACTGTAATTCATTTTTTTTTTTGTACAGGTGCAGTAACATTTCTGGGGAAACACTATCGTTATGCTAATGACTTGTTACGGTTCGCCCGAAATGTTGAAGAGCCGTGAAATAAAAGAAAAAAAATTGATCGCAGTTTTTGTTGATAATCTGGTGGAAAATCGGGGGAGCGCTATGGAGCAAACTTCTTCTATAATAACAGTCATCTGACCTTTGCGAACGAGCAAATAAAACGGTGAGGGGAGAAAACAAGAAATACGTGCACGGCCTGTTTGCAGTAGAAAATTAAAAGGTGATCGTAGCGGTGAACTAAAACACTGTTGATACGTTTTTTTTTACTTTGCGCTCGTAAGGCGATGTCGAACATCCTCGATTCGGGCTCAGTCGGTAATGAAAACTGTAATTCATCTTCGGAAGGTCGCAAGATATTTCTGAGGAAAACCATATTGTTACACTAACAACTTATTACTTTTAGCTCGAAATTTCAAAGACACGTCAAATGAAAAAAATTGATTGCAGTTATCTGACCTTTGCGAACGAGCAAATACGCGATTATCTCGCTGTGGGGGGAGAAAACAAGCAATACGTGAGCGGTATTTGCAGTAGAGAATGAAAACGAGATTGTAACGTTGAATGAAAATACTGTTGATACTTTTTTAGCTCGGTGCTCTTAAGGCTCTCTCGAACATCCTTCCCGACTCACGCTCGGTCGGTAACGAAAACTGTAATTCATTTCTCGTCCCAACGATGCAAAACACTTATCGGAAAAACGCTATTGTCATACTAATAACTCATCACCTTCGGTCCGAAATGTTGAAGACCGGTGAAAAAAGATGAAAAAAAAAATCCCTTGCAGTTTTAGTTACCGACCGAGTTCGTTCAATGTCGCTTTATCTCGCCACGGGGAGAAAACAAGCAATACGTCCACGGTCTATTTGCCGCAGAGAATGAAAACGATATTGTAACAGTGAATAAAACTACCTTTGATACTTTTTTTTTACTTAGTGGTTTTAAGGCAAAGTTGAATGGCCTTCCCGACTCGGGTTCAGTCGGTAACGAAAACTGTAATTAATTTTTCTTCATAAGCATCTCACACATCTCCGAGGAAAACCATATTGTTACACTAATAACTTGTTCCGTTTTGCTCGAAATGTTTTAGGCCCGTGAAAAAAAAAGAAAAAAATGGATTGCAGTTTCAGTTACCGACCGAGTCAGCTCGACGTCGCTCCAACGGACGGGAAAAACGAGGGTAAGGGCCCCGATTGTGCCTCGCCACGGTGACCGAGAGAGTGCGACCGGGACGAAGGGAAAATGCGAGCGTACAGCACGTTCTACTACAATATACACAAGGTACGCGGGATTAACACCTACGCTCCGAACGTTAATGAAGCGATAACGAGAACCACGCGTCGTTAACCGTATCCGCTCTAACATCGATTCTCTCTACATTGGTTTACACACATAGACGCTATGTGTTTATCTTAATTTTGTTTTTTTTTTAGTAGGTACACGTATCGTAATATGTATATGTATGTATAGTTATGCATTACAGTTGTATTCGCTTTTTGACGTACATGCTATAACGATCATGAAGTTGCCACATATTTCGAGTTCTACGGCTTATCTTCCCATCTTTCTTCCCTCATTTTCTCTTCCCCAATTTCTCGACCCTCTTCGCCCTTCCCTATCCGGTAACGAACCCGCTTCGGTTGATTCATCCGCGCCCTTCAGATAAAGTGAAAAAAGTCTTTAGAGGAAAATAGGTTCTTTATAGTAAATTGACAAGTAGATAGAGGATCATCGTCATCATAATCTTCATCCGAGATATTCGAGTTTTTGTATATATTTTTCTTGTGCGTTACCTTTCGATACGCTAATTCCCTCATAGTCGTAGAGTTCCTCGACTTCCGCTCGCCAGAGTGCTAGCATAGCTCGGCGACGGTGAACTTTCGTAGCCATCTTCAATCTCCTCGATTAATTGTTTGAATTTTTTTTTATCGACTCTATTAATCATTAATTCCTCGCGATACTTCGATATCGAGCAAAACCAATACCTTGGCCGGAGCATACGGTTCCGAATTCTCACAGCAAGTCGCCGCGTCTGGGCGTCCATGGACTTCCCTAGCCGTCTTTAATCTCCTCGATTAATTTTCAAAATTTGTTTAATCCACTCTATTAATCTTTAATTCCTTTAATTAACTTAAAGATTAATGACATTAATCTTGAAATCTTGTAATTAAATTAAAGATTAATAACATTAATCTTTAATTCCTCGCGATACCAATACCTTGCCGGAGCATCCGGTCCCGATTTCCCACAGCGAGTCGCCGCGTCTGGCGCCCGCCCGGACTTCCCTCACAATCTCCAATCCCCTCGATTAGTTTTCAAAAATTTTAATCGACTGTCAATCTTTAATTCTTTCAATTGAATTAAAGATTAACAACATTAATCCTTAATTCCTCGCGATCCCTCGACATCGCGCGTGTCCAATACCTTTCCGGTAGCATCCGGTCCCGATTTCCCCGCAGCGAGTCGCCGCGTCGGGCACCCGCTCGGACTTCCCCCACAATCTCCAATCCCCTCGATTAATTTTCAAAATTTTTTAATCGACTCTCAATCTTTAATGCCTTTAATTAAATTAAAGATTAATAACATTGATCTTTAATTCCTATAATTTAATTAAAGATTAATAATATTAATCTTTAATTCCTATAATTAAATTGAAGATTAATAATATTAATCTTTAATTCCTATAATTAAATTAAAGATCAATAACATTAATCTTTAATTCCTCGCGCTACCAATACCTTTGTCGGAGCATCCGGTCCCGAATTCCCCGCAGCGAGTCGCCGCGTCTGTCGCCCATGAATTTCCCTCGCCATCTTCAATCTCCTCGATTAATTTTCGAAAATTTGTCAATCGACTCTTAATCATTATCCATAATCTTTTACCAATCCCCCCCGATTAATCGTCAATCGTCAGGCGACTCTATCAAAGTGTAATTCCTCGCGATAGCCCGACATCGCGCGAGACCGATACCTTGCCGTTAGCATCCGGTCCCGATATCTCACAGCGAGTCACCGCGTCTCGCTGCCATCTTCGCCGCCCTCGTAGCGAGCGCACCCAGCGAGCAAACGAGCCCAGTGAGTGTTTCCCAAAGGCTCGGTCGTCTCCTCTTCTCGCCGTCTGGCACCTGAACATAAGCCTCCGAGAATCCCCCGAAGTACTTCGGATAACTGGCGCCCTCGCGATTCCCAAACACCCCATCGAATCCGTCGTTGCTGCCGCGCGCCGGTTTCGGTTGCTTGACGATGCTGCCGTTCGAGAGTCTCGCGGCCTCGTCGACGTGCCGATTCGAGCCGATCGAGCCCAGCAGAGCGCTGTGAACCGACGACGATGTTCCGTCAAGGGACGCTCGCGTCTCCACCTCGTACCTGAACTGCTGATGCTGAACGTTGCTCAGCCTTCGATCCATCAGCATAACGAGATTCTGATGCAGCCTCCTGTCGTTCTCCTCGATGACCGGCAGCTTTAGCGAGCTCGCAGGCCGAGCGAACGAGCCCCGATGCTCCATGTCGACGTGACGACTGCCGGCAGCAACATCGGGCAGCACTTGTCAGGCGTATTCGGTGTCGGTCGAGGCGGATCGCTCGAGATGACCGCCGTGAGCTGAGTGAACCGGTCCGGGAGCGCCGGGCACCGGCTCGACCTGCTGCTGCTGCGCCTGGGCGTAGGCGAGGCTCTTCTGGTAGCTGAAGAGTTGCCTCTCGAGGCTGTAGTTCTCCGCCTGGAGGGCCGCGATCTCGCGTCTCATCTGCTGATTGTGCACCCTGCAGACGTCGTCGTACTTGTGATAGGTGGCCTGGAACAGCAGATGACTCTCGTTCCACTCGATGCGGATTCTGAGCTGACCCTTGTCGGTGATGAAGGGACAGTGGTCGGCCTTCACCTCGTTCATACCGAGGTTCGTCTCCATGATGATTCCCTCGTCCGCCTGCTCCTGGACGTAGTAGCGGCTGAAGGGCGCGCCCGGAAGACTTACAGCCTCGGCTTCGGGTTCGTCGCCGCGCATCAGATACGCCGACCAGCTCACGTAGCGCAGGTGGTTTCTCGGCACGTTGTGGATGTCCTTGTAGACCAGCTGAAGACGCACAGTGTCGGAGTGGAGGTCAGCCCTGATCGCCCAGGCCTGCTTGTCGCGGTCGTAGCACGGCGCCGCTGAGAGCGCCGACGGTCCCAACGCCTGCACCGCCACCTCCGAGATCGTTCGGGCTTCGACCATCTCCAGCGAGACCCGCAACACACCCTTGTGCGCCAGACTGGACCAGCGCACTCGCGGGTGCCAGCCGAAACCGCGACCCTCAGCGTCGCTCAGATCCTCGATCTGGCCCGACTCGATACGACGATCGCCGTCGCCCAACGATACGCTGTAGCGCACTCGGCAACGGTGGTCGAAACCCGTCAGACGCACCAGGTAGACGCTCAGTCTGCTCTCGGAACGCGTGTCGCCGTCCTTGTTGCCCTGAGGATAAATCACCACGTTCCAGTCGAAACCACCGAATGTGAAGTAACCCGTCTCAAGCTTGCTCGACTTCGTCTGACCAGCCGTGAAGACACCCGTCGGCATCGGCACCTCCGCCGTGAAGACCGTTCGCACGTTCGCCATCGAGAGCTCAAGCTGAAACTCCCCGTTCGGATCCGCGAAGTTTCTGCTGTAGAGGTCCGAGACCGGTATGTAGTTTCTGTTGCCCTGGGCGGGCGCGTCGTATGTGAACTTCACTCGCTTCCCCGAGAAACCCTCGTTCGTCGAGAAGTGCTCGCGGTTCAGAAGCGTGAAGGTGAAGTCCACGTAGACACGCAGACCGCGCGCTGCTCCACGCCACACCAGGTAGACTCCCAGTACCTGCGGGAGATTTTTTTTTCTTTTACTTTTAGTTGGTTAGAAGACTTTTTGAAAATTGAACGGGAAAACGCACTGTGAGGGTTTTTTTTTTGTGGGGGGTTTTTTCGGCTGTTGAAGGGAATTGGGCTGTTGCAATGTTTCGATCGTTCGTCAATGGAGATGCTTTTGACCATTGCAGGAATTTGTCAGATCCCTTTACCGGAAATGACAAACCTTCGGTTTTTTTTTAATTAACTTTTATTGCAACAGACACATATTTTCAAATGAAATATTTGGTCATTCTTCGGAGGCGGATTTTCACTCTTCACAACATTTTGCAATTATCACAATTAGTGATAATTGTCAAAAACTTTGTTTTTTTTAACTCTCGGTAGCGACCTCTAAAAATACTTGGATTTTACACAGATTTTGCTAAATTTTGATGTCCCGAAATTTTTTATTTTTTAAATAGCCGCGAGCGACCTCTAAAAATGCAATGCGCTTTTATTTTTATTTTTTTATACCTCACCATAATACAGGGTGGTCCGTAGAAAATTCAAATTTTTCAATTTAAGGGCCACCTTGATATATATTTTTTTAAATATTCCACGGAAATAAAATATATGCAAAGAATTAAGAAGATTAAAGTCGGTATTTTTAATACGATTATTGACACATCGGCAAATAATTTAACGTGTATTAAAATTGTATCGGCGATATCAACATCTTTCGATACCAATGGCTCGTACTCTTTTTCACATGGGATTTTATTCAAACACACCAGCTACACTCTCAATATCTACTCGACAAATAAAAAAATCAATTAATAAAAAAAAAACAAGAGAAAAGTAACATCCGGATTTTTTTTTCTGAGGGAGATTATATATTTTTTTTTAAAGCACCCCCATGAAAATAAAGTTTCTGCGAAAAAGAAATCGTAATACATTAAATTCGCTCTTCCGATTACGATGATTGATAATTAGAGAATAATTCAGAGCGTATAAAAAAATATATCAGAAATGTAAACATAAACATAATATAATATAATATAATATAATATAATATAATATAATATAATATAATATAAACATTTTTCGTGCAAAAATGTGTTTCAAATATAGCCGATATATTTTTCGATACGAATAGTCTATACTTCATTTTTTTCAGGTGGGATTTTCCTCGAGTGTTGACATTTTTTTGTTTTTTCTACCTTGTCTCCGCGGGAAAATGCTACGGCCCATTTCTGAAAGCCGCAGACGAGCTCCTTGCTCGTTACGTCTCTCTCGGGATCGCGGACGACGCTTCGGGTGACGACGAACGAGAAGACTCGCGTACCACCGCGATCGGGCAGCTGCGCGAATCTGTACAAGAGAGCCATCACCGCATCACGAGTAGCACAGCCTCTCCGAAGTTTCGAGCGTTCGTCGATTCCTCTCCCTCCCGCCGCTCGGATCTGAAACAGAAGACAAAAAATAACTGAATAATTCCGGACGAGTTGCGAAATTGCGAGGGAAGAAAATTGGCGAAAAGTTTTATTTGTATTTATTTGTATTTATTTTTATTTATTTTTATTTATTTTTATTTATTTTTATTTATTTTTATTTATTTTTATTTATTTTTATTTATTTTTATTTATTTTTATTTATTTTTATTTATTTTTTAACATCACTCCGGGGGAAAGATTTCGGACGCTGGGCGATCGTTGTCTGGCGTAGCGCCAGACAAAATCGCTATAAGCCATAAATCGCTGCAAACGGAGTATTGGACGGCGAAATGCAATTAGTTGCGCCTCTCGAATTCTCGACACAAGACGATCGTTCGGTTATCGATAAATCCTACTTCGGTGCAGTCCCCGACGTGGGCGACCCGGTTATACATGTCGATGAGCGGAGGCAGCGGCCAATAAAGTCATCGAGATTCTTGCTTTTCGTTACCATAAAAAAAAATAATAATAATAAGACAAATAAATAAAACGCGAAAAACTGTCCGGAAAAATACCAAAAAAAGGATCGTCGAATCTCTCGGGTGAAATTATATTCGATATGAAAACAGAATATATATATATATATATATATATAATGAATATACATATGTATATATAGAGAGAATAAAAAAATGGCCTCGAGACCATGAAAAAAATTAAAAATGAAAATAAAGAAAATGCGAAGAACGGTCTGAAAAAAAAGACAACAAAGATCGTCGAATTTTTCGAGTGAAATGCAATTAGCTGGGCCTGTGGAATTCTCGACACAAGACGATCGTTCGCTTATCGATAAAACCTACTTCAGTGTGCTTCCCGACATGTCGACGGGAGTAGCCAATAAAGGTCTCGAGATTTTTGGTTCTTGAGACCATAAAAAAAAATGCGAAGAACAGTTTGGAAAAAACAGCAAAAAAAAGAAACTAAATCCAACATAAAAAAATACATATATATATATATATATGGGATAAGAAAATAAAAAAATAATTGCCATTGCTCGCAATAAAGGTCTCGAGATAACAAAAAAAAAATGTTAAGTTAAATAAATAAAATGTGAGAAAAAGTCTGGAAAAGTACCGAAAAAAAAAAGATCGTCGAATCTCTCCTGCGAAACAACATCCGACCTTTTGAAAAAACTAATACATAGATATAGGATCACAACAAAAAAAAAAAAAAAGTAAAAAACATTATCATGGCTCACAAAGAGGGCGAGGAGATGTTTCGTTCGCCGATTCTGTATCGCGAATGGGGCTGGCGTTTCACGAAGATCGAGAGATACAGCATAGCTATTGGGGCCTTTGAGAAATCGATGAGGGAGGCCGATAATACCGAGGACCTGAGAACTCTTATTGGACTTTGTCAGGCACTCGACAATTTCTCGAGATATCGCGAGGCCGCCGGTGTATCCGCGAGGTGTATGGAGATAGGTAAACTGTCCACCCTTCCCGTCTTTTGTGTGCACACGAAGGCACTCGTGGAATTCTCCGTTACACCGTTATAGGACGGGTCGTGTAGACCCTTCAATAGAAATTCAGGACATCCGGCCACGGAAGCTCGATGCTGGCCGTACGTTCCTCGCTCCATACGTTCCTGTCGCTGGCTACATTCGACATAAATTCCGATGAAAAATAATAATAAAGTCTGCAGCGACGTCATACCGGAAGTACGTCACTTCAGGATTGCAAATTTAATTTTTTTCACCTGAAGTGACGTGTTTTCGGCGTGACGTCACTTCCGGTCGAAAAATTAACTTTACAAACCGGAAGTGCTTGTACATATCGAAATTTCTCAAATTTTTATGCGTCACGTTACATCCGGTTTGAAAAAAAATGAGATTTTCAAACCGGAAGTGCTTTCACAATGAAATTTTTCTGTGTCACGTCACTTCCGATCTAAATGTGAGATTTTCAAATAGGTAGTGCTTTCATAATGAAATTTTTCTGTGTGACGTTACTTCTGATTTAAATGTGACATTTTCAAATCGGATAGTAAAGTTACAGCGAATTTTTTAAAAGAGAGCGTGCTACACATCTCAAATGCATGTGGAATTAATCTCAACGATAGAGAGAGCTCATTCGGTGAATTGAGTTTTCATTTCTATATAAAAGAAAAAAAGAAACGTTTGAACACTTAACAAAAATTTCTCGCAAATGAAGATTACCAATTTTATCTTCTTGGTTAATTTAACCATTTTACATATTATTTTCTCGACGAATTTTTCAACCGAAGATCAGTCGAATTATTTAACGAGAAAATGAATTGTCGGACGTTTGTTTGGACGAGGTACATAAGTGAGATGTAGAAACCTTCTTTTTCGTCTGAGTACTTCAGACTGTGATTATGTCTCGTCGTTAGTCGAACTCTTCTTTTTACCCCATACATATAGATCCGAACAATTGGGCGGTAAAATGGCTGAGGGTGAAGACACTCTTCAAGGTCGCAGAATTTGGCTACAGTCTCATACACGCCCACAATGGCTACAGACAGCGACGCTTTCCCTTCGAGTGGGCTATTTACCAAGGGAACGAGACCATCGAGGATTGCGCTGGACGTAACACCTCGCCGAGGGCTCTGGTGGAATTGTATCCGTGGATCGAGGATCTCGAGAGACACCGTCAAAGCCTGATAGCGAAATTGAACGAGGAGGAGGACGAATTCGAGGGTACGTATCGACTATACGTCTTCTCTGAAGTGCGTTCTCGGATCCTTTTTTTTATGTTCTCATCACATACAAGGTACATAAGAAAATAAAGTATTACAGAAAAAAAAAACAAAAAAATAAAAATTAAATGCGATTCCTCTGGGTTATTTTTGGTTATTCAATATTTAACTTGAATAACAATTATTTCAATATTTAACTTGAATAACAATATTTAACAATTAAAGATTCCTCTGGGTTATTTTTGGTTATTCAATATTCAACTTGAATATCAAATTAATTTCTCGATTCCTTTCTGCTACTTTGGCTCCGATGTGAAAAAAATGATTAAAAAAAAGGCGAACCATTTATTAAAAAAATGTATCAAGCGATGGTGCTCATTCGTTTTTCATTGTTAAGGTATCAACGACGAGCCGATAAAGTTCAAGGTCAACGACCCGGCCTACAAGCTCGAGGAGCACCTGAGGCGTCTGGACCGGGCAATGGCTGCCCGTTACCTCGGTCACCTCGCGATAGACAAGTACTTCGTCGAGGATCTCTCGGCGAACCCGGCGTTGTGGTCGGCGAACAAGGCAGGAAGTCGCGATCTCCTTGACATCACGGAGAAGTGCATCCTCCGTTCCCGCTACAGACAGGAGGTCCTGCGGATGCGAAAGCCGCTGTACCACTTCCGGTTTCAGCGTCGCGCGCGACCGGAAGGTCACAAGCTCATCTGTCGAGTCGACGCGCGACTGAAGAGAAACAACGTCGTCGTGGAGGCGGATTCACTGCTGAAGAGGCTCCACGCGGCGAGGATGCGTCGCGACTACGACCTCTTCTTCAGGTCAGCGACGGTTTTAAGACTGACGACGCCTCAGACTTGCCAATTTGTGGCGTCCCAAAAATTGTTCCTAAGAGGTTCAGATTACAGCGTTAAGGCTGCAAACCCTAAAAATGAGAAACAAACAAAGAAGCCTCTGACCAAACAAATTAGTTTGGCAAATCCGAAAGATTTTCATTGCATTTTTTCACCTGGACATGATTTTTTTTTGCGACGCTATGACACCGATTATAAAATGATCCGACGTCGTCGTTGAATTTTTTCTAAAATTGCGGCTTGCTTTTGTTAAGGCAAATTTGTTTATTTATGATTTCCTCGCAATCGGTAGTTTTTAAAAGTTCTGCACGAATCGGCAGAAGTGCTAAAGTGCTAAGTTCATCCTCCGTAACGAAAAATATGGTTCGATGCACGAGGCAACTCGCTTCTTGCGCACTGCTCGTGTGAAGACAGCACTCGCAGGGCGCAAAACACTCGTTCGGCCTCTAGTATCGAAATATACTGGTACAACATCCACCATTTTGTGGTCTTCGAGTTTCCTTCTTTCCTCAACTAGTCAATCGCCTGCAGTATCGTCTAAATCCATCACTGCTTCAGGTACCTCGACAGGACCAAGGAGAAGTTCGATTCCTACGCGGACGTCATCTTCCCGATGAAGAAGCGTTGCCTCGAGGCCGTTTACAAGATGGCGGCATGGGCCTACATAGATCCGCGCGATGTGACCGGCCTCGCCGAACCGGAAGCGAAGCTGCGCCACCTGAAGCACCATCTGGGCATCAGAGTGTCGACTCTGCCGCGCGACAGCGCGCTCGGTTGGGTCCAGACCTTGAACCGGAAGAAGGCGATGAGCGTCTTCCGGAAGCGCCTCGCCCTCGCTTCGGAGGCCATCGAGTTCGCCTGGCTCTTTCACGAGCTCGCCAAATTTCTCACCGAGATAAGGCGCTACGATCTCGCGAGATTCTACGCGAAGAAGGCGCGCGAATCGGCCTACGAGGCGACCAGCGAACCCTGGATCCTGAACGCCAATCATCTGCTGATCAGGATCGAGATTTATCAGCACAACAGAAACGAGGCCAGAGAAGCGGCCCTGCTCGCTTATCTGGGCGCGAAGAGACTCGACATCGATCCGCTTCAGGATTTCTACGAGCGGATCGTCAAGCTCGTCGATTGCGTCGACCTCGACGAGGTTGTCGGCGTCGACAGCATCACCGCCAGGGAACAACTCATCGCTGATCTCGTACCCGATGAGCTCAAGAGCGACGTCACGTTTCTTCTTCAGAGCATGAGGGCCGTCCCGGCGAGAAGAAGACTCTCCGTCATGCCCGGCTGCAAACCGGTCGACTACAAATTCAAACTGCCCTGCGCAAGGAACAGCATCCTACCGGAACCACCTAAGGACCCGGCCAAAGAGGCCAGACGCGCACTCCTCAGGGAATACGCACCGTCGAAGAAGGTCCTCGGATGGATTGACTTCGACGAGTACGAATGAGGCGGCTGTTGAGAGACAATTTTATCAACTCGCTGTGTAAAATGGGCTTTTTGGCCGGAAAGGTTCACAAATGCTTTCTTGTTCATTTTATATATTTTAAAAAGTTGAACATTTTACAAATATGTTTGTTGATCTTAGAAACATGTTTGTTCATCTTACAAACATGTTTGTTGATCTTACAAATATGTTTGTTGATCTTACAAATATATTTGTTGATCTTACAAATATGTTTGTTGTTAGGCAAATCCGTTTGGAAATTGTACTAACATGTCTGCTATGTTTTCAAATATGTTTGCAAATTTCACAAATATGTTTGTCGATGTTACAGATATGTTTGGGAATTTCACAAATATGTCTGTTCATTTTACAAACAAATTTGTTCAGTAAAAAATATATTTTTAGTAAAATTAACAAGATGATAATCGTGGTCATCTGCGGCCGGAAAAAGCTCGTCAACTCTCGTCGTTGTGCTGTCCAAAGGAACACGTGTAAAAATACAAGCCCAAAAAAGGTTCCCAGTAATTTGCACATGGCTTTCTCATTAATTTTTCATAAAAAAAAATCGTGCTATTTCGAGGTCGACTCATACAATCTTCATCGTGTCATAAACCATGTCCATACTCTTTGTTTTTTCTCCGGTCGAGCCGGCGATCGATATCGGACAAACTACCGGTGTGTACCGTCGCTGACATATCGATTTTTTTTTTTAATAATTTTTTTTTTTTCAACTCTAGCACAAAGATCGTCGGAAAGCCGAGAAGCCGAGATTCCCTCGGACGAATAATGCATACACCCGACATCGCTGCGATTCCAGGCACAGTCGATTTCCAATAAACGTGGAATATAAATGTACAGTGAGGCGTACAGCGTACACACACAGTATAATGGCACTGAGAGAGGACGGAGGAATGGTGTGTGTGCGGAGGCAGATACACGAAACGTGTCCGACAGAACGAGGTTACCGGCCAGCCGTTGAATCGCGATGCTGGAAAGTGGAATAGCATCGGCTCTCGCGACGAGAAGTCCCGCCGGATGCCCCGTCGCGATTCGGGAAATCTCGTTACCGGCGTGCTCTCGTTTCCGTTTTCCTTTTTTACCCTCCGAGCTCTTCCGTGGACCAGTCAGAGGCTTTATTTTGTCTCTTCGATTCCTTTCTTTCCTTTTTCGAGCCTATTTATTTTCTTTCCGGCTGAGTCTCCAAAAAACGGAGTCCGACTGTCCGTCCCGGAAGTGTCGCGAGAAAGCAAAAAACGAGAAGACGGAATGTAGCGATTTTATAAGATAGTGTAAGGTAACACGTTGTAACAGTTCCATGAAATCTCCGTTTTCATATTTTACACTTTGAGCTCCTTCTCGGACCAGCCAGACGTTCTTTTGTCTCTCATTTTCGATTCATTTTTTTTTCTAGCCTATTTATTTTCCTTTCAGTTGGCTTTCCAAAAATGGAGGGAAGAGTTTGACGATCCGTCCCGGAAGTCTTGGGACGTTGGCAAAAAAAAAACGCGAAAAAAGAAAAAGAAGGAATCTGGCGATTGCATAAGTCTGCGTAAGATACCAGTTTCATGAAGTCGGATCGAAAGTCGAGGAATCCGAAAAATCTGCTGGAAGTTGTTCTTCGGGTTCCGAGGACGGAAGAGACGGAGGATTCGGAGAACCCCGAGGAAGTCGTTGCGAGGGCGGAAGCTCGCGCGAGGGAGGACCAGAAGAAGGCGGCGGCGAGAAGAAGCGCGCAATGCATCGGTAGCAAACGCGAATACGCCGATTCGCTTCATCGGCAAGCCGACATCCTTCATCACAGGTTTCCGTGACGTATATTTATTTTTACCAATATTCGATAAGTAATTAGCGGTACACTGAATGACGGCGTTCTGGTGATTTTTCTTAGACGAATGGTAATTTTTTTTTAGGCGAACGATAATTTTTTCTTAGGCGAATAGTAATTTTTTCTGAGGCGAATAGTAATTTAGTGAACAGTGAAAACTGTGAATCGTGAATTTGCGTGAAACTGACCGATTTTTACAAATCTGTAGAATCCGAGAAAATGTTATTGTTTGATTTTATTTTTTTGTTGTATTTCAATTCTCCGGACATTTCCCTCACAAATTGGCCCGCACGTCCGTCGGCTACAGAGGAGATTACGAGGCGGCTTTGGTCCTCTATCATCGCGCGACGACAGCTTATCCTCGAGATCCTCGCCACGGGGTGGCAGTTCGAAGGACCTCCGCGGCTATAAGCTCGGCTACGAATCCCTCCGGGGCTCTGAAAAAATTCTTATCCGGAACGAAAAATGCCGCTCAGCTGGCAGCCAATTACTGTCCGGAAACGGCTGCGCTGAAGGCCCGGAGGCTCCTCGAGGAGTCTCCCGATCCGGTATCGGCAATCGATCAAATTCTCAAGTAAAGTAAAAAGACAAAAAATTAAAAAACAAAACCACTCCATTAGTGCTAAGAACGATGTATCGAGAGACTTACGGGAAATTTAAGGAGGTTGGAGCGCTTCACACTAGTGAAATGAGTGCTACATGTTTAAATTGATTTAAACACGTTTATAGGCATCTATCGATTATAGTGGACTGTTGATTGTATTACAACAGATGTCCTTAACGTAGAAAGATAAATCATTTTTATGAATTTGCTAAAAAATTTGCTCGTTTGTGACAATTTTCGAAAAAGTACATATCTAGTAGAAAATTTGCAGTAAAGTCTTTAATGACATTTTTTGTAAATTTCAGGCAAAAGATTTGTAATCGTATCTCATTTGAATTTTACAATACAATTACATCAATGTTCAATTGATGTTACAATTAATTAGTGTATATGAATTTAATTTTGTCGATGGATATAAAAGACTTTAAAAATAATTTGTAAATTGAATGTACTGGAAGTTGAAATTTGCTTGCATTACTTACATTAATGTACTTTTTTCTACTAAAATTACAATACAAATCCTTTGCCTTAAATTTACAAAACTATTAACAAAAATAAAAATCTGTACTGTGAAATTGCAACATGTGTTTGAAACTTCACAAACAGTTTATATAAAAAAAGCTTCGAATGCCGTTCATCAATTTGCAATCAAAATTTTTTTTACACTCTATACTTTAGGCTCATTTGACTAGTGCGAAGTCTTCCAACCTCCTAAACTCCGAAAAACCCACAAAAAAACCCCTCAGGTACTTCGATTTGCGAAAAAGCCATAAAAAACTCCCCTCCAGGTACTTCGATTCGCGAAGGGATTTCTGGCGAGACCCTCAAACGGCCCAGGACCCGCGTAGAGCGACGTTGGTCCCGAGATCGCGGGTCATGTTGCGGCAATTGAGCGTCATGGCGAGCGCAGCCCTGCAGAATCTGCAAGCGGCTTCCGCCTCCGGGGACGCGCGCTCCACCATAAGAATCGGCGAGGAGCTCATGACGGTTTCCGCCGCTCTGCCGGACGGCAATCGGTACCAGGTGTTGGCTCGTCACCACCTGTCGATGGCGCAGATATCGCTGGGAAGGCACGACCGTGCGGTGGACCAAGCGTCGATGATGGTCGCACTGGCGAGAGAATCCGGCGACGCGGTCCTGAGGTCGAGATCGATGGCGACCCTCGGCAGAGTTCACCTGAGCTTCGGCCACCTCGACGCGGCGGCGAGAGCTTGGGAGAAACTTGTACCGGAAGTCGAGGACGCGGTGCCGAAAGCTTGGCTTCTGCACGAGATCGGCAGATGCCACTTGGAGATGAAGCGGCCCGGCAGAGCGCTGGAGACGGCGCGCCGCTGTCTCGAATACGCCGAGGAGGGAAACTCGAGGAAATGGCTACTTCACGGTAAGCTGCTGATCGGCCAGGCACTCGTCGAACTCGGAAGACTCGGCGAAGCGGTCGAAGTCCTGAGAGTCGCTGGTGATGCAGCGCGAGAGGAGAACGATCGATCGAAGGTGGAGTACATAAAGGAGCTGATCGATGGGGTGACCGGGCTGCTGAGAAGAGATGTTTGTCCGGGGGAGGTGGAGATAAAGGACGAAGGAGTCAAACGGGAGGGCGGGGGTTGGAGAGCCTGGTCCAAGTCGGACGATAGGCTGCGGGAGGGGAGATCAGCCGAATGGAACTCGTGCGGATCATCCGGGAGGGCGGCGAAGTCGAGGATGGTGGCGGAGTCCTTCGGCGCGAGGAGCCAGCCAAGGAATCGCGGGAGGATGAGGAAGTCACGGGTCAGAAGAGCTCAAAGAAGAGCCACCGATATCGGGAGGATTGAGAGCTCTGGTCTGAGGATCCGAGCATCCGGATCTGGCACTTTTGATCTTAGGATGAGGGAGGAAGCTGATCCGGCGGAGAGCGCGAGGAGGATTGGGCGCGGTGAGCGCTGTCGGCGGAAAACTGAAGCCCCGACCCGACGAGGCGGCGACGTTGACCGGGACGACTTATTGACATACGGAAGTCGGATGATCGGCAAAACAGCATCGAGAAATAAAAATGTTGGGCGGAAGTTGGAAAATCCTGAGGGGAAGGAGAATCAGGTTGTGGTTGACCGAGGCGATTTGCTGACGTCCAGAACTCGAGTGGTCTGCAAAGCAGCGCCAAGAAATAAGAATTCGAGGTGGAAGTTGGAAGATTCTGATGGGGAGGGAAATCAGGTTAACGTTGACCGGGACGACTTATTGACATCCAGAACTCGGGTGATTGACAAAGGAGCACCAGGAAGTAAGAATTCCGGGTGGAAGTCGGAAGATTCTGATGGTGAGGAGAATCGGGTTGATATTGACCGGAGCGACTTATTGACATCCAGAACTCAAGTGGTCTGCAAAGCAGCACCAAGAAATAAGAATTCCGGGTGGAAGTTGAAAGATTTTGATGGGGAGGCAAATCAGGTTGACGTTGACCAGGACGACTTATTGACATCCAGAACTCGGGTGATTGACAAAGGAGCACCAAGAAATCAGAATTCCGGGTGGAAGTTGGAAGATCCTCATGGAGAGGAGAATCGCGTCGATGAGGACTGGGACGACTTATTGAAGTCCAGAACACGGGTCATTGGCAAAACAGCACCAAGGAATAAGAATTCCGGGTGGAAGTCGGAAGATCCTGATGGAGAGGAGGATCGCGTTGATGAGGACCACGGCGAGTTATTAACATCCAGAACTCAGGTGATGATGGGGAGGGAAGATCCTGATGGAGAGGGAAATGAGGTTGATGACGTTCAGATCGAGGGCGCCGGTAGCGAAAAATTCGACAACACAGGTGTCAATTTCGTCATCGATGAACTGAGAAAATGTTCGACAATCATGGATCAAACCCGGCTGAATTCGGATGGGGCTGTCGAGCTTTTTCACGAAGGAGCAGCAGCTTTCGGCAGAAGTCTTATCGACCCGAGCGATGTATCGGCATCCAGAATTCGGGTGATTGGCAAAGGAGCACCCAGAAATGAGAATTCCGGCCGGAAGCCAGAAGATCCTGATGGAGCGAGGAATCACGATGATGTCGACTATGTCGAAGGTCCCAGTAGCGAAAAATCCGATATAGGGGTTAATTTCGTCATCGACGAATTAAGGAAATTTTCTATAATTATAGACCAAAGTCCGGCGACCTGGGATGTCGGAGCTGTCGAGCTTTTTCACGATGAACTCGAGCTTTCTGGGCAAATTCCTAACGTCCGGCTGTTCGATAGCTCGAACAGTGCCGAACACTTTCGGGACGAACGGACGGAAGAGCCCGAGATTTCGAGATCGCGTGCTTGCCCGGACGAGGAGGATGGAGAAGTTGGCTCCCCGTCGAGCTCAGTCTCACCGGCGTCGACCGGAAAGACTTATCTCGTCGATGAAGGGGAAAAGATGAGCCCGTCAGGTCCGCGGAGCCGCAGCGGCGATTACCGGGAAACTGCGGGAAACGAGAAAAAATACGGCTCTCCATTCGATATCTCATCGGAAGGTCTCTCTCGGAGGAACGTTGATTCGAAAGTTGCGAGGAACGTTCCGAGGACAATCGTCGACGCAACGGGAGATTCAATCTTCGGTGGGAAGATGAAAAAAACGATGAACGTGAAAAATCTCTCGGTGCGACGGCCGATCGCGGAGCTTCGTGAAAAACACAATTGCTCGACGAACCCGACGAAGTCCGGTCTCTTCGATGAACATCGCCGCAACGATTCCCCGGGGCTTCGCGCTGTCCTAGAGGAACACCTGGATAACAGCGAATCAATCTCCACTTCGCGAAGTTACGGGCTCGCTTTTTCCACCGGACAGAATCCTCGGGTTCGAGATTCGAGAGCGACGAGTCCGGCGAACAAACTTCCATTCCCTTAATGTCGAGTCCGTTGCGATCGGATATCGATTGGGCGTTGCGCGGAGAAAATTAATTGGCTGGACCAGCCGAACGCGTGATTCAATTGTTGAATTTTAATCGGTCGAGTCGGCAAATAATTTATTAGAATACATTTATCGGCGCAACGAAATTCGCCCCGAGGACGTTTCGTTGAGCCAAACGATAACTTTTATCCGCGTCGGTTCGAGAAGTCGTACGCTGTATAAATTAAATAGTAAATTTAATGTACTGGAATTTGACATTTTTTTCACACTACTAACGTTAATTGAACGTCAAGGTACTTTTTGTGGTAACACAATAAAAATACCAGACATAAAAATCTCTTGACTGAATTTTACCGTTCGTTCATTTTCAAACTAATATTTATTGCAGTGTATAAATAATAAATTTTAAATTGAATTAAATTTTAAAGCAAACTTTTCAGCCGTTACAATTTTTCACAATTTTTCTTGTTTTCGTAAAATCGTCAATTTTTCAATATTTATTTTGATTTTCATAAATGAATAAATCCTATCCGCGGCGGAGTTCGACTGGCGAGTAACAGCGAAGACGTGCTTGTCCCTTGTTTGCCGTTGACTCTTGAGACCCGAACTGAAGCCGCGTTACAGGCTCCTGCTTTCCGAAACTCGACGACGGATAAGTTTGTCGCCGTTGAACGTCACGTACACTGGAGACGTCTTGCCCGGGGACATCGGTACGTGAGGGGAACACCTTGGATGCGGAACGGAGAAAAGTCGAGAAATGTTGAAGCTTATAAATTGGTGGAATGTTTTCATGTCTGTCGTCACGTCGTAAAGTTACGGCTGTTTTTCGTACGGGAACGCCTGTGGTTGAGATTTTTTTTTTGACTATTACTGCAGCCCAGTGCAATTTATTCCATTAGGTTAAAAGCGATGAGCATGGCCGGGTCCGTTTCGTATTATTAATTTACGTGTAAATCGGGATGGTCCATATTCACCACTGTTACCCTATTTTTTATTTTTTAACACTTGTGATTGAGTTGCTTTTTTTAGCGCCAATTACTACAGCCAAGTACAATTTATTCCATTAGACTAAAAGTGTTGAGCATGGCCGGGTTCGTTTCGTATTATTGATTTACGTGTAAATCGGGAACATGGACCATGCTTACCACTTCTACCCTACTTATTTTTTAGGAACACTTGTGATTGAGTTGCTTTTTTTTGCGCGTTACTGCAGCCAAGTACAATTTATTCCATTAGACTAAAAGTGATGAGTATGGCTGAGTCAGTTTCGTTTTATTAATTTACATGTAAATTAGGGTGGTCCATATTCACTACTTTTACAGTACTATTTTATTTTTTTTAACAATTCTAATACTATAATTTAATTTTTTGAATTTATAGCAGAATTAAAAAATGCAATACAGCTTGAGATATAATAATATAATGAATTATATTGTTATATATTTTTTGAGAGATGATATTTACGCGAGACCTTACAAACACATTGTGATTGACTTTCTTTTTCGGAATTACTGCAGCCTGGTAAAATTTATTTTATTAGTCTAAAAGTGATGATTATTACCAAGTCCGTTTAATATTATTGATTTGCATGCTAATCGGGGTGGTTAATACTCACCACTTTTACCCTATTTAAACTTTTTTTTATCATTATAGTACTATAAGTGCATTTTCGAATTTATGGCAGAATTAAAAAGTACAACCATGCAGTAACGTTCGGATAATTTATATCGTCCTCCAACCCTTGCATTTTCATCTTGAGCGAAGCAGCGTTTAAGTTCCCGGTGTTGGCTACCTGTTGAGCGGAGTGAGTCTGCACGTATGCGTGCTTTCGGCTCGCTCCCTTCGACTCCCGCTCGCGCCGTTCAACCCCTCTTTCCCAGTGTTAATAATGTCGCGAATGCGAACCGCGAGCTTGCCGCTCGCGAATTTCGCGGTGTTCTCATGTAACCTACCACGAAGTCCCTCGAACAACCCGGAACCTCCTTATTACGCTTATTGCGTGCACACATTCCTTAACTGTGCGACCGCGCATGCGCAGTCTCGATTCACCGTACAAGCCTTTCACGGAAAATACCTTTACTCATCGGCTTACACCATGTCGCGTGTTTCCACGTGCAGAACTCTTGTTTCTTCATCCAATATATTATTGTCTTCATTTATTAAATTAATTAAATAAAAATGAGTAATCAATCAATTTAATAATTATTATGATAATAATAATAATCATTAATTTTATTATATTATATATTAATAATTAACTGATGATAATTTGTTTTATAAATTTATTTTCTTATATAGAATAAATAATAACTCATCGGTATGAGAAATTGGGTATTCATTCTTATAAAAAATAAACTAAAAGCAAATAATGAATAAATTGTCATTAAACAATTATTAATATGGCAATAAAGTAAAATGAATAATAATTATTATTGTCGCAATAATGATCAAATTGATTGATTACTTAGTTTTATTTAAATAATTTAGTAAATTAAAGCAAACATTTATTGGACGAAAGTTTGTGACGAGACTCTTCGTTATCCTACTTTTTAATAACCGGAGATAAAAATTGTTCTCGGAAATCGGAGGGAAGCTGGAGCGAGAGGAAAGGGTTTGAAGGATGAGAAAATAATGATGTGAGAAGTTTCCGAAATGGCAATAAAAGCCTCACCTTTGGCCTTTTTTTCTGCTGCACATTCACAGCGGCCGAGCGTCTCGTTCGAGTGAGTCGTGCAAGCTGCAACACATCGCTCTGGTCGATGGCGCAGGTTTCGGTAACTACGTGACCATCACTTCACAGCATCCAGCCAAAATACAGTTGGGTACGTTAAGGATGCATCACACATACATTCCCAATTAGAAGTTTAATTCGATCAAAAATTTCAGTACATTTCAGTACATTACAGAAAGAATTAGACATGCCAAAAATCTTAATAAAATCAGCCGTATTAATTATGTCAAGAACTTTGATTTTGCACAATAATAATGCCAAAAAGTTATTACCAAATGATTAGAAAAATTAATTGTAAACAGAACAAAAAAAAATTGGACAATTTTGTTTTTAATTATGGATTAAAAAAAATTTCAAAAATGGAAAATTTAAGAATCCTAAAAAATTCTCAAAAAAATGAATGCGGCTTTTGGGAAATCAATGAATTCATTTGAAAAGAGAAAAAACGTTTACTGCTTATTTGTTAAATAATTTTTTTTAGCTATTTCTTCATAACTTTTTCATATTATTATTACGCAAAATTAATGTTATTCGCACCTTTAATACAGTCAATATTTTTTCAGATTTTTGTACCATCAGGAAATGTTCAAATTCCCACAGAATCTCACTTTTGGCTGGGAATGTACGTGTGAAGCATCCTCAACAGCGTCGGTGCTAGCGGAGCCGTGTACGATCGGGGATTTACACGATACACAGTACAGATTCGCCTAATGCACTAAGCTGCTGCATACAGTAACAGCCGCGGCACAGCTGGACGGAATTTCGAGCTCTTCCGGTTCTGCGCGGTCCTCGAGAGCGAGGTGAGCAGTTCCGGTCCGCCTCCACTCCTTCAGTCTCTATGGTCCTCGCTATTCATTGAGCAGTCAACTACGCCACTCTAGTCGGCGTACTTCGCGGTCACTCCGCTCAAACATACCGTGAACCATAATACATGTGTATAATTCGCGGCGAACGCGGAACCGACAAAGCGAATCGACCGGAAACTCGCGGCCGTCCCGCGATCCTCGACCGCATCGACGTCGATGACCAAAAAGGACCATCGAGTGGGCTCGCAGCTCGGAAGTTAGTCGTCCGATGCACGAAGACCACCCTCGAATTGGAAGCCCTCATTTTCGACAATCAGCCAATGACAAATTCCATGGTTTCGTCCCAATGTGGAAATATAAAATGTTATGTATTTTTTTTTTCAACGTTATGATAATAGTCACGTTGAGAGAAGAATTTGATAGAAATTACCATAAATCTGGTAAAACGGACGGAAATTTCACGTAAACAGGAAGCACATTTAATGTATAAAGAAAGTACATTTATTGTATGGAGAAAGTACATTTAATGTATGAAGAAAGAAAAAGAAAGAAAGTACATTTATGTATAAAGAATCGGGCACAAAACCTTCAGCTTAAGCTCACCGCGAAGGTGTCTCGCCCATTGAGAGCAAAGACAATATCTGGGAATTACAGCGAGATCCTGGCAAACATCTGTATTAAACTTAACACATCCCAGGTGCGGTTGTGGAGTCGGCTGATGTTGGACCAACTGTGACCGCCTGAGTTAGAAAGTCCACCCAACTCTGGTCGCCATTGTAGGACGACAAGTTAACCTCGGGATGATAACATCCGGCCCAACGTTATCCATTGCCTCAATGTTGGCTGCCGATGTCCAGCCAGTGTTGAATAAAAAATAGTAATGAGCAATAAAAAAAAATGGTTTTATTGACTCACGCGACTTTTGAATGCTTTAACCATTCTAAAATTGCTTTTTTGTAGATTTTTTTTCTCGTACATTGAAATCATCAGAAGAAATTTTTAACTCCCGACTGTTCGCTAGGGCCAAAGACGTTTTAGTTGTCTCGATTGTTCGCCGAAATGTGTCTGAACACATTTTAATTAAACTTAAAGTGTCTGAACAGAATTTCGCACATAAGTTCTGTGGATTATGGAGTATTGTTAAAAGTGGAGTGGCAGTGAAAATTAAATGTGAAGTAGAAGTGAAAATTAAATGTGAAGTGGCAGTGAAAATTAAACGTGAAGTGTTAAAGAGAAAAAAAATGTTGAAAAAGTGGTCTACAAGCCTGTTTAGATATATCGAATGACGGCTTCCATTATTAAAATTGCCTGTACGATTATTTCTCTAGTCCGCTATGAAATTGCTGTAGTCCGTGTGCTCTACTATAGACCATTGTACCCGCTCAAAGTCTGGTACAACTTCAAACAATTCTATAGCTCTATAGTTCTAACTCGATTGCTGCAGTGTAATATCATTTTCGCAAAGGGATATTTCTCAGCTATATCATTTTCTACTGTCGTGTTTCTCAGATAAAACTTTCTGTGTCGTTTCTCGCCGAGCCAACTTCTTAAATTGCGTATCTCTCCTCTCCGTCACAATGTTTATTATATTCATAGCAGTAAAAGAAATTGATTACCAATCGTTGTAAAAAAAATTGCATGAAATTTAAATCTACCGGATTGGAAGTTCTTATGCAAAAACTGCCATATTAAATTTCATGTACAATTGCGATGAACAATTAATGTCCAGTCTATGAGAAACATTGGAAATACTTTGTTTTCAATAATTTACTTTAATTTCACTGAAACACTATATTGATTTTTCGTCGCAATTGCACATTAAATTGAATGTACCAATTTTCGCATAAAAACTTCCAGCCCGCTACATTAAATTTACAATTTTTTTACGATCAATGCTCCAAACATTTGCACTTGTATTCATACACTTATAATCTTGCACGAGTTTCATACGCACCATTAACTATGCACATTGTCAAAGTGCCATCGAGCCGAGTCCATCAGCCCGCTCACATAATTGTCTCTACGATTCCTCTATAATAATTTCCACTCCATTTTTCCCTCCGGATTGATATAAGAAAAGGCTCACTTTCGAAAGCGATCCTTCCACTCGGTTGCCTCACCCTCGAGAAGAAATTGTTCGAGGCGTTGGTAAACAGCTCCCTGGCCTATCACATTAAACTGACGTCTATTATGCGCGGCGAGGCTGCCTCGAGTCGACGCCTCAAGCCGTGACACTTTAATAAAGTTACACCGGCAGGGAACGTGCGACATATGCGGACCGTCGTATCCGACGTCTATGCCGTTGCAGATGTATCGGCATACAGCCCATCGAGGATAGGTACGCCACTCCGATAACACGCTATATGAGATACGGCCCGTGTACGAAGTCTGACACATTATTGATACTCCGTCTCTTCGAAGAGTACCGATCGCTGGCTCTATCTATCGAGGTAGATCCTCACAGCCGGCAGGCAGGAGCGTCTCTGGATCGAGACGTTCGGAGAGATCTGCGAGAGCAGCAGCCCGAGCCTCGTCACGTCGCGTATGTACACTACTGTCTGCTGACTGCACCGGGTATGCACGGTGTGTACATGTATGCGTGTCGCTTCATATGGGTTACATCGAGATCGATGTTGAAGCGGAGAAGCGGCGGCAATGGCGCGAGCTCGAAGCTCATCCGCACGGTTTTTAGCTATACTAAAAGCTGGAGTTCTTGGTTCTATTGCTATGGGGATTTTATTAGAGAGCGGGGCAATATGGACCAGTTTTTAGCTATTTTTTTAGTGAGGCCAAGAAAAAAAGAATGAAGTTACATCGAGATCGATGTTGAAGCGGAGAAGCGACGGCAATGGCGCGAGCTCGAAGCTCATCCGCACGGTTTTTAGCTATACTAAAAGCTGGAGTCCTTGGTTCTATTGCTATGGGGATTTTATTAGAGAGCGGGGCAATATGGACCAGTTTTTAGCTATTTTTTTAGTGAGGCCAAGAAAAAAGAATGAAGTTACATCGAGATCGATGTTGAAGCGGAGAAGCGGCGGCAATGGCGCGAACTCGAAGCCCATCCGCACGGTTTTTAGCTATACTAAAAGCTGGAGTCCTTGGTTTTATTGCTATGGGGATTTTATTAGAGAGCGGGGCAATACGGACCAGTTTTTAGCTATTTTTTTAGTGAGGCCAAGAAAAAAAGAATGAAGTTACATCGAGATCGATGTTGAAGCGGAGAAGCGACGGCAATGGCGCGAACTCGAAGCCCATCCGCACGGTTTTTAGCTATACTAAAAGCTGGAGTCCTTGGTTTTATTGTTATGGGGATTTTATTAGAGAGCGGGGCAATATGGACCAGTTTTTAGCTACTTTTAGCGAGGCAAAGAAAAAAGAGTGAAGTTACGTCGAGATGGATTTTGAAGAGGAGAAGCAGCGGCAATGGTGCGAGCTCGAATCCCATCGACACAGTTTTTAGCTATAGTAAAAGCTGAATTCCTTGTTTTTATTGTTTGGGGGGATTGTATAACAGAGGAGGACAAAGTGGACCACTTTTTAGCCAGGCAATAAAAGAAAAAAAAAAAAAAACAATGTCGCTACATCGAGATCGATGTTGAAGGGGAGAAGCAGCTGCAATGGTGCGAGCGCGACTCACATCCGCACGGTTTTTAGCTACAATAAAAACTGAAGACTTGGTTTTATTGCTTGGGGGAATTTTATTACAGAGCGGGCTAAAAAATTGACCACTTTTTGCCGATTTTTACCGAGGCAAGGAAAACCAAATGAAGTGGCATCGAAATCGATTCTGAAAGTGAGCAGCAGCGGCGATGGTGCAAGCTCGAAGCCCAACTGGACGGTTTTTGGCCCTAGAAAAAACTGAAGGAAAAATGGACCACGTTAAACCTGTTTTTAGCGAGGCAAAGAGAAATGAAGCTGCATCGAGATCGACGCTGAAGCGGGGAAGCAGCGCCGATGGTGCAAGCTCGAAGTCCTGCAAAGTTTTTTGCCGCACTAAAAGTTGAATCCCTCGTTTTATTGCCTGCAGGCTTTTATTACAGAGCGGGGCAAAGTGGACCATTATTTACTCATTTTTAGCGAGGCAGGGAAAAAAAAATATGAACTTGCATCGATATCGATGTTGAAGTGTAGAGCCGATGGTACGAACTCGAAGCTCATCGGCAAAAAGCTGAAGCCTTGGTTTTATTGCTTGCGGAGTTTCATTACATAGCGGGGCAAAACGCATCACTTCACCCAGTTTTAGCGAGGCAAGGAAAAAAAAAAATGAAGTCGCCCACCTCTAATGGAGGTCCGTTTTGCCCCGCTCGGATCTACGTCGATAATCCGGAGCTCAACGCGCACTCCGTCCTCGGCAGTAAATACTTTTCACGTTTTTCGACTCTCCAAAAAGTGAAGCAGCACCGACGGTCCAAGCCCGACTCGCATCGCTAGGATTTTAAGCCACGCGGAGCTCCGTCATTTTTTTTTTTTTTGGCTCGTAGGACAGAGCCGCGCGAAATTGAACTCCGGGCTAAAATCGACAACTTTTTACCAGCGTTTCCTGGCAAAAAAATTCATAAACAAAAAATAAAAAAATTATCGCCGTTCCATAAAGCGGTCCGTTTTGCCCCGCTTTTTTAAAAAATATTTTCTTCTACATATCGAGCACGAACTCCGGGCTAAAATGGACCATTTTTTACCAGCGTTTCCCAGCAAAAAAATAAACAATCAAAAAATAAAAAATTATCGCCCTTCCATAAAGCGGTCCGTTTCGCCCCGCTTTTTTTTTCAATATTTTGTTCCACATATCGAGCACGATGCCTCGCCGCTGCGTGCCCAATCCGAGCTCTCTGACTATTCAATCCCCGTGACTAAATACATTTTCGTGTTTTTTTTTGTTGATTTTTTCAACCCTCGAAAAAAAAAAAAAAAAATCGTTGGCAATTCCGGTGCAGCGAATTCACATATATCACAACTGCTGTAGCTTAAAGCCCTCTCCGGCCATCTCAGGGGGGGGGACAAGCTCGACGCCAGACGTCGCGACGCCCTACACGAGAGAAAAGAAAAATCCGGAAACGCCCGGCGAGAAATCATTCTGTCGCGCGGTCGAAGCAAATTTACCGGGTAAGGGTGAAGAAAGCGGGACGGGAAGAGGGGGGGGGGGGGCAGAGGGTGGCTTTTCTCCGGTCCCCGAGAACGGTGGAAAGTTCGATAGGTGGACGGAGATTCGAAACGCTCACTCGTCGATCTTCGCGAAAAAAAAGTTTTAAGAGGCTCGCTTACGAAAGCCGTTTCAACCTCTCGTGCCCGAGGGGAGCTTTACGTAAAAGTAGGGCCGTTTCTTTATCTCCCTGGATTCTTCGTCTTCCCCCCCGCCCCCCCCCCCCTCCTCCATTTTCAATTCTTTCGACTTTCAGTCTCTTGGGAATTTTTTTTTACAAATTTTTTCGTCATCCTTCTCGAGGGGTCGCTGGACCTTCCTGTTTTACCGACGGCGCGAGGCGGTTTCGCAGAATCGACTTTAGATCATTATTATGCTAGGTATATTCTTGAAATTTTACGAAGACTTCGATACCAGCCACAAACGACTCTGCGTGCACTTGAGTATCGGTCGGAAACGTCCGAGAAATTAGGAGAGTCGAATACTAAAGATTGTCGCGAAAAGGAATATGGTACACAAACACCGAAGCGTTTATGCCGTACTAAAATGTTATAGTGTACAATATTATAGTTATTATAGTTTTTATAGTTATTATAGTTGTTATAGTTATTATAGTTATTATAGTTATTATAGTTATTATAGTTATTATAGTTATTATAGTTATTATAGTTATTATAGTTATTATAGTTATTATAGTTATTATAGTTATTATAGTTATTATAGTTATTATAGTTATTATAGTTATTATAGTTATTATAGTTATTATAGTTATTATAGTTATTATAGTTATTATAGTTATTATAATTATTATAGTTATTATAGTCATTATAGTTGTTATAGTTATTACATAACTATATGATATACTAAAAATAATATAGTTGTGTAGTATAGTATTATATAATCGCTGTGGATACTCGGGCGTTTTCTTGGCGTAGTTCACGCAAAATAAAAATGAGCTTTTGCCTCATTCACGTTAAGGAGAACATCGGACTCCATGCGTTATTTACGCTGAGGAAAGGATTGGGTTGTGTTTAACGACGCTAAGCGTCCAAAAAGCGGATTCGTGTTCACCGGGAAAAAATACGTCGAAATACGCGGCAGATCATTTTTACAAAAAGAAGAGAAAAAAATCGTCAAAAAATTTCAAGGCTAGCCCTTTCGAGTTAATTCTTCGAGTTTTTCAACGTCCTCAAACGGCACGATAAAACGCTTCCAAAACTTCGGGCAGGACCCTATCTTGTGTATTTTTTCCCGCTGAACACGAGTATAACAATTATTTTACTCCCTGCCCAAATATTTTCCATTTAAATCCCAAAAATCACGATTTTTCGTGCATAAAATCGAGACCTTTCTCACTTTCGGCCACTGCACTAGGTCGATACGTCCCAGATTCAGTTGTTGTACAACCAGTCGATCTTCATTCAGTGGCCCAAGGACCAGTCGTCGTAGTTCAGTCGATCAGTCCATTACCAAAGATTGGAAACGAAAGAATCTTAAATCCTTTTAAATCGTTTCCAAGCGATTTAAATTGTTTCGCTGTGGTTCTCCATACGAATCACCCCTTAAATTATAGTTATACTAAAAAAGTTACGGTCTTTATGGAATATCAAAGTTCTGCACGATTTGAAACTCATGCCCGGCGTATTAAAAATTCCATATTGAAACTCAAAAAAATCGCAAAGTTTCGTCGTTATGAAAAAAAAAGTCAGCTAGGAGTTAAAACCGCGTCCGGAATCCCCTTAAGGTTTACGAGAGCCGAAGCACCGGCTGGACGCAGCCGACTGTGAACGAATTTTATACTCGTCGATACGCCAGAGAGATAATTATTTTCTCGATTCATTTTCATATAAGTGTGGATTTCTAAGGGTCCTCCGGAATACTTTTTTTTTTTTTTTCTTCCCTTTAACTCGAGTCTCTCGGCGACAAAGTCTCTCGAGGAGCCTCGAGAGGGAGAGGATAGACGCGAGAATAATCAGGCGAGATTGGCCTCGTCACTCTCCTCTCTTCATCGCGCCGCCTTCCGACCCCGACTCTTTACCGATTCCGTTCGTCCGCCCTTGCCCTCTCCGCCCGTTCTCGCGAATATAATAATAAAGAGACGAAATTCGTTATTCAAGTCGCGATGACTGGCCGAGTGGAATGGAGCCGGATAGGTTGGCGTTTTTCTCCTTTTCAATTTTTTCTTTTTTCTTTCTTTTTATAAAAAAAAAATAAATGAAAAATCAATTTACCAGTCTTTCATACCGGCAGGTGGATTTCGAGATTCGCCTGCTGATCTCGGAATTTCAATTTTCAACCTCTATGAGAAAGCGATATGAAAATTTCAATTCTCAACGTTTGTGAGAACGCGATGTGGAAATTTCGATTCTCAACTTTCATGAGAAAGCGATATGAAAATTTCAATTCTCAAATATTATGAGAAAGCGCTACGAATATTTCAATTCTCAACTTTTATGAGACAGCGATATGAAAATTTCAATTGTCAACTTTTATGAGAAAGAAATATGAAAATTTCAATTGTCAACTTTTATGAGAAAGCGATATGAAAATTTCAATTCTCAACTTTCATTAGAAAGCGATATGAAAATTTCAATTGTCAACTTTTATGAGAAAGCAATATGAAAACTTCAATTCTCAACTTTTATGAGCAAGCGATATGAAAATTTCAATTCTCAACTTTCATGAGAAAGTGATATGAAAATTTCAATTCTTAATTTTCATGAGAAAGCGATATGAAAATTTCAATTCTCAACTTTCATGAGAAAGGGATATGAAAATTTCAATTGTCAACTTTTATGAGAAAGCGATAGGAAAATTTCAATTCTTAACTTTCATGAGAAAGCGATATGAAAATTTCAATTCTTAACTTTCATGAGAAAGCGATATGAAAATTTCAATTCTCAACTTTCATGAGAAAGCGATATGAAAATTTCAATTCTCAACTTTTATGAGAAAGCCATATGAAAATTTCAATTCTCAACTTTCATGAGAAAGCGATATGAAAATTTCAATTCTCAACTTTTATGAGCAAGCGATATGAAAATTTCAATTCTCAACTTTTAATGAGAAAGCGATATGAAAATTTCAATTCTCAACTTTTATGAGCAAGCGATATGAAAATTTCAATTCTCAACTTTTAATGAGAAAGCGATATGAAAATTCAAATTTTCAACTTTATGAGAAAGCCCTGTGAATATTCAAACTTTCAATTTTTTGCGAAAGCGCTATGAAATTAAAAATTTTCAACTTCTTTCAACGTCAAAGTCTCGTTGTGCGGAATGGAGCCGGATAGGTCGGCGCTTTTCTCTTCTTTCTAACTTTTAAAAATGTATTTTTATAAAAAAAAAAAAAAAAAAATATTCAGTTTCACACCGGCAGGTGGATTTCGAGATTTGCTTGTTGATCTCGAAACGTGAAAATCGTGCCTCTCAATGAAACCCGCTACCCGAACTCTAATAGCTACACCGACCTCTGGGGCCTTTCAATCAGCGCCCATTATTTTATTTTTCTTTCCAAAACCGCAGAGCCCTCGTGACAAAAATGTTTCGAAAAAGTGTCCCGCATTGTTCGACGTGACACGAGTGTATTTCGATCCTCGACTGACGAAGTTACAGCCAGCGTAAATTTCGCGGCTTTCCGCGCGAACGCCTCGCAGTGGTACGAGTCGAGCTCCGCGCCGACACACGAGCAGCGACAGCGCTTCCGTTTCCATTGTTTTTCGGTTTCGCGCACTGCCGCGTATCTGCGGTTTACGGAAACGACGAATGATATTCGAGCAGATGCGCGAAATTTTCGCACAGCGCTTCGGAGGAGACCGCAGCGCGGACCGGAAGCGATTGCAGCGGCTGCGAAGTTTGTCCCGAGAAGTGCCGTAAAACGCTGCGGTGCAATTCGCCGGAGTTCCGGCGAGAACGAAACAAGCGGCGTATCGTTCTTTCGCGCTATCGCGACGCTTTGATATCTCTGCGGAGAGATTTACGTGCGATATCGCTCGACGATATGGAATATGACTCGAATATTCGAAAGAACGACTCGATTGAGGATACCCTCGAGAATTGTGTTCACTTCGCACGAGTCTCGGAGCAATGAGAAGGGAATTGCGGACACTTGAAGATTGTATGAAAATCCGAAGAAAAAAAAATCGAGCATGTCAAAGCCGATGAAAAGACTAATTCTTGCTTAATAATCATTCGAAAATTTTATCGACAAGTTGATGAAAAATTACGTTTGTTAACTTTTTTTTTTGTGCAAAATGTTTCGTTCACTTTTCTGAATACGTAGGAATTTTTTGCGGATTTTTAAATTCACTGTGAATTTTGTGATTTTCTAGATATTTTTCTCGTATAAAAAAAAAAAGTTCAAGGTGAATATAAAAATCGGGAAAAATTCATAGCTATTCAGAAAAGTGAACGAATCATTTTGATTAAAAAAAAAAAAGTTAGGTTTCCGAGAGATTTGTCGAATAATTTCATTTTTCATCAATTTCTTAATTACTTTATGGAATTATTATTATTATTATTATGCAAAATTAATATTTTCAGCAACTTTAATATGCTTGATTTTTTTTTTCAGATTTTCATTCAATCGAAAAATGTCTGCAATTCCCTTTCATTGCTCTGAAACTTGTGCGTAGTGAAACTATTCGCGAGGAGCCGGGGAGGTTTTTTTCCCACACACGATCGAATAACCGATCGATCTTGGGGGAATTTCTGACCCACTTTTTTTATTAGCGAGCTTATTCTCAACCCATAAAAAAGTTTGTATGTCATGGTATTATTTCGTGATAGGTCGAAATTCGATATTTCCAATGGCGCCCTTTTATTCGTTGCTACAATTGGCTTGGGATCGTGTGACCAAGTTCGCACCACGTAAAGTGAGCTGAAGACGTGTAGCGTGTGTTCTTTAGTTCACACGTTACTGTCAGCGGTTGCTGTCGAGATAAATTTCAGAGAAAATTTTTTAATTTGCTCCGTAACGTCGCTTCCGCTTTCAAAATATCACTTTTCACACTGAAGTGATATTCTACCGGAAATACGTCACTTTCGCTTTGACAATCTCATTTTACGACCGGAAGTGACGTCATACGGGAAAATTGCACTGCCGGTATGAAAATTTAATTTTTTTTTTTTTATACCGGAAGTGAAGCTATACGAGAAAACGTCACTTCCGGCATGAAAATCTCACTTCTAAACCGGAAGTGAAATCATGTGGGGAAAACGTCACGTCCGATATGAACATTTTATTTTTTGACCGGAAGTGACGTCATACGGGAAAACGTCACTTCCGCTTCGAAAACTTTATTTGTCAACCGGAAGTGACGTCGTAAGGGAAAACGTCACTTCCGCTTCGAACATTTTAGTTTTTGACCGGAAGTGACGTCATACGGGAAAACGTCACTTCCGCTTCGAAAACTTTATTTGTCAACCGGAAGTGACGTCGTACGGGAAAACGTCACTTCCGCCTCGAACATTTTATTTTTTGACCGGAAGTGACGTCATACGGGAAAACGTCACTTCCGCTTCGAAAACTTTATTTGTCAACCGGAAGTGACGTCGTAAGGGAAAACGTCACTTCCGCTTCGAACATTTTAGTTTTTGACCGGAAGTGACGTCATACGGGAAAACGTCACTTCCGCTTCGAAAACTTTATTTGTCAACCGGAAGTGACGTCGTACGGGAAAACGTCACTTCCGCCTCGAACATTTTATTTTTTGACCGGAAGTGACGTCATACGGGAAAACGTCACTTCCGCTTCGAAAACTTTATTTGTCAACCGGAAGTGACGTCGTACGGGAAAACGTCACTTCCGCTTCGAACATTTTATTTTTTGACCGGAAGTGACGTCATTTGCGGAAAACGTCACTTCCGCTTTGAAAATGTTATTTCTCAACCGGAAGTGACTTCGTAGCGGAAATGGGTATGACGTCACAAAACTTTCAAACTTCCGGTTTGAAAAATCTAATTTTTTAAAAATTGATTTGTCTGAAATATTGTGAGACTATTGCGTGGCGTTTTACGATTTGTACTTGTTAGGTCGCACTGTTTAAACTTTGCGGAAATGTTGAGCGGTTCGCCGCGCAAGCACGGGGCGGGGGGGGGGGGGAGAGGCGGCAACCAGTACGGTTAATCGATAGCTCAAACTTTTCCAACTGTTCACCGATGGGTAGTTGTATCGCGGCGAAGCTCGGTCGGTTGTACACCCCGTGGGAACTGTCACGTTAGCCTTTCGCCGGATTGACGTGCGCTGTCACACTGGACGTCCGTCGCGCAGGCAGCAACGTTTACATTATCAGCTCGAATTGAGTGTTACGCTAAGTCGGACTTTTCGTGAAATATTTAAAATCCATAAATCGATATTCGTCTATAATAATAATAAAAAAAAAAAATTATAAATTTTTATCGTACCAAGACTATAGCCGGCCGTAAAAGATTTACACGCTCGTTCGACGCTCGGACAAGTGGTGCGGCGCCCTTCCGCAAATGTCCGAACGATCTGAATAGCGCCGCTGTCTCCGTTCGCGCTGTCACGGAAAAACGGATCTGGCATTTGTGAAGGGAAAAGTGCAAGAGTCGAGGGCGAAGCAAATGGGGAGAAGTCTCTATGGACCATTATGTGTTTGTTGAAATAATTTTCCTTTATCGACTGGCCGCCCAATAACTGTCCCTAGTAAACTGTAAGGAACTCTATCAATTTATGTCCCGACCACTTTGGGGTGAAGAGGTCGAAGCCCATGACGATCAAAAACTTAAGTTGCTCCGTTCGCGTCGGAGCAACGTCGGAATGTTATTTATCATCTTCTTTTTCTTTTTTTTTTTTTTTTTTTAATCGTTGCCTGAAATTTGGAGTGCTTTTTTGTGGCCTTAGGAAAAACATCAATCAATCAATTTGGATAAACGAAACTACAATGAAGCTCTCAGAGGGATTGTGAAAAGAGAGTGCGACGGACGGAAGAGTCTTCGTTGGGCATTCGAGGCGCCTTTAATGTTGCTGATACGCGAAAGTCCGAACGGGGATCAAAAGTGAAGCGACTGGTTGGTGCGGTCAAGAGGAATTAATAACGCAAAGCGTCGTCCACGCGAGCGAACGCGATTAACGCGCTCCTTTGTCAGGCTTCCGTGGAAATCCTTCGAGCAACATTAATGCGATGCACGGCGGGCGACGAGGGCCGCACGAAAGTTTGCAATTATTAACGAAGATTGATATGGGAAACGGGCGCGCGCGGCTTGTCCAGCTCACCGCCGACGCTGTTGAAACACGAGGATGAATAAAGGGTCCGATACTCACCCGTAGCTTTTGTAATGCATAAACCGAGATTCACGATAATGCCGGTACCCAAGAGTTTATAACGCTTATCGCGGAGCAATGCATGTGCGAACAGTGCACCACATTATCGTGTTTCATGTGAGAGCGATAAGTGGATATCCGGCCGCATAGTGTTTGAAAAATTGCCGTCCTTAAAAATTGCGATATCTGAAAAATTTCGCTGTTGGAATATTGTGATATTTGAAAAATGGCAGTGTTGAAAAAAAATAGTGAGTCCTGAAACATAGCAGTGTTGAACAATTGCGATATTCGCAAAATGGCGATATTTGCAAAATGACAATATGTGCAAAATGGCAATGTTTGCAAAAAAATGACGATATTTGCAAAATGGCAATATTTGCAAAATGACAATATGTGCAAAATGGAAATATTTGCAATATGGCAATATTTGCAAAATAGCGATATTTGCAAAATGGCAGTGATTGTAAAAATGGCAATGTTTGCAAAAATGGTAATATTAAAAAAATGTCAATGTTTGCAAAAATTGCAATATTAAAAAAATGTAAATGTTCGCGAAAATTGCAAAAATTGCAATACTTAAAAAAAATCTCAATGTCTGCCCTTCCCGATACAAAAAAAAAAAAAAAAATGGCAATATATCAAAAAAGTCAATACCCGGAATGCCTGATGTTTCAAAAAAAAAAATGTCAATATGCGCTCGGCGTTTTGCCGAGATTCTGTCGGCGTGATGTCGGGGTCCTTTGCCGGGAGAATTTCATCGAGGGGAGTGGGTATCGTTCGGTCGGCTCGTACCGAGGGAGGAGAGCCTGCGGGAAAAGAAATTGCCTTGAGCAAGCAACACAGGCATCAGAGGCATCGGGTTCGCGGTGTCTCGTAACTTCGGCCCCGTTATACACGTATACCGTTCAACCGCTTTTCCCGCTGGTGGCGTTGCCGCGGCCGTATCGCCGTGCTCCGGTGCTCCAGCATCCTTGACCCGGAGAACTCCCGGGGTCCCAAGGTTTCCCCATTATAATTCCGTATACGAGTGGAGCACATGTGCCTTTACAGCGTACGTACACACACGGCCCGGCGAGGCCGTCATGCGTGCGCATACATAAAACATACTCGGACGTAAAACCAAACGACGTATGTCACAGGTGGTAGCAAGTTACACACTTCCATGTCCACCGTTCGTATTATTTGTCTACGCACATCTCGCTCCGTACGTCGGTCACTTCTTGCGAAACAAGCGAATTGGCCCCGACGTCGGCCCCGTGCAAACACTCGACGACAGAGCGCACAGTACCGCAGGGACTTTCGCGGTCATTCTCGAGTTTGCAGTTGTGCAACCCGGCCAAACCGCCCTCGGGCCGCTAACAATCTACCAACGCAGAACCCTTCCACGATGTACCGCGTACAACTGTGCACCCTCGCGGACTTCACGAGGCAAACTCCACTGGCTCACTGCAATGCCTCGCGGATAACGTCCTGCAGATACCGTTCCCTAATGCGAGCCCAGTTTCACCGTCCCGCAGCCAAAGTACACCTCACGAGAGGCGTTAATTATCAACGAACCGGCCGAGCTTCCACGAATTAATCCGCATGAACCGACGCCAACTTTACTACCCTCGGGAACGAGAGGCGTTATTAATTCTTTTTATTTCGTTCTGCGAATGGAGATGTAAAAAAAAAAAAACACCTTTCTGCGATTTATAATTTCACGCGCGAAACGTCGACGATACCGATAGCGACAATTTTCGATTCGATTATTGGTCGAAGAGGCTACTTCGGATAGAAACCACCCTTGTTTCGTTCGGTCACCAATCTCTCGTGAAATTTAATCAAAAAATTTATTGCTTTTTCGAGCAAAAATAAATACTTATATGTATGCATATGTATACATATATTTGTGCACATTAACATATATGTATACATATATTTAGAGATTTTTATGAGAGAAGATTTAGGAATTAATCCTGCGCGCCGAGTCCAACTTTTGACTCCCTCCCCCCCCTGGAACGAGAGTGTTATCAATTATTCAAATATCATTCCGCACCTCGGGAGAAAAACGTTTCTACGATCCATAATTTTGCCGCATGAAAGATCGATGGAGCTCATATCGACGACTCCAAATTCGCGTACCTCCATGACCTCCGTTACTCCTCCGATTATCGGTCAGTGAAGCCTTCGAATAGAAATGGACTGTAAGAAGTAATTGTAAATTTAATGTACTAGAATTTGAAATTTGCTCACATCCCTTACATTTAAAAGTACATTGATGTTCAATTAATGTACTCTTTTTTTGGAAGATAAAAATACAAAACATAAAAATTACAAATACTTAGCCTGCAACTTAAAAAAAAAAAGTTCATCAAAAAATAAAAATTTTACTGTAAAATTGCGCCGCAATTTATCGTACACATATGTATAAACACCGTATGTATACATATGATAAATACCGTATGTATACATATGTATAAATACCGTATGTATACATATGTATAACTACCGTATGTATACATATGTATAAATACCGTATGTATACATATGTATAAATACCGTATGTATATATATGTATAAATACCGTATGTATTGTATGTATACAATACATACAGGTATATTCACATATGTGTGTATGCCTGCAATCAGGGATTTCCATGAAAGAACTTTTCGTCAAATTTCGTGCTGCTCGTCACCGAGTGCACGTCCGGCGTGTGCTCTCGCGTCGGCAGGTGAGTATTGATCGGTCGCGTGTGCAGGGCGGTCGAGAGAGCCGCCACCAGTTCCATAGAGCCGACCCCTAGGAGCTCGGGCCGCGATGCAGAGACGTATAAGCTCGGCAGCCTCCCCCTTATCGCGACGTCGGCCCTTTCGTCCCTCCGGATTTTGCCCATCGGGAGTTGAACGCGCCACCGGGAAGCCAAGTGGCTGGGCATCGCTGCGCAGCATCCCTCGCACGCTGGACCACAATCGCCCCAACTAAAGATAATAATAAAAATAAAAAAAAACCCACCCCAATAACAGTAACAATAAAAAATAAACGAGGGTGCAAAAAAAAAAAAAACAATGAAATAAAAGAGAGTCAACGAAAGGGAGTTGATCGAAGATCGTGGGACGTGAAAGAATCGTCGCGATGTTCAGCGTGCGGATAGTTATCGTGCCCAACTGTTGCTCCCTCGCCCGATGAGAATGCGAAAGCCACTGGCGAGGGTGTGTTTTCCGCCATCGCGTTACGCTCTCTTTTTTCCGCCGAGCGTATCCAGTTCGAGAGAACCGCAGCACAGGCAAACAAGAGCGATTGCTTGCCGGCAATATTGCACGAATAGTTTCTAGCGCGAGATTGCAGCATGTTCGTAGTGGAAATTCTTGACAGCCGTGAAAGAGATCAAAATTTCGGATGGGCCATTTGTGTATTCAATAACATATGACGCACAGATGGATTAGCGCTAAAAATCCCTGTAATTAAATTTTCATGAGAATCGACAGAGTAGCGATGAAAGAAAAAACTCGTCTTTCCGAAGAGTCTCCGTTTTTAGTGGTAAATGAAGAGGCGTTTTTTAGTGGCGAATGAAGAGGCACAAATATAAAATTATTTAAAGTGACGCTGAAATTAGCGTACACAATTCTATTCTTCTCCATTTTACAGAAATGTCTGTCAACTTTACGAATACTTTTTGGCAAAACTAACGGCAAAATAACTGTGGACCTTTGTGGACAAAAAAAAAGTTTCGTCAAACGTCCATAGCTGTTTTACTGTTCAAATGGCAAAATGGTGTTTGTTTCAGTCAGTGTGTAAAATGCGGCTTTACGCACGCTTCGCGTGCGGAAATTCGCATTTTCACACTTCGTCATATAAAATTTCGTACGATACTCGTGCGATAGAGCTTTTTCTGACTCGTGCGATTGCATCACTCGCCTTCGGCTCGTGCCGCAAACTCACACACGTCAGAAAAAGATTTATCGCACTAGTATCGTAATGTATACCATTGGCTACTTGGGGTGACGTGCGCGCGCCGCTATTGCGCCGCTTACGAGCAATCAATTTCCACGGCGCCCTTCACTCTATGGCACACTTCGATTACGCTCTTTTTGTGCTGTCGGCCGTTGAGCGGAGCATTGTGCCAGGAGGCGAGCGGAGCCAAGTGGAGCAACAGGCAAACGCCGGAGTTTCTCATCGGTGCTCGCTGGTCGACTGCATGCGCCGTTCGTGCAGCGAGGTTCGCCGGTGTGCGGAGCAGTGCGGAGCATCCCTTGTCCATAGGAGCGGTGTGTGCGACACACGAGACAGTCGCGCCGGCTGGCTCGATGTCAAGGCGAACGGAGCGCGCCGGCTGATGTCTACTGTCGAGCCTGCGATAATGTTTAACGTCGCAGTGTCACGGCAGAGGGTTGTTCCGTGCATTTATAGTTCCGCCGTCCTTACGCCGAATGCCTCGATGCGTTATCGGCTTCCTCTTGCGTGTCGGCTGCGTCTGTGCGCAGGTATTTATGGGCCGTTGGGGTGGAGGCGGGCAAATGGCGACGCGGGGCAAAATGGTCACGCGATTGAGGTTCGAGACGGTCGTTCAGAAAAAAAAAATGGACCAGGATGAAACGTTTGAAATTTAAAAAAAAAAAAAAATTTTTTTGCACTTGTTATTGGATTGTTATTAATGGGAATGCTGTGGCATTGGGCTAAGGTGAAGCTCGATAATCGTCTATAAGCCTCCTTGAAAACCACTGCGATCCATTACCGCGGCCTCAATATTGAACTATCGGGGTGGAGGTAACGACTATGCATGGTCATCCCTCTGATAGTGACCCGGTGAACTGGAGCAACAGGCTACGCTCGCTCTGTGCACAAGCCCGGACCCCGGAAGAATACGCCCGACGGCCACGACCCTCGCCCCGATCGATCCCATCCACTCTCGCGCCGACTGTCAATTTTCATTAATTCGCGGGTAGACAAAAAGTCATTGATAACTTTGGTAATTGATATCAATAGCGATTGATCGGAATGCTAATTTGTAGCGATACTGTCCGATACCGAAAGCTATTGATGCCCAATGCTAATTGACACCGGTACTTTTTGATACCAATACCGATTGATAGCAATATTAATTGATAACGATACTAATTGATACCCATATTAATTGATACCGATACTAATTGATACCGATACTAATTAATACCCATACTAGTTAATACCGATACTAATTGATACAAATACTATTTTATACCGATACTAATTGATACCCATACTATTTCACTCCGATACTATTTCATACCGATATTATTTGATACCGATATGATTTGATATTGATACTATTTGATACCGATACCATTTGATACCAATATTAATGATAACGATACTTATTGATACGGATAATATTTCGTACCGATACCAATTGATACAGATACTAATTGACACCCATACTATTTCACTCCGATACCATTTCATACCGATATGATTTGATACCGATACCATTTGATACCAATATTAATGATACCGATACTTATTGATACGGATAATATTTCGTACCGATACTAATTGATACTGATACCAATTGATACAGATACTATTTGATACCGGTACTAATTGATACCGATACTACTTGTTGCAGATACTAATTGACACAAACACTATTTGATACCGATACTAATTGACACCCATACTATTTCACTCCGATACTATTTCATACCGATATTATTTGATACCGATATGATTTGATACCGATACTACTTGTTGCAGATACTAATTGATACAAACACTATTTGATACCGATACTAATTGACACCCATACTATTTCATTCCGATACTATTTCATTCCGATACTATTTGATACCGATATGATTTGATACCGATACTATTTGATACCGATACCATTTGATACCGGTACTATTTGATACCGATACGCATTGATACGGATACTATTTGGTACCGGCACCGATTGATACCGATACTATCCAATATCCATACTATTTGATACCGATACTAATTGATACGAATACTAATGACCGCCAGCAGTACTTGCAACAAATTTACAGACGTAACAGAAGTTACATGGAAACTTTCATTGAGTTCGAGACCGGAAATGATGCGGTGGAAAACATCGCATGGACGAAACGAAGCGGGCTTCAAGTGCGGTAAGAGTTTCTCACCGTCCCACACTCTCCGTAACCCGTACGCCAACCAGTGAAAAGTTGCACTAAAAGTTTTTCAAGCCGAGTCTATACAAAGTAAAAGCTGTTATCTCGGTATATAGACCGGCAGACACGGTATATCACTTGGAAATTCGCCGAGTGTATGCTCGGTAGATGACGCGAAAAGGAATTAACCGAAACTGCATTTCGTGTACCACTCAGTCGCACGTATAAGCTGATTCCAGTTTAGAGAACGATGCGAGATTCACGTAGAAGAGACCGGGAGGCAACTTCGAGAGGTCGAAGCACCGCCAAAGCCTTTGAACGCCCGGCTCGGCGCTTGTACAACTCCGTCGGATTACCCGACCGAGGAGTTTCACCGAGTTTGCCGATTCACAATGGATTCTCTCGTTCGCGGCGTACCCGACGAAACGGTCTTATAACGAGGAGACGAGAAGAAAAAAAAAAAAAAAAAAAAAAAAAAAAAAAAAAAAAAAAAAAAAAAAAACACAATTACCGAAGATTATTAGAGTTTTTTTTTTGTTTCTTCCCTTTTCGGGACTCTCCGTAAGCGGAAAATCCTGAATGGAATTTTCGCGCTCGGGGCTTCATGAAAAATTCGAGAGGAGGCGTCCGACGAAAATCCCGACGTGCCAGACGTCTCGCCGTTCGCGTGTCTAGATTAAGCCGCGTTTCGTTAACGCGTCCCGTTTTCTCCGGACATTCTCTCTGCTTTACCGACTATGCCACCTGCCTCGCTGACGTCTCGGGGCTTTTTGCCCCCCCCGAGCTCGACGCCGCACCGAGGTGCCAGTAATCCCCTCGCTTTGCCTGGATTACTCAGGATATAATATCGGCTGCGTCGCGATGGCCCAGACGGGACCGGATAACGGACCGGGCAAACGCGACGGCCTAAGGGTTATTTCTGCCAAATGACGGCTTCGCCCCCGATTTCCGCTACGGCTACGCGGTGACGCTCTTCGCGGAGGGACGCGAACTCACTGTTAATGCACAGTGAAAGAAATGTGCACTTTTTACAAACAAATTATTGTTCGCAAACGTCCACAATGTTTTTTCTTTTTGTTAATTTTTCAATTTTACAAAAAAAAAACAAAAAGTACAAACTACAGTTGTCAATACGACCGGATTTAATTTTCTCGGCGCATTTTTGAGTAACTTGAAATCGCCTTTTTACTTTTAAATATCCTGAAATTTTCATTAAAATGTGTTCTCACATATCATAACGTTTATTGGCTTTTTATGAAGTTTTATAATACCGTGGTATTTTTTTTTACCCGACGCTTTTTTAAATACTCGGACATTATCGTTTATCTTTATTTTATTTAATTCTCCAAAAATGTCCATTAAACTATTTTCTCGAACATCGTAAAATTCTTTTCCTCTCCAGATCCTTCCCGATAACGGCGAACAACTCCCCCCCCCCCCCCCCCTCCTGCGTTATAAAACCGTGGTATTTTAAAATATTTTCCGGACGCATTTTTAACTCCTCCGAAATTACCGTTCATCTTTATTGTTTTAAATACCCAAAAATTTCCATTAAAAATCTTTTCTCAAACATCGTAAAATTCCTCTCCTCTCCAGATTTCCCCGATAACGACGAATAACTCTCCCCACCCCCCCTGCGTTATAAAACCGTGGTATTTTTTTTCAATTTTGCGGCCGCATTTTTAGCTCCTCCGAAATTACCGTTTGTCTTTATTGTTTTAAATACCAAAAAAATTCCATTAAAAATCTTCTCTCAAACATCGTAAAGCTGCTCTCCTCTCCAGATTCTCCCCGATAACGACGAACAACTCCTCTCCCCCCCCTGCGTTATAAAACCGTGGTATTTTTTGTTTTATTTTCCGGCCGCATTTTTAACTCCTCCGAAATTACCGTTTGTCTTTATTGTTTTAAATACCAAAAAATTTCCATTAAAAATCTTTTCTCAAACATCGTAAAATTCCTCTCCAGATTCTTCCCGATAACGGCGAATTACTCCTCCTCCCCTCCCCCTGTGTTACAAAACCGTGGTATTTTTTTTCAATTTTGCGGCCGCATTTTTAGCTCCTCCGAAATTACCGTTTGTCTTTATTGTTTTAAATACCAAAAAAATTCCATTAAAAATCCTCTCTCAAACATCGTAAAACTGCTCTCCTCTCCAGATTCTCCCCGATAACGACTCCGAACGACTCGCGCGCCCTTATCCGTCCATCCCGTCGTGACGTTCCTCTCGCCGAGTTTCATAATCGGGCACGTAGCGGCTCTGGAACAATTTTTTTTTGTTATTTCCCCGACGAACCCTGAAATAACTCGAGAGTGCGAGATTCTCGTGCCGGAAGTAACGAGCATCGTCCCATCAAGAGCGATTTCGATGTAGATGAGGAGCGGTGAGCGTCGTCGGAGCGCCCGAAAAATTCGCAATTTCGGGCGGTTCGCGCGAGCCGCATTTTCGGCGCGACTTCTCGCGCGCCCGATGCTTATCGCGAAAAAAAAAGAAAAACCTTCCTCCGCACCTCAGACGGACAAATTACGCGCTACGAGCCGAGTGAACTGGCTTATCGTTAATTCATCCGACGGTACGGCGGTTCGCGCGACAGCCGTCAGCGACTTTCTCGATGGACACAGCGAAATTTAAACGAACTTTCGCCGAAGTCCCTCGCGATTTACGCGCGAGCGTTCTTTCTCTGCATAGAGCTTTTTTTTTTTTTTTTTTTTTACCAGTTCGAGCAAAGTTTTGCCCTCGAGGGGGCAAAGAAAAAAAAAAAAAAAAAAAAGGAAGTCGTCACGGAGTCGAGCATTTGTTTTCCAATAAAGTTTCCTCGGCGGCGAAGCGCTCAACGGCGCGTAAACCATCGAGTACACACGGCGAGAATATTTCAGCCCGGTGAATATTCAGCGGGAGGGCGATGAGTCAACGAAACTTTTCGAAATATACAATCGACTATTCATCCGGGTATGATTTTTTTTTTTTTTTTTTTTAACCCGCTGCACGCCGAAACGCCCGAGGAATAGCGAGAGTCGCGGAAAATACCCGGAGGATGATCTGTACGGAAAATAAAAACGGAACTGCTGCGCGTGGAGGGAAAGAGCCGAACGACGGCTAAGAAAGCGAACCATTTTTTGTTCTCCACAGCAACAACAAAAAAAAAAAAGGGGGAAAAAAAGCTGGGAGCAACGGCGGACGGATTTATGCTGGTCCCCGGCGAGCTCTGCAAGAGGAGAGCGTTCAGCCAAAGCATCGCCGAACACCCGCGCGCCTAACTGGAAAAAAAATTCGAGCTTTTGCAGCGCCGGAAAAAGCAGCTCGCTTTTTAGAATTAAAAGAAGAAAAGAAAAATAATAATAATAACAAAAAATTCGAGAAAATAAGAGGAAACGAAGTGAGGACGCTCAAAAGCCGACGTGGCTCGGCGTCGCCCTTCTCGGATAATCTGTGGCGCCTCTCGGCCCTTCGCGAGCCCGGTGTTGATTTATGGAATTCATTAAGAGGAGACGTCTTTAGGAGAAGGCGGAGGAGAATTTGCTAGAATCGCGGATATTCTTCCGGAAGGGCGAGTGTGGAGGGGGGGGGGACGGGTGGGGGTCAGAGAGAGGCGTTGTATATATATATATATATATATATATATATATATATATATATATATTTATAACTTCCCTTCGGCGCTCATTCATCCCTTATCCCCTTTGCCCATTTCCGAGGACCGTTTTCCTTCGTCTCGGCGTCCGAGATGGAACGCGATGCACCCTGGCAATGTGTCAATCGCTGGCCGAGGCGTGCGCGGCCGATATCATAGACAAAAAAAGCTTCTATGAAATACAGATATATGTATATATATATATATATATTTCTGCAATTATTAGGCAAGACCGAGCGTAAGCGAAAAGAAGTGCCTCACACATTCGTCATCGCAAAATCTGTTACTGTCTGAAAACTAAATAATGCCAGTATAACTTTGCGTTTTGTCCATTTTATAAGTGATATCAATCGTTCTTAGCGATGTGTGTGTGTGTGTGTATGTGTGTGTGCGCGTGCGTGTGCGTGTGTGTGGGTGTGTGTGTGCGTGTGTTTATCCACTGTGACAAGTGAACGGCTCTACAGATTTAGCTCCAATTCCGTGTCCTCATCATATATGAGTCCTAGATGGTCCACTAAGATTTGCAGCTTAATCGCTTCAGCCGTTCCCAAAAAGTAGACACAAAAATGTTGAAGATATATATATATGTATATATATATAATTTAAACGAAATTTTATCCACTGTAACAAGTGAACGGCTCTACCGATTTAGCTCCAATTCCGTGTGTTCATTATATATTAGTCCCAGATGATTCACTAATATTTGCAGCTCAATCGCTTTAGCCACTCTGAAACGTTACCCAGAAACTAATGCTTGTTATTTTATTTATCATTATTATTTTTTTGTTTTTCCCCCCGAAAAATCTACGCCAATTATCCGTGTATGATCGTGCCGTACATCGCTTATCGCTTTGGCCATTTGCCAGGACCGTTTTCCTCCGTCTGGGGTCCGAGATCGAGGGCGATGCGCGCCGGTAATGTATCAATCGGCGCGGCCGAGGGGTGAGCGGCCGATTGGATAGACAGAGGGAGGATAATTCGGCGATTCTTCTTCCGGGAATGGGAAAAGGCGGGGGGGGGGGGGGTGGAGGAGGACGCGAAGGGTTCCACAGATGGAGAAATTGTTGCTGGAAGATGGCCATTGGAGCCGGCGTCGATGTAGTGGCTCGTCGGCGATCGTGACCAGTGAAATTGACTGGAATAACGCCGCCGAATGGGAGAAAGAGGACTCGCGCACGTCGAGGATTGCGGAGAGAAAGACGAGCGAAGACGGGTGGAGGAGTCGAGTGAGTATGTTTCCGCGCGAGGAGATATCGGGCGGTGATTCGACGAGGGGGGGCGGAAGGTGGTTCGGCTCGATGAATGCTTTCTCTCGCGAATCAATACAACCGTACCGCGGTGAGAAAACTGCACGAGTGCAACGGAAGCGCGAGAGAAGCTCTCGAAGTTGCGTACACTCCAACGCGACGCTTCACCTTCGCGGAGGAAAGTCCGCAAAGTGGCGCGAGAGAGCTTTCGAAAGCATCGAGACACGTGTCGTGTGTCGATTTTCAGGCCGTTTCGGCTCAAACACCGCCGGTTCGCCGGCGTTTTACCCCTGTATCACTATTGTTATCGATTATTATTTTAATATCAATGAATTGTCATCGATAGTATGTTGAGACTGAAACGAAAATTCGTGTGAAATTTAATGGAAGTTCTGATATAAAAAAAAAAAAAAAAAAAAAAAAAAAAAAAAAAAAAAAGTACATTCGATTCCATGGAGAATTGTGATGCAAAATTAATCTTCGGTGTGTTAACAACATCGGAAATAGTTTATTACGAATGATTTACTTCAATTTTAACGCAAACCTACTTTGATTTCAATGAAAAAAGTATCGTAATTTTTCATGCCTGTTGCACATCAAATTTAATGTACCAATTTTTGCATAAAAACTTCCAGTAGATTGAATTTACAGTTTGTTTTTAAGTAACAGCTTTTTTTTATATAAACTATTTCCGAAATTTTAAGGAGATGTGCGTTGCAATTTTGCAGTAAAATTTTCATACCTGACAACATTTTTTTTGTAAACGTCAGGCAAAGGATTTGTAATTTCGATACATGGTATTTTTATTTTACCAAAAAAAAAAAAAAAAAGGTGTATTAATGTTCGATCAATGTAAGTAACGCGAGCAAACTTCACGTTTCATTACATTAAATTTACAATTTATTTTTATCGTCTAAAAATGATTTGTTATTATAATTATTGCATAAATAAAAATCATCGATTATTATTATTCTCACAACCTCACAAAGTGAATGCTGCACTACATCACGAAAACGGAGCCAACCACAAATAGATTTTAATGCCTCGGTACGAACTTTGCCCAAGAACATAACGAATGCATAATTTCGCTATTTAGAAAGCTCCGAGCAAACAACGTTCCCAAACACGAATTCCCAACGCACACTATTTATGAGATAATGCCCGCTTTGGAACAAAACGAAACAGAGCTACGAACCCGCTAGCTTAAGTTATTAGGATAATATATCAATCGATTTTATCGTCTCTTCCACGAACAAGCTTTTACTTTTATATTTGTGTGTTACTCCTTCGGCAAATACGATGATACGGACCGAAGGTTCCTGCTGACAACCGGAAAAAAAAAAAAATGTATTTGACGAGCGGCACGCGAATGAATATTTATACGGCTTAAATACATATTTATTTGGGGAGCGCTCGTCAAACAAATTATTATTCTGGGTTTTTGTGGGCGCGCCATTAGCCGGAGAGGGAAAAAAAAAAATCACGTATCGACGCCCTACCACCAGATTTTGTATTACCAAGGCTAATAAAGCGTATTTAATACTACTATTATTATCATTTAAATAAAAATGATTTATTAGTGTTGTTGTTATTATTATTATTATTATTATTATTATTATTATTATTATTATTATTATTATTATTATTATTATTATTATTATTATTATTATTATTATTATTATTATTATTATTATTATTATTATTATTATTATTATTATTAAAAAATGAATTGATGTTGTGTTTAAATTGCATTTGTTTATATATTTAAATTACTGTATTAGTGTTCAAATACAGACTGCAAAACAAATTCGTATGAAATTTAATGTACCGGAATGGAAGTTTTTATCCAAAAACTGGTATATTAAATGTGACACAGAATTGTGATGCGAAATTAATATCCAGTTTATTAAAAAACATTGGAAACACTATATTTTTAATAATTTACATTAATTTTACGATAAATCCACTTCAATTTCAACGAAAAAGTATGATATAAAAATAATGTATTATTAATATTGCTGCTTAGAGAAAAATAATTTTTGTGTTCTTATTAATATTTTTTTATGCCAAGCACAGGCTAGCGCTACAGCGACGGAATATTGCCTGAACTCGTTCTCGACGAGATAAAGAGCTTAAAAAAAAAAAAAAAGAAAATTGCTTTCACAGACGGGTTTCACAAAGAGTGGAGTACAAAGGGGCGAAATGAAACCCCGGAGCAGAACGGACTTCTTTTTTAGCCAATTTTTCATGTACCATACGCTCAGGTCGATTATGAAGATCAACCGAAAGAACGCTGACGGGAAGCTCGGGAGACAGCGATGTTTCGTAATTGAGCGGCACATAAGTGTCGGAATCCGTCGGACCGCGGAAATCCATGGATTTTCCCAGTCGGTGAACGAGCAAGTCCGAGGTAGGAATTTATCGTTGCAATCTTAGTTACGTCAGAAAACTGTGCGAGTATATAACTACCCGAACGTATAGGATCATCGAGATTGCACCTCTGTACAAGCCGGCGATGCGCGGAGGAGAGTATATGAATCCTGGACTATAACCGGGAAGATGGAGTGAGAAGAGAGCCGAGAGGAACCCCACATATGTACACGTATGGAACGATATATGTATTGCGTTAGATGGAACGAAGTGAATTGGAATCGAGTCCAATAAAGGCGAGCTCTGAGCCACACCGAGCCGCACCTGTACATATATATACATATACATATCTATATACATATCTATACATATATCTATACATATATCTATACATATGTCTATACATATGTCTATACATATATCTATACATATGTCTATACATATATCTATACATATATCTATACATACGTCTATACATATGTCTATACATATGTCTATACATATATCTATACATATATCTCTATACATATGTATCTATACATATATGTCTGTATATATATGTATGTGTGTGTATATGTGTACATGTCTAATGGTGTATGTACTTGGTGCAGTATGGGTACACAATCTCTGTGAAGATTTCTCTCCATGTTACTCCGGCGGTGAGGATACTATAGGAGGCCCCTCAGACCGATCTTTTTCATTCCTCTCATGGAGCAATTCATGCAATGAAACCTTCCGGGTTCTCCGTTATCGCAATTTTTCATCTTCGTACAATTTCATTTCATTCATGGGGGGCAATAGCAACAAATGCGATTCTGAAGCATAGGTCGAAGTGTATTTTCTTTTACGCACGTTTGAAGCATCGGTGCTGACTCGGTCGGTAACGAAAACTGTAATGGAGTTTCCTCGGGGTGGGATGGGATCTTTTGGTGATAAACGAATTCTTAGCATCCGCGAAATCGATTCGCGAAGACGACAACACGCCGCGTTTCAACTTCTGCGGTGGATACCTACGGAGAAAATTGATTACAGTTTTCGTTATCGACCGAGTCCGTTTCGCGTCGTTTCCCCATAAATGTTGAAAATTTTTTTTATTTTCAAATCGCTTTCTCATAAAAGCTTGAAATAAACATTTCCATATCACTTTCTCATGTTTCTTTGTATATGCGAAACTTCCTCTGTGAGCAAGTAAAAAATACCGACAGTGCTTTCTCATAGAAGAAGTCTCACGAATAAAGGAACATTGCGAAAGCGACATAAAAATTTCGATGTTCAACTTTTTTTTGTTTTCCGGTACCGTTTATTTATAGAAACATTTATAGATTTGCCGAACTTTAAATTCGATCGCCTGCCGATATCTTTAGGGTCATCCGTTTTTCACTACTCGCTTACCCTTTTAGCGAGATTCAATTTAGAATTGTTATAATGTTCAGCGCATATGCTGCAAATCGTGCAGGACTGTAATATTGACAGCCGAATTTTAATTAACAAACAATGTACAGGGAATTAAGAGAATCCAATAATACAGTTCGGGAAAATGCTTGAACGTAATGTGGCGATTGACACACCCCATCATGCCCTACACTACATTCATGCGTTTTTTTTTATCGAATCTGATCACTTGTCACAAGGGAACTTTACATGGATTATATATATATATATATATAAACTTTACATGGATTTCTTTTGCGAAATAGACTTTGTAACGATTTTTTTTTTTATATTCGGGGAATTTCAGAGAATCGGCCTGCTCTCTCGTTTCACGTGTATGAATTCCGGAATACTTAATAACTTAAAAAAATAGACGCTGTTGAAATGTTGAGCGGCCATATTGGTTTTCGCGACAATCTCTGATGTTCGTTTTTCTTAATTTCCTGAAAGTCTTCGAGCGAACATAAAATTAACGCCTCAGTGTTTCTGGCTGTTATTGCAGTCCTCTAAAATTTGAAGCATGCGCGAAGCATATTAACACTCTAAAGTCCACTCTATCAAAGTGGCTCGTTCCGTCGGTAAAGCGGAAAGGTCCGGCAGGCCTTCAAGCTCGACGAGTTCGGTCTTACGGCGAATCCAATAAAGGCGTAGCGTGACGAATCGTCGAGCTGTGGCTTCGAATTGAGAAGGGGAATAAAGTAAACAGCCTAGGGCAAGTCCCTCGGGTGTACTCGATGATTAAGCCCGGTATAGGCTCATTCCACGCACGTGTAGGTATTGTAGTGGCGAGGTGAAATGAAGAGGGATGCGAACGGCGAGACCGAACGAGGACTCGAGAATAGCTTTTGGAATTAACGTGACTGAGGAGACGCGGTATCTTCGTGACTGGATATCCTACGGCCATCTGCGAACGCCATTGATCCTCTCTGTAAGGCTCGGCCCTGGATTTACCAGAGTCTCCGCGCGCATCGACCGGACGCTTTCTCCGCGTGAGATTACGCTCTATTAATATCTCAGGCCGTCGGTCATTGTTCCTTCCGACACGCTACGGCTATAGCGAGACTACGCGCGTGTGCTCGCCTTGTTGCGGAGGTGGAGCGGCCCTGGGACAAAATGGGAGAAGGGTACACCACGCACGCGAGGTAAAATGGGGTGGCGAAAGAGAAAATCCGTAAGAGTGTCAGGAATCTTTTTTTTTTTGTTTTTTCATTCCCCATTTTACCACAGTGTCTAAGGTGGGAGAGATATACGGAGAGATAGCGAGTATCCGAGCCTCAGCCAACTGCACCTGGGATCTCAAATGGAAGACCTCGGTCCGTTTTGCCCCGTTGTCTCCTGAACGGAGGTCACCAGAAGCAACAGAAATTTGGTCCACCCACGGCTGAACCTCTCCAGGCTTACGCGGTATCCGACTGTACGGTATTCGAGCCAGTAGCTGCAATCTCGTCATAATCCGAGCCTCAGCCAACTGCCCGTGGAATCTTAAATGGAAGGTCTCCATCCGTTTTGCCACGCTCTTCCCTAAATGGAGGTCACCAGAAGCAACAGAAGCATTTGGTCCACCCACCGCTGAACCTCTCCAGGCTTACCCGGTATTCCACAGTACGGTACTCGAGCCAACAGCCCCTGTTTGGCAGTGGATTCATCCTGTGCGGAGCAGACTTTATCCTCCCGTCCGCGTTATCGTGCCGGCTACACGCTCGGGGCCGATGCAGTATCTACGGTACATTCCTCCGAATGTCCATAAACGGGGCTTAATCCCACTCCATTACCAGCGACGAATATCGCACGCGCATGCGTACGCCAGCCAGATAGGAAGTGATTGATAGAGAGAGTTTACAGACCGGTTGCGTGGCCGCTGTTCAACGGACCGGCTGGCCGAATCTCTGTGTACGCGTCCATGTGTAATTCGATTACATCCGATCGATCTATTCCCCCCCCCCTCATCGGTTTTGCTCGCCCCGAACAACGCCATGCGTCGCTCCCACGCTACCGTCGATTGTTTTGTCAGGACAGCATGTGCACAGATACGGACCGGAGTAAGCCAGTTATGCGTTTTGCCTGTTCTCTCGCTCTCTCGCTTCTCATAACTCGTCAGCGTACACGTGAAAAAAAAAACAAAAAAAAAAAGACTCGAGCTTTAACGAGATTCGCCGAGCTTCGTTACCGGCTAAATTACAAAGGACCGCGATCGAGTTATCGCGACGGGGAAGCGAGACAATCAAGTTTGCCGCGTTTCATGGTTACTTTTGAGTTTAACCTTCCGCACGCGAGCTCGATCGTCCGAGGGTTGAAAGGCGAATGGTCACACACTGCGAAGGGTTCGCTGCCCCACTCGGGAAAACGGACAGTTGAGAATTCAACTAGATCGATGCATTTATATAGCTTAGCCGAGCGAAAGGATAGTCGTACAGTGGAACGTTTCGTATGTTACATAAGGGCTGGATACGGACTCGGGAAATAGTGTTAAGAAAATCGTATGAAACTTTGGATAGAATTGCGATGGAAAATTGATTTACGGTATGTAAAGAATTAAATACTTTAGAAATAATTCACTTTGATTTTATGACAAAAGTACTTTAAATCCAATTTACTTTAATTTCATTGTAAAAGTCCATTCAGCTTTCATCGAAATTTCGAAATTTTACATTGAATTTAATGTGCCCGTTTTTTTTGCATAAAAACTTGCAGCCCGGTGCACTACATTTACAATTTTTTTTTTTTTTTTTTTTTTTTTTTTAAGTGAAGTAAGTAAAGGAACGCTTGTGACAGGTCTCGAATGTATTTGGAATTCATCTCGAATGTAAACAGACTATAAAAAAAAAATCGGATGCAATTTAATGTACCAGTTCTGGAAGTTTTTATGCATAGACTGGTGTATTAAAGTTCATGTAGAATTGTGATGAAATATTAACGTACGGTATATTAAAAATGTTGAAATACTTTACTTTTAATAATTTACTTCAAGGCTAAACTACTTTAAGAACTTTGGTCAATGGCCTGATGTATAAAAAAGAACGAAAAAAAAAAAAAAAATAGAACTCGCATTGCAAGCGAGGTCAATAAATGTCTTCTTTTACTACCACTAAATTTTCCTTTGATTTTACTACAAAAGTACTTTAATTCCAAAAATTTACCTCAATTTCACTCTAAAAGTCCATTAATTTTTCGCGACACATTAAATGTACATTAAATTAACAATTTCTTTTCGTAAACAAATTGCACCGACAGAATTGAATGAATCAAGAAATACCCGAGAAATTCTTACACGACACGAATATCAATTGAGCTTCACTTAGCGATTTGCTCTCGACCGTTCTTACTGTCAGCCTCGTTGACAATAGTCAATTACAGTTTATTTTTGTTTCCCACCGCTCTATTCCGCATGCACTCGAGCAACATACGAGGAACTCCACTGTCTGCGACACTCCGATGCCACCGAAAGTTTCGTCCCGTCCAACTATCGGTGCAGCTCTATGCGCGGATAAATTAGTTGGGGAAATGTTACGGCGAGCCGCAACTTCGGCAGACCACACGAGTTTCCGTCCTCGCAGTCCCGTTCCGCTGACTTTTCGACTCGGAATAATAGTTTTACATGCACGCTCGCGATATTTCATGGTTCATTATGCGACTTTATTGGACGCGCATCGCACGTGCCGTGTACTTTGAATTAAAGGATTACGACCGGTTGCAGCGAACGGCATTCTGCTGAAAGCTCCAGAACGAGAAAGCTCGCCGGAACTTCATCGGGGCATTAATCGTCGCACTCGACGACGATAGGATACCATCTCCGCGGTGGATTATACACAAATCACACACGCTCGCCCCTATCGCGCTTGCAAACTGCGAGGGACATCTTAAATATTCATCGATACGACGCGCGACCGTCCGGTCCCTCCGCGTTACACGAATAGCACGACTATAGAGACGCGGCCCACGCGGTCGGAGGCTCGACCTCGACCTCGTCTGACCTAACGTTTCCTTCGGGCTTTTTCCCCTGCGTCTCGCACTCGGGCAAGCGTATCATTACCCGGACAACTTTGTGTTTTCTTCTTTGTTTTTTTTTTTTTTTTTTTTTTTTTTTTTTCAACCACGTCCCACCTTTGCCTCACGGGGCTTTGGCTCTGACGAAACTCGAGGAAGAGTCACGATAGCACCGCCCGATTTTTTAAATAATAATAATAATAATAATAATAATAATAATAATAATAATAATAATAATAATAATAATAATAATAATAATAATAATAATAATAATAATAATAATAATAATAATAATAATAATAATAATAATAATAATAATAATAATAATAATAATAATAATAATAATAATAATAATAATAATAATAATAATAATAATAATAATAATAATAATAATAATAATGATAATCGTAATAATAATCGCAATAATATTTATTGGATGCATCGATGCAATGAAATACAAAAATGGTAAAAATTTGCATCTGAAATAATGAATTGTGTGATTGAAATCCAGAGTTCTCGTTTCGTAAATTGCCTATTTCTTTTCTTTCGAGCACTTTGTGCGGGTTGCAAATATAAAAAATGAATTTTTCTTGACAATAGTCATAAGATAGATTTCCCAATTACAAAATTGCAGTTATTTATCATGTCGGCGCCATGCCTGATGTATTTTAAGCTTTTCAATTTTTCAGATTTGACGCACGCATGCACATGCAGAAATTTTTTCTGAATATAATTTTCCGATGATTCAGATGATTCTCAACACGTTTTCATTAAAACCTCACCATTTTCGGTTTTTTTTTTTTCATAGAAACGAAGCTTTCTCTCCTTTGTAGGAATAAAAAAATAATTCGTCAATGCCAATTAAAAAAAAAAATGAAACAATGAATACCGTCAGGTCTGTCGATTCCTTAGTTTCTCGAAGACCGAGCACATCAAGCCGTAGCTGACGAGCGAAGGTTGTCGAGATGAGGCAAAATTTTCATGAATGGCACTCGTTGAGGCGTCGCAAATGTAAACGTCGATGCCCCTCGCAGCCGGCTAAACAAACGGTTCGGTAATTGGAGCACGTTGGAATTCTTCGGTTGTTGCCAGAGATTCCCGCTTTCGGAAATTGCGCCTCTTGGCTCTCGTCCAAGTCGGCAAAGCGAATGTTAACGACACGGTTGTATCCCGTTGGTTACCATGTTTCGTTACGTCTACGTCGGGGCAAGGAAACAGGCAATGCTTCGTGAGCTTTACACTCGACTGCGTGCTCGGCTTCGGCGTTGGTTCGAGGACTCAACGTTTCATGAAGACTGGAATGGACGGAACGGAGAAAGACGTCCCGTTAAATTAGGTAGGATTTTTTCTTTTGCTTCCTCACAGAGGAAGATGGTAAATGTTGGAGCAAAAAAACTGGCAGCGCTTTCTGAGCTTTGCACTCGGCTGCGTGGTTGGTTTCGAGGTTGGATCGAAGCCTCAACGTTTCATGAAATCTGTGATGCTTCGAAGGGAGAAAGACGACCAGATAAAGTAGATACAATTTTTATTTTTATTTTTTTTTGCTTCCTCATCGAGAAAGGTGGTAAACGTTCGAGCAAGAAAACTGGCAGCGCTTTTTGAGCTTTGCAGTCGGCTGCGTGCTAGGATCCAACGTTCGTGGTTGGATTGTGAAGTCAACGTTTCCTGAAGTCTGTGATGGTCCGAACGAAGAAAGACGTCCCGTTAAATTAGGTAGGATTTTTTCTTTTGCTTCCTCACAGAGGAAGATGGTAAATGTTGGAGCAAGAAAACTGGCAGCGCTTTCTGAGCTTTGCACTCGGCTGCGTGGTTGGTTTCGAGGTTGGATCGAAGCCTCAACGTTTCATGAAATCTGTGATGCTTCGAACGGAGAAAGACGACCAGATAAAGTAGATGCAATTTTTTTTTTTTTTTTGCTTCCTCATCGAGAAAGGTGGTAAACGTTCGAGCAAGAAAACTGGCAGCGCTTTTTGAGCTTTGCAGTCGGCTGCGTGCTAGGATCCAACGTTCGTGGTTGGATTGTGAAGTCAACGTTTCCTGAAGTCTGTGATGGTCCGAACGGCGAAAGACGTCCCGTTAAATTAGGTAGGATTTTTGTTGTTGCTTCCTCACAGAGGAAGGTAGTAAATTTTGGAGCGAGAAACCGGTAGTGCTTCGTGAGCCTTACACTCGGCTTCGTCGTTGGATCGAGAAGTCAACGTTTCATGAAGTCCGTGATCGTCCGAACGGAGAAAGACGTCCCGTTAAATTATGTAGGATTTTTGTTGTTGCTTCCTCACAGAGGAAGGTAATCAATTTTGGAGCAAGAAACCGATAGTGCTTCGTGAGCTTTACACTCGGCTGCGTGCTGGACTTTGACGTTGGATCGAGGACTCGACGTTTCATGAAGTCTGTGATGGTCCGAACAGAAAAAGACGTCCAGTAAATTAGGTAGAGTTTTCTTTTGGCTTCCTCACAGATGAAGGTGGTAAGCCTAGAAGTTTACAACGTTTGGCATGGGTGAATCAAACCGTTTAAATTTAATACGATTTCAAGATAGTATTATCTGAAAATTGTTTGGAAACAGCTGCAGATTTGCAATCGGCTAAGAAAAATCCAATGGAATTTCGCCTAAACGAAACGTCTTAAGAAAAGTTGGCTCGCCGAATTTTCCCAACAAACGTTGCTTCTCCAAACAAACAAGTCTCGCCCACTAAAAAAGAGCACACTCTAATCCAATCTTCCTCATAAAAGAAATCCAAAATCGATCATCGAGCTTTCCCCACCAAGAATCCTTCCTTCCGCGCCCAAAGCTGTTCTTTTCTCCCGAAGATATCTCATCCTCACCGAAGCGACATCCTACCTACTCGCCGCTCGAGCAGAAGAGGAAGGAGGTTGAGGATGTTCATCCAATGGCGAGCGAAGAAGCTCAATGAGAAGATATTGTAAACCGCTGCAGGGGGTCTTCGAAAGGTTCCCAAGATTCCACCCAAGGGAACCTTCGTATCTCAGCTCTGAAGTGAAGTTCCTCCAGCGACTCTCCCGAGAGTTGCCGAACATAAACCCAAGCGGTACGACGCTTGATCGCCGCCGATCCGGGCTTGAAAGCCCGCAGCCATTTTTTTTTTTTTTTTCCTCCCACCGCAGAAGATCTCATCGCTGCTCGGAACTTCTCACTCCGGGTGCTGAAAACCGAGTGCCGGGGAGTTTTTCTATGCCGCCGCTATCGTCGAGCACCCCCGAAAGATTCTCCTCGGCGGGAAACGAAGAAAGCGGAAACAAGAACTAAAAGTGGGCGACGAAAGGGAAGGAAAAAAAGAAACTTTCCGGCTCTCCTTTGTCCATTGATTGTGGCGACTCCGGTCCATTACCTCGCGGCTGACGCGCGTCGTGCACACCCCGACCAGCTGAGCGAGCAGCCTCGTCGCCAACCCCGACCGGGCCGGACCAGAATCGAACGGAAAGCTTCCGAAGATTCTTTCGTGCGAGACTCGAGTGGAGAGCTTGCGAACATTCTACCCGTTGCACAACCGGCGAGCGGCTCATCTCTTTCATTCCTCTCTCATTCACCGCAAGCGTTTTCTCTCCTCCAGGACAAAGCTCTTCTGCACCGGAGAACGCCGCAGCTCCGGACCCAACTGCGGCGGCTCCGCCGTTCGCGCTTCCTCCCTCTTCCATCGCGCTTCCTCTTCAGGGATTTCATTTTTTTTTTTTTTCTTTTCAAACTTCTTTTATTATCTCTTTTCACCGCGGACCAAAGCGAGCCGTGCGTCTGTGTACTCGCTCTTTTTAAAGCAATCGCGGAGTACGACATTCGAGAAAACGAGAAGACTATTGTTGCTTCCAATCACGAGTTCCCGGGCACGTTCGAGATATGAAATCGAATCCTCCCGGCAGTGAGAGGGGAATTTCTAAGAGGGAAAGAGTAGAGTCTTGGTTGTGGTGAAGCGGGGCAGCATGGACCAGTCCGTCCGGTCGAGGGTGGTCCACATTCGCCACTCTCGAACGACCTCCCTCGCGGCGCATCCAGTAGAGTGGCGGTTCGTGTTCGATCCACGTTAGTATGCAACCTCGATCCACCTCCAGTTGCAGCGGCGCAAGGCCAACGCTTCCGGTAATTTACCAAGCATCAAAGCAACGAGCGACCGAGCTTTTCCCCGGGGCCGCAACTGCCGCTCCCTCTCTGCTCCTCGATCGTGACCGTTTATTCTGCCGTTTTCCGTACAGTCGATTATTCTCCTATTAAACATTTTTTTTTAATTATTTTTATTTATTGTTTTTTAATAAAAATGCAAAATAATAAAATCCAGGTTAAGAAAAGTCTCGAAAGAGCGCGCAATCTTCTCGATTTCTTTATTCTTTATTTTTTATTTTCATATTAAGGTTTCCAATTAAGCGGACCAATTTCAGTCACTATTTTTAGGGTGCGTTTTCCCATTATTTATACTCGGGTTTTATTGTCGATTATTAAAAAAAAAAAAAATAAAATAAATAAACTGTTTCAATGTATGCATCGAAGCCTTCCGAATGCGATTCGGCAATTGTTCGAGTGAATTCAGCAGGATATAATGATTAAATGATCGATTTAATAGCGCCTCGCTATTCGATCGATTAATAGCGAGGCGCTATTAAATCGATCATTTAATCGTTATATCCTGCTGAATTCACTGGAGCAATTGCCGAATCGCATTCGGAAGGCTTCGATGCATACATTGAAACAGAGTTTTTTTTTTTTTTTTTTTTTTTTTTTAATAATCGACAATACAACCCGAGTATAAATAATGGGAAAACGCACCCTAAAAATAGTGACTGAAATTGGTCCGCTTAATTGGAAACCTTAATATGAAAATAAAAAATAAAGAATAAAGAAATCGAGAAGATTACGCGCTCTTTCGAGACTTTTCTTAACCTGAATTTTATTATTTTGCATTTTTATTAAAAAAAAAAAATAAATAAAAAAAAAATATTGCCGTGTTTCCCGTGATTTTTTAGAGCTCGCACTGCAGTTTGCGTCACGTCGAGTAGCCAATTTGCGTCACTTATGTCGCAGATTTCGTAATCATCGTGTACCCAGTTTCCGTCACGAGTGACGCAGTACGTCGGCTCGCCGGTCGCCGAGATTCGAAATCTCGATGTCGAAATTTATGGTACTGCACAGTAAAATGGGTACCAAAGTTTCTCGTCCACGAACGTCCACAATCCTTTTCTTGTTAATTTTACAAAAAAAAAAAAAAAATCTTGTCCATTTTACAAAAACGTCTGTCAATTTTACGAATATTTTTGTGTACAATTAACATCAATAATCATTTGTCGCCAAAAAGCGGTTTGTTAAATGTACAAATCTGTATTACTGTGTATGATGCAGATTTTATCACTTGTCAATAATTTTACGGGCCAAAGTGATACGAAAAACATTAGCTTGAATTTACAATAACCGCGACGCAACACGTGTGACGGAAAGGTCAGCTCAACCCAATTCTGTCGACGCACTTTCCGTCATGACGAATTTAATAATGCACGTAATAACAAAAAAAAAAAACCAAATTTTGATTATTATTATTAATCTAATTGTCAACGTCACTTGCACCGTCACCGTTGCCATAGCTTTTACGTTTTTTTTTTAATACTTGCTAATTGATGCATTCGGAGAGGTGGCGATGTGTGCGGCTCGGAAATAGTCGAATGAAATGTTTTCATCAAAATATACGTATTGCGACAATAATCATCAGTAAAATTCGCTCTCCGATACGTCGTCCAATGCAGTGTGCCAAAAGTGCATTGAACTGGATGTATCAAAACCAGTAGTCTAAATTATCTCACCGATCGTTCGCTAATACTCATTCTATACAAATTGATCGATCGGTACAATTCATTCATTGTACCGAACACTTCTGGCAATATCGGTGGTTATTCAATCAGGGGAGTTACAAACTGAAGTATTTCGCGAATGTCGAACGAGCGAGTGGGTGCATGCATGCAGTTCCGTAATTGAATGAGAGAATGCAGTCTCGCCCAATGAGAGCAACAGGCTGTGAGATTAATTAAGTTTTGGGCAAAACGGTTAGTATCTTCAAATTCATCGTACGAAATATGCATTGAAATTGGTGTATTAGATCCAGTAGTCTAATTCATCGTAGCCGTCGTTCGGTACCATTGATTGTATACCAATTGATTCTTCGGTACCATTCATTATATTAATCATTCGGTAACATTCATTGTATATCAACTGATTGTCCGGTACCATTCATTGTATATCAACTGATTGTTCGGTACCATTCATTGTATATCAATTGATTGTTCGGTACCATTCATTGTATATCAATTGATTGTTCGGTACCATTCATTGCATGTCAATTGATTGTTCGGTACCATTCATTGCATATCAATTGATTGTTCGGTACCATTCATTGTATATCAATTGATTGTTCGGTACCACTCATGGTGTCTCAATTGATTGTTCGGTACCGGTCATTGTATCTCAATTGATTGTTCGATACCATTCATTGTATATCAATTGATTGTTCGACACCGGTCATTGTATCTCAATTGATTGTTCGGTACCATTCATTGTATATCAATTGATTGTTCGGTACCGGTCATTGTATCTCAATTGATTGTTCGGTACCATACATTGTATATCAATTGATTGTTCGGTACCACTCATTGTAACCCAACGCTACTGGCAACGTCGGTAGTTATTCGCGCCTGTGAGTTACAAACTTAAGTATCCGTGAATGTCGGACAAGCGAGCGGATGTACGCATGCAGTTCCGTAATTTAATGAGAGAATGGAGTTTCGCCCGATGAGAGAAACCGGACGGGAGATCGATTTATACTCCCGGAAAGCCGTGATACAATAGCCACGGGAGATAACGCTCGCATGCCCGAGACGGATGAGATCTCGGGGATTTTGAGGCGAACCGCACGAAATTAGCGGGCGAACGCGCTCGTGCATGTGGAAGCCGCGAGAACGGACAGCTAATACTGTGGCAATGTATCAGACACAGCTATATGTATATATATATATATATGTGTGTGTGTGCATATGTATATGTAGACGAGATATTTCGCTGTCCCTTCGTTTGGGTCCACCCTCCGGTCATTCCATCTGCATCGTCAAGCATGTTGACGTATCGTCCCCGGAAACGCTGGGACACGTCAGGTATGCAAACAGAATGCGGTAGCTGAGAGGATTCCCGTTGCGTGTCTATATATAGATGGACAGATAAACCCGAACAGCGAGACGAAAGGGGACGTGTCGAATCTCACTCCGTGGCTATCGCGGTTAAATGCAAAATTCATTGAGTTCGAAATTTCGTGAACTCGGACGACTCCACCGATATCCCCTGTTCCCGAAGCTCGGAGGTTCCCGAAATCCGGGGAAGGTGAGGAGAGGAGCATATAGGATAGTGTGAAAGGGGTGAATGTGGACCAGACCAATCAACATGTAGGCGATTGTAGATGAAGTATAAACCGGAGCATATTCGTGATTTTTACATCATCGGGTTTTCTGCCAAATTTGCGGCTATTCCGTTTTGTCCCGATCATTCGTGTACAGGGAGTTCATAAAAGGAAATTGCGGTTCGTGGCAAAATGAGGCAGGGTGAATGGGTGAGTATTGACGAACCCGATCAGCACTTAGATCGATAACGTATGGAGACTGGTCTATATTCACCACTTTTGGCATACTGAATTTTTCCGTCAAATGTGATGGTATTCCGTTTTGCCCCGATCATCCATATGCAGTGGATTCATAAAAATAAATGGCACTTCGGGGCAAAATGGGATAGAATTACCGGAATGAATATGGACCCGCATGATCAGCACGTAGATCAATGATGTACAATAGACCGGGCCATATTCACCACTTTTGGTGTACTGAATATTCTGCCCATTTTTTTTGTGTATTCCACTTTAACCTAATCATCCGCACACAGTGGATTCATAAAAATAAATGGCGTTTCGGGGCAAAATAGGATAGAATGACCAGAATGAATATGGGCCAGCATGATCAGCACGTAGATCAATGATGTACAATAGACCGGGCCATATTCACAATTTTTGGTGTACTGAATTTTGCCATCCATTTGAACCCAAACATCCGCGTACAGTGGATTCATAAAAATAAATGGCACTTCGGGGCAAAATGGGATAGAATGACCGGAATGAATATGGACCCGCATGATCAGCACGTAGATCAGTGATGTACAATAGACCGGGCCATATTCACCACTTTTGGTGTACTGAATATTCTGCCCATTTTTTTTTTTGTATTCCACTTTAACCTAATCATCCGCACACAGTGGATTCATAAAAATAAATGGCGTTTCGGGGCAAAATGGGATAGAATGACCAGAATGAATATGGGCCAGCATGATCAGCACGTAGATCAATGATGTACAATAGACCGGGCCATATTCACAACTTTTGGTGTACTGAATTTTGCCATCCATTTGAACCCAAACATCCGCGCACAGTGGATTCATAAAAATAAATGGCACTTCGGGGCAAAATGGGATAGAATGACCGGAATGAATATGGACCCGCATGATCAGCACGTAGATCAATGATGCGGAGACCGGACCATACCACCACTTTTTGGTCCACTGAATTCTTCCGCCAATGTCTTGGGTATTCCATTTTGGCCCGGTCTTCCGTACAGGGCTATGCTCGCGAGGACATTAGACGCGACGAGGTTATAGATTCCGGCGCGCTCCGGTTACAAAGAGACGAAACGGCGAGACGAGATGGAGGCTCGCGCTCCATTCTCCGAGTGCCCGTGGAGCTACGCAGTGGATTCGTTGAATGGGGAAATATTCCTCGCCCCTGTACCATTCGGGCTACAAGGATTCCGACTCGAATAAAATACCCTCGCTTTACGCTCCATCGGCTCCCTCCCGGCGAGACCGGGGCAAGATGGACACGCTGCGAGAAACAAACACCATGCAGACCAGTCCGGACCAACGAACTCGCCGTTCACCGACGAAACAAGTGCAAAACTCGGTTCCCAAAAATCCTTCCCACTATCCGAGACGAATCGCTATTCGGCGGAAAATAGCGCTGGGTGGTCCATCTTGCACCGCGTTCCATCTCGCCCCGTCCCTCTCCCGCGAAACGTAAAATTTCTCCAGTTTCGCGAAGAGTTTCGGTTCCGGCTCGTGCGGATTCCAAGCTTGGTCCCGAGACGGAAAGATCCGAGCTCCTCGTTCTCGAGAATAAGGACAACAAGTGTGCTGCGCCCAAGAAATTTTCACGAGGCGGATGCGACGCTTCGGTGCAAATATTTGTGTATTTCTCAGCGAAGAGAAAAACACGCAGGTAGAGAAATTCTCAAGAATTCCGGGCAATCTCAAAATCGTCACTATATTACACGTCCGCATGCGTCGAGATGGGTTTACGGTATAACGATGCACAATCCTCGGGGTTTTGTTGACGCAGGTGTCGAAAGCACCGGGACCATCTAAGCGAAGGGTTCTCTCCGTGGCGCCTCCGTGACGCGAAGCCCTCAGCGAGGCGTCTTTGAAGGCGGAAACAAGCGGTCTTTGCGGCTACCGTATGTGTGTGCGTTGTCACCGCTGCAAGGGCAAACTTCCGCTCGGGCCGCTCGGTCTCTCCTTCCCAGGGTTTCCGTGATTCGCCGGATATTATTCGCTCGGTCTGCGCAAAGAAGAGCCGGTTGTGTGTGGGAGTTTGGGATCGAATAGGGGAAAAGAAAATTCCCGGTGGAAATGTTTGTTTGGCGGAGGTCTTCTTGCGACAACGTCATCGGTGGGGAGTTCGGATGTGCAGAGGTCTTCCTGCGAGGTTGGGCGCGGCTGAACGAGGAGCTCGAGCCGCCGGTGCATCGAGTTTCATTCGCCGTGTATGCTGCGGAGATGGAAGTGGGTTTTCGCAACTGCTATGCCGAACGCATGCAAAGTACGTCAGACAGCCGAAGAAAGATAAAAAGCCTGGAGGGAAAGCGGCGGAGTTAAAAAAAAAAACACACACACCCACTCCGAAGTGTATAAAAATAGGTTCGAAGGAGGGAGGAGAAAATGAAAGGAATGAGAGGTGAGAATGGTAATTTTATGTAAAACAGTTGGTCGCGGGGGTGGACGAGGGAGAGGGAAATTTTTCTGTGTCTGCTTACGGGTGACATCACGTGCGAAATGCAAGCCCCGATAGCCCGTTCGCCTCTGGAGACACCATTATCCTTCGCTCTCTTCTCGGTACCACCTTCGCTTGAATTTGTTCTCCTCGAATGGTATTCTTCGCTCGTGGGGCGCTGAGAATGACACATAGCCGGGGATGAAATAGAATGGAGGAGCGGCAGGTACAGGAATACGTGAAAGATCTATGAAAGGAAAGTTGGGATAGGCATTTTTTTTTTTTGAGCGTCTCTCAAGCATCTTTGCGTTTCCCGTTGCCAGATGTATTTCTATCCAGTTTTTCTGCACCACTCAGCGAAATCTTTAATTAAATTTGTTGGTCAAAAAAATATACATTTTTCAGTGGGCGTGTAATTAGCTGACCCAATTAGTTTGTTGGCGGTATGAGATTAATTTACCGGTAGCCGAGTGATCAGTTGGCCCAACCAAATTCATTGATCGGCAACCAACTAATTAGTTGTCTCAACCACAATGATTCATCGGCAACCTACTAATTTGTTATCCCAACGAAATTGTTTCATCGGTATTCAATTAATTTGGTGTCCCAATCAAATTGATTCATCGGCAACCAACTGATTTGTTGTCCCAACCAAATTGATTCATCAGCAACCAACTTGGTGTCTCAACCAAATTGAATGATCGGCAACCCACTAATTTGTTGTCCCAACCAAATTGATTCATCGGCAATCAACTAATTTGTTGTCCCAACCAAATTGATTCATCGGCAACCAACTAATTTTTTGTCCCAACCAAATTGATTCATCGGCAACCAACTAATTAGTTGTCTCGACCACATTGATTCATCGGCAACCTACTAATTTCTTATCCCAACGAAATTGTTTCATCGGTATTCAATTAATTTGGTGTCCCAACCAAATTAATTCATCGGCAACCAACTGATTTGTTGTCCCAATCAAATTGATTCATCAGCAACCAACTTGGTGTCTCAACCAAATTGAATGATCAGCAACCAACTTGGTGTCTCAACCAAATTGAATGATCAGCAACCAACTTGGTGTCTCAACTAAATTGAATGATCGGCAACCCACTAATTTGTTGTCCCAACTAAATTGATTCATCGGCAACCAACTAATTTGTTGTCCCAACCAAATTGATTCATCGGCAACCAACTAATTTGTTGTCCTAACCAAATTGATTCATCGGCAACCAACTAAATTGGTGTCTCAACCAAATTGATTTATTGGTAATCAAACTATCAGCTGGCCTAACTGGATAGAATGGAGAAGCTGAAGGTTCACGGATACATGAAAGATCCATGAAATGAAGACAGAAATAGGTATTTTTTTCAGTGTCTTTCAGGCATCTTGCTATTTTCAGCGACTAAGTACACTTCTATCAATTTTTCAATACCATTCAGAGACCCCTTTAATTACATTGCTTGGTGCGAAAAATTAATTTTTCTTGGTAGCGAATCAATCAGCTCGCCCAACTAATTTGTTGGCAGACCGAAATTAAATCGCCGACAGCCAAGTTATTGGTTGACCAAACTAATTGATTCGTCGGCAACAAGCTAATTTTACACGTCCCACCCAAATTGATTTGCAGATAGCCAATCTATTATCTCTCCCAACTAATTTCTTGGCGAGGCATAAATTGATTTGCAGGTAGCCAATCTATTACCCCGTCCACCTAATTTCTTGTCGCGACATACATTGATTTGCTGGCAGCCTCGTTATTAGTTGGCCCAACGAATTAATTGGTTGGCAATCAACTAACTTATTAACCCGGTCAAGCGACCGGGTTAATATGTTAGTTGATTGCTTTCTTGGTTCAAGAGAATTGATTTCTTGGTAGCGAAGCTACCGCTCGTCCCAACCAACTACCCTGCCATAAGATCATTTATTAACGCCTCCATATTGAACACCCTGAGCCCATCAAACCCACACTTTGCCGCCCAAGAAAATTATTCATCTCCCTGCGCTACAGACGGGAAACCTATGTGTCGAAACGCTCCTCAATCCGGCACGTCCTGGATCACCATCGGCAATCCGTTCCAGCTTACAGTCCCACATGACAAATCTTCATTGCCCGATCGCAGAACGCCGTTCCACGAGCCATATAAACTTGCATCATTCCACATATAACACCAAATTTATGGCTCAGAAGATTTTCCTCTCGGTGGCGCTTCACTAACACCCTCAACTCCATTCCTACCGGTGTTCTAGCTAGAGAGGATTTCTCTTCGTTGTTGTACCGACGAATCCTCGACGCCGGCCCGCGAATGATGTAGTACGGTATGTAGAACAGGATAAGAACGTCCGAGCCTCTTACCGTACAAAGTGGAGAATCCTTTGGCAGGAAAGGCGCGCGGGAACGCTCCGCCGGACTCCGTCGACGAGCTGAACCCGACGACTGAAAGCCCCAGCTTGCGACCGCTCCCCACACTCGTCCCCGTGGGACGGCAACCGAGGAGACTGCTAATCGGGCATTCGTTCAGCTCGGTACTTCATTCAACGGCACGTCCCACCGTCTTTCCCTCCTCTCGACCGGTCGCGCCGTTTTTCCTCGCTCCTGTCGTGCCTTCTCCTTCGTGCCCACCTATTTCTCGGCTTAAGCCTTCGCTCCCGGTGAACTTAAGTGCTCCGGAGCTTACGCTCTCACCTCTCATACTCCCGACAGACCGCTCTCGCCTACTCTCGCCTACTCTCGCGTACTCTCGCGTACTCTCGCTTACTCTCGCTTACTCTCGCGTACTCTCGCGTACTCTCGCGTACTCTCGCGTGCGTACTCTCCGTCCCTCGTTCTCGGTGCACTCAACTTCGCCTCTCTCGACCCTCCGGGATTTTCGAACCGGCAGCGGCTGCCGGGCTGCCTAAAATCTCTCGGTTCCTCTGGTAATCCTCGAGAGAGACTAATGGGCCGGCTGTACATCGTAAGTGAGCGAGGAGAGGGCGAACGATACTCGTCGACAACCCTCGCGGCTCGAGGTTCGATGCATCGGAACGCAAACTGATTATAGATTTATTCGTTACCGATTATTAATTATTGCCATCCGTCCAAGCACAATTATACACAAAGAATGAGAGGTTGTTGGGACTTTGCATCCCTCTCTCTATTGGACTATGGAATTCAGAAATCGACCGAAAATACGTCACTTGACCGGTTTGAAAATCGTACTTTTCGACCGGAAGTGACGTCATACGGGTAATATGTCACTTCCCGTTTGAAAATCTCATGTCTCGAGCGATAAGTGACGGCATACCGGAAATACGTCGCATAGGGTTTGAAATTCACATTTTCCGACCGGAAGTGACGTCATACCGGGCATAAGTCACATCCGTTTTAAAAATCGCACTTCCCAACTGGCAATGACGTTATACCAGAAATACGGCACTTCCGGTTTGTAAATCTCATTTTTCGACCGGAAGTGACGTCAGACCGGAAATATACTTCACTTGCGGTTTTGAAATCTAATTTTTCGATCGGAAGTGACGTACCGGAAATACGTCACTTTCGGATTGAAAATGTCAGTTTTTCGACCGGAAGTGACGTCACGCAATATATATATTTACAAAGCGGAGGTCGCGTGTTTCGGGTATTGTGTCACTTCCGGTTGGGAAACGAGAAAACCTTTCCCAGCCCGCTCAACTGCGGTTGAGATTGCAAAGTAGTAATAAGCTTTTCTCCCCGGCCACAAACATGGTACCGGTGAAATGAAAAATCTCGTCGGAAGCGAATATCATGTCAGTGTCCGCCGAGACTTTTATTTCAACGGTAAATACGCTCGCGCCCGCATAAAAAGTTTATTACAGTTTTTCATTACCGAGCTCGTTATTTCGCCTGCTCATAATACGTATGCAAGTAACGCGTTTATTACGCATAACCATGCGTGACTAACACGATAAAATAAATATAAAATATATACATATATATATATATATATATATATATATATATATATATATATATATATATATATATATGTATATATGTATACACACATATACACATATATATACACATATATACATATATATCTGCAAACCCGACGATTATGCAAATTCCACTAAAGTTCAGAAATTTAGCTGCCGCGGTACGACGAAATTTTCGTGGAAAGTAATTTACGGCTTGGCAAACAAGTTTAAGTGGAGGGCAGGATGAGAGGGTGGCGAATCCTTCTACTATTCCGGTGTAAGGGTTGCCGCACTCGGTCGTCGCTCCTACAACCGGACAGCCTCGGGCGTTGTGACGTCGCAACTAACGAGTTACACGTTTTCCACGCTATACCGCTCATCTAGATGTGCGTCTCAGTAGCTGTGCGCGCGGGCTTTTAATCGTCGCGTAAATCAACGAAAGAACGCTGTCTCATTAAGAGGGCTGCTGGGCCTTCCTGTTTTACCGACGGAAAGTGGCGATTTCGAAGAATCTACTTTGCATAATTAACATGCTACGAAAATGCTTTAAATTTGACGGGAACTGCAAAACCAGCCATGAGCAACAATACTTTGAACTTGGGTTGTAAACGTCCGTATTAACAATTTTTAATTCAAACTAAGAGATCGCCTACTTTCGTCGGTAAGAAAGGCAAGTGAGGAGTTAGGAAAAAAAGCGTCCAGCACTCCATTAAGGTAACCCTTGCGAATAGTGTTCACTTCGCATAAGTTTCAGAGAAATAAGAGCAAATTGGAAAACACCTCTCGATGATATAAAAATCTGAATGAAAATCAAGCATATTAAAGTTGCTGAAAAGATTAACTTTGCATGATAATAATTCCAAAATTTTATTAACAAATCGATGAAAAATAAAATTTTTCACCAAATATCACGGAAACCTAACACTTTTTTTTTTTTTTAATGAAAATTATTTGTTCATTTTTTTTTGAATACTTATGAATTTTTTCAGATTTTTAAATTCACTTTGATTTTTTGTTTTTTGTTTTTTTATATGGAAAAAACGTGTAGAAAAACCGAAAATTCAAGATGAATCTAAAAATCTGAAAAAAATTCATACGTATTCAGAAATATGAACGAACGATTTTCATTTAAAAAAAAAAAAAAAAGTTCGGTTTCCGGGATATTTGTTGAACAATTTTATTTTTCATCAATTTTTTAATAACACCTTAGGATTATTATTATTATTGCAAAATTAATCCTTTCGGCATCTTTGATACACTTGATTTTTTTTTTCAGAATTTCATACGATCGAGAAGTCTCTACAATTCCCTCTCATTTCACTGTAACTCAAGTGAAGTGAACACTATTCGCAAGGACTACCTTAATTCGGGCATGACGCTTCTGGGTATTGTCGTCGAAGAATTTGGAGCCATTAAGGAAAAAAAAAAAAAAAAAAAAAAAAAAAAAAGATTGCCGCGAATCGCGATTCAAAGTTTTCACGGACATTGCACGACGCAGCACAATCGCTCGTTGATCTCTGGTGCAACGCAGCGCGCTGACAGTGGCGCACTCTTTGCCGCTTACTCGCTGGTTTCGTCGTTTTTCCTCATCGCGATTTCACTTACTCCACTCCAATAATCGTTTTACCTTTTGGTTCTTCTTTCACCCCTGTTTTCTGTTTTTTTTTTGTAACTTCTTTAGTGTTCATTTTTCTCGGTTCTTTATGGACCTGCGCTGCGCGTCGAGAGACCAAGCTCCGCGACGAGGAAAAAGAAGACACGGGCGAGGCGGTTCGTGTCGGAGCTTTCATGAAAAACTCGATGTGTTGCCGGCTATTTGAGAATATCATCACGCCCGAACCACCGACACTGACCTGTTTTTTGTTTTTTTTTTTTTGTAACTTCTTTAGGGTTCATTTTTCTCGGTTCTTTATGGACCTGCGCTGCGCGTCGAGAGACCAAGCTCCGCGACGAGGAAAAAGAAGACACGGGCGAGGCGGTTCGTGTCGGAGCTTTCATGAAAAACTCGATGTGTTGCCGGCTATTTGAGAATATCATCACGCCCGAACCACCGACACTGACCGCGGCTCTGTCCTGTAAATTCTGTTGCGGTTCTGCTCTATTCGCGGTGCAGAAAATTAATTAATGAAATTAATTAAAGCGGTAACGAAGATAATTAAACAGGTGTTTTTGTTTTTTTTTTTTTGCACGGAGGAAAAATATTGTACAAAAAAAATTTTAATTAAACAACATCAACAAAATAGAGAGCGAAGTATCTGTTTACCGAGCCCTCTGGTACACGTCATTTAAGGGTGGTACAAAGTCATAGATACAAATATCGAGTGACATTGAAGTTAATCGAAAATTTCTCATATTCTTGCGAGGAAAAATTCAATAGACTAAACTGAAAATAAATTGTGTAAACATTAGGACGTAACAACAATACCGTAGTCCCAATGAGACCTCAGACACAGACACAAATACCGAAAACACAGTTGTCATCGCATCACCGAGTTTTCGCAACCAATTCAGCTGGAATGGAAAAAAAAAAAAAAAAAAAAAACCGTTCGTTTTCCTTGATTGGATACGTCGAGAGAGAGTATCGAATAAAAAAAAAAAAAAGAAGTTAAAAGAAAAAGACGGAGTAGAGTTGTCGGCGCATTAGCGAGTTTTCAGCAAGCAATCCAGCTGGAATGGAAAAAAAAAAAAACCGTTCATTTTCTTTGATTTGATACGTCGCGAGAGTATCGAATAAAAAAGAAAAACACGGATGAGCAGAGTTGTTGTCGCATTATCGAGTTTTGCGACCAATCCAGGCCGAATGGAAAACACTGTTCATTTTTTTTTTTTTTTTTTTTTTTTCATTGGATACGCCGAGGGATGGAAAGGCGAAAAATCGGTCGATAAGCAATTTACAGGTTCTCGGCTTTCCTATCACCGAGCCTGCAGCCTATTATTTTCGCCACTCGTAAAATTCACAATCTACGCTGATGGGGAACTTTGGATCTCCGAGAGAATATCCGTATTCGGTGGTCGCGCTAAACTTCGACGGACAGAGAGCGAGAGTTGAACGAAGCGGTGTCGATGTCGCGTTAGTGACTCACGTGGCGTAATCCAATCCGCTTAGCTTCGCGTAGCGGGCGATACTCTCGCACAGCCAATTAGCAACTCGGGCTCGGGGATGGCACAGTTCAATTAATTTGCAACAGGGTAGAGCCAAATGTGCCGAAAATAAACCGGATAACGAAACTGAAATATCGATCGAATAAAAAAAAAAAAAAAAACAGCAAAATCACTCATTTTTTTTTTTTGCAATATTGACACTAAAAATGCCCAATAATTTGTGTTCGTTAATCGTCGTTGTAAAACTATGTTTAATCAATTTTTTCAACCCCGATCACAAATCTATCACTTATTTATAAAGCATTTATAAATTATATTTATAAATACTATTACTTATAGATGCATATTTGATGCAAAAATACGCGGGGTATTTAAAGTTTTAATTTCTGATGAAATTCAAAAAAAAAAAAAAAAATTCAAAATGACATTTAATGTAAAGCTTTCGATCGATTCGCACCAAACTTTTAATAGGGATCATCCGGCGACAAAATTCCATCTCTCTCTTAACATTGGTAGCCGGATAGCAAACAAATTGTGAGAGCTAAAACTCGAACGGACTTTATTGAAAAAATTGCAAATTTTTTTAGTGAAATTTAGAGGAAAAACCGACTAGGGGAGACCTGGCGCAAAATGGCACAGCGGGACAAAACTGGACAGTCAGGGTAAAACTCAATCGTACAATCTTTTTTGGATGCCCCATTTCATCCCAACGATACATCCGATTTTTTTAAACCCATTTTGCCCCACGTGCCACCATCGCCACCATCCAAAAGTTATTGGAAAATTGCGTTTCGTCTCATTATCCCGTTTTGCTCCGCTGCACTATTTTGCTCCGCTCTCCCCTATTACACATTCTGCGCGAAATTTCAGCTTGATTGAGACATTCTTGAGTTACGCGGTTTGAACACATATACACACATACATCCATATTTTCATATGTGACATATGAAAATATCATTATGTCACATATGAAATATGTCCCATGTATTTCATTATGTCACATATGAAATATGTTTCATATATTGCATTATGTCACATATGAAATATGTCCCATATATTTCATTATGTCACATATGAAATATGTCCTATATACTTCATTATGTCATATATAAAAAATATGTCCCATATGTTCATATGGGACATATTTTCTAAATGCGTTTTTTCGATAATTTGTAACATCTGAACAAGTTCCCATAAAAACCTCGAGACTTTTTTTTTTTTTTTGTCACCAATAAAAGCTTTCTCTATGAGAGCGCAAAAAAAAAAAGAAATACTTTCCACTTCAGCAGAAATCAGTTTTCAGGACCTGATTATTTTAGTGTTTTACGATCGGCTTCGAAACCCTGCTGCGGGGCCGGAAAATCGGAGGATCGAAGATCGGTTTTGGCACGAAAGTGTTCGAGATCCTATGATGAATGGACTTTCGCTAAGATAAGAGTATGACGGTGCATCATGCGCGCGGAAGCTTACGATTCGTCCTCGCTGATGGGTTTTTTTTTTTTCTTCGCTCCCCTTAGTCTCGCCTTTTTTTGTCTCGAACGGAAGGGGGTGAGAGCGCGGAAGTGACTCTGGGTCAAAGTTCCCGATCCGATAGTTTCGCCGAGGGTCGAGTAGGTGAGGGCGGGGCGAAATGGACCGTCGCGGGTAAGACGGACCACTTTTACGAATACCCTCCCGTGACGAAAAACCCAGCTCGGATGGCGGACTCCGTTTTGCCCCCTCGCCCCTATGAATATTGCCGGATACTCCCGCCGGCAGTGACTCGACGATTCAACGTTCTAGGTCGGTGGGTGGAATAAATGAGCCAAGAAAATAGCGAGTCGAAGAGCTTCCTCTGCGTAACTCGATACACGTCGCTGAATTCACCAAATGCAATTAAGCTGTATTATATATAAAGCTCAATTCAATGTATATATAGATATATATTGTAACGAATATGTAGCTGACTATTCGTTAAGACACACGATATTAGTTAGGTTTCACAATAGACAAACGAACGGACGATCGATCCAAGATCGATCGTCAGATAAACAGTCTTGATCAGACTTTCAGAGACGAGAGACGTTTGGCACTTGACACTCGAGATACATAGCCGTGATTATACAAATAATATCCGACCCACAACCCAATAAGCGAGTTATTCTTTCCCGCAGTCGTTACAATACATATTATGTATATATATATATATATATATATATATATATATATATATATATATATATGTATATATATATATATATATAGTCTCCAAAAGACTTAAAATAATCAAAGCCTTGGAAGGAGCCCAAGAGGGCTTGGAATAATCAGGGTCTGGGCAGGGGCCGAAAAGGACCTTAGAATAATCAACTTCCCCCCCCCCCCCCCCTTTCCGCCCTCGATCCACTCCGTCGCTCCTCGATCTTCCCCAGCCTCTCTAAGGGGACTTCACAATATTTCGGGCTGAGCGGACACCCAAGAGGGACATCGAATATTTCTGCCCATTATTGTATAATATATAAATATTAGATTATATTAATATTGTAATATAATAATATATTCAGCCTTGGAGAGGGAGAGAAGAGGGAGGGGCGATTCTCCGTACAGTGAACAAATGGTAAAAAAAAAAAAAAAAAAATTGAGGTAAGTACATTTACACGCAAAAACGTCACGAATTGTCAAAAAAAAAACTTTATGTAGAGATGTCGTTCCTACTTTGCGAAAAGTAGAGTTATATTCAAACACCTCCTCACACTCAGTTTTATAAATGATGCAAGATGAAAAGTAATTCATATAGCGACCATGAAGATTACGAACCGAATAATGAAACCGACGTTTTTCTGTCACAATAACGCCCTCGGTTCTTGACACGTTTATTTAAATATATTTTGGAGAGATATATTCATATATTTATATTCTAAAATAGAGCATATAAACACAAGTAGTATGGGTACTGGGATAAATCCCCTAAGCACCATGCAATACAATAAACACCAGTGTTAAGTAGATATTTCCTTCTAAGTCAGACATGGGTAGTTCATAAATATAAATATAAATATAAATATAAATATAAATATAAATATAAATATAAATATAAATATAAATATAAATATAAATATAAATATAAATATAAATATAAATATAAATATAAATATAAATATAAATATAAATATAAATATAAATATAAATATAAATATAAATATAAATATAAATATAAATATAAATATATGGAGCGAAGTGGCGCGACCGTCGGGGTCCTCGAGGCTCAATAATAATTTGCTCGGATATATCTTGCAGTCTCGTCGTCTCTCCGGCGAGCCCGCCCGTTGTTCCCGCTCTCTTCGGTGAATATAGCGACGAAACTTTTCTCGTAACGTCTCAAAGTTATCACCGGTAGCGAGCGGGCGGGCGTGCCTTTCGAGTCCTTCCCCCGTCGTTTCGAGCATCGTCTGAGAGGATATCCCGAACCGATTCCGCGGCTTCCGCGACCCTATCAAGTCGCGCTCTTCGCCTCCTCGTGCCGCAATTGTGTCACCCCTTCGATTTCGTTTACGATCATCGTCGTGTTTAACAAAATCCTAACCTCTCCCCCCCCCCCCCCCTCCCTCCCGGTCCACTATCTTCCCTCCACTAACTCCAGATATTCGTTATCGCGAACGTTAAATTCTCGAAACCCTTATCTTCGACGAGATGGGTGGGGCGAGACGCGCCACCTAAGAAATAATAACGGCGAGTCAAATACATTTTTCCCTACCCCATTTTGCCCCCTTGTTTTCAACGCGCGGCTTCCATCGCTATTCTCTACCTCGATCTCCAACCTCCCGTTAGGTTAATTCGAGCGATTGAAGTTTCTACGTAGTTCGTGAATAAAAAAAATGTAAAAATTTTGTTCACGAAGATAAAAATTATTATCTTTAAGATAACAATTTTGTTTAAAAAGCAACAATTTTGTTTGAAAAGTAACAATTTTATTTAAAAAGTAACAATTTTGTTTAAAACGTAACAATTTTGTTTAAAAAGTAACAATTTTATTTAAGAAGTAACAATTTTGTTTAAAAAGACACAATTTTGTTTAAAAAATAACAATTTGATTAAAAAACTTAAAATAAAAAAAAATTTCCAGAATTTTCATCAATTTCGTTTGTTTCTTCTCCGATTCCAATTTGGGCTTATCCCCGTGAGGGGCAGGGGGGGGGGGGGGTAAACAAAGGGGAATAGATAGGAGGAATAAAAAAAGAAAGTCGAGAGAACAAATACAAGGCAGAAAGGACAGTATTGGTAGATTGTTCGGAGTAGCAAAAAAAAAAAAAAAAAAAGATGAAAGGAAAAAAAACCTAGTAGAGTACTCTCGAATGAGGTTCGGTGGAGTGCTGACCAGCGAAGCGGGAGGATATAGAGCGGAACGACGGAGTAACACAGGGTCGTCGTGCACAGACGGAGAGTACGACTCTCGGTGGCTCGTTTCGATTCCTGGCTTCCACGTTCGAATTCTGATTAACGTTTTAAGCCGAACGAAATCGCTCTTTCATTCCCTCGATCTCCCTTCGAGCGTCCCTTCCGGGCCTCCCCGAAGTCCTCCCGGTTTCTCTTTCCGTCCGCCCGACGGATGGAGAATAGTGGGGCAAAACGGAACCGTGGGGGCAAAGCGGAACGGTCAATCTGGACGCATCGATGGGACAAAGTCGGACATCCAAAAAATGTTGGAAAATTGCGTTTTTAAAAACATTTTTACAAAAGCAATGTTCCCTATAATTTCAGTTTCTCCAATTTCACGCCATCGATGCATCCCGATTCTCGATCCCGTTTTTCCCCCCTGCTCCGTTTTTCCCCGCTCTCCCCTATTCCTCTCTCGCGACTGGACTTCGCCGATAAGAGTTGTCTATACAGACACACACACACATATATATATATATATATATATATATATATATATATATTTTTTTTTCCCACACACCATATAGATCTGTGCCAATATCCAGAAAAGCCCCGTTGACCAGGAAAAATGGATAGCCATTCAAAAAAGCAAAAAGAACGAAAAAGAACAACACTGCTCAAGGGAACGAATGCAAATTCCTTCAAACATGTCCGGCGTATGCGGTTTGGTTCATCCCGGCCCGTTGATCAATAAAAAGGTCGCGGGTTTCCGGGAACCCCCGAACGTGACGGAGATTAATAAAAATCGAGGGTTGTCTCGTGAGCGAGCCAACGATCGAGGGGGGCGAGGGGGGACGAATTGGGGGGGGCTTCGCAGCCGGAGCCGCAACAATAACCGGACGTATACGGCGATAATTTGTCGTCAGCGTGAGCAGTCATCCTGACGAGTGGTGGGTGTTTATTTCCGGTTATGCGGCTCGCTATGCGAGGGTTGCTCGGCAATTCTCGCCCAAGACTCGACACACTTGGCTTGTTGGGGCGGCGAGCGAAGAGACATTGCTCGTGAAGTTACGGCGGAACGTACGTTACACGCATGTTCAAACAGCGGGTAACGTCCGGGGGCGGACGAGAGGAGTTCACCGTACGAGGATCTTGTTTGGAGAGCGGGAATGTCGGGGTGCAAGATTCCGCAGGCCCGGCATAGCCCGAGAGACAATTAAGGATGCTTCGCACGTACATCCCCGGCCAAAAGCAAGCGAGACTCGGTGAGAACTCGGACGCTTTCCAATGGTATAAAAATCTGAAAATATCAAATGTGCTTAAAGGTGCCGAGAACATTAATTTTGGATAATAATAATGGCGAGAAGTTATTAACGAATTGCTTAAAAAAATTGTTCAATTAATGATCGGTTAATCATTTTTTTTTCTCTTTTCTTTTTTGGTTGGGGAATTTGGACACTTGCCAATGGTATAAAAATCTGAAAAAATCAACTGTGTTTAAAGGTGCCGAGAACATTAATTTTGTACATTAATAATGGCGAAAAGTTATTAACGAATTGCTTAAAAAAATTGTTCAACGAATGCTCGGTTAACCTTTTTTTTCTTTACAAATGAATTTGTTTGAAAAGAGAAAAAAAAGGTTTACTGATAATTTGTCGAACAATTTTTGTTAGCAATTTGTTAATAAATTTTTGACATTATTATTATGCAAAATCAAAGATCTTTACATAATTAACACGGCTGATTTTTTTTTTTCTTCAAATTTTTGGCATATCGCAAAGTGCTGAAATTTTGATCGAATTAAACTTTTGGTTGGGAGTGTATGTGTGGTACATCCTTAAGAACGCGTGCGGAACGTACGAAATAAGGGCCGGAGAGACGTGGCGAACGGGGATTCCCCGCGCTCTCTAAACTGTCAAATATCCCCAGGCCGTTCGTCCTCGCGCCCGTCGCATTTTCCGGAGTTCGTTGCCTCCTTTCGTCTGAGAGGTTTCCTGCTGACTGAACGGGCACGATCGAGGCGATATCCGAGCGTCTCCGAAACCCTTTTTGGGTTGCATTTTTCGTCTCGCACTGTAAAACAGGACCAACTTTTATTGACCCCAAAGAAGAGAAAGGATCTTTTATCGCGAGCTAAGGTAAGCGACCCAACTTTTCCACACACCAAAATTGCGTCAAGTTTAGGGCAGCGAAGGCTTTTTTTTCATTTATACAGGGGTTCTCTTGTCCGTTCGAAAAGAACTGTTTATAACACTCGGTGCGAAAAGGGCAATTTTACGCACGCTTCGTGCACAAAACCCCCATTTTGACACGTTGTGAAGTTAAATTTGATACTTTTTCCGAACTCGTGTGATTGCAGCACTCGCGTTCGGCTCGTCAGAAAAAGAAAGTCACACTCGTCAGATCAAGTTTTATCGCACTAGTATCGTAAATTACTATTACAGCACTAGCGCAAGGATTTGGTCCGGAAAAACAGGTAAACTTCAACTTAAGTCTACATATAACGAAATAAAAATGAAACCTCTACATAAATTCTAAACCTGCACTTCCTAACTATATCCGACCCTAATCTGGCTAAGCCAAGCAAATAGTCTCAACCTATACCTAACTTAATTCTATGTATAACAAACGAAAAAACGTAAAACTGAACCTACATATACATAAATCCTACACCAATGTATATAGCGCGAGAAAGTAAAAGTTTGCACTTTTAATCTCACACTGTTAGAACGGCGCCAACTTTTAGTGATCCCCAAAGAAAAAGGGAGACGGTCTTTTATAGGGTGTTATGGAACAAAGTAGTCCACTAAGAACACCGCGATGAATACCCCAGCGAGCGCAGAAAAACTTGCACGAGTCAGTATGCAAAATACTTCCTTCTGCATTTTGCATACTGACTTAGAATCGAATAGAACAGTGTTGTTTTATTCGTCTTGTTTTATAAAACAAAGTTTTTCGGGCGAAACTTAAATCTTTGCGTTGCGAAGTAACAAAACGAAACTATGACGGAAAATAAAAAAGTACGCTTATACATCGTTTCTATACCAACATTTTTTCTAACTATGTCCAACCCTCACCTTGCGCAAAACACAAAACACAGCAAAATAATAAAAAAGTTAACTGAACCTGTACATAAAATCGATACCATTATAAATCATTCGAAAACGTGTCTGAAGTGTTAAAAAGATGATAAAAAAAAAAAAACTACTGTGCGATGAGGCTGTCTCCCGCTCGAGTCGGGACAAAACGGCCATTGGGTCCATATCAAGCCCTAAAAGATTCCCCAAATGCGTTCGCCTAACACATTTAGGCAATCTTTCGCCAAATCCCCAAAAGTGACTTTTTTTATCGCGCTCTCTCGACGATTTTCATCGCCCTGGAGACCGATCGAAAATCCAGTTTCTTAAATCCGCCCCTACCCTTATCTTGTGTGTTTCTTATCCCTCCCTGGAACGGAAATCTGTGGCTCATTTTGCTCCTGGCTCGTAGTCGGCTATCGCTAGAATCGCGTTTGGGGAAAAAAATAAAATAAACCGCCGAATTATTCCCGGCACGGAAAGTTGCGAGACTTTCACCCGTGAATTTTTCATCCCCCTCCCCCCCCCCCCCCATCAGCCATCAGAAGCGGCGTTCGACCGAGAATTCGCAGTTGATTTCCAATTACTTAGCGACGCGACTTCTGACGTCAGAGTCGACGACGATCGCCGGATATGAGGAACGACGAGGCAGACGGGGGGCGGGGGGGGGGAGGAGAGGGGAAGGATGGCAAGTGCTATATCGGATATCCAAAGCAACATCGCTGGCATAGATGGATACTGGTGCACGCCTCGGCGAACCCGAGTTTCCGCCAATCTTGGACGCGCGAGGTGTCACGTCCTCGTCGTCGACGCGTTTCCTTCAAGACCATTTCCTAACGAGCTCTCACGTGACTGATAGTCGAAGGGGAGGGGGGGGGGGGGGGGAGAAACGACGCGGAGACGAGCCCAGACATTCGATATGCTTTTGACGTTTCCGTACGAATTCACTAAAAATTTGTTCGTCAGGAAACCGCACCGAGACCGGGGCGAAATGAAACAGGGGCAGAGTGGGGAAAAATAGGGGAAAGAGAAGTTCATGGGGAGACCAGAGATAATGGAATAAAATATGAAGTGGGGTAAAATGGAGTAGCTCGTAAATCGAGATGGATAGAATGACTAAAATCAGCCGCAGATGGGGAGGGAAGTTCACTTTAGAACTGACGGACATTTTTGTGGGATCGGAAGCGCGTGAGACGGAACCGCGCTGAGGAGACCAGGGCGAAATGGTACAGGAGGCAAAATGGACGGCGACAAGTCGCAACGAAAAATGCCGAAAAAAGTGCATCGGAAGACCAAGGATAACGGAGTAAAATACGCAGTGGGGTGAGATGGACTACCTCCTAAATCAGGACGAATAGAAAGAAAAGACCAGTCGCAGCGACGGGCCACGAAGGAAGTAAGGTGGTCCATCTTAACCCGGGTAACATTTTATTCGGCATCAAAAGAATCGCCGACGACACTAAAATCTCCCGGCTCGTTCGGCTTGCTCTCCTCCTAAGAAATAATAAAATAAAAAATACAAAAATACAAAAACATAAAAATTAAACCAGAATGCTTCGCAAGGGCTCGAAGGATACTCCTTGGAAGCGGAAAAATTCCCGAAAAAATGCATCGAAAGACCAGTGATAACCGAGTAAAATACGGAGTGGGGTAAAATGGTCTACCTCATAACTACCTCCTAAATCAGGACAAATAGAAAGAAAAGACCAGTCGCAGCGACTGGCCAGGAAGGAAGAAACGAAGGTAGTCCATTTTTCACCGGGTAACATTTTTTTCCAGTATCAGAAGACTCTCGACGACACGCAAACCCTCCCCGGCTCCTTCGGCTTGCTCTCCTCCTGAGAAATAATAAGATAAAAAAATAAAAAATACAAAAACATAAAAATAAAGCCATAATGCTCCGGAAGGGCTCGAAGGATATGCCCTACAAAGGGGAATCTCCTCGGAGACGTGCGGTGAATCGTGCAGCGTCCCCAAAAACCGAAGAGCGTTTTGGAAAAGCCGGCGTTCGCAGTCTGGCTTTCCCGATCGCGGTCCTTCGCGAATCGCCCCACTATATGCGAGGCGATTCGTCTCGGTGACGACTGCCGAGCCGCATCGGGTCGCGGGGTGAGAAAATAAAACGAAAGAAAAAAAAAAAAAAAAAATACGGATGTATAAGGCGAGCGGAATCGAGTCTGCGACAGAGGGGAAAAAAAAGATGCTCTTACGCGGTTGAGTTCTCACGTGGAGGACCACACGCTCGGCGGAGCCGAAAAAAAATAAGGGGGAGCGCGAGGGAAACGCTTCAGTGACGGAGCTCGCGAGAGGACGGGCGGGTGGCGAGGGTGACGAAGAGTCTCCGACGTTAATGCCGCGCACGTACTTACGGTTATTACCTTGGAAAAAAAAAAAGAAAAAAAAAGGAAGAAGAAAAAAACATAAGAAAAAGAACTGCCGGTTAAAAAAAGATTTCCAAGAGCGGTTGCGGCGCGAGGATCGGGCCGGCGGTTTCTCCGCGTTGACTTCGGTAATTCGTGACCCATAGCGGATAAAGTACCGAAGTGTGGCGATGAGACGAGGCCCAGATAAATGAGGGACATTTTTATTTATTTTTATTTTTTTTCGCTTTTTCTTTCGTCAGCTCGCTCTGGTTTACAAATTTCTTAACCTCTGAGCGCGAAAGCTGCTGCACAGTAAAAATCGTACGAACGTTTCTTCGTCCACAAACGTAAGCAATTGTTATCTTGTCAATTTTATGAAAAAAATCTTGTCAATTTTACAAAAAAAAATCTTGTCAATTTAACAAAAAAAAATCTTGTCAATTTTACAAAGAAAAATCTTGTCAATTTAACAAAAAAAAAATCTTGTCAATTTAACAAAAAAAATCTTGTCAATTTAACAAAAAAAAATCTTGTCAATTTAACAAAAAAAAATCTTGTCAATTTTACAAGAGTGTGTGTCAATTGTACGAATACTTTTTGTGATATTAACAACGAAACGATCGTGGCACTTTTGTCGACAAAAGAGATTTCTCAAATGTACAAATATTTTTTTACAGTGTAAAGTATCGATTCGTCGGAGGGGTTGGAAGAAGAAGAGAAATTGCAGCGGCCGAAAAAGTGCGGAGGAAGAATGAAAGAAATCGGCGAAAGCGACGCGAGGCAGAGCGAGGAGAGAAGAGAAGAAAAAAAAAAAAAAAAAAAAAAGATCGGCCGGAGAAGTAAGAAGTTGTGTGGCTCGGAGTCCTAATGGGACCGCGATCCGGCGAGAGCATGAATATTTGAGTTTCACGGTTGTGCCCTTTCCTCCGTCCATTCCCTTCCAAGCCTGTCTTTCTTGCCGCCCTACGAACCGCCCCTCCCGCTACGAATATCGCGATGAAAGTTGCATGAAATCGTGAGCCACGCAATTCTCTCGTTCCTCATACAAATATTCATGGCTCTGCTATTCGCGGAATATTCGACATTTTGTCGTCGAGTCTATAATTATTTTTTTTTTTATCGCGAAAAACGCAAATTATCGGGCCGTTGCATAAGTCGTTATGCGAATAGTAATAGTTTTAACGATCGTTCCAGTTTGTTCCATTTAACGCGTAATGTTCTTGTTATTGTTACTCGCAGGTTACTGTGTCACTGTTGCTTTGCGAACTCGCTATCGAAAATTTAATTTAGAGACTGAATATTTAAATCTCCAGAAAATTTACCGGAAATTCGCCACTTCCGGTTTGAAAAATCTCACTCTCCGACCGGAAGTGACGTCGTGGCCGACAGCACGTCACTTCTGACTTGAACATTGACGTCGTACCGGAAATACGTCACTTCCGGTTTTAAAAACATATTTGTTCGAACGGAAGTGACGTCATACCGGAAATACGTCACTTCCCGGTATGAAAATCACATTTTTTTCGATCGGAAATGACGTCGTACCGGAAATACGTCACTTTCGGTTTTAAAATATAATTGTTCGACCGGAAGTGACGTCATACCGGAAATACGTGGTTTCCGGTATGAAAATCACATTTTTTTTCGATCGGAAATGACGTCGTACCGAAAAGACGTCACATCCGGTTTAAAAATCTCATTTTCCAACCGGAAGTGACGTCATACACGAAATACTTGCTGTTATTATTATCAACGTGTCGAAATAACATTCGGTCAATGTCCATATTTGTCGGTGTCATAAAAACGTTCAAACGTTCATTTTTCTTTTCAATCTACACCGGTTAGCATAAAACATCATTCCGTATAAAATAGTCTACCTTTTACTAAAAAAAAAAAAAAAAAAAATGAGGGCGAAGCATTATACTGGTAGGATTAAATCGTCTCTCGTGAATTTCCCTTGACGCGACCGCGGCTCCGTCCTATGATCCTCCAGTCTGGAGTCCCTCACCTTTAGCAGAATTTTTCACCACCTCTAATACTTACGCAAAAGAGGTACGAAGTGTAGATAGAAAAGCCCTCCCTGCCCCCCAGCCCCGCCGTTCCCTCCGGCGGATGAGATACGGAGCTGGGGTGGAAGAGAACCGGCGCTGATCGGGGATAATAACCGCTTCTCTTCGGCCTCTCTCACTCATTCCGGACTTTCGTATGCAACGCGAACAAAAGCTAACCTTCGCGCCGATTGGTATATAACCCTTATATATATATATATATATATATATATATATATATATATATATATATATATATATATATGTGCAGCATAAAACCTCTCCGTCGAGCTCCGTCTGAGGGTTGAAGCTCGCACAGTGTTCACCCCCAAGCCTTTATATCCACTCCCTTTCTATTTCCGAACACCTCGGGCTCTTTGCCTATATCAAACTCAATTCCCAGTTTAATTGTAATACGTTAACCGTAATAAGAGGGACACAAGCCTTGATTGCATTTCACTTGGATTAACCCTGTTGCGTCATTGACGACCAAACAACAATTTATATTTCAAATAGAATTTACCTGATGCATAAACTGGGATTGATGATGGAATATCGTGTTGTATATGTGTGTGAACATATCTATATATATATATGAGTTCATATATCCAATTGAAAAGAGACATGCTCGGTAGATAATTGAGTGCGCGATGAAGTTGCATGGCAAAGTGGACTTCGCCCCGATCGGCTAATCCTCCGGGAATAATTTCTCACGAGAACGTTAAACGGCCAGTCTTATGTTGCATATGCGTTCCCGGACAAAGTCACGAGGATGAAAAGTCGGGAGTGAAGAGTCGAGAGCTGCACTCTTTGAAATTCAATTGCCAGTTACATTGCTGTACGTTAATCGTAATAAGAGAGACCCTTCATTGCCTTTCGGTTGGATTAACCCTGTTACTTCATTGACGACTAAAGTACCATTTCTAAATTACGTCATGCAGAAACTTGCGTGGATTTGGGGATATTACTTTATACATGTGTACCCATACATATATACATATACACATGTAATCACATATGTACACATTTATACACACATATATATATATATATATATATATATATATATATATATATATATATATATATATATACACACACACACACATATGAGAGCTCCTAATGCCAAAACTTACTTAGAATAGGGACTTAGGGTCGAATTTTAAGACGTTAGTTTGAACTTAAGATCGCTCTTGAGTTCCCACTTAAGATCCAATTTAAGATCGACGTACAGTTCGAACTCAGGTTCAACCCCAAGTTCAATTACTCAAGTGTGGTCTTAAGTTCAAACTAGCGTCTCAAAATTCGACCCTTAGAGAAGAGACATAGAATTTTCCGTAAACTAACTGAGAAACGAAGTTGGAGTGACACATCAGTCCCCCCCCCCCCCCCCCTCGATCCCTGCTCTCTAATAGACTTAGAATATTTCAGGCTGAAGGGACACCCTAGGGAATTTAGAACATTTAAGTCCCGCCTGCCCTCATACAAGGGGCGTGAGAATATTTCGCCCCTGTTTCATTTGACCCCGGTCAAAGTGTTTCATTTGAGGCCGGCCTTCCCGACGCTCGAATCCCGCGGCGGCGAAATCTTTTTACATTACAGAGCGATGTCTCGTATCGAAGAGAAACATGCTCGTTCGATAATTGAGTAAGTGATGAAGTTTTGCGCAGCAAAGTGGACTTCGTCCCGATCGAAGAATCGTCCGGGGATAATTTTTTACGAGACATTAAACGGCCTGCCACGTGTTCTATATATATATATATATATGTTCCCCGGATAAAGTCACGAGGATGAAAAGTCGAGAGTGAAAGATCGAGAGCAGCTCTATTGGAAAGACGAGGGGGGTGGGGGGTGGAAATATAAAAGAAACGCGTCGGACGACAACGGCGAGCGCGCGAACGAGGCACCGCAGGGAGACGTTAAAGCGGCGTGTGCAAGCAGCGCGGCTGCCGATAGACCGTGTGTTTCCATTAGAGCCACCACCGAGCTCGCAGACACTCGCGACATCACAGCCGAGCCCGAGAAACGTACTTAAATCGGTGAACACTGGTTGCCGGTCGGTAAAAGCCTGTTTGTCTTGTATCATCGTCCGGGCAACGAGGACAAATAATGGATACGATAAAGGAATAAAAATATTTTATGTACGCCGAGGCATATAACGCGACCGTTCGAGAGATGATAATCGGGCGATGCGTCATTTTTATAACAAAGCGGACGGGGGTGTGATCGTGCCGAGACACGCGGGTCACGCAGGACTCCGTCGTCGAATGACGCTCTGGATAAACGCGATGCTATAACCGCAAGGTTAAAGCATCGTTGAGACCTTTCTCGCATGTTTAGTGTATTCGATGCGAAATTAAATAGTCATTTGCGTTACAAGTGCGGGAAAGCGGACTTTATGCGCACGCTTCGAAGTGTGTCACACCGAGCTGCGGCGAGTGCGACTTAGTTCACCGTCCGCTCACGAACGCTACACGGGACTGTTGTCGCATATTTTTTGTAACGCAGACAGAAGTTCGACACGCCGTGCCGATTGTGGCACTGTAGAGCCAGCGTGCGTAAAGTACGAGAAGCGTGCGCAAAGTAAAATCGGCTCGATGTGCGCACTCACCGAGAATTTATAGTAAAGCGCCACTTAAGCCGCTCTCGGCAGGCACGAAGTAGTGGCACATTTACGTGCATGAGTTACGTAATAGTAACTTACGACACTAGTGCGGTAAAACCTTTTCTGAGGCGTGTGAGTTTGCAGCATGAGCCGAAGGCGAGCGCTGCAAAGAAAATGTTTGCACTAGCTAAGTACCAAATTGTACTTCACTGGATGTTAAAAATTGAGGTTTTGTGCAAGTGAAGCGTGCGTAAAACTGCGATTTTCGCACCAAGTGCAATGAAAAAGTAAACGAAACGATCGTTCGAACGCGCTGGGTCTCTCATCTGCACTCTGGCGTCACAAGTTTCGTGTGTATTCGTCCATCCGCCAGCACGAGAGCCTTTCGATGCGTGCAGCCATAATCCGCCAAAACTCGTTAATCGTAAATCTCAGTCGTCGAATCACGCTCGAGATAAACGATGCTTAACAGCCCTCCCTCGGCATCCCTTGCGTCGAAACGCTTTTCGCCGTTTTGTGACAGTACTAAGTGTGTGCTCGTTAACCGATGTCTACAATTATTTAACGACCTGTTCACACATTAGCCATTTGTACATTTATACATTGATATATGACATATGTATATTGTCAATGGGCCATCGACCGGAGTCCTTCAGCCCCTGGTTTTATTATATTTGGTCAGGGTTGTCGCTGTTGTATTTGCCTTCATACATCTTCATTCATCATTCCGTTAAGGTGTTGATATCACGCCCGCATAACAACAGTGTAACAACTTATAAGGTAATCCCATAAGAGACGTTACACTGTGGTTCTAGGGGTGCGATATGTGGTGCGCGGTGGAAATGTATGTCTTCAGCGGAATGTTTTGTGCGGGACGCAAGCATAGCGGTTGAATGTTTGCTAGCTGATTGGATGCGAATCGTTTGTTGAATTCGTGTGTTCTTGTCGATGTGGGTGCGATGCTAGTTTCATCGTATAGGAGCGAGTTGGACGGGCTGGGCAGAAGGTTCGTTAGGGCTGACTCTTGTCAGGTCCCGTATGGCAATGTTTTCGGCAGTTTCGATCTTTCTGAGGGTAGTTTCTTTGCAATTTATTAATATAGGATGACCCTATTGCAGTATTGGTCTTTAGATGCTTTTGTAAATTGGCGCGAGGTGTTTCATGTGTATGTTGCGGTCTCTGAATGTTATTCCTCTAAAGTGGCGAAGATTCATTAGGGCTGATTCTTGTCAGGTCCTGTATGGCAATGTTTTCGGCAGTTTCGATCTTTCTGAGGGTAGTTTCTTTGCAATTTATTAATATAGGATGACCCTATTGCAGTATTGTTCTGCAGATGCTTTTGTAAATTGGCGCGAGGTGTTTCATGTGTATGTTGCGGTCTCTGAATGTTATTCCTCTAAAGTGGCGAAGATTCGTTAGGGCTGACTCTTGTCAGGTCCCGTATGGCAATGTTTTCGGCAGTTTCGATCTTTCTAACGGTAGTTTCTTTGCAATTTATTGATATAGGATTACCCTATTCCTGTATTGGTTTGCAGATGCTTTTGTAAATTGGCGCGAGGTGTTTCATGTGTATGTTGCGGTCTCTGAATGTTATTCCTCTAAAGTGGCGAAGATTCGTTAGGGCTTATTCTTGTCAGGTCCCGTATGGCAATGTTTTCGGCAGTTTCGATCTTTCTGAGGGTAGTTTCTTTGCAATTTATTAATATAGGATTACCCTATTCCTGTATTGGTTTGCAGATGCTTTTGTAAATTGGCGCGAGGTGTTTCATGTGTATGTTGCGGTCTCTGAATGTTATTCCTCTAAAGTGGCGAAGATTCGTTAGGGCTGATTCTTGTCAGGTCCCGTATGGCAATGTTTTCGGCAGTTTCGATCTTTCTAACGGTAGTTTCTTTGCAATTTATTGATATAGGATGACCCTATTGCAGTATTGGTCTGCAGATACTTTTGTAAATTGGCGCGAGGTGTTTCATGTGTACGCTGCGGTGACTGAATGTTATTCCTCCAAAGTGACGAAGCTCTGATCGTCATTTTCTTTACGCAATGCTGGACGTGGTTGTCGATGTTTAATTTTTGTCTACTGTATTGTGTACGTAACATTTGTGTTCGTATGGTGTCTATGATTTTATAGTTCTCCATTCGTCACCCCGCTGAGGATGTCGACAGGTGGTGTACGTTGGAAATCTATATATGCGAGGGATGTTTTGTGCAGTAGGTAGAGTGTTTGCTAGCCAATTGGATGCGAATCATTCGTTGGGTTGTTTTGTGTTCCTGTTCGTATGGGTGCGATGCTAGTTTCATCGTGGATGTGCGAGTTGGGCGGGTTGTGCAGAGGGTTCGTTAGGTCCGATTCTTGTCAGATTCCGTATGGCATGGATTTCAGCAGTTCTGATCTTTCCGAGGGCAATTTCTTTGCAGTTTCGGAACGTAGGATGGTATTGAAAATGATTGCGATGTTATGAGGTCTTTCGAGATGTTGCGTTGGTTGTGTTTATGTATCGTCGTAGTATTCACTTTGTCGTAGTCTTCTCTTCGCGCTTCTCCAAGTGGTCGTTGAGGTTCAATTTATGATCTACGGTCGTCTCGTTTATGGCAACGCTGAAAAAAACATAAACGATCGTTCGAGCACACTGGGCCTGCTCGTGTCGACTCCGTCGTCAGAAGTATCGCGTCCTTCCGAGACTTTCGGCGCGTGCAGCTATAATCTGCAGAAACTCAATCGTAACGACGCTGACGGTTGCACTAACCGGTGCGAACACGGTCGCTTTGACGAACCGGCGTCCAGAGGGTGGAATCTTAACGCGCGGGAATTGCGTGTGCCTCTTGGCAAACAGTTACACTAACCTGTTACTCTAACGGCTCCTCCGCTCGTAGCTCCCTCGTCGTTCCGCGATATAAACGTCCCTCTCCCTCTCGTTCCTCCCTCACCTCTCCTTCACGTACTCCTCGTACTTCTCCCGGCCCGACACTTTTTCCCTTGTTTTATCGTCGTTCTTTGATCGCGCCACTACCGAGGGTCGTTAACTTTTTTATTTTTTCATTTTTTTTTTGTTTTTGCTCAGAACCTAATACGAAAAACCCCCCCCTCCCCACCCTCCCCCCCCGTTCATTTATCGGTCACACTGGGCAACACGATTATCAAGCACGGTCTCGTAGCAACATCCCGAAGCATCCTACGGCGAACAGCAACCCTCGATCGTCGTCGAATTCCGGCACTTGACATCGATGGAACGACGAGGTCTCCCTCGCTGAACGATCGCACGGTTTTCAACGAGCCAGAAAAAAAAAAAATAATTAACCAAAACTTAACGCCGAGCCGACCGAGCTCCTCGTCGCTGCTCCGATTACAAGAATTCCGTGCCTCTCCGGCGATTATCACCGTCAGGGAATCGAAATTCACGTCACTCACAGTTGTTCCCTTCTCTATAATTGCCCCTTCGTTTACTTACTTGTAATTAACTCAATTTCACGTGTATATTTTTGATATACGTATATATATATAGATATATAGTATATATAGATATATATATATATATATCTATAATTCCGAACAGATTACATACGCACGATCGAACTGGCGACACTGTCGACTCTGACGAAGAGAGTCAGAATGAGCCTCGCGTGTTTCTCGTGTGCTTATGGGAATGCCGTTTGTCCGCCGACGGACGCGAAGGCTCGCGTCACGACGCCGCTCTGACGGCCGTCGGCGTCTCGTAGTAGTTCCTCGGCCCGGCCGAGCGGATTTCACCCCCCCCCCCCCCAACGTCCCCCACTCCGTTCGGCTCTCTCGCTCTACCAACACCGCTCTCCATTCGGCGACGCGACGCCGAACTGCTCCGGCGCAAGCGTAATGCTTTATCGCGAGGAAGGTGTGTGTATATATGTATATATATTTATATATGTATACATAGGGTACGTAACTAAAATGTACGCGCTAGCCCCGGAGCTTTCGCCTCTACGGCTGTTGCTGCACCCGACGCGGCTGGGGCCGAGGTGAGGAGGCTGGAACACAAACTTACGCCACGGCAATGTAACCGACACGAGGCTTCGTTACGAATTATGAGCCGCGATAAACATTGGTGAAACGAGCGGTGGAAGAGCGGGTTTGAGAGGCGAAAAATATGGGGGTTTTTAGGTGGGGTGTGCTCGTGGTAATGCGAGTGCCAATTAGAGGCGACTTATCGAAGGATTCGAACTCAGTGAAGGACTTATTGAAGGATTCATTAAGTTTTATCGTCAATTGTCGTTTAGCTTCGGACAAGGGAGAGACGGTCGTTGTGTTTCCGGGAGGACTGCATATGGGACGGGGAGGCGAAGGTAAGTTGGCGGCAATGAGGATCAGGAATTGTGAACGAGAGCTTGGGCGGTGAAAGTCGTGCGGAGAGTGCGTTACCTAAATGTCGTTGTAAAGCAGCTCTTTAGGACGATGGGTCGTGTATGCGAATATAGACTCGAGAACTGCTGGAGTGTCCAGTGGAGGTTCAGGAGTTACGGCTGACATTGCTGTAGTTAGGAGGCATGTAACTGGTACTTCTAGGCAGTTGCTCCTTAAAAGTCGACAGGGATTACTGAGGAGGCGGTGGTTCTTGCATCAGTAATCACAACTTATGAGTAGAAGTTCTTAAAACTACAGGGAACACTGAATAGTGAGGTACGGAGAACTACAAGCAATTAGGGGTAGTTTACCACTGGATATTGTTAGGAGTTTCGGGTAGTTAACTACTCTAAAATCCAGTAATGTTCAGTACTTAACCACTCAAGATGTCAAGTAAAATTCAGTAATTGAATGAGTAATTGAGTGATTCAGTAATTGAGAACCCGACCAATCAACTCATTCAGTAGTTGACTAGTCAAAATATCCAGTAACGTTCAGTAGTTAACTACTGAACGTTACCGGATCGTGCGGAGAGTGCGTTACCTAAATGTGGTTATAAAGCAGCTCTTTAGGACGATGGGTCGTGTATGCGAATATAGACTCGAGAACTGCTGGAGTGTCCAGTGGAGGTTCAGGAGTTACTGCTGACATTGCTGTAGTTGGGAGGAATGTGACTGGTACTTCTAGGCAGTTGCTCCTTAAAAGTCGACAGGGATTACTGAGGAGGCGGTGGTTCTTGCATCAGTAATCACAAGTTATGAGTAGAAGTTCTTAAAACTACAGGGAACACTGTATAGTGAGGTACGGAGAACTACAAGCAATTAGGGGTAGTTTACCACTGGATATTGTTAGGAGTTTCGGGTAGTTAACTACTCTAAAATCCAGTAATGTTCAGTACTTAACCACTCAAGATGTCAAGTAAAATTCAGTAATTGAATGAGTAATTGAGTGATTCAGTAATTGAGAACCCGACCAATCAACTCATTCAGTAGTTGACTAGTCAAAATATCCAGTAACGTTCAGTAGTTAACCACTGAACGTTACTGGATCGTGCGGAGAGTGCGTTACCTAAATGTCGTTGTAAAGCAGCTCTTTAGGACGATGGGTCGTGTATGCGAACATAGACTCGAGAACTGCTGGAGTGTCCAGTGGAGGTTCAGGAGTTACGGCTGACATTGCTGTAGTTAGGAGGCATGTAACTGGTACTTCTAGGCAGTTGCTCCTTGAAAGTCGACAGGGATTACTGAGGAGGCGGTGGTTCTTGCATCAGTAATCACAACTTATGAGTAGAAGTTCTTAAAACTACAGGGAACACTGAATAGTGAGGTACGGAGAACTACAAGCCATTAATTACCAGTAGTTAACCACTGGAGATTGTTAGGAGTTCCGGATAGTTAACTACTCTAAAATCCAGTAATGTTCAGTACTTAACCACTCAGGATGTCAAGTAATATCCAGCGATTGATTAATCATAGTATCAAATAGTATTCAGTAGTTGACTACTCAAAATACCCAGTAACGTTCAGTAGTTAACTACTCCAGATTTCTAGGAGTTTTCAATAGTTCGCCAATGTCGTACTGGACGGTAGTCCAGTAGTTTATTAGTAGTTAACTATTGGACACTCCCAGTACTGTTTTTCAGTAGATTTCAGTAGTTGTTTCAGTGGCCGGATCGGAGACACCAAGTTCCTGATCTGGCCTTGTCGGGGACGCGTTGTTAATCTCTAAGGAGAGAAGAGATTGAATCTAAGGCGAAAGCAGACCCAGAGGAGGCGTTTTGGAGAGTTTCGTCCTGGAGGATGCTCTGGTTATCCTTTCCCAAGGGTGTTCTCGAATATGATTCTCGATGGTGACTTCGGCCATCAGCGAGCCAAGTCCATGTGGTGCATGTCGTGATGGAGATCGTATATATGATCCAAGATGGACGAAATCGTCGAGAAGTTGGGCTCTCTTGCTTCTCCCTACCTTTGGTGGTTCGCCAGAAACTCGTGAGAAATTCTCAGTTAACGGTAGCGTGGGGGAGGCGATTGTCCACTGATTTGTTACAATTCGCTGTCATCTCGTTCGAGGCGGACTCTGCAGGGTGCACGACCTCGTTGGGATTGATAGGACATTTCGTAGCGCATGTTCTTAATGGACGAGAGACCTTCGGGTCGAGCAAATGATGAAGGCTTCGTGCTTGATTCACACACATTACCTGTAGACGCAACGGAGGGGATTCGACGTCGCCGAGTGGTTTGGTTCGATAGTTCGGTTCGGAGATTGAAATAATTATCGCCTCGTTTCGTCGGTAAAACAAGAAGGTCCAACCAAACCCTTGATATTTAAATGAAACTATTTTGTTTAGCAGCGAAAAAATATTAGCACGGTATAGAATTAACGATATAGTATAGATGTACCATCTAAATAGTAAATCTCTAAAATATATATAAATAATATATAAATAAAAAATGGTTTGTATACAAATACTTTAAAAATATCATATCGCCTGAGTGTTTTTACTTTCGCACGAGTCTTAAGGCTACATTACGAAATGTTGCCTTAGCAGATTCAGCGGAAAAAAAAGAGAAAAAAAAAAACGAGATCGTACAGATAGAACTTTGCGGGCTCGATCTGCATTCGAATCTCCCTAGACGGCCTCGCTGAATTCAAAAAGAGCCCACCAACGCAAATATCCCCGGCCGCACGAAGCGCATTTTTAGTTATTCATACGCCGGGCTTCGGCCCAAGCGGAGAAAATATCCTTCGAAGAATATGCCTCTAAAAAAGAAAAAAAGAGAAAATAAGTTCTTTGTCGAAAGCATCGGGAGCAAGTGGGTATCGACTTGTCACGTGGGATTTACCGTAGCTTCTCCAATTTTCTTGGGAAAATCTCTCTAAGGCCGCGATCGAACGGCGACGACGGGCGACCGGATATGGAGGGGCGGGGGGGGGGGGGGAGGGAAGGGTGGAGGGCTTGAAGGCTACGACAAAATCCTGCGGGATATTGCCACGCTGATACGTGACATGTTCGGTTTGGTTTGGTTTGATTTTTTTTTTTTTGTTTTTTTTTTCGCGATAGACACTGAGTCCTGTCCTAAATCTCTACAGTTGATCGTCGAACTCTCGGGGATCTTGAGCTGTACGATCGCCGGATCGTCGAACCACCTTCGGAGCTCGGCTCGCTAATTCTCGGATAACGAGGCGAAAAGCTTTATCCTCGCTTTTGCACCGGTGGAAGCAACGTTAATCGGTCAAGTCGGATTAGAAAAGTCCCTCTGCCACTGTACGAGTCCGTAGGGCGAAGGAAAAAATGCTCCCGGAACCGAAAGAAATAAACGAGACGAGGTAACCGGTGAGGGAAAGCGAACAAAAAAAATATATATATATATACATATATAAAGCATGTAAGCCACAGTCGTTAAATTCAAAGTTACAGAATGCTCTCCGAGGGAGCCGTGAGCCTTGGTTACGGGGTCAGTTGTGTGTGGGAGTTCGTTGCGCGCGCGATGGAAAAGCGAAAACTGGCTTGAAGGGGGCGAAATGGAGGAGTGGCTCAAAACGGACCACGAAATTTCTTTTTTTTTTTTTTTTTTTCTTTTGTGCGGAACATAAATGAAAAGCTACACCAAGAAACGCTCATATCGACGATAAACAAAGCCCATCAAGGGAGTGGCGGCGATGTAACTGGTAAAAAATAAGGAGCTCAGATTTTATTAAGGCAATACCAGAAGTGCTGTCAACTACGATTATGTGGCAATCAAGTGCTTCAACACTATATACCGGTCAATGTCAGAAGAAAATGGAACCAAAAAGATTAAAAAAAAAAAAAAAAAAAAACTTACTGAACACCTTTTAATAGGAGTAGGGTAAAAGTGGGGAATATGGACCGGTCCATATTTCATTGATTTACATGTTAATCGGGATGGTCCATATTCTCCACGTTTACCCTATGTAGATATGACCTATAGGGATATGAAAGTAGTTCCATGGTGCACTGGAGGATCTCGAAAAAATACATAAATATTGATATTTATTATAACTGACGCAGTTGTTAGTTCAGCTTAGGAGCTTAGGATAAGCATTGAGGCCGCGAACAAGCGTCGAGCGTTTAGGCGACACGCTCCCGCTTGGAAAGCACAACTAAACGGTCAAAAATGAAGTATCGATCAGAAACCAAAGGCTGTCACAGTTAAATGTAAATTGTAAAAGTAAATGTATAGTTTCATATGCAATGAGAATCCAATAAACATTATCTCGAATCAAGTACGCGAGTCCGTTTTGCGCCACACGCTCTTGTAGCCTTTGCCGCGAAGTAAGCAAAAAATGAAAGGTAAGAAAAATGGAGAAAAAAGTTGAGCAGAAGTGAAAAGACGACGAGAGAGAGAGGGTGAGGAGGGGGGCGGGGGGGGAGAGCAAGTTCGGTGCGCAATAGGTCGGTGATAAAGTGGGGAAAGTAAATTGGGGTTTGTGTCGAGCATCTCAAGGCGGGGCACGGCAGGGGGGGGGGTTGGGTTTAGTATTTTAGTGGGGTACATTCGCGAGACTCGCGGTTGTTTCATCGTGAAAATTTATAGTTCCGTGCGTTGGAGGCGTCGGCTAATAAGAGGGGAGCTTCGAGAAGCTCCGGGAAAGCTGCGTCGCTGCTGTTCGAGCGAGAAATAAAGAAATTAAGATGACGGCAGAGAACTTGGGTTTGTAGCGTCGGGAATGAGAGCGTACGGTTACACGCTTACAGGAGCTCCTCATTGACGAACTTTCGAGGCGTAGATCATCGTTGATAAAATATGCGCGGTGATTATCTCGTCCGCTTAATATTTCCGGTTCGCCGGATGGAGGCCAATACATTCGTCACCGCTGCGCCGAGGCTCGCGGCAACCGATTCAATTCCGAACGAGTCCGTCGCCCGATATAATCCGCGCGCGGATGCAATGATTGAGATACAATTGGATCCCATAAATTCCACTGTGCCGATATGTACATATATATGTTCCATATATATATATATATATATATATACGGGAACAAAAGTGATTTGCACGATGACAAGATAGATGGCTGATTATCTCTCCGATTGGTGGTCGGCCCCAGAGCGGAAACAGCGATGCGGGAGGGCTGCGGGGTAAAATGGAACCATCCATCTGGAGCGCGATTTTTTTATTCGCATCCGGCGAATGATTGGAAAGGTCCATTTTGCCCCGCGAGGATTGAGCTCCGTCCGGTGCACGTCGGCGACGGCGCAGAAATTCATTGGACGGAACTCCGAGTGTCGAGCACCGCGATCATTTACCTGTCCTACATGTTTCCATTCTACGTCCCACATGTTAGTATTCAGGAAAGTGGACCGCTAGGAGGAATCACGGACTGCGGAGAATGAGCGAACAGCGGCTCAGGGAGAATTGAGAAACGCTGGGCGGAGTGTTCTCCTCGGTGTCTGACCACAGGCGTGCCGTAACTACTGGTTTGCTAGCGAGCCCTCTATCGAACCCCATGCCGCTGCTCTCACGCATGCGGGGAATTTCATTGCTGTAACTGCTGATCGGATGTGTGTAGCTTCGAGTACTGGCCGGTGCCTGTGAGTGTACAGACACTCATAGACACTGGCACTGTGCAGAAGGACTGAGTTACTGACGAACCGATCGACTTACTGACGAACCGATCGACTTACTCACGAACCGACCGACTTACTGACGGTCCAACCGATTTACTGACGGACCGTTCGACTCACTAACGGCCCAAATGACTTACTGACAGACCGACCGACTTATTGACGGGTCGACCGATTTACTGACGGATCGACCGATTTACTGACGGACCGACCGACTTACTGAAGGAGCGACCGACTTACTGACGGATCGACCGATTTACTGATGGATCGACCGACTTACCGACGGACCGACCGACTTGCTGACGGATCGACCGGCTTACTGACGGACCGACCGACTTACTGACGGACCGACCGACTTACCGACGGACCGACCGACTTACTGATGGACCGATCGACTTACTGACGGACCGATCGACTCACTGACGGACAGACAGACTGACCTACGAATTCAAAGACTCCCATCTATGTACAGAGAGATTGCGAACAACAGTGCATCGCCGATGTTGGCATTACCGTAACGAATTGTACGAGTACCTTTGCCATGATACTGTATCGTATCCGCCAATTTGAGGCAAAGCCTCATGACTCCGTGACTCTTCGTTCCTGTCCGTGAAATCTGTTAAAGTGGATTCGACAAAGGAAACCACAGCCGGACTGGCAGGTTTGCTCGGCTCGTTGGCCCGGACGAGACCATCGCATCACCACGACACGACCACAGGTAGTCGATGTAGTTGGGTCGAAAGGGAAGGGGAGAGTATGCAGGACGGGAGTACAGCTAGGAGGGTGGAAATGGAGCTTAGGACAAGATCTCCGGACGAGTGTAGAACGACGTCCGCTTCTCTTGCGAATCCCGGGATAGTGAGGAGAGAATTGAGTGACCAAAAAAATAAAAAAATAAAAAAATGGGGAGTACAGAGCGAAGAACGCCCGAGGGACGAACGACGAAGAGTAAATTCTGCACACACACACACACATACACACACGCGCACACGCAGTACCCCATTCTCGTTGCATCGAGCTGGTTCTTCCGTTGTATTCCCTTCGACCGAATTCAGGCTGGACTTTTCCCGCCGTACCCAGCTCGCCCGTTCTCGGCGCTCTCGCATCGTTGTCGCCGTCGTTACGGCGCTCGCTTTACAACGAATTGGTCTCGAGTCATCTCTTTTTGTTTTTTTTTTTTTTTCTTAATTTCTTTTTCTTTTTTATGGAAGACCGTATATATATATATATATATATATAAGACCTCTTGCGACACACGTATGTAATCTCCTTCATGCCCAATAGGTCGTATAATCTGAGAGCCCATGGTCGAAGGCTGAGAAGGCGAAGAAAGCATAGTGGAAGACTAAGAGGCCAAGAAATATCGAGGTAGAGTGAAACCCCTCATAAGTCCCATCCAAAAATCCAACTCACCGATACTCATACCCATATACTGGGAACAACGGGGCAAAACGGCACCACGGTGTCCAGTAAAAAGTCCGTGAGAAATTCAAGTACATTCAAGGACATTCGAGGACAATTTCCAGGACAATTTCCAGGACAATTTCCAGGACAATTTCCAGGACAATTTCCAGGACAATTTCCAGGACATTTAAAGGTTGTGTTGGAACATTTATGAAAAATTTTAAATATGCAAGTCACCCGCGACATACTAAATGACATTTAGTTCGATAACCGTTTTCGTTTACTTGAGAGTCGGTTTAAGAGAAAACTATTCACTATGCATGAATGTATGTGTATGCATGAATACATCTGTGTCTCAGCGAATCCGAGATACACAATTTTTTTAGAATGATCGACAGTAATACATGTTTTGAAAGCTCATATCTAAGTGGAAATAAAAAATTCAAGCACACTTCCAGGACTTCAAGGACTTCAAGGAACTCTGCACACCATAGGGACAGTGGGGCAAAAAACAATTCTCCAATTTTTTTTTTTTTATGCCTCATTTTGCCCCATCGATACATCCGGTTTTTCCGTCCCGTTTTGCCTCACTGTCCAATCTCGTCACGCTCTTCACTATAAATCTTTTTTAATACAACGTTGCAGTCTCGCTAAGATCAATATCTGTCCCACCCCATCGACTTATGAGGAACTCTACTGTAGGCCGAAAGCTCGGCCGAAGAAGCTAAAAAAGAAATGTTAACTTTATCGAAACAAAATTAAAAAAAAAAAATCGAAACAAGTAGGAAAGAATGTAGCAATGAGAATTTCGTGCACTCTCGTTGCTTCACCATCGGCTTTTCTCTCGGGCTTCAATATCGGTGGTTTTTCGCTTAATAACGGCTTTCATTCCCTGCACGCCGCGGGCGCGCACTCCTCCACGTCCGCTCCGACCTCTCCGCATCCGCCGATTCTGTATGACCCTTTTCCTATCTCCACCGTGGGCTCCTCCGCCCGCCTCTGCCGCCGTCACATCGCGCATCTCTCCGGCTCTCTTCATCGACGCAGGGAAATACACGGCTCTGTACTCCGGCCGAACGTCCAATTTCCATCGAGCCCAGTCGCCTACTTCACCCGGTTTCACCACCACGACAAGAGCGGACGGTGTTTCAAGGCGCGTTTGCCAGCCTCCTCAAGCGGTCGCGAGATTACCAACGGAATTTTCACTCCTATCCGTGCCTCTCTACGCGATAGTCGCGCTCTCGAAATCCTCGGATAGCAATATCGCTGCTTCCGCCTCTGCCGTCGCTGCCGTCCGGGATAGTTTGCGCGATTCCACTCGAAGCGCATTCTCGTATCGATGAGTACAGTATTCGAAGTTTGCCGGCGTTCCGCGCGAGTACGTGGCATCGTCCACCGGCCGGAAGATACGGAGATATACACTGTCCCGGATATTCCAGAATGTGATTTTCATGGGACTGTACGAGTCTCGGTGTGCACAGACGGAGAATACAAACAAAAAAAATATGTTGCGACGGCCGGAACTTTGTTACCGTAAACGATTTATTGAGTCGACACGGGAAAAACAAACTTACTTGCTGCGGCAGAAAATGTTTCACCGCGGTGACAAATTTTATTTTTTTTTTAGCTGGTAGATTGTTTTTGTTGCATCGCCACTTTTTTTTTTTTTGCTGCCCAAACTGTAAACAGTCAACGATCGACGTTTTGTTAGAGTAACAAGAAGACTTTTCTCCTCGCACAGGTAACACTGAATAAATTGAGTGAAGTAAGTCGACGTTAAATGAAATAGTCAAGGTAACGATTCTCTACATCTTCTTTTTTTCTCAGTGCGCATGGGACAAAAGTTGTGTGTCACTTGTCACACTGCACATCGAATTTTGTTATCTAAAAGAGTTTGTTAAAAAATATATATACATATATATATATTTGTGTTGGTGTTAAACCGTTTATCAGGTAAAGTTCGTAATAATTCAGGACACGAAACTTCCGTCAGCGGAATAAACATAGCTGGTCTGGTATCGGACAAGTGGCGATCGGTAGGGGTGTTCTGTACGTTTCGCTGACGTGCAATTTAAACGTCAGTTTTCCCATATCAACCGAAGCCCTGAATTACGAACTTCACATACGATCTCTAACGATCCTAAGTGAGGGGAGAAAGAGAAAAGCCGAGCGGCGAAAACGTGCCTCGGGAAGAAATGGATTTTCACACCGGTATCGACCAACTGCGTTTATCATGCATTGCTCACATCGCTAAGGATTTCGATGGCCCAGCTCATACTCAAGTGTATCGTTGAGGAGCATCGCGAATTACCGAAATTAATAACTAAAGGAACAAGTATTACCGAAATGCAAATTGGCTCTGCAAAGTTTATCGACAGCTTCAACTATTTCCATATGCCGCTTATTGAACTTCCAAACCCTTCGGTTCAGGAGGACATGTATTTAAATCCACATTCTCGCATCCCTTCAATGAACTAGCTAATTGGATTATTGTCCCGATACATTGTCATGACGCAGAGCACGAATCATTGATGGAATTGTCATGAGAAAACACGGCGCGCGGGGTACGAGTTTGATTTTTCAAAATGCGATCATCGTTTGCTGCCGAACTGACGTGACAATTCGCCGGAAGGCTTGTGTCGCTTTTCGTATAATTTTCACAGAGAAAGGCGGCGTGTGCCCGTTTACCGAAGCCCTAACGATGGCCTCCGCGTGTAATAAAGTTTCCCCTTGAACCTTTTTGGAGAAATATCAAATTTCGGTCGATCCGATAGAGAATCGGCAATAGCGATAGAGTGGCTGCTGTGCTAAGAACAGCTTCATGGTGAACCGATTGAATATGCGGATCGCGATTGGAAACATGCAACGGTTCCATAATTCGTAGATTCCTCCTTCATTATTTCTCAAGCTATCTTCCGGTCTTGCGTTTACAATCATGTAATACTCACTCATCATCGCGATAACGACAGCACATTCGATACGGCCGCTTCCTGTCTCGCGGCAACGATCCAGCTGCTGAACCCGTCACGTGCGGGCAGAGGCCGTCTTATCACGCGTTGCAAGTGCTTTATCCACGTGCAGAAATGAGCGAGGCCCAGGCTTTCGTCATACCCTCTCTTCCGTTCATCTAGACGTCTCGAACCGTTGTCACGTTCGCTCTCCTGCAGACATAGTCAACGACTATCACAGTGCACTTGGATAATCAATCGTTCACTCATTTACCTTGACCATACCTCGGTAGAGAATTGCAAATGCATATTGCTTGACGCCACGCGTCATGACGCATGATGGTTCAGAGCGTGTTCTACAATTCCACGGGTGTTTCCGTCAAGTGCGGCACCGATTCTCGTTCTTACGAGAATCGGTGCGAAGATTACTGGTACGGCGGTAATCTGAATCATCGGCTTGAGCGTACTTTAAACACCTGCGCGCGAATAAAATCTCGCGGACACATGCGTCACGAGGGCGATATGAAGCCCAAACCGATGTCTTCACATCGACCATATGAATCAGACTTTTCAAAATAAGAACAAGAAGATAAAAGTTGCCAAGTAATCTGCACATGACGGCAACGTTCTCTGGCTGACTTTCGGTCGTACAGTTCAAGCTGCAGCAACTCTGGATTTCTGTTGATATTAACAAACACAAGTTGCCGACAATACTTTTCGTATACTTTTGCACAATCCGAGCTAAGTAAATTGTCACTGGTAGCAATGAGTTCGCTGCGCCTTCGTTAATCGACGAATTCTACGATGTACCGTTCCATGGGCAATACAACTATCCGGACAGTGAACCGCGAATGTCGGCGGGTGCTTCGTCAGAGTGCGCGGCGTCTAGATACGGAAACTTTATCCCAGCGATAGACGATTATGACATACCGCTTTATTATTCAACTCTCTTACGAACGATTATGACGTCCATTTTTTAATAGACGGTAAAAAAAAAAAAAAAACGCGTGACTGGTAGTTAGCGTTGCGAGGACATATCGACCCGCGCGCAACGAAACGGTTACTTCACCGTCGACGCCGGAAGTGAGAAGATGTGCCCGAAGGAGACGGACTTCTTTGATCACCGATATTACAGGATCAATAAGATTCTCATGTGCTGGCACGGACAGTGGCCTTATCAGAAGAAAACACAAAAATGGTTTCTTGTATTCTTCACATTCTGCTGCAGCTTGACCTGTCTCCCAGCCCAGGTTTTGTCAAATGAAAATATAAATGTGCATATGACATTTTGTAATTTTTTTTTAAGTTTTAATCATTTTTTTTTATTTGCAGCTTGTAGCGTGCTTTATTAGTCGTCACGATTGGTCGATAATGATTCCTACGTTCGCGCCGATTTTCATGCATCTCGGCTGTATGGTAAAGCTTGTCAATTCACTCGTCTACCGCGACAAGGTGCACTGAATTTAAAAAAAAAAAAAAAAAAAAAAAAAATCAAAACAAATGCAAATGAATAATCATACCTTAACGTTAGATGCACGCGTTGCTGGAACGTATAAAAAATGACTGGAACGTCCTGATAGGATCGGAGAGAGTGGTTCTCGAACAATACGCTGAAGAGGGCCGACTGTTGACCGTAATATACGCAAGTAAATTGGAGAATTAACGCAACAGTGTGACATTAACATCGAGTGAATGATCGTTGTCAACAATATTTTTCTAGCGACGTTATTTTCCGCAATGGCCGTCTTCTTAGTACTGTCGACGGTGCCACAAGTATTGGCGATGAACGGATGGGCAAATTTGTCGTCGACTGTCATGTTTCCGGTTCCAGTTCATTACACCAAGAACGACGAGGAGTATTATTACTACATTCAATCCTACATGGTATTTACTATCGTCTTCGTGTGCTCGGTAACCGTGGTCGAGGATTCGATGTTCGTAGTTTTCGTTCAGCACGCTTGCGGTATTTATTCGATGGTCGGGTAAGCCTTCACTCAGGGCTGAGGGTTTTCCGGCCTCATGGAGGAAGCTATGTTTTCGTGAAAACATTTTTTTTTTTTTTTTTTCTCGACGTTTTAGTGTCAGGGGAGGGGAGAACGGAACAAAATGGTACTCGAGAGCTCCGCCACTTTCCACGCGATGGCCTCCAACTTTCGCGATTCGTTGAACTTTGACATAGCAATTTAAGAGAATACTCTCGACACTATAAACTTTAGGGAAAAGAATCGAAATTTCACTATGGTGTAAACCCATAAATCAAACCCTTAAATCAGAAACCTCCTCGAGGTCCTCCCAGGGCTCGTCGTAAGACGCCGAAACTTCCCTCCAACCGAACCGTCAATGATGTGTGTGTTTTTTTTTTTTTTTAATAACCGTGCAGGTATCGAATCGAGTCCATGATAGAGCATGACGATCTAGATATCAACGTACGGCCCGGTCGCGCAGCCGATAAGACATTCTGGATCGTGGTCGATTGTATAAAGAAGCACAACGACGCCATAGCGTAAGTGTATATTAATAATTATCGTATCTTTCTAGTTTGGATCTGAGAATTTGTCCCTCGAGTTTTTCGCATAATTCCGACGAACATACATTTCATTGAGATTTAGGCATAACTCCAAAAGAAATACACAGTATTTCATTTGTATTGATACACTATTATCTTGTAAAGTGGATGATACTAATTTTTTGACAAATTTTTTTTTTTTTAAGATTCGCGACCCTTCTCGATTCGGCGTACTCTGCGTCATTCTTGATTTTGTTGGGACTCAACACGATGACCATAAGCTTCACGGCGCTTCAGGTATTCGTTAACTTGTCGATGGAGAGACGAGATTTGGTTGAATTTTTTTTTTTTTTTTTTTTTGATCCAGAAACGATTTGGATTATCTGCAGATGCTCCTTGGAGCTAATCCGGATTCGCTCGATGAATTGATCCGCCAGGTGATGTGCACAGGATCCCAGGTGTTACATCTGTTCTTCGAAAATTACTTTTGCCAGCGGCTAACCGATCACACCGTCGGCATTTTCGAATCTATGTGAGTCCCGGCACGATTAAGAGTCGCGCACCCAAAGTTCCAGAGTTCGAGCGGCAACGAAAAGGATAACAATAATAATTGCAGAACAAAATCAATGTGGTACATGACGTCGCTGAGGACGCGACAATTGCTTGTCTTCATGCTGATGAAGAGCATCGCACCTTGGGAAATGAAAGCCGGAAAAATGATCTCAATGTCAATGGAGAACTTCAGCGCTGTACGAACGATTTCTTTATCCTCCGAGCTACTTTACCATCGGCATGGCCCTGTAAAATCCTGATTATTATTATTATTTTTCTTTTATTTCATTTATTATTTTTTTTTTCATCGTGCAGATCCTTCGGACGTCGATGTCGTACTTGACTATCCTATGCTCGATAGAATAATCGCATGGAAAAATGTAATATCTACAGTGTAGATAATCTTTGCCACTGAGATGAGTAATAAAGTAACGATTTCCACGAAAAATGGCAGAAATCAAAAACGATCACTGACGACTTTGTGTTCTCATTAAGTTTCAATTCGTTCGGACTCTCGCTCGTTTCGGTTTCGGTTTATAGTGTCGGGCGAAAACTTTTATTAACGTTTCGATCCTACGCGTGGACCGTCTTCTGAACTTTATTTTCCAGAAGTAACAATTACACGCCTGTTATTCTGTTTTACTCCCATTCGTTTAATAACTTAATTTTTATCGTGAGCCTGCTATGTTCCAGACGTAATTAATACAAACTATTACGTACAATAGTAATTTACGATACTGGCGCGATAAAACTTTTTCTGACGAGTGTGAGTTGCAATCGCACGAGTTCAGAAAAAGTTTTTCGCACGAGTCTTGTAACAAATTTTACTTCATACGGCGTGAAAATGGGTGTTTTGCGCGCGCGAAGCGTGCGTAAAACTGCACTTTACGCAACGAGTGAAATAAGATACTTTTACAGTCGTCTCTCAATTAACCTCTGTGCTTGACTTACTTATTTTATTTTTATTTCCGATGGAAGTCCCTGCGACGAAAGACACTAAAAAAATAGAATAATAGAAATGTAATTGTTACTTGTAGAAAATAAAATTCAGAGGAGGGTCGACACGTATGTACGAAACATTAAGAAAAGTCTTCGGACTTTTTGGATTAGAGTTTTGGAATTGGAATTGATTTGGAACCGAAATTGGAATTGGAATTTTTGTTTTTTCTGAATTTGTGGTTGCGTTCTCTTTCCGGTGTCTTTTCACTCTCCGGATTGACCAATGAATGGACTCTTCCAATTGGCAAACCAACCAATGAATGAGCACTTCCAATTGGTAAACTGACCAATTAATGGACAGGACCAATGAATGGACACTTCCAATTGGCAAACCAACCAATGAATGAACACTTCCAATTAGTAAACCAAACAATGAATGGACCCTTCCAGTTGGTAAACCAACCAATGAATGGACACTTTCAATTAATAAGCCAACCAATGGATGGGGAGACTTCCAATTGGTAAACCAACCAATGAATGAGCACTTCCAATTGGTAAACTGACCAATTAATGGACAGGGCCAATGAATGGACACTTCCAATTGGCAAACCAACCAATGAATGGACACTTTCAATTAATAAACCAACCAATGGATGGGGAGACTTCCAATTGGTAAACCAACCAATGAATGAGCCCTTCCAATTGGTAAACTGACCAATTAATGGACAGGGCCAATGAATGGACACTTCCAATTGGCAAACCAACCAATGAATGAACACTTCCAATTGGTAAACCAACCAATGAATGGACACTTCCAATTGGAAAACCAACCAATGAATGAACACTTCCAGTTGGTAAACCAACCAATGAATGGACACTTTCAATTAATAAACCAACCAATGGATGGGGAGACTTCCAATTGGTAAACCAACCAATGAATGGACACTTCCAATTGGTAAACCACCCAATGAATGGACAGAGCCAATAAATTGACACTTTCCATAGGTGCACGTGCATAAAAAAGTCTATTCATTGGCTTTTTCGTCTGCTTGACTGTCCATTCATTGGCCGGGCTACCCTACCTGATACACCTAATATACCTGAATGTTCTGTCGGTTTTTACCAGATTTGTGGTCATTTCTATCAGATCCTTCTCACAGTGCAAGAATGAAGCACGGGATGGGTAAGAGCAAAACTTCAGAGCTTGAAGATGCTCGAATGTTTTCCCTCTGCGTTAACATTGTGCCGGCGAGGGTGAACATACCGTAAAGTTAACTATACCGGAGCGCGGAAAGGTACGCAGGAAAGGAAGTCGAACGCTCGGTCAGAAAGGAGTGAAAAACAAGAGCCAAAAAAAAAAATAAAGAGTTCCAACATGGGGAGTTAGAAGCTTACCAAGTCAGCCAAAGCTTGCCGGGCTTCGCTCGTAAACTCTGTCGACACGATGAGAGGGTGAGAGCGACAGCGGCACGAGTTCCTCGCTGCCAGAGTATGGCGCACCGGTGAGCGTAAAACGCTGGAGCACCGAGCGAACGAGGAATTTCGCGAGCCTCCTCGACTTTATGCCGCGCGGGAAAATTCGTTGAAACTTTTTCGTTAATACTTTTGCTCCCATCCTCTCCCGGCTCTGCCATCCCTCCTCGTCTCCTCGGTCCTGAAATTTATTTTAAAAAATATATATATGTATATATATATATGTATATTTTTTGCCCGACGATGCCTTTGCGTCCAACGCCCGAGCCAACTGGCATCGCGTCACCAAGACGACGCTTGCGTCGTGTCGTAAAATAAATCACCGGTAAGCACAGCTCGTCGGAATAAAATTAAATTCGTAAAGAAAGAATGTACATTAACGAGAACCGCTGCCGTTTCTCCCCCTATCGGGAGTCGGGACAAACCGACTCTCGATTTTTCACGGTACAATCCATTTTCCATTAAATAAATGGTTTTTTGATACAATCCATTTGCATAAAAAAACCAACTGTAATACCAACCGTTATATGTGTTGGTTTAGGGTTGAATTTTCCTAAAAGAAGCCGAGTTCCAACCCTGAGGAAAGAGCTACCCTAGCAAATCCAGCGACCACCTTACGACCAAAAAAACAACCGGTCGTTTTGTGCCGTTTTGACGACTGTAAAACAACCAATAAAACGACCATTTTGTCGGTTTAGATTTGGTCGTCTATTCCTTTAACGACCCAAAAACAACCGAGGTAACGTCTGCTACAACGTTTATCAGTCGCGTTTTGGTCGTTTTTTAGGTCGTTAAAGAAAATACGACCAAGCCGAAACTAAAAACTGGTCGTTGTTTCGGTCGCACGGTGGTCGCCAAAACGGCACAAAACGACCGGTCGTTTTTGTAAGTCGTTTCGCGGTCATTTTCAATGATCGTTTGACCTGCGCTCTCGACATAAAGTTGGAAATTGGGTTGTTTTGGGAAAGTCCAACTGTAAACCAACTTTCAATTCAACGAATAATGGTTGGTTTTGAGGGATCAACCAAAAAGCTACCTCTAAAAAGCTTGTAAGCAGCGTCGGTTTGGCGCACCAATAATCGACTGGACGAGTTGCAGTAGTTTCTTTGAAGACAACCTAAGTACAACCCAAAGTTTTGCGGTTGGTTGGTGCGCGGGGGAAAAATTGCTGACTTCGGGAACAGATGCGCAGTGTTGATATAGAAGATATTTAACAAAAATTGAGGCGTTAAGTTGGATTTCGTCTGATAGTCGATCGTGCTTAATCGGTCGTCATCGAAATATTGCGACGAAGAAAAAAGAAACTCTCCACACATTGCAACCGAGGCCGATAAATCAGCGCCAGCACCGATTTTCCAGCCCTTCTATCGTCAGTTTTCCTTTTTTCTTACATCCCACCCATCGATGTACAAGTTTTCGTTGCGTAGCCGCCTAAAGGTCGAGGATTTGTTAAAACTTGAAAATGCCGAAGGGAATCGAGGGTTGAATCTTTTGCCTCCCATTCGTTATCCGGTTCCTCGAGAAGCCGATAGGTCGTTCGAAAGTTTGGAATCGGCCATAGCCGAGTCAAGAATGATGGGAGAGATTCAGAGGAGATGTAAGTGGAAATACGGAACCGGGCTTCCGTTCCAGATATCGCAGACTCTCGCCATCCTCTCGGTGTCGCTCCAGCAGAGCCGCTGCCACCCTCTGCGGAATGCCGACGCATATCACTTTCATTGTCACGAACGAGCGGGCAGGACGCGTAAGGTAAAGGGCCCAGTTTCTGACACTCTCCCAGTTTTTGACAAGGGTCTAGCATAGTCGGCTCTCCCCACCATTTGATATGCAGCCAATATGGGTAGCGCGCGTTCGGCGCGTCACAAACTGCGACTCTTGGTCCTCCTTGTCAATCCCTATGATTTCACACGCTCAATGTGAGAGAGCTGCGTAGAGTTTAGTTTTCATTTTTATACTTATTTTCACCTCTGACTTGATTTCCTCATTTCCGGTTCGAAAGAATTGGTCCACGTGAGTAGGCGAATGAAAAATCCCCTCGAATCAAAAACACCTCCGAACGATCTTATATTTTCCATGAACTATTAGTCCGCTCTGCTTCCTTCTCGTTTCGCTTTGTAGTTTCAGATCACGGTTTTAGTTTTCATTTTTGTAGTTATCTTCACCTCTGACTTGATTTCTTCATTTCCGGTTCGAAAGAGTTGTGCCACGTGTGTGTAGGGAATGAAAAATTGCCTCGAATCAAAAACATCCCCGAACGATCTCGTATTTTCCATTACCTTTCAATCCGCCCGGTTTCTCTCCCCTATCGCTTTACAGTTTCAGTTCACGCTTTTAGATTTCATTTTTTAATATTTACGTTCATCTGAGTTCGTTTTTAATCGCACCTACTTCAGCAGAGATGCCTTTTCTTTTTGATTCAGAATTGCACCCTCTCGCTATGTCCATAGCATTTTTCATTTCTTCAATGCTTGCGTTATCTTGCCAGTATATTTCCACCAGTCGGATTCTAAGGTTCATTCTTATTGCCTTGTACGCGCAGAGCTGGAGGGTGCTCCGACGGCCAACGGCCTCGGAGCATCGATAAACGCATGTCCGTCCATCAGTCAGCAATGAAACGTCTAATTAACGAACCGCGGCTGACCGCTGTGTCGATACGGCACGAGGATCGATATACGAAAACTTTATCGTGGAAGACATAGGTAAATTGCCCCCCTACGATTATTTTCCCTGACAAGGTATTAGAACCGTCCATTACCGAGTAGACAGTTCGGAAAATGCACCGCTCGGTAATTGGCCCGAGGCAAAGTGCATCTCCCAAGGGAGATGGGACGAGCCGTTCTGCGTCGATCCGGAAAGAAACAGGATGCGTCCGAAGACGACGGACTTTTTCGACGACCCGCGTTACAACATCAACAAATTTCTCCTCAGTTGCAACGGCCAATGGCCCTATCAGAAAAAAAGTCAGAAAATATTCTTACTGTCCCTCACTTTTGCGTACAGCGCCACCTGTCTGCCCGCTCAAGTAATCCAAAGTTTATCGTAGAATCAAAAGACCCGTCCAATTGTCATTTTTCATTGGACTGTGCGACTAAAAAATCGAATTTCATCCCGCCGTCAACGAACGGGATGAAATTCGATTTGTCACTTTGCTTCCTCGCAGAGGAAGGTTTGTTTTTGTTAACAATTTTATTTATTTATTTTTTTTTTTGAGATCTTAGTGGCACAGTAGATAGAATAGTCCAAAAAGAGAGTAATGCGATTTTTTTCGCTGGCGTTCGGACGTATGTGTGTTCATGTGTGTGTGTGTCAGACGCGTTGTTTAAAACGACTATAACTCGGAATCGGTTTCAGATAATCAGTTGAAATTCGGTACACTATCGTAATGGTCGCGCGTTTCTTGCTTCGGTGCAATTTTCACGAAGATTGAGGCGCGTTTTGAGTTTTTACGCGATTTTGACATTTCCAAAAAAAAGGTCGTGGTAGCTCTAACTTGCGTAAATTTCGAACAATCGTCCTAAAATTGCATAGAAATATAGTATTATGATCAAAGATCTCTTAAAATATAGTAGTATGATCAAAGAAATTGGCCGAAATCTATCGAAACGATCGGATTCGATGGAATTTTGATTTTTTTTTTTTTTTTAATTACTAAAAACAGTCTAATTCGAATAAACATGGAGGTATCGAGCTTAAATTTGTCCATGATAATGGACCAAAACTGTACAACGGCTCGTATGAAATTTGCCGAAAATCGATCGAACCATTTAAGCTTTTATAGGATTTTGAAATTTTTTTGATTTTTCGGAAAACCTTTATTTTACTTGTGGCGAGAGTTTCTGCATCGAATTTCACTCCAAGAGCAAAATAAATTCGCAATTCGTAATTAGCGCGGAAAAATACATAAGACGTGGGGCCACATTACGGTGAAATTTGGATAATTGACTTAATAATAAAAATTGAAAAAAAAAATCTTTTTCCAACTACCAATATTTTTCGTTAATCGTTTTCATATCGCTTTCTCATAAAAGCTGCATATTGAAAATTTCATATGGCTTTCTCATGATGTCCCATTATCCGCGAAGCCTCCTCCACGAGGAAGCGACCAATACAGAAAATCCTCTCTCACAGAAGAAACTTTGCGAACGATGGAACATTATTATAAAGCCATATGAAAATTTCAATTTGCAGCTTTTTTTTTTCGGTACAGTGCGCGGAAGCTTACATCCACCGTGACGATTGGTCCCTAATGGTACCCGCGATGGGCCCGATTTTCGTGCACCTCGGACTTCTCATTAAGTGCGCCAACTCCATCGTGCTCTGCGACAAGGTGCATTGTATTTATTACACCAAAAAAAAAAAAAAAAAAAAAAAAATGAAAAATTAATAAATCTTGGCCGAATCGATTGATTTGATGGGTTAGATGCGCAGTCTGCTGGAGCGCATACGATCCGACTGGCACGCGCCGATGGGGCCTGAGAGGAAGATTCTCGAAAGATTCGCTGACAACGGACGATACTTCACCATCATGTATGCGGGTAATTTAATTTTTAATTCTTTTTTTTTGTTTTTTTTTTGTCAATTATCAGTCGGTCGATTTTCATTTTTTTAATTTTTATTATTAATTTTTTTTACTTTAGTGTGGCTGTACGTTTCGATGCTTATCTACCTGGCTGCATCGACAATACCGCACATTTTGGTCGTCAACGGATGGGCGAATTTTACGTCGACCGTGATCTTTGCAATTCCCGTTCATTTCACCGAAAACGACGAAGATCACTACGCTATCTTTCAGATTCACGTGTGCCTCGGTATCTTCCTCGTGTGCTCGGTGAGCATCGCCGTGGACGGAATGTTCGTCGTTTTCGTTCAGCACGCTTGCGCTATTTTTTTGATGGTCGGGTAAGCCTGAATTCTCATTATGATCGTTTAAGGGCTCAGTGCGAGATCTTTTAGACCCTTAAATGATCCTAATGAGAGCTCCGCAGTGAACGCGTGAAAACGCATGCATATTTGGTGATTGTTTTTTTTTTTTTTTTTCACGGTAAATACACGCTTTATCGATTTGATTTTTTTAGGGTGTAAGGAGGATATATTAAAGGGTATTTAGGAATTTTTTTCATTCAATTTTACGGTTATTATGTCATTTTTTTCAATCGGTCGACAAACAATTTTTTTTTTTTTTTTTAAATTCCTGTGCGATGTCCCTGATTTCAATTTCTCATTTCATCAGAAACAAAAAGTTTTAATTGTTTCTTAGCGAATTGTATACACCGCGTATTGTATTTTTGGCCATTTGAAAAAAGTGAATTTTTACCAATTTTTTAACACTTTGAATAATGTTTTTAATTATCAAATGGTCTGTTGAAGTAAATCGGTACAAATTTTTTATGAAAATTCATTAAGCAATTTTTGATATATCGGGGACACCGACCTTGAAAATCACGTTCTGAGAAGAATACGTTCAAATTTCGGTCGCGTCGCTCCTCCATCGCTTTGCCATTTTTCACATAACGGTCTCCAACTTTCCTGATTCAGAGAATTTCCACATAAAAATTTACCAGCCTATCCTTGACACTATAAACTACAACAAAACCAATATAAATTTCATTGCGCCGTAAACTCTTAGATGGTCCGGAAAATCCTAAGAGTTTATCCAATATCGTAATTTTAATGATTTTTTTACTTCGTCCAACCGCAGTTACCGATTGGAGCACTTAATAGAGGAAGAAGACATGAGCTTCGACTTTTACGTCGATCGAACACTCGACAGGCCATACTGGATCGTGAGCGATTGCATAAAAAAGCACCAAGAGGCCCTTCAGTAAGTGTCGATTATGAATTGTTATTTAATGCGAGGAACAAAAAAAAATCGTGACAATTATTCTGAAGTCACAGAAAAAAAAATGTATATTTTTTTAATATGCATTATTATTGTCTGTACCTTGTTTTGCTTCGGCTAGCCCTGTGCGATCTTCTCATTTTTCTACATGTCCATTTGTTTTTGGTGAAAAAAAGATCATTGACTCGTTGTTGACTTCAACTAGATTCCTGGCTCTCCTCGAATCTTCGTACTCTTGGTCGTTCCTGGTACTGGTGGGACTCAATATGTTGTCGATAAGTTTCACGGGACTTCAGGTTTTTCTCGAAATCTCGAGATCGGAACTGGGTGACATTTTTTTTTTTTTTTTCCTTAATCACCGAAAAAATTTAACGATCCGCAGATGCTGCAAGGTGCCAGTCCGGACTCGATCGACGAGGCAATACGTCAGGGACTGTTCGTCGTTGCCGAAATTTTGCATCTGTTTTTCGAGAGCTTCTTCTCGGAAAGACTGTCCAATCACTCACTCGAGGTTTATAAATCACTGTGAGTGTACGCATCGATTGAAAACTGTAGCACAATCTGCGGACCAATGATACAGTCACATTGAATTTACGGCAATTGAAATAAATTATTGAAATTATTAAAATTGAAATAACATATTAAAGTGAAATAATTTATTGAAATTATCAAAATCGAGACACGTTATTGAAGTGATCAAAGTTGAAACACCTTATTGAAATGATTAAAAAGTAAATAAATCATTGAAAAAGAAATGAATTATTAAAATTGTTTAAAATTGCAGAACCCGAACAAAGTGGTACGTTACGTCGAGCAGAACGAGGCGGTTGTTACAATTCATGCTGATGCAGAGTATCGTACCCTGGGAATTTAAAGCCGGCAAAATTTACACTATGTCGATGGAGAACTTCAGCGCGGTAAAAAATTTATTTTATTTTTTCGATTTTTTTGTTTCGATTTTTTTTTTTTTACGATTATCCGATAGACTAATTTTATTTTCTGTTGCAGGTGCTTCGAACGTCCATGTCGTACTTGACGATCCTGGGATCGATCGAATGACTCATACGAAAAAAAAAAAAAAAAAAATTTGCAATACAGTGCAGATCAAATGTAACGTCCGTGCGCAACAGTATAGCATTTCTTCTCTCTGGAAAGAGCAGGAAATTAGATACACCTTCGAGACATTGTATTTTAAGTAGTTTTCGGTGATGCATCGCCGGTAAATCCGGCAGCCTGTCGTACGGCCGAATAAACAATATACCAGCAAGGTTAAACATTTTTATGGAGTCAACGACGAAGAAGTTTTGTCAATCGACCACTCAAAATCCCATAAAAGATTCATTGCGTGGCGAACTTCGACTTGTATCGTGACAACTCGACCGTCCGACGAGGCTTTCATACTATTCCGTCAGAATCCCGTGTCGGGAGGATAATTACTTTGTAACGAGCGCCAAAAATCGACCACTTTTTATGCCTGCAGCGTGGCGAAAGCGGGCGAAAAAATTACAAGTGTTAAAAAAGCGTGTAAAATAAGCAACTCGTGTAAACAAAAACAAGTGTAACTAAAAACCGTCACTTTCGCAACGCGTTACAGGCACGAGAAGTGAGACTTTTTGTGCAAGTGTTACATAAAATTAGTACATTACGACACTGGTGCGAAAGAACTTTTTCCGACGAGTGTTGCAATCACACGAGTTAATAAAACGTTTAAGTAACTCACGCACGAAAAGCGCTACTTTCCGTGCCCGCCGAGAGTGGCGTAAGTGGCGCTTTGCAGCCATGAGTTTTGTAGATTCCCGGCGCGTGCGCGGGTCGGCTCCTTTGCGTGCGATTTCTGAAATTTATTGCACGCTGCTCGGACTTTATAGCACGCTGGCTGTGCAGCGCCACAATCAGCAGGCACGGAGTAGCGCTACTCCTGCATTCGTTACAGAAAATATTATGCTACTGTAGGCAAGTATTCTGAATAGTCAAGTATTCTGAGTAGTCAAGTATTCTGAATAGTCAAGTATTCTGAGTAGTCAAGTATTCTGAATAGTCAAGTATTCTGAATAGTCAAGTATTCTGAATAGTCAAGTATTCTGAGTAGTCAAGTATTCTGAATAGTCAAGTATTCTGAATAGTCAAGTATTCTGAATAGTCAAGTATTTTGACTAGTCAAGTATTCTGAGTAGTCAAGTATTCTGAATAGTCAAGTATTCTGAGTAGTCAAGTATTCTGAATAGTCAAGTATTCTGAATAGTCAAGTATTCTTAATAGTCAAGTATTCTGAATAGTCAAGTATTCTGAATAGTCAAGTATTCTGAATAGTCAAGTATTCTGAATAGTCAAGTATTTTGACTAGTCAAGTATTCTGAGTAGTCAAGTATTCTGAATAGTCAAGTATTCTGAGTAGTCAAGTATTCTGAATAGTCAAGTATTCTGAATAGTCAAGTATTCTTAATAGTCAAGTATTCTGAATAGTCAAGTATTCTGAATAGTCAAGTATTCTGAATAGTCAAGTATTCTGAGTAGTCAAGTATTCAGGTACTAAGGAATTCAGAGTATATTGCAAATATTCTCACACTACGATTAAATGACGATTTTAAACTGGGTTATCGCGAAATACGGAATGACCGTGGACACTCGGTATTCGGTTTCGGGTACATTCTGTACAGCCAGACGCCGGTACGCGGGCGTGAGCCAGTTCATTTGCTTCTGCCCACGTCATAGTACGACAATATGAGCGTTCTATCTCGGATAGTTGGAAAATAAAAAGATCGTCAAAAATCAAATCCACTTTCAGAGAGAATTTTCATGAAAATACGCAATCGTCAGTGGTCAGCCGGTTATATTCCTGCATCATGTAACACATTGCACTCGAAAATGCAAAATAAAATGGACTTTCAGAAAATCCATGACGATCATTTTATATATAACAATGATAATTAAATAATAATTGTACAGTAATAAAAATGATGATTTAAATTATTGAAAATATAATAGTGAAAAACGAAAGTCAATGGCCGATTGGCCTCTATCGAAGTATTGCAACAACAACAAAAAAACTCCCACACATTGCAATGGAAGTCAATAAATCACCGCACAATTTACCGGCGCTCCAACGTCAATTCTTCCTTTACTTCCCCGACCTTTCGTGTTTCTACATCCCGCTCATATGCGTACGCATTCTCGTTGCATGGCCGCGTAAAGGTCGAAGATTTGTCGAAACTTGGAAATGCCGAAGGGAATCGAGGGTTGAATCTTTTGCCTCCTATTTCTTATCCGGTTCCTCGAGAAGCCGATCGCGTGTTCGAGACTCAAGAATGGACCACAGCCGAGTCTGAAGAGATGAAAGTGGAACGACGGAGCCGGACTTCCGGTCGAGATATCGCACTCTCGCCCCACCCCTCGCTATCGCTCTCGCATGCCCGCTATCACCCTCGGCGGAATGCCAGCGCGTACCACTTTCATTATCGCGAACGAGCGCGTGCGACGCGCATCCCCTCGATTCGCACTCCTTGCCTGTCCCTAATATTTCACCGAGAAACAGCCCTCCGTCGGAGGAGCGAAACAATAAAGCCGTCGTGCGGTCGTGTATCGGCAAATATGTATCCAGGGTAGAGAAGTGCGGATCGCAGGGGTGCGTCTTTCTTTGCGCGTCAGCGGTGTCGTTCCTGTCATTGATTCCAGTTAGACTGTTCATGGCCCGAATGAAGATACTGTAAAAATCGTGAGCCGTTCTATCGCTTTGATGTCTTCTTTCTTGGGGATATCACTGGCTGTGGCGAACGAGAAGTCGATCGCCAGCCGGTGGCTGCCGGGCAGAGAATAGGGTACTAACTACAGTGGAAGCCCGATTATCGTCCACTGTTAGGGCCCCAGAAAAAAAGTTGGTAATGAGCTGATTTCGTTATTTGCGGGTCGAAAGAGTTGGGCCGCGGATGTAGGGAATCGGTAAATCAGCGGCGTGCAAGAAACTGGTCCAGTTACAGTGGAAGCCCGATTATCGTCCACTGTTGGGGCCCCAGGAAAAAAGTTGGAGGTGAAGTGATTTCTTCATTTGCGGAACGAAAGAATTGGGGCGCGGGTGTAGGGAATCGGTAAATCAGCGGCGTGCAAGAAACTAGGCCAGTTATAGTGGAAGCCCGATTATCGTCCACTGTTAGGGCCCCAGGTAAAAAGTTGGAGGTGAAGTGATTTCTTCATTTGCGGAACGAAAGAATTGGGGCACGGGTGTAAGGGGAACGAAAAATCAGGGGGATGGAGCAAACTACAGCAGTTACAGTAGAAGCCCGATGATTGTCCACTGTTAGGGCCCCAGGAAAAAAATTTGGTGGTGAGCTGATTGCTTGACGAGAGAGTTGGGACACGGGTATGGGAAAATGGAAAATCAACAGGGCGCAGGAAAATAGGTCAATTACAGTGGAAATCCAATTATTGTCCACTGTTAGGGCCCCAGGGAACGGAAAATCAGTGTGATTTAGGAAACGAGGGCGATTACAGTGGAACTGCGATTGTTAGGGGCCCGGGAAAATAATTGGAGATGAGCTGATTTCTTCATTTGCGGCTCGAGAGAGTTTGAGCACGGGCTGTGGATGAACGGGAAATCAGCAGGTTGCAAGAAACCGGGGCTTCACTGTAGGATTCCTGAATGAGCAACATCTTCGGACGCGATATCTTCCTTCCGTTCCGAATTGGCGATCCTGCGCCGAATGTCCGAGACTAGAATTAAGAATTCACGAAGGACAATTAAAACGATTGTCGCCCTGCTGTTTCGCCTTTACGAACTGTCGGAGCGAACGATCCGTCCCGGCAAGTGCCGGACCGATGGGAGAGTCCAAGCGAAGATCAGAGTCAAGAAGAGACCGGAAGATAGCTTCTTGGAATACCGGACGACCCATCTAGAGATGTGCTCGGATTTCGTGATCTCTCGTTCGCAGACCTCAACGGCAAAAAAAAAAGCTATGGATCAGTCATACTCGAGACTTCAGTGGAAAAGTTGCGTGACTGGTCAGACGGATATCGGCAGCTGGTCGCGAAATTGTCAGTGGCGTCAAACCGGAAGACTAAAAAAAAATTCTAATCTTCTTTCATTGTATTTTTTTATAAGTCTGGTGACAAGGCGACAAGTTGGACCGGCGAATGATATGCACGACAAGGAACAGTCCATTACGTTGAGCCACGTAGATTGGAACCGAGCGAGCGATCGATTGTCCAGGTTTCCTGCTCGTACCTCGTTGTGGAGCTTTGGCTTTTTTCCCTCAAACTTTCATACTTCTCCGTGACGTTAGCTTTTGCAATCGCCACGACTAAATGACAACTCGATCAACCAGCGTCCTAATGAATGAACTTCGAAGAGCCCGAAGAACGGAAGATATGAAGTCAAGGGCGAGGAAGAAAGTTGCCGAAGAACGTGCCACATGCAGATCGAAGGTCAAGGTGTCGATGAAGAATCTTGTTAAACCGCGGCTCGTGCTTGTACGTATTTCCCATGGAAAATACGATCGAAACGTGTCAGTTGCCGTCCGAGAGAATCGAGACTCGGTCCATAAAGAAATCTCATCTCGTTACGGGCGAAGATCGGTTTCGTTGGCGGAGTGACAAAGCGTTCGAACGAGACGAGTACTCGTCTTCCTCGTGGCTGCGCGAAATGTAAACGCCTCGGCGGGTTCTTATATTCTGGTCCAACTCCGTGATCTCGTTACGTGGGGCTACGAGGCGTTGCAGGCACCGGCAACATCGGATCGAGGAAATGCTATTAACCTCGTCCTCCCGAGAGGGATCGAACGATGCAACGAATAGACGACGGGGACGGCAACGGTTTGCAATGTCGGAGAATACAACGAGACGTGTCAATGATACGCGTGGATATTATTCGAGCTACGATTACAGTATTGTATCATCCGACAAGACCATCCTAGAGGATCATTCTAGAAGATCATCCTAGAAGATTATCCTAGAAGATCATCCTAGAAGATCATTCTAGAAGATCATTCTAGAAGATCATCCTAGAAGACCATCCTAGAGGATCATCCTAGAACATCATCCTAGAACATCATCCTAGAACATCATCCTAGAACATCATCCTAGAACATCATCCTAGAACATCATCCTAGAACATCATCCTAGAACATCATCCTAGAACATCATCCTAGAACATCATCCTAGAAGATCATCCTAGAAGATCATCCTAGAACATCATCCTAGAAGATCATCCTAGAAGATCATCGTAGAAGATCATCCTAGAAGATCATCCTAGAAGATCATCCTAGATCATCCTAGAAGATCATCCTAGAAGATCATCCTAGAAGATCATCCTAGAAGATCATTCTAGAAGATCATCCTAGAAGATCATTCTAGAAGATCATCCTAGAAGATCATTCTAAAAGATCATCCTAGAAGATCATCCTAGAAGATCATCCTAGAAGATCATCGTAGAAGATCATCCTAGAAGATCATCCTAGAAGATCATCCTAGAAGATCATCCTAGAAGATCATCCTAGAAGATCATCCTAGAAGATCATCCTAGAAGATCATCCTAGAAGATCATCCCAGAAGATCATCCTAGAAGATCATCCTAGAAGATCATCCTAGAAGATCATCCTAGAAGATCATCCTAGAAGATCATCCTAGAAGATCATCCTAGAAGATCATCCTAGAAGATTAACCCATAAGATCATTCTGTACGAGTATCCTGGAAGATCACTCTGCAAGAGCATCCAATTAACGATTACGCTCGCACAGAGCTCGCTAATACAAATAGGGGAAGCTACATTTCGCTGTACTAAATTTCAAGTAGGTTTAATCGACTGTCGGAACAGGCAGCTTCGCCGATGCCGGATAGATAAACATAAACATATTTTTCCGACGTAATTCTCAAGTAGATCGTTACCGGGTATGTTTACGCAGGTGTCCCGGTTTAGGGTCGATACGACATCGCGAGGGAATACTTTTAATTGGATAAGGCGCCGAAGAGTTTTCCGGCTCGGGCGAGGCGATCAACCAAAGTAAACACGATTAAGGGTATATAAACGCGGCTTGGTTACGGCGAGCGACCCGCCGGGAAGACGCTCGTCGATCACACTTGTCTCGAGGCGGTCTCGATCGAGTGACTCGCAGCCGCGTCGATCAAGATCCAACGCCCGTGTTCGCCGGTCGACAAGGTGTGTAAAAAAAAAAAAAAGAAAAAAGAAACAAAAATCCCGATGTTCGACGCCCCATCGATGGTATGTGCGTCGAGAGAGCACCGCGAATAATCGACAGCTCCGAAAGGATTCTCATGTTTTATTCACCAGTGCGAAACGAATCAATCCCCGCGGCTCGGCGAACTATTCGCTCCTCTCTCGCTGTCCGACCTGACGAATTCGCGCGTAGCGTTATTTCTACGGGTTTCGATTTAATATTTTGGCGGTACCAGCGACGAGACGTCGGCTAACCGGCGAACGTTATCGCGTTACCTAACGAGGCATCGGCTTCTGTGCGGCGTTGCAGATGCCGCCGTTATAACGCCACTGATTTCGCCCATGAATACAAACTCGCGGCGAACTGGGTCGGACAGAAATAGCGCCGATGCTGGTCCGGGACAACGACGGAGTTATTAACAACCATTGTTCCTGCTGATACGCCGTTTCTGTCGCGACGATAATACAAGAACCCCACCGTTCGATTTAATAACCATCCAGCGGATATTGAACCGCGCCCGGTAAACTACTTGCTCCGCTCGCGAATCGCTAAATCACTGTTTCGCGATAAATCGATCGTTTTTTTGGCATTTATTTATTAGTATTTATTAGTATTTATTAGTATTTATTAGTATTTATTAGTATTTATTAGTATTTATCAGTATTTATCAGTATTTATCAGTATTTATCAGTATTTATCAGTATTTATCAGTATTTATCAGTATTTATAAGTATTCATTAGTATTCATTAGTATTCATTAGTATTAATTAGTATTCATTAGTATTCATTAGTATTCATTAGTATTCATTAGTATTCATTGGTATTCATTGGTATTCATTAGTATTCATTAGTATTCATTAGTATTCATTAGTATTCATTAGTATTCATTAGTATTCATTAGTATTCATTAGTATTCATTAGTATTCATTAGTATTCATTAGTGTTCATTAGTATTCATTAGTATTCATTAGTATTCATTAGTATTCATTAGTATTTATTAGTATTTATTAGTATTCATTAGTATTCATTAGTATTTATTAGTATTTATTAGTATTTATTAGTATTTATTAGTATTTATTAGTATTTATTAGTATTTATTAGTATTTATCAGTATTTATTAGTGTTTATTAGTAATTATTAGTATTTATTAGTATTTATCAGTATTTATTAGTGTTTATTAGTGTTTATTAGTAAAAATATTTATTGTGGCTGCTCAAATGTAAAAACTGATTTGTTTTTTAACCTTCTTACAAAAATAATATATAGCAACGTATAGTTAATTGGATTAAAAATAATGAATTAATGCAATACCCTCGAGCTGATCGCATAAGCCCTTAAGAGCTCGTTGTGCGACCTTAATTTCCCTAAGCGAACTTAGTCTAAATCCCATAAACATAGAATCTGTAAATTTTAAAAGAAATGTTGATTGAAAATTAATGAATAGTATTGGAAGCCTTTTTTTTTTACATAAACCGTTTCTGAAATTTCAAAACCATGAGCGTTGCAATTTAACAGTAAAATATCTGTCTTTCGTGAAAATTTTTCGTAAATTATAAGCAAAAATATTTGTAATTTCTTATATTCTAATATCTATTTTGATTTTCGAAGCGAAGTAGATTAATGTTCAATTAATGTAAGCGATGTTAGCAAATTTCAAGTTGCAGTAAGTTAAATTTACAATTAACATTTAATGTTTAAAATCCGTTTAAGTAACATATAAAAATGCAGTCTTCAATATTCTTCGCTCGACGAGAGCGAACTACTTCGTTCAACTTCTTCACAGATTCTTTTTGCCTCCGCACTTTCCTTATATTCGCTATTGTCGATTATTATATTTATTGCTGTTCATTATTATTCATTATCATTTATTTATGCGCGAAATTCGTCGTCGAATGTCGGTGATGGTGTTATCGCGATGGGAGGGACATTCGATGGACGTGGCAATTTAACGGTCCACGAGACCGTGGCCTTTGCCGCACAAAGAATTATGCAACGAACCGTGAAAGGGACTTTTCACGGTCCTTGTGCGCCCTTAAACCCCAAACCCCATCTGCGTACAGATCCGAAAGGGGATCCTCCTTAATTCGTAGCGCCTCCGACAGCTCCGTCATTAACCGCTAAGCCTTACAGCTGTTGCCCGGAAGCCGCGGACTATGACAAAGTGAGTTAATTTGATGGAGGAAAAAAAAAAGAAGTTTTTTCTAACGCTCGACCAGCGGTGCTGAAAAAAAGTCGGATACCCGTAGGGCACACGGTATCCGTCTTTTTAGCGCGAGAGAAGACACTTTTTCCTTCGTCGAAGGGCGCATTGGAGAACGGGGCAATATGAACGACTTTTGACAAATTTTCACAGAACATGAAATATTCTCATCTCGAATGGATCCGTTTTACCCCGCTCTCGACTATTTCGAGCTTAGACTTATATTCTATCGGGGATATCGGTTGAAGCCGCAATTTTACGGTCCAGCACGTCGAGTACGAGAGGATGCTTGCTGCTGCAACTTTTTCCTTTTTTTCTTTTTTTTTTTTGTCATTATAACAGAGCATAAGCAAGCTACTCGTCGAAGGACGATGACGAAGACACCATCTCATGTAAGTCCACCGGATAAGTTTTCATGTGGTATATCCAGGATACCGAGCTCTTTACTGTTCATATCGAGCAATCAGAAATTTTTAAAAAATGACAATTACTCTTCATTTCTCTATATTAGTGCTAGTTTGTTTAGAAATTTATGTTGTTTTCATCTTTTTTTTTTTTTTTTTTCCATTGTACCAGAGGGAGTGTACTAGAGTGAGCGGTCATCTGCACGATCGACGTCACATCGAGTCGATTATAAATCCGAGTAATAAAAAAAAAAAATGCCCGTCTACTTATTGTCCGCTCGATTCACGTCATATCGAGTCGATCATAAAATCCAAGTAACATTTAAAAAAAAAAAGTCTAATAAAAATAGAAAAATTTGCCCCGATATTTGTCATCCGCACGATCCACGTCATACCGAGTCGATTATAAGTCCCGAGTAAATATATTAAAAAAAAAAAAAAAAATGTAACAAAAATTGATCTACGTCATATCGAGTGTACGCACTGTTACGGTGACGCAGGTAATTCGCCCCGATAACTGCGAAGCGTACTGTAATAGACCGACGAGCAACAGTGATAGTGGGTGGTTGCCGGAGTGTTTGCACTCGGCTACTCGCCTCCGAGAGCCAATTACGGTTTTACGAAGGAGCGTTGGCGTGTCGAGGGTGGTCTATGCTTGTGTGCTCCGATATCTAAATCTTCGTATTAGGGGTAATTCGCACTAGGGGAGCGGAGGAATCCTCGGGCGTGGGTGGGCGTGTGCGCATGCGCGCACCCTTCACTGATATGCGTCACGATAAGCCGCTACCCCATCGGATAAGTAGCCGCACATGGGCGCGCGCACACACACGCACATAAATATATACACACACACACACACACACATTGTACGGTGATTATCTTGCATAACGAGAACGCGAGTGCTGCGTCAGTGCTCCAAAGCCGGAGAGCTTTCGCGAAACAAGGCTTTCGTCACCGCCTTATGTTTCCCCTGCCAAGTTTCCGAAGCTGCATTCATTTCCGGCTGATAGACGCAGAATTTTCACGTTATCTCCACCCTCCCGCCCCGATCTCGCCGCAGTATCTCGTCGAGCTCTCGCCCACCCTGGACGAGCTTCGCGGTTAACGAGTTAATCGGAAGCCGGATGGGCAGTTTCGTCGACTGCATCTCGAGAGCCCTCCGGCACTCTTGCCCGAGTTTCGAGTTTCAAATAAGGCGTAATTTCTCTCATTAAATGAAACTCCCTTCGGCGACTAAGTCTAATTCATAGATTTGCGGAATAAATTGTGGGACGGCGTTGATTGATTACATGGTCTCGTTTGTAGAGCACTTATGCACCGATGCTTCGGGAATTTAGGGAGGCCAATCTTAAGGGGGAGATTTTGCCGACCGAAAATTCGGTCGCTTTAGATTGCGTACAATAAGGCTAGAACAAAATGTTGACAGTTTTCATTAGAGTGCGCATGGATGTCGACATTATTGAGTAGGAAAATATGTCGACGATTCTGATATTATTAAGGACAATTTTGTTATTGCCGTTTGGGCTAAATAATCACTTTTCAATTGTTACCACGATTTCGATAAAACGACTGAAAATAACTTTAGTAACTACCAAAGAAAAGTTCTTCCCAATTAGCCGACTTTATTGATTGAAGCTAAAAAAGTTGTATTCATAAAAAAGGCACTAAAAAGCAATCGTTTTCGTGTTTTTTGTTTTATTTATTTTTTAGCCAGCCATTGTGTGAATTCGTTTTGAATTAACTTTTCTTTCGGTTCAGTCGATAAAGGAGGCTATTGGCAACAACTTTTGTATTATAGTTACTAAAGGTATTTCCGGTGGTTTTATCGGAATCGTGGTAATAAATTAAAAGCGCTCGTTTAGTACAAATGGCAACACCAAGAGTGTTATAAGTAATAACAGAATTTTTTTTGTCTATTTTCCTAGTCAATAATGTTGACATACACGCCCACCATATAAAGAAAATTGTTTGCATTTTGTTGCAATTTGTTATACACAATCTAAAGTAACAGAATTTCCGCTCGGCCAAACCTCCCCGATACACTTCATGAAAATTCGACTACACGCCGAATGTCAGATTTATCTCAATATTATACTTTCTCTATTATTAGCGAAATATTTTATATATTTTTTCCTCTTCACCTTGCGTTATCTGACATATGTCACTATCCTGTTTCAAATCGCTTGATGATTTTTCCCGTCAATTTGTATATTTTTAATTAGGCTCAGCCCGTTTTCATTTGAATAATTAAATAAATAAATAAATATCACAGTCCTAAACGCTTCGAAGTACAAGCGCATCATATTAATAATTCTAAATTAAAACTGCAAAATAGCCCATTACCGGGCTCAGCCCGTTTCCATTTAAATAAACAAGTATTTAAATAAATAAATAAATAAATATCGCAGTCCTACACGCTTCGAAGCACACGCGCATCACATTAATAATTCTAAATTTTAACTCCAAAATCGCCCAGTTCCCTCGGTGAAAAAGATAAGCGGTTAAAAACGAGTTCAGCATCCCCTTAACGTGCGATAGTTTGCCGGACGGTGATTGGTATAGCGGATGGGTGCATACGATTGCTCCATCAAATGGCTAACGATGCCATCGTGTCCTCTCCTTCCGGCAACGTCGGTTCGCCGGGCGCTTCGTTATCGGGATTTTCGATGCGGAGTACCGCGAGGGTGCTTCGTCAACTGAACTGCAATTGCTCGTACCGAATGAAATTAAAAGCCTTTCCCACACGCTCAAGAGTCATTCGACGACCGTCGGCTCTCCGCGGTTCGTACGCTCGGCTGTGACACTCGGGGCTTATACTCGGACAAATATACGCGTGTAAACCGCCGGTATGCGCGCCGGTGGGATTGCAAAGCGACCAGCGACAGTGCACCGGGTACTTGCTCGCACGCACGAAACTCCGAAAACACACTGCGGATAGTGGCGAACGCCCGCGAAAATGCATGAGACAGCTTGCGCTAGTCCCGCATAAAACGCGAATAAAAAACGCTACGATTATAAATACATAATAGCATTGGGGATCGCCGGAGTGATTTTTTGATGGCGAACTTTTAATCGGTGTCACATCTAGACGCGAGCTGGCTTCGGAAATCGACATAGTCTGGTCGATTGTAATACGAGAACCTGTACATCACCTGGCTACGAGAAAATAAAATATAATTTTCATGAGTACTATGCAGAATCATCGGGTGTACATTTGTTCTGCACGCTCTACCACGTGCGAGAGATTGCGAATCCTCAAGTATCCTCTCAACGCATCGCTTATATCTAAACCAGTCCTAGGCGAGGTCTCGGTCCCTGATGTAAAAGGCCAACGCCTTGACTCGAAAGCGAGACCGCCGTTGCGGTTCCCGCAGCACAAACTCACCGAGGGCTCGGCGGGACGTAACACCGGATTTCTCTAATTATGGTTTGTTAATTAAGTTCATAACTCCGCTCACAAATTGGCACAAACATAGATCAGGCTGTAAAGTTTTAGTATACAAAAATCTGTTAAGTCGTTTTTTCGCAGTAAACCGCATAATTCCTGTATTTCTGCCCTAAGGGGCAGTCGGGAGTAAAAAGCATTGCTACGACAATAGGCAACAGCCACGCTTTACATTGATACTTTTATCGTCAAGAACGCGTGTATACGTCAAGTGACGGCGCGTTGTAATTGCAATGTTTATTTCCACCAACCCACCCTTAGACTGCGGTTCTCTGCTCACGACACAATTGATATTAATTCTGTGCGACATCTTCGCAGAACATTATTCGCTTCGCGATAACAATTATAATTTCATTTTCTCCGGTCGCCGCGAGCAATTTTGTAGGAAAGATTTTTAATTTTTTGTTTTCATGAAATCGCACGATAGGATTTTTTTTTATTTTTTGCTTTTAATTGGAAAATCGGTATTTGTGCCGGTGTAAAAGATTTTGTCCCGACGATGAATAAATAAACGAATAATCGTTGCTTCCGCTCGATATTGAGCGAATGTTAAATCGGCGTTTACGTAGAAATATGACGGCGCGTCGGCCGGAAAATTTAATTCTCTCCGACCGCCGAGGGCAATTTAATATTTAAACATCTAAAAAATGTTTTTTTTAATCACGATACGAATTTTTCACTTTTGTTTTTCTGCCACCGAGGCGATAACAATTTTGCCCGCGGCATCGCCGATTGGAAACTCGATATTTGTGTGTGCAAAAGTGGGTGGGTGCAAAAAATCTTTCACGATGACGAATAAAAAATCGAATAATCGTTATTTCCCTTGGACATTTAACGAACAGTGCATCAACGTTTGTACTGACATTTTTTTCGTTACTAGATCGATAGCCTGAGAGCGCTTCGGTCGGAGAAACCGCGAGGAAATGTTACGTGAAGGAACGTTTTTCCGGAACGCCCAAAGAAATACCAATTTGCAGAGTAGTCTTAAGATTTATGATGCGACAAGAGATTCGTATAAATGCATCTGACAGAAAACGCTGTATTTTTTTTTGTTTGCCCACAATAATCTATTCGTTACGCTCGAAGGGTTGTCAGTGCTTCCACCACGGCTGCTACGAGCTTGCCGTCGGGTTGCGTGCCTTCTTGTTAAATCGAGCAAAAACGAGCGAACCATCCGGAGGTGTATCTATTATTCACCGACTCTTTTACGCCTATATATATATATATATATATATATATATCTGTTATTCAAGCGACAGTGATTAATCCCGAGCGCCGGGTGCGTCCGACAAACTCTCGCCGGAGTCTTCCGTCGTTTCTCGCTGACATCGGAAGAGAGGTAAACTAGCGGATAAAAAATAAATAAAAATAAAAAAGAACCCCGAAGAGATGATACGAAAAACGGGGGAAAAAAGAGAAAAATAGAGCTGGCGATGAAAAAATAATAAAAAAAATTATTTAAAAAACCCCCGAAGAGATGACCCGAAAAAACGAGGTGGAAAATAGACGAATAGAGCGGGCAATGAAAAAAAAAAATTGCTGTGGGCCACGCGCACACTTCGCAGAGCGCTTTTTTCCAGCACGAAATTTCGCGTACGACGATACATTATCCAAGCTCGCAGCAGCGCGAGCATGGAAAGGTTCGTGTCAATTGACTGCTCGAGGCGTTGCGGCATCCGCTCCGGTGAAAAGTACCTCGTTCCTTTCAGTGGGATGAAAGGGCAAGGAAAGCTTTCTTCGTGTATGTCTTGTTGAATACGCGAGTTTTCGTGTACTCTGAAAGTCTCGAACAAGTGCACTTCGTAGCGGCTGAAGTTCGTCGGTTTTTCCGTAGTTTTCCGGCTTCGTAGAGTCACGGTAAGAAAAAGGAGGAAGGAGCGTTCTCTTCCGATTCTGGCTTTAAAATAGATCCTTGTTCTCACATGTATCGACGCAATCGACGGTGCTATCGTCGATTCATTCGCTTCGCCGATTTGACGACGAAACTCACAAGGAATTTTAGCTGTAACGAAAATGAAAAAGAAAGTTTATAACGAAAATAAAAATAAAAATAAATAATATAACAAAATACATTTTGTTTTTAAGTTACTCTTATAGTGTTTACCAATTTCTAAGCGCTCCGATGTTGCTGCTCGAGATCAAAAGTGACTCGCGTTGTATAAAGAAGAAAATATGTACGTTTATTTCTCACGTAGAAATAATTAACGGTGTTATCGTTGATTCATTCGTTTCGCCGATTTCACGAGGAATTTTGGCTGCAACGAAAAAGAAAATAAAAAGTTGTAACAATCAACAAGAGTTATCTCTTATCGTGTTTACCAATTTCAAAGCGCCCGAATGCGGCTGGTCGAATACAAAAGTGACTCACGTTTTATAAATAAGAAAATGTATGTTTATTTCTCTCGTCTAAATAATCGACAGTGTTATCGTCGGTTCATTCGTTTAGCCGATTTCACGACGAATATTAGCTGCAACGAAAAAGAAAAAAAGTTTATAACAACAGTTGTTCCCAGACAATAAAAAAAACATTGTGAATTTAATTCACCGGACTAAAAGTTTTATGCAAAAGAACTGGTACATTAAATTTAATGTAGAATAATGATGAAAAATGAACATAATTTTTCATTGAAATTCAAGTAAATTACAAAAATTCAAGTATTCCCGATGTTTTTAATAGACTGAACATTAATTTTTCACCGCGAATGCACTTGAAATTGAATCTACCAGTTTTTCCTTAAAAACTGGTAGATTAAAGTTAACGTACAATAATGATGAAAATTTAATATACTTTTTATTGAAATTGAAGTAAATTATTAAAATTAAAGTATTCCTAATGTCTTTTAATACACCGAACATACATTTTTCATCGAAATTGTACATGAAATTTAATCTACCAGTTTCTGAATAAAAACTTCCAGTCCGGTACGTTAAATTCCCCACGATATTTTTAAAACAGTGATCGTCGTCTCTGCCATTCTCAATACACCCTGATGCCGCTGATCGAATACAAAAGTGAACTCACGTCGTATAAAAAAGAAAATGTATAGTTTATTTCTCTCGTTACGTTCATTATTTTTATCCACCTTATTTTCTTTTTCGAAGTATATATATAAGCGTCGCCCTCTGTGCTACGCACACCGCATTCGCGTCTTACCGGCTCATTCTCCAAGTCGTTCGGACGGCTAAAAGTATATTCTACACGCGGCGTTTCCTCGACCGCTGATAAACGGAAGAGCTCGTCCCGCGCCGCGCGACACGCAAAACGACCCGTCCGTTTCTCAGCGGTCGATACATCGATTATTCCGTAATATAAGTTCGCAAAAAAAAGGATCTTTTTTTTACGATTCCGAGAGAATGTCCTCGAGGGTCTTGTCGTCGTGAAGCGGCGAGTGTCCCAATGTAGGATCGCTCTCGAGGAACTCTCGGAGCTCGGACTCGAGATCGGGAACTCCGGACGACTCGCTGGCGCTGATGAGCGGCGGAGCGGCGGTCGGGCCGTGCGGCAAGCCGATGGCGATTTGTATCGCGGGAGACTGTGGTGCGTTCGGCAGGAGCGCCGCTATCGCCGGAGGAGCCGCCCGGCCGGGACTGAGAATGCTCGCCGGAAGCGGCGAGGCCGCTTGGAGCAAGCTCGTCGATATCTGCGAGGCGCTCGGTTGCGAAAGCAGCGAGCTCTCCGCGACTATCGCGGGATTGTGAGTGATCGGCTCGACTTCCATGGGCTCGGGACCGCCGACGACCGGCGCGATTCCCATCGCACGACGCAGACCGTCGACCGGGGCGATCGCTGATGGCGGAAGCTTCTTCGCTATGTCGGTCAGACTGTCCGTTATCTTGTCGGCGAGAACGGTCTCGCTCTCACCGGGCTTCGGCACCGCCGACAAGTGGGCCGGCAGCGGCGCCGAGAGACGCTCGTGCTGAGCCTGCCTCAGACGAACGAGCATCTGCGACGTGTCGTCCAAACGACTCTGCAGACTCGCCCTCTCCTCCGTCAGCTTCAATTCCTTCTCTGCGAATAAAATGTATGAACAATCGTTAAAACGAATGACGATTTGTATCGAATATTTCGCGGAACTGGGCAAAGTACCACAAAAATACTTCAAGCACAAAGTACAAAAATACTTCAAGTACAGAGTACAAAATACTTCAAGCACAAAGTACAAAAATACTTCAAGTACAGAGTACAAAATACTTCAAGCACAAAGTACAAAAATACTTCAAGTACAGAGTACAAAATACTTCAAGCACAAAGTACAAAAATACTTCAAGTACAGAGTACAAAATACTTCAAGCACAAAGTACAAAAATACTTCAAGTTTTTTCCCAAATACTTTTTGTATTTGAAATACTTTTGAAATAATTTTTGTACTTGAAGGAGTTTTCAAGTACTTTTTGTATTTGAAGTATTTTTGAAGTACTTTTTATACTTGAAGTAGTTTTCAAGTACTTTTTGCACCTCAAAATACTTCAAGTATTTTTCAAGTACGTTTTCGAAGTACTTTTCGGAATTAGGTTAATAGCGTTAAGCATTATCTAGGCTTCACAAAAAATGTAGGAAGTTATTTGCACATAGCTTCCTCATTTATTACGAAATATTCGAAGTACCAAACAAGTGCGCGGTACTTCAAGCGCTGCCCAGCTCCGAAATTTCCCGAGAAGATTGACCGCCTTACCCAAGTCATCAAGAAAGTTAACGTCGATCCCGATATCCGAGAGTGTCTTGAGCTGATCCATGTCGACCTTCACCTTCTCCGCCTGGATGTTTCGATTAACGTCCTGTGTAGGTTTCTCGAGCAGGTGTTTAATCTTGTCCTCCTCCTCCTTGAGCCGTCTCTTCTCCTCGAGGAGTTTCTTGGTTTTCCGATGATCGCCGCTCGTGAGTATGTCGAGAAGGTCGTCGACCATCGTGAGTGTGTAGTCGCAGTCCTTGGCGAAGTCGAGGATCGACTCGGCGTACTGAACGGCGGTCTCGTCGCCGTACGTCCGATAGACGAGATCGGTCTCCTCCTTGGTGAGATTGGCGAAGGTGGAGTCGTAGCTGGGGGCGTAAGAGCCGAAGGCGCCGTAGTAGAGAGGCTTGACAGGCTTCGACATATTTCTGCGATCCTCGCGAAAGCCGGCGAGGGCGCCGGTGCCGTGGCTCAGTTTCCCAATGAGCTGCCCGAGCGAAACGGGCCTCTGATTGGTCCCCGGAATGACGCCGTCGCCCGGCACGATGATCTGCAGACTCGTCGTGCCGTCCTTCTTCTGCCTCAGAAAGCCCATCTTCGAGTTGAGTCTCTTCAGACTCAGCTTCTCCGATGCCGCTTTCGCAGCGCCCCTGGCCTGCTTCAGAATCTCCTCGGGCGTCAGATCGTCCGGTATGGCCTCGAACTTCCCGAGACTCGCGAGCCTCATCTTCCTCTGATTCTCCTTGCGCAGCTCCTCGGCCTCCTCGTTGCGCTCCTCCTGCTCGCGCTCCTTCTCGATCTGCTCCTCCGTCACGAGAACGTCCGGATTGTTCGGATCCTCGACGCCGAGCTCGAAGCCGAGCTCCTCGCGCGATATGTCGTGCATGTAAGTCAGCACCGGCCTGAGCTGGCGCAACTTGTCGGGCGTTATCATCTTCAGGCCGACGTGCAGAAGCTTCTTCGCCGCCTTGTAGTAAATCGTGTCCGGATGATTGTACGTCATCGCGTTGTTGCACATCAGCTTGAAGTCGTCGACGAATTCGTTAAGATTCGAATAATTGTTCTCGTCGATCTTCTGCTTTATCGTGCTGAAGTCCATGGGATTCGTTATAATCGACGAGTAGCCAGGTGCGATGTTGTCGGTCACCGGCCAGGCGAAGAATTGCTGCGGGTCGCGCTTCTCCATCGATCTGAGGAGGTGCTCGAGCAGTCGTTGAAGTGGAGTTCTCTCAGCGATCTTTCGGAGCACGCAGGTTCGGGGCTCGCGATGCGGCGACAACGAACTTCCGCTCGTCACTGCGCCGACGCGCTGCTGCTGTTGCTGCTGTTGTTGGTGTTGTTGTTGTTGTTGTTGCTGTTGCTGTTGCTGTTGCTGTTGCTGTTGCTGTTGCTGTTGCTGTTGCTGTTGCTGTTGCTGTTGCTGTTGCTGTTGCTGTTGCTGTTGCTGTTGCTGTTGCTGTTGCTGTTGCTGTTGCTGTTGCTGTTGCTGTTGTTGCTGCTCGCTCGCCGACGGCGGTCTCGGAGGCATCAATTGCTGATTCGCTATCTTCTTCGGCACCTCCAGAACACCCTCGTCCGCGTCGCCGACCGACTCCTGGCTCGACTCTTCCCTACGTCTCTTCTTGTCCTTGTGGTGGTGCTTGTGCCGCTTGTCCTTCTTCTTCTTCTTCTTCTTCAGCTTCTTGTGGCCCATGTACCTTTCGTACTCGGATTCACCCTGGGTGACCGAGTAGTTCAGCCCCAGCTGCTGCTGGTACTGCTGCGACAACATCGCTGGGTGACTCGGCGACTCACCGCCGTACTCGGGCGTGCCGCTGCTCCCGCCGACCTTCAGTATCAACTTCAGGGCTGGCGGCTTGTCGCTCGTCGGACAGTGACCCTCTGCGAATCAAAGGGAATATCGTGTTATTGTATCTTGTTTTTTTCTTTCGTTTTTCTTTTTTTACGATTAGCAAAGCGGAAGTCTCGGGAATGTGCAAAAGCGGACGTGCAAAAGTAAGACGTTCTTCGTCGCGAAGGAAAAACGAGCCTGAAGATATCTGCGCAACATCAAATCTGTCACTTTTTTTCTCTGGAAGAAAAAAAATCGTTGACTTGGGGAATTTTTCCTTTTTTAGTTAAATTCCCTGCGCAAAGTTTGTCCAATGCTAAACGTTGATTTTGTAACTTGATGAAATTTCGTCTCGAACAGATATCTTCAGGGTCGTACGAGGATGAGCCTGAAGACATCTGCATGAAATATCAAGAAGAACAAAAATTGTCCCTCTTGTAGAATTTTATTCCCCGAGCGAACTTCCACGATTGAATTTTGTGCAACGTGAAACACAGCCGTTATAATTCGATGGACTTTGATCTCATACAGATATCTTTGGGTTCGCAAACAAAGCGGCATACACAGATCTATCCGATAGTTCATGCTTGCGAGGTACGACAGCGAGGCGTAACGAAAACTGCATAGAGGAAACAACCAATGCATTATGACAAAGCCATCGCTGGTCAAGAGTTGCGGCGGCGGCGAACGGCTTAGCGCAGAGGTCGACGACCTTGGTCTTCGCTTTGAACGGAACGACGAGCAAGTAGAGTTGGGAGTAGAAAGATACAGCCACTAAAAATTTTTGATTACTTGTTTCGTCCTCCCTCGCGGTCGCCGAATGATTTTTGTTTTTGTTTTTTTTTTATTTTACTACGCTCTCTCGCGAAGCGGGGGATACTGAAGCGAAGCGGTCACGGTCAACGACGCCACAACACAGAAATGTTGTCCTGGGGCATCGTTTGACCTACCGGAACGAAGGGTATTAATTTTTTTTTTAAATATACATATTTTTAAAAATGTAAAAAAGACATTAAATTTGGAAATTCGTCAACGGCAAGTCTTACGGATAACCAACGGACAACGAAGTAGATGGGACAGTGTGGGGGGGGGGAGTTAACGGGCATGAGAATAACTTCCGCAGCACAGCTAGAGGCTTCTGTTCGTGCAAACTATTCGGAGGAGGCTTCGACAAAATTTGTTTCTTCGTAACGCCGATAACTTACGTCCGAGTCCGTACCTCTTTTATTGCGACGGGGTAAACTTCTTTATCTCTCGCTCATTTATTTTCTCTCTCTTTTCTCTCTCTCTCTCTCTCTCTCTCTCTCTCTTATACGATTTTTTGCGTATCGGCCTCTCGCTTCTACTCCGCACCTCACTCTCGGTTTGTCCGTGGCGAAAACGCAGTCGACATTCCTCCTGTACATCGTTCGCAGCGGGTGAGCACCGGAAGAATTTCATTTAAGGTAACGAATAGCCGATTTAAAAAAAAAAAAAAAAAATTTAAATCAAAGTAAACAAAAATTTTTACAAAGCGCATCTTATCGTCCAGACAACCGACGGCTCGACTCGGTCGCCTTTCCTCCGATCCGCTCGTCGCACGAGTCAGTCAGACACAGAGTTACGACGTTTATTATTATTATTATTATTATGTTTTTACAGAAAGTATAAGGAATTCGACCGGTGTAACAAATACATAAATTAAATGAGCTTAAATACGTGAGCCGAAAAAAAAATGGGTTTTCGGGAATCGTCGTCGAACACTGAAAATACCGGAAAATTAAAGAGCCTGCACTGTCGTGTGGACGGAATTTTTACGATTGTGCCCGTGACGAGGTGAAATGATTGCGCGACGATAATGTGTTTCCGGCGAGACTCCGTTTCTGCGGGATCTTCGTCGAGTAACCAAGAAAAATATAGAATACGTCTGCGAGTTTCCCGACGCGAAAAAGGAGAGGCAGACGGAGCGGTGCGAAATGCGAATCGTCGAGCGACAATGGATCGGAGTTCTTTGCGAGTCGTAAGGAAACAAAACTGAAAAAAAAAACAAAAAACAAAAAAAAAACAATAAGAGTTCACAGAATCCGTTATACAATAAGAGAGACAGATTTATAGAGCAACATTACTGTACAGTATACGCAAAAATAAAAGACCACCGTGTACGTATGCGTTAAAAGTTCGGTCGAAAGATTTCTCACCTTCCTGTCGTTCTCTTTTATGTTTTTTGTGCTTTTTCGCGCTCATGTTTTGCGTTTGGGGCCACAGTTTTACGATTGCAAAACGCCGAATGGAAAGCGGTGAGCGAACGAAAAAAAGAGAACCGAACGAAAAGAAAAAAAAAAGAGCCGTAACGCGAAATCCCCGAGACGTTGATTCTTCGTTCGGGAACGACGCTCGTTGTTGCCACAGTGTTGCGGGCTGTGTACTGTTTTGTGCGAGTGCGTCGCTGTGGTCGCGGGCGCGTTGCTACGGATTCGACTGTCGCGTGCGTGTGGGCGTGCGCACGCGCGAGGGGAACGGCGGGCATTTGAACGTCGACATAAGGGGACATTCGATCGTAACGGTCATTTTTTGTAAGCGTCAATTCACCGGCTTCTTTGATTTCAGAAAACGTTTGCCATAACCGTCATTTTTTTTTCTTTTTGTCACAAATTTGGTCAACTTTTTACAGTTCTACAAAATTAGAACTTTAATTAAAAAAAAAAATGTGCAGTTTACACTCTATCGTGTGAATCGTTCGGAGTCTTCCGGAATCCTACAGGTAAGATAATACTGAAGTACGAATAGTCTGTACGACGTAGAGTTAAGTTTAAATAAGGTTAAATAATTTTAATAGAAAGACACTTTCAAACATTTAATACATAATGGAACAGAGTCTGATATAATGAAATGTTATATGTTGAAACGCATGCCTTATTAACTTTAAAAAAAATGTTAATTGATAGATCTAAGTAACTATAAGACACATTCGTATTTGAATACCGGTCAAGGAGAAATTTTTGGCCAACTTTGGGCCTCATTTATTTCTTCTATTATTCTACCTCAACGATTGATCATCAAATGTTTTAATTAGGTTACCGATCACCGCCGAACGACCACGAATGGCATAAATTGCAAATTTAAAAATTAAATTTCTATGGCTTTTTATAGAGCTATTTTTAGCAGTCTAGTTTTATATCAAACAAATTGTTTCCCTCATTGACTTCGAAATCATTTGTTTATTTTTATTTTTTTATTTTTTTTTTTTATCAATTAATTAACCAACGAAGCAATATTACGAAACGAATAGAAAACAATCTTTTTTCTTTTATCTTTGACTTTGTTAATTATGAAGTTGGGACAGCGAAGGTTTTTAGAGTTGTCGTCGCCAATCTCACGGTGCGGTAATTTCCGGACCGGTCAATTGACGGTCACGTGACAGTGAATTAACAAAAAAAAAAAAAACAAAACAAAAATGCCCGGTCACAAAGTCTGCGGTCGAAAGTTCGGTGAGTCTCCGCTCCGCGGCGGCGACGCCAGTCGCGCGAGACGCCTCGTTTGCATACGACGCGGATCGATTGTCACAGCCGGCACGAGCCGGCTCGCATTGTTGTGATCGCTGGTCGCTTCAGGCGAGATATCTCAGTTTGACGCGAATATCTTCGACGAGACGTTCGAGTGACGAGCCGGAGTCCACTGAATGACGAGTCACGTCGATCCGTTCGGGTGACGAAAAGAACCTCGCGACAAAATATCAACGAAGCGGCATAAGGAAAAGCACGAGGGAAAGGATGACAGCCTCGTGTTGTCGGAGAATCCCGCTGAAGCAGAGCGGCGCCGGTTTCGAAAACAAAGCGTCGTTAGCGATCGAACGGAGATAAAAACGAAATGGTAATGCACAGTAACTATCGTATTGGTCTAAGAGTTCGAGCCTCGAGCGTTACGAGTACAATCGCGATCTACGAAATATCGAAAAAATGACAAACCGTTAAAATCACGAGCAAAAAAAATGTCAGTTGCAGAACAGTCGAAGAAAATAATAATAATAATGGAGGCTCGACCGTGTGAGCTAATTTGTCACGCGGGTTACAGTAGTAGATTTGCGAAGCCCCGCTGTTTATGCTGCCACCTGCATACAGAGTTTATCGTCCCGACGCTCGGTAGTAACCACGACGCTCGCGATTATCGCTCGATCTCATTTGAGGCGGTTCTTACGTACACACGTTTTAACCCTCAGTGTGCACAGCTCCGCAGCGAACCGTTAGGTGCACACGGGGTCAGTTTGACTCCCGGCCTCGAATAAATCGGTAACTATGCGCTTTTCGGGAAAAGGTTAAGACCCTTTTTGCAGTGAATTGATCGAACTTTAAAATATCGCAGTAAAAAAAAAAACCGTTTTTACCCATTCAAGAGCATCTAACATTCATTAAGTTAACGTTAGGCGAAAAAGACATGGATTAACGTCGAGACAAAACATGGCGCCTAATACAACACTAACGGTTAAAGGAAGCTGGATCTTTCCGTTTTACCGACGGAACGAGTCGATTTCGTAGAATCGACTGTACTTCCTTAATACGCTACGCATATGCTTCAAATTTCAAAGTACTGTAACACTAGCCATAAACGTTTCGGCGTGAACTCGAATTCCGGTTCAAAACTTCAAGAAAACGAGGGAAATCGAATATCACAGATTGTCGCGAAATCCAATATGGCCGCTCAACATTGCAACAGCGTCCATTTTGTAGGTTATAAAATATTCTGAAACTCATATACGTAAAACGAGAGCATAAATTCTCTGAAATTTCTCGAATATTCTAAAAATCATGATAAAGTCTGTTACACAAAATAAATCCGTGTAAAGTTCACCTTAAGACGAATACGAACGCATCAGAGGGCAAAACGCGTCGCGTAAACGCTCAAGCGCTCTTAGGACGTGCGCCGCATAGTTCGTCGTCCATAACCGGCACACAAAGCAAAACTCGTACGCGCATGCGCCGTACCTCGCGCACGTGTATGTGCACAATCTCGCACCCGGCGAAAGCAGGCAGTGCTGTACGCAATATCCGTGCATGGATTTTTTACATGTCAGATAAAAAAAAAAAAAAAAAAAAATCGAGGTTCAACCGTTTCATCTAATTTATCATGCGGATTACCGCAGTGGATTCGCGAAGCCCCGCTGTTTCTGCTGCCTACCAAACAGGGTCGCCCGACCACGCGGCTCGCTTTTATCGCTCGATCTCATTTACCGCCTCTTACATACACACATTTTTTTTTCAAACGAATACGAACGCATCGCTGGGCAAAAGGCGTCGCGTAAACGCGCAAGCGATACACCGCTCGCTCTTCGACGAGCGCTACATAGAGTCGTCCACAACCCGCAGACAAAGCGAAACTCCCGACTTCGCGCTCGCCTCACGCACACATCGGCCGCCCGGCGAAGAAGAGCCAATGCATTCGCGCATTATTTTTTTAACACGGCAGCACAGTTTGGGAGTTACGAACGAACCTCCCAATCTCTGCAAACGAAATCTACAATTCTGCTAAAAAAAAAAGAACTCATCATCGTTGACCACCGACATCCGCGATTGCATTCGCTCACGCCCGGCAGCTTACCGCGCGCGCATTAGTCAACGCAACGAACAAAAAAAAAGATATTAAACGACAACCTCGAGCGCTCTTCAAGGTCATCCGGCCGAACATTCAAGGTCTCGATTTCGAGGTAAAAAGAAAACAACAAAAAAAGATCGAAATAAAATAAAAATAGAAGCGGCGAAAGAACAGTGTAGCGTGCATGCGAAGAGCGGGCCCGAGTGCGAGACGTCCTACGAAGTCTCGCAGCGGAGACGGCCGAAGAGGGGCGGCGGAGGGGGCGATCCGCCGAGCGCACACCAGTTAATAATACACAAACTTACTTGCACGACGCCCAACACACGCGCCTCAATTTCACTGCGTTTCGCTGGATATAACACATCTACATGCACACATATATTCATATCTCTCTGTGTGTGTGTGTGTGTGTGTGTGTGTGTGTGTGTGTGTGTGTGTGTGTGTTCGTGTGTGTGTGTGTGTGTGTGTGTGTGTGTGTGTGTGTGTGCTGTAAACACAGTTACAGCGGCAATGCACGAAGCTGCACAACACTGCGGCACGAGGAGAGGCTCGTAAGTTATAAAATCAGTCCGACGCCACGAGCGAGTCGCGTGTCGACGTTATAGGATCGGGAGACTCGGCTTCGCCGTGCGGATAAGCGCAACGGGGAAAATACAACTGATATATATTAGCGCGAGAGGCAACGCGCGGGGCCAGTAGTGTCGAAGAAGTCCCCTCGGCGGCAGGAGCAGAGCAGCTGAAGGAGGGGGAGAGAGAGTGAGAGAGAGGCAGGTCTCGAGGAAGAGCGCGCCTCTGTACTAAACTCGACGGCGCTCGGCCCAGCGAAGAGTCTACCGGGAGAGCAAAACTGCTGCGCTTCTCTACATAACAAAGAGAGTCGCTCTCGCGCGCGCTTCGCCGTCATTCACCGTCCGTATTACAACCGGACGGCTATCTCGTTCGGTCTGTCGCGGGCTTTTTCTTGGTCGGGAGGGAGCGCTCGTGACGTCACGGAGAACTAGCGGTGTAGGGGAGTAGGATAAAAGTTCTTGGCAAAAAAAAATATATAAGGAGGGAAGGCGCTGCCAAACAAACCGGCTACGACGAATGGAGAACGCGTTCGCCAATCGTCGTAGGAAAAAGTGCGGGAGAAAGACGGAGGATTCTTTTTGAGACTGGCGATCGCCTTTGTTCGCGTCGGGTTGATGACTTGAGAGAAAGAACTAAAGGGTTTTCTTGGTTTTTCTGCTCCTCTGCGAATCGTTCGCGCTTGGAAATATTTGATCTTTTTTTTTTGGGGGGGGGGGGGAGTTTTGGTCGTGAATCGTGTGATTGTTTCTTTGATTCGTTTTTTTGTTTTTTTGGTTTCTCTTGGAAGTTACGAGGTAACGAAGAGGAAGAGTGTATAATCGGGGGAAGGATGCAGGAACGCTTCAAAGTGACGCCGGCCAACAGCTCGGCAGGCTTCGGTTGGCGCAACGACATACAGCAGCTGCACAATTCGCCCGATCACGATGATGGTGAGTACGATGTTTTTTTTTTTGCTTCTTTTTTTTTGTTTTATTGTTCTTTTCTTATTTCTCCGTGGAAAGATAACTTCGTGTGTCATCGACGACACTGCTCGCGTCTTGTAAGTCGCTTAGCGTAACATCGGCTCAGTGTCTATCGCGGCAACGTGACGGTTCCTATATCTTTTCGTCACGTGCAATCGATCGAACATCTCGATATGTATATTTGGACTCGAGCCGGGAAGCTCGTGGGATTCTCGTTCTGGTCCGCGAGCGTTCCATTCGGTACGTTCAATGTGCCCTAGAATTACCCTCACGTGCCTCTTTGTTGGATCTCCCTATCCGTAACGGTCCTTAAACTCCAACGTTAAAGCGAATTTCCCATTGAAGAATAATTACAAAATGGGAATAATAAATTTCCCATTCGATAATGATAATAAAATGGGAATATTCAATTTCCCATTCGATGATGATAATAAAATGGAAACAATAATTTCCCGTTCGTTCGGGAGTGTTCGTACATATTTAAAAAAAAACATTATTAGTTAAACTTAATTAATTTAAGTACCATTGAGAATAAACAACGTTATTTTCTTTGTCTATCGCGACGTCGCGGGAACGTGACTCAGGGCACTCAAACAAATTTGACACACCTATTTTCGTAAAAGAAAATAAAATAAGAAATCCAGCACCAAAGATCTTCCGAAAGAATTTGCGTCGTGAATGGAAAATCTCAGAGGCGTCCGCCTCGTCGTTCCGTTTCGCGTGGAATATTTTTTTCTATTTTTTTTTTTTTTTTCGTCTGGAATCGATTCATTCGTTATTTTAGTTTCGTTTCCATTGGCCGTCTAGCCGAGCCAGACGGTTAACCGCGTATATGCGTCGAGCGTGTACAGCCGACTAATCGATAATGCGATACCGTCGGTACGGTCATTCCGGTCGGAAGAGAGGCGTGCAGGGTATCGAGTGGCGCGCCTCGGCTTCCCAACGGAAAACTCTCGAGCGTGTTTCGCTACGCGTTTGCCGTCCAGCGACTCTCGCCAAAAACTTAACGCTGGCGTTAATTTTTTTTTTCCGCCTGGTCGTTCGCTCGCTTTTTATATTCGTTGTAGCGGCGGTCCAGCGCGCGTCGAACGACGAAAGACACGCACGGGCTTGGTCTGGCGAGTCCGGGCGGTGCCGGAGAGAAACCCAGCTGGTCCTCACCTTGGCCGTAAAAATAGGATGGCGAGGATCTCGCCGGCCCGCGCTTACCCGTTACTTTCGAGAATTTGTTGTTAAAGCCGGAAGAGGGAAAGTGTCGACAACTCACTTTGACGAGCTGGGAGCAACCGGGGAGCTCGGAAAACCCAATGAAAACAAAGTTTTTGTTTTGCATTATTATTTAAATTCAATTTCGAGCCCGCCCAAATTTAGACCGAGGGTGGGCGATAAAATGACTCGTGAAAATTCGTCTACTTTACAGTTACTTTCGAGAATTTATTCGCTTTGACCTCCGGAGAGGAATCGGGGAGGTCAGAAAATCTTTAAAAAAAAACACAAGTTTTAATTTTTATTATTATTCTTTTATTTTAATTCAACTTTCAGCGAGTCCAAATTTAAACTGAGGGCGGACGTTATAATGACTAGCGAAAACTCGTTTTGCCGACGAAATTAATTGGAGAGAGTAATTAATGCTGCAATTATTTCGTCGCCCGGTAAAGTGCAGTTGCCGGCTGCTGAAAATGAACAATTCTTGAGAAAACATACTTAAAGTCGAGACTACGTCGAGCGAAGCTTGTTATAATGTCGCCGCGGTGGGCACGGAGGGAGGTTTCTTTATAGCCGGAAGAGTCGGACGGGTTCTCATTATCTTCGGACATAGTTGACACTAAAATCCGTTGCACAATCGAGGTGAACCATTCTGCCTCCGTCGTACTTTCATTTACTCGCACTATACCATCCGTAAATCCATGTACGGAAATTCGATGACTCGGGACGCTCGAACAGCCGACCTCGCTGAGCATACGAGATATTATTAATCGAAGCGGATTGTTTAGCGACATAATATGCTTGCTCGCACGCTTCGCGCACCCGCAGCATCTGTGTGAGCATATGTGGGTATCTGTGAGTAGCTGTGCGAGTACTGTGATTGTCTGTAAGTATTTGTGAGTATTCATGTATCTGTAAATATCCGTGTAAGTATCTGCAAGTATCCGTGTGAGTGTCTTTGAGTACTGCAAGTGTCTGTATGAGTGTCTTTGAGTACCTGCAAGTGTTTGTGTATGTGTCTTTGATCACCTGCAAGTGTTTGTGTGAGTGTCTTTGATTACCTGCAAGTGTTTGTGTGAGTGTGTTTGAGTATCTGCAAGTGGTTGTGCGAGTGTCTTTGAGTATCTGCAATTGTTTGTGTGAGTGTCTTTGATTACCTGCAAATGTTTGTGTGAGTGGCTTTGATTACCTGCAAGTGTTTGTGCGAGTGTCTTTGAGTATCTGCAAGTGTTTGTGTGAGTGTCTGTGAGTATCTTCAAGTATTTGTGGTAGTGTAAAATCGACATGAATTTGATTACTATGTAGATTTTCTCAGCGCTGAGAGAAATCCGCGCTGAGTTGTTCCTTTCCGATGTTCAAAACCTTCTAAACGGACAAAATCGTCTGACCCTGAATAAAGCAGTTACGCGAAAGCTGCAGTGGAGTCTGGCCGTAAAGCCCGCTCTTCGGCCGAGGGTCGATAATCACACGAGCCGCCCGGAATCTACCTCCGGAGTATCCAACGGTGTGCGTGTCCGGACTACCATGTACTTAAGTCGACTGAACTTCAGAGTCATTCTTTTATATTTCTCAAATCCGAGCTCATTCTCTCCTACACTTCATTGTTCATAAAAACCGTCTACAACTATCGCAATAAGCATGCGTTCGATTGCGGCCACATCGTTCGTGTTACATAATCGCGATAAGCCCCGCGACGAAGGCTCGAGTGAATCTATAGTCCTCTGCGTGATTCACGAGCGTCAACAAAGACTCCACGAAGCAGTGTAAACACACAGTTCGGAGAATCCGTTGGGCAGGAGAGCGCGAGGCGTCAACACGCCGGGGTTGAAACTGAGGTTCGGGAAGTGGCGCCCCCTGCAGGACTTCGCGGAAGTCCGTCGAGGCAGTCCCTTTTTTACCGTACGCGGAAAATCGACCGACCACTCGATTGACTCGTGTGTGTATCGCACCGAAACTCTCGAGGTTGTGCTCTTGGATAGGTAACAGCGGGAATGTCGTCTCTCCACCTCGGCTGGGGAACTACCGTGTGTCCGTTATAGTTCGTGGGATAATTCTCGGAAAGTCTCGCAAAGAAAAAACAAACACTGGCTGTACAATGCCGGGTCGGAAAACCATGGGCGATAAGGTAGATGCTCTTAATAGTGGCCGGGTAAGAATTGTCCCCGAAACAACTCGAAATATCAACAGAACCACGAGTGTCCAGCAATTGAAATCGATTCCATCGGGAAGTTTGGTTTTTCTTTGGTGTCATTCAAAAGATACGTTTAAAATAGAAGATACGAATAAAAGTGCAAATAAACGTCGTTTTTCCTATTAGTGGAATCCTCGATATAGAGTTGCGCCCATTAGTGGCAACTCGATGTACCTTTTGGTAGTTAGCGATATTTACGTAAGCATTCATATTTCTGGCAATTGAAATAGATACGGTCGAGAAGAGTGATTTATTGGCTAACCAAAAAAAAAAAAAAAAAAACTCCCAATATGTCCAATTATCAGTTTTATTAATACAAAATCTGACTAAACGAATGATCGTATGACGTTGTTCCTATTAGTGGCAACTGATCTACCTATTAGTAGTCACCTTCAATCCGTCGACTCGAAAATTCGCCTATAAAGAGGCGTACCGCGTTTTTATCGAGATATTAATAAGATGATTTAAATAGTAATTTAACTGAAAAATGTCAAGTCGTCGAAAAGTGTAACGCCGTCAACCGCCACTAATAGGGGCCTTTACCTTACAACTTCTTCTTCAGACATCTCTAAACTGAACTCACTAATGCGTGGGCAAGAGTTTCTTCCAGCACACATCGCGGAGTAGTTCGCGCGGATTATCATTGTCGCCCGTACAAACGGCCGCTGTACATATGTAAATTTGTTATTGTACCGATGAGTAAGAACCGCGTGCACCGCGAACCACGAGACTTCCGGCCTCGACGAAAAACTCTTATCAACCGTTGTTTCACGTCGAACGATTACGTCGTCCGGCTTGCGCAAATACTCGCCCGTTTATCGGTCCCGTGCCAGCCTGATCCGTATTATTCACGATACAACGACCCGGTATCGGAGCTTCTGTTTTGCACTGATGCAGCTTTTTTTCACTCCTTCAGTAATCATATTAATAACAACAACGACCATAATAATAATAATAATAATAATAATAATAATAATAATAATAATAGTTTCGGGGAGGTGTTCCGTGTTGATCGGAATCGTTTTTGCGGTTTATTATGAAAACTGTTTCGTCATTCTCAGTTCTCGTTGGTGTTCTATCGAATACTCTGCGTACACGATAGGTGGAACGATTCTTTAGTCTCCTTTTCCGATGCTACTTCTCGTTCAGTGTTTTGTTTCAGCTGTCCGACAGGGTATCAGACGTTTTGTAAGCGGATCTGTCCGTTAACACTTAAGTGCGACTTAAAATCGTTGTTTAGAATTGCGAGTCGCCGTTAAAACTACATATCTTTACATCGTACATCTCATGTACCGGCGCTAAATTCGCGCAATTTATAAGCGACCGGTCTCTCTCGAATTGCTCTTTGGGCGATGGGTTTCCTGTCTACCTTGTAATTCCGCCCCGCCCGCTATTAAATAAATAAAAAAAATAAATAAATAAATAAATAAAAATGAATAAATAAATAAAGTTATTAATATTACTAATGGAAATTTAATACTCAATGCGAATAACCCTTCGTTCAAGACCGTCCGAGATAATCTCCAATTTATTGCCGCGAATCGAACACCAGCGATATAACTGCAGCCATCCCCTTCGGCTCTGTCTCACGTTCGATAATGTCTATTATTTTTTTTTTTCCTGCCAATCTTTTCCTCCCCTCGCCCAGCCCGACATTGGCGAGTTTCTCAGGAGGTGAAACCGTCAAACGCCGCGCCGCCGCGGCCTTCCGCCTCGTTAGGCCTCTTGTTCATTTCTCGATGACACGACACTCTGAACTCACTGCGACGATCTTTCTCGTATTATTCTCGCGGCCGTTGTTGCCTCTTCGATCGAGCACGCTATCAAAGAGAGGCCGCGGATTGCCCCCTCCCCCCCCCCCCCCCTTCACGCTTTGGTTCCCTTGTTTCGTCGCATACAACACGTATAATGCCGGCTTCTGTCTGGCACATCCATCTACGTATACTGTAACTATTCGTTATTAGCCGGCGCAGGATCGCACACAAGCTCGCAGCGTGTTTCTCCGAGGAGCAAATTAATAGGAAGGCCAGCAACGACGCGGAGGGCGTGCGCGCCTGTCAGCGGCAGAAGCGGCGGGGGGGGGGGAGAGAGAGAGAGAGAGAGAGAGAGAGAGAGAGAGAGAGAGAGAGAGAGAGAGAGAGAGAGAGAGACATTGAGATCAAAGGAGGCCATTTCTAGGGGTTCGCGACCTTCCGTCGGTGCGATCTATTGTTCCCGCTTTTCTCGGTCGCGAATACGTGCCACTGGCCACGTTATTACTGTAACATGAGAGAACAAAAAAAAAAAGAAAAAGACTTTTCAAGGAAGGAGGTTAGCGAAGGTGATCGGGTTGGGTTTGGCAAACAAGCGTGGAGATTCAACCTATCGCATTTTTCTTTCTATTAAATATATCCAGTTACATTGGTCCAGAACATCTTTTTGGGAATCTTATATTTTCAGGGACAGTGAACAATTATAATCGATGTTATTTTGGTGGATGAAGAATCGGGCACGAAAGCTTTATCTTGTGCTCACGCCCGTTAAGGTAATTCTTGCGATGCACGCCAGTCAACTGGCGGACTGTTTCGAAAAGTTCGTAAATCGTTGAGCCAATTTCTTTATTCGTATTCGACAAATCACTGTGCATATAAAAAAAGCGGTGATTAGATATCTAGTGATACAATGAAAAATCAATTGTGTTGCAAGTGGCAGATTGTAAAGTTTGATTTGACTCGGGTTTTCGAGAATCAAAGATAACTTCACTTCAGGTTCATTTAATTCATGTCCAATTGTATGTGTTTCAGCACACGTCCCGAATCCACGACACAAAATTATCGTTCCATCAAACACTTCTTTTATGTCTCAAATAATTCTTATAATTTGTTCATATAAGTTTTGCGAAATGATTCATTTCTTTGTTTTTTTTTTTCGCTTTTCAGGGAGCTCGCTCGCTCGCAACATTTCATTTCATTATTAGACCAATTACCCGAGGCGATGAAGCGTCACAATATTTATTATTAAATATAAAAGACATATCTGATATCCGCGAACTGGCTTTTGGCCCTTTGAAGCATAAATTTTTTTCTGTTTACAAGTTTGAAATTTCGAATACATCGGTTGTTAATTAATGCATTTTTTTTCTGAATTCAAAGAGATGTACCACCTGCAATGCACCTCCTCAAAGAGTTAAAGCTTCTGCACACAAAACGAATGTGCGCAAATATTTGTGTACTTGATCAGTTAATAATCCAAAAATGAAACGAAACATGTTATTTTATATCAAGCATAAAATCTTATTTAACATCTCACGTTATATTATATAAAAAATAATAATATATTACATTAATTGAGAAGTCATAAAAAAAATATACTATTTTAGCTTTAACCATTAGCGAACGGTCTGGTCAGGTAGAAGTAAAAATAAAGAAAAAATATACTGGACTCTGAGTCGCACGCTGTGCCGGACGGAACTCGAGGCGCATCGCCGCGGCTGTCACGAAGAAGCCATCAATCCCATGTCCATAGTGTTGGTAGAAACGGCTCGGGGAGCTCGCTCGCTCGAAACATTTCATTTCGTTATTGGCCCAATTACCCGAGGCGATGAGGCGTCACACTGTTTATCGCTCACGGAGAGACCCGGATCAGCGGCGCACGCAGCTAACGGCCCGAGACCATAGTTTGCGGCCGCTCGCACGCGGCCCGCGAACCGCTTTAACCAGTTTGTCTCCATTAGTCCCGCTCTCATCATATTCCATCGTTTGTAACGCTACTCGCTGCTGCCGCGTATCACGTACCTCCCCCTCTCCGCCTCTTTAATTTATATATTTCGCCGCTCCGCATATACCGAATTGTATTCTCGAGGGAGTAAGCCGCCTCCTTCCTTCGTCCCTCGCCTGACGAGCCTCGCGATGGATTAAAAATAATAATGATAAAAAATTAGAGGAAAAAATATTCTCCACCAGACGCGATGGAATATCGCGAAAACGCGGCACCGTATTAAATCTCGGCCGGAATATCGCGGAACGCTGCTCTCCAATCTCATTTCACCACTCTCCAAAACAAATTATATATATATATATATATAGCGGGAAATAATTTTCTTTATGTTCCCCTGAGATCCGCCGACACACGTAGGCAAGTATACTTTCCAGGCAGTGGGGCTGAGAGCTTTTCGGAAAGTTTGAAATTTCACCCGAGCGAGAGACATGGAAGAAGGCTCCGGGCTCCTAAGGGTCTCTATCCGCCGCATCCCGGTCGATTCGTAGAAATGTTTGAGGAGAAAAATTCTTCGTAATTTCTTTTATTTTATTTATATTTTTTATTCACTGTGTTGAATTGTTTATTTGAATTTTTTAATTCATCGCGGTGCGTAAAACGAGGGTTTCACGCACGCGTCGTTTTCCGCGCTTGGGAATCGCACTCAAGTTGCATTGAGCTAGTTTTTTTTTTCTTTCTTTTTTTTTTTTTTTTACTCGATCGCGAAATTGAAGAGAAGATTTTTCCGATTCTCGGACTCGTTGGGTTACGCGGTTGCGCTCTTGAAATCGAGCCTCCCGAGTTGTCCGACGTTCTCGGACCCGTGCGATCGTCGATTACAGGGATTCCCGAGGGATAATGAGGACAAGCCTCGCTCCTTGCCCTCCCGCAATTTCCCGTACAACCGGGCCGGATCGGGAGAGAGTTGGCCTCTCATTTACGCAAATTACACGTCTCCTGGGAATGCGCGCGCAGGACCCACTGTAATAATGATAATAATGTGCGCAACATGTCGCCCGGGCGTTTGATCAATTTACCGTGGCTACTGCACACGTCCTATCGGACGACGACGCGCGGGACGTCGACGGCGGGTTACGCCCTTGTGTTTCCTAGGTTTTATAACACTGACCTTGTTTTGGTGGACGAAATTTTTAATGTACTTTTTTTTATTGCGCGAAAAATAACGTGTCGTTTTTCGAAATTTTCGGACGCAAAGTTTATGGTAAATTTCTCATGGAAATCGTTCTTAATCGAAATCGAGAATAACATAACAGAATCTAAATAAAGCAAGCAAATTTCAAGTTCCGGTACATTAAATGTACAATCTATTTTTACAGTGTATTCGTTGTCTTCTACTCAATGCCCGTTACTTATTTCTTATTAATCGGTAGGGAAAGTTGGGGTAAAATTGACTCGGAAATTGGACGGTTTTTTAATGTCTAAGCAAACAAAACAAAACAAAAAATGAATAAAAACGCTCAAACCTTCTTGTTGCGCAGTGGATGTGCCTTAGTCGTTTTTCTGATAATTTTTTGCGTTCGGAAGCTATAAACGAAGATGGCTCTATTATATATATAAGTCATCGAGAGAGGTGACCCTCTCTCAAAGGGTCTGTTGTGTGAGTCGCAGCGGGAGGCTCGGTGATAAATATTCGCAACGATCGATGTTACTAAAATATTCATCAAGCTAGTGACAGAGGGACGTGTACGCTAAGCATAGCCGCATATAGATTCGTCTATTTCGAGTTTCACGGACGATTAGCACGAAGCAGCCGTCGGCGTAAGCAACGCGCGTATTCTCAGGCGCGCGCTAGCCGAAGCTCCCTCCCTCCCGTAATGGTCATAGGTCAGGCATAATTTCGTTCGTCCGGATCGGAGTGGCAAGGTTGCGTCACCGATTACTTGAACGCAGATAAAACGACTTTCATTTCTCAAGTGTACCATGGAACAAAGTTGAATCTGTCGAGTTCCATAAATTCTTCAATATTTCAGGCTTCGCCAAACGCCGCTTGCACAAAGGGTCAAAGCCATTGGTAACCAATAATACAACATGGGATGAGTCCAGGCTCAACTCTAGAAAACGTATCGTCCGGAACTTGCAAACGTTTTTGTCCAAAATTCGTAACGGAAATTCTTCGGGAAAAAACACGGTCTGCTTTATTCGCTGGGCAAAACGGACCAGTGTCCTTCATCTGACCTTCGTTTTTTTTTTGATATCCTTCATAATACAACGTGAGTCGAAACGTGTGCCTCGGTTCAATTCCACAAAATGTATCATCGCGAAGTTTCTTTCTCGTCCAAAATTAGTACAAAGAGTTTCGAGACAAAAATATGGTCCGTTTTATTCGCTGGGCAAAATGGACGAGTGTCCTTTATCTGATATTTTTTTTGGGTTCCTTACAATTAAACTGGGGCGGAAAGTGTTTCCAGGCTCAATTCTACAAAACGTGTAATCGGAAACTTGCAAACGTTTTTGTCCGAAATTCGTACCGGAAATGATTGGACAAAAACACGGTCCGTTTCATTCGCGAGGTAAAACGGATTAGTGTCCTTCATCTGACCTTCTTTTTTTTTTTTATGTCTCTCATAATAGAACAGCGGGACGGAAAGTGTTTCCAGTCTCAATTCTACAAAACGTTTCGTCGGGAACTTGCAAACGTTCTTGTCCAAAATTCGTACAGGAAATTCCGGGAAAAAAACACGGTCCGTTTTATTCGCGGGGAAAATCGGACCAGTGTCCTTCACCTGACCTTTGTTCCTTTCTGTCCCTCATAATAAATCGCGGGAGGAAAAGTGTCTTCAAGCTCAATTCTACAAATCGTATCATCGCGAACTTTAAAACTTTCTTCTCGAATATTAGTCCAAGAAATCCCGGTACAAAACTGACACGGTCAGTTTTTCATTGACAGCGCAAAACGGACCAGTGTCTTTCGCCCGACCTTCGTTTCTCGCCTCCCTCGAAAACAATTCCCCAAGAAACTCCCTTTTGCCCCGGTGTTCCATTTTACCTCGCTCTCCCCCCGCCCCTGTGTTGCAATAATAATTCACCCTCTAAGACTCCACATTCTCTCCCCGACTGCGACAAAGTTCACGGGAGTGTAAATCTCCGTAAAGAAAATCTGTGCACACAGACACGCGTACACAGAAACTGCACCCACACAGACGCACACAGACAGAAACTGGCCAGACGGAAAGTTTTCGTCCGCTTCTTCCTCTCGGAGAATGGTTCAGGCAATCCCCCTTCCACTTTCCCCGCATAATATATTTTCATACCGCAGATAGAGTTTCGAATTCAAGTGCGCTGGAAAGGTATCTCGAAGCAGAAACGCAAAGAAATAATAATAAATAAAAAAAAACAAGGATCCCTGATAGCATGGGCAGAGAGGCAAATTCTCGAGATTTTCACAAACAGACGGATCGGTGGGGCGGCGAGGAGCACCGCCGGAGGTTTCGCGTAGTGGTACGTACACCACGTATATGTGCCCGAGTGGAGCACGTCCAACCCATCGGCAGGGTTTCATCGACCGATCGGGGCTGGAGGGGCGGGTGGAGCTTAAGCCACGTACTCACGTATACACGCTAGGACCGCGTCAGCACCTCTTCGCTTTCTCTCGTACCCTCTCCCTTCCAGGCATTCGCCTCTGCGTTTCACCTACATTCCGTTACAGCGCACCTCGGATAGATATACAAGTATAGATGTATATACATCTATATATCTATTACATGTATAAATATATACATATATGTATTGTGTGTGTATATCTAATACGAAGATATGCACACATGTATGTTTGTATACAGGTAGCATTGCATAACTGTATCTGTTCGGTAGTTAATACCTTCGGGATGGTTATACGTTGCGAAACTGTGTAATATTTGGTATTCAGTACTCCGCGAATGTAGCGAGAGAAGAGCAAGGAGAGAATGCGTTACAGCAGATCAGAGTAGAGATATATATTATACTATATCTGTATACAGCTTGATGTAGACGACGGTATATAATGTATAAGTATAGATACATCTATACTTATACATCTACATATCTATTACCTATTACATCTATATATCTATTACATGTATAAATATATACATATATGTATTGTGTGTGTATATCTAATACGAAGATACATGTATATTTGTATACAGGTAGCATTGCATAACTGTATCTGTTCGGTAGTTAATACCTTCGGGATGGTTATACGTTGGGAAACTGTGCAATATTTGGTATTCAGTACTCCGCGAATGCAGTGAGAGAAGAGCAAGGACAGAATCCGTTACGGCAGATCAGAGTGGAGAGATATATTATACAATATCTGTATACAGCTCGAGGTAGTTGACTGTATCTATTCGGTAGTTAATACCTTTGGGATGTCTATACCTTAGGAAATTATACTGTATTTGGTATTCGGTGCTCGGCGAATGCGGCAAGAGAAGAGCACGGGCAGAATTCGTTACGGCTGATCGCAGGAGCCGTGTATATATATATATATAGAGGAGCCGGATGGTGGCAAAATGGGACAGTGGGGCAAAAATGGGGCATTCCAAAACCATTGGAAAATCACGTTTTTGTTCTCTACACATATATATACATACATATATTGAACTACAAAACTGTATCTCTTCGGTGGTTAAATACCTTTCGAATATCTATACGCCACAAAACTATACAATATTTGGTATTCGTTACTCCGCGAAGCATTCGAAGAAGTAGCAATACAGTAACAGAATGGACCGGCAGAATTTATTGCTGCACATCGCAATAGACACATCTTACAGTACAGTACTTAAATTAAATCGCAATAGACACATCTTACAGTACAGTACAGTACTTAAATACACATATATTTATAGATTGCTTGAACTACGCAATTGTATCCATTCGATAGTTATTACCATTCGGATGTCCATGCGTTACGAAACTATGCAATATTTGGTATTCGCTACTCGCCAAAGCGTCCGAAGAAGTTGCGAGACGATAAGAGATTGCACCGGCAGAATTGGTTACAGCACATCGTTGCGGACTTACACATATGCGCATATATCGCTTCGAACACATAACTGTATCCACTCGACAGCTAATACCTTTTAGATATCACCCATACGTTACGAAACTATACAATATTTGGTATTCGTTACTCGGCGAAGGATCCGAGCAACTTGCGATGCAGTAACAGAAGAGCACCGGCAGAATTCGCTCAAGGCCTCGCGGCTATAACGCACCGCTATGCTAGGAACGAAACGCCGCTTCGAATGGAACCAAACCCTGCCCGAGATAGAGAGCTTCGCCTCGCTCTCTCGTCCTCAACTCGCCGAATACCGAGACAATGTACGTGTAACGACGAACCCGATACAAACCTCTACAAAGGGTGAGGCGGTGTGGGTCGGAAGGTGTGTCGGAGACGGAGAATCTCCTCGAGGCTTCTAGCCACTGCGAATAAGTGAATCGAGGAACAGAGCGAGTGCGGAAAGGGGGGGGGGGAGGGGCGGACGAGAAAGGGCGACTGTGCGCCGGTCGCCGCACGAGGCTGAATAGAGGCAGATATAGCGGAGAGACGTCGACGATCTATATCTGTATCTCAAAGTTGCGGCTCGATAGGAAGGGGCGGAGGATCGAGCCTCGAACGAAATAATAGGCTTCTATCCGCCGGAACGAGCTGCTGGGGATTCTTCATTATATTCTTCTTGCGGTTTTTTTTTGTTTGTTTTCTTTTTTTTTTTTTGTTTGTTTTCTTTCGCCTCTCAGAATCGTTCCGGTCGACGAGGCTCGAGAGATCGTCGAGCTGCGCTGGAAGAAATAAGCTAAATCGATACTCGAAATTAGCAGGAAAAAAATTGCCCCCTCGAGCAGGCACGTGGTCTCTGGTGGTCATCGAAATCCTCCGAGCGCCCTTGAATAAGTCCTTGAATTTCGCCTCGAGTATGACACGGATTTTCCATATACCCGAAGCGAGGCCGTTCGCGAAGTAGAACTTTTTTATATCCATAGAATGATTGTCAACCGAGAGGACAATTATTCGGTAACAAAATGTGATGACAATGATTGATAATCACTATTGTTCGTTGTAATTTCCGGCGGAAAAGGCACAACGGAATATGCCGAGAGAAATAACAGTAAATAAAGTATTATTGTTATTGCTGAAGATAATTTAAATATAAATACATTTGAATTGGCAGTAAGATGAGAGATTTATTGCCAAAGTTCATGTTTATACAGTTCAGTAATGTTTACGCAGGATATATAAATGGTATCTTTTTGTACCAATTATATATCCAATGAATATTCTACACCTTGGCAAAGGGCCATCGACCTCAGTCCTGCGGCCCTACGTTTGATTTATTGTTCGAAAAATAAAAGTTTTACTTTAACTACTATAAAACTATAACTACTATGCTATATATACTAGATATATATTTAGCTACATGTTTTGCACAAAATATATTTAGTATAAAATGAGCGCACGTAACATTTTAAAAAATATTTCCTCTACGCGGGCTATTCAACCAGTGTTTATTTCCCCGATAATCCCGTCGTAATTTTGCGGCGCATTAGTGTCGCCTGCATCACCCTCACGAATACACACACACACACACACACACACACACACACACACACACACACACACACACACACACACACACACACACACACACACACACACACACACACACACACACACACACACACACACACACACACACACACACACACACACACACACACACACACACACACACACACACACACACACACACACACCGAAAGCATTCGAGTACCATAATTGCAATCGAACGTTGCGGATCGTCCTTCGCCTTATCTTCAATAATAGTAATTGTTATTAAAAAATAATTGAAACAAAAAAAAGGGTTGAAAATTGAAATTTTCATAACGCTTTCTCATAAAAGTCGAAAATTGTAATGTTCATATTGCTTTCTCATAAAAGTCGAAAATCGAAATTATTATATCGCTTTCTCATAAAACTTGAATATGAAGCTTTTCACATCGCTCTCTCATAATGTTCCTTTATTCGCGAAGCTTCCGCGCATAAAATTTCGCAAAGTATTTTCTCCCCATCCGCCACTGAACCGCATTTCATTCCGTCGTTAATTGCGGCACAAACATACACGGAAAGCCCACGGATGCCCTATAGTTGCGATCGATCGTTGCGGATCGTCCTTCGCCTTCGCGGCCCGGCTCGTGTGTCGCCGAGTTTCGACGACGTGCGTCCGAGCGCCCCATAGTTTTCCCTTCGCCTTGCCACGTCTCCGTCAAACGTTGCCGGCACGCCATGCATCCGTCGGTTACACAGCTGCACGGCGCTACTCGAGTCTGTCCGCGCGGCTCGGCCGAGCCCGACGACTCGCGACTGTCGATCGATTCGAGGTGTCGGATGTCAAGGCCACTGCCGATAATCATTCACCGTAATGCGCACGGAGCTCCGCCGCTGCCGCTCGGCCGTCGTCGCTCTTCCTGAACGATCGCCGGATTCTCTCCGACCCGTCGCGCGTTCGTCCAGTCCGCGCGTATGCGAACGTCCCGTCGTGCGCCGCGACGACACCTACACGTGTACGCGTTGAGGTCCGTCGGCACGGAGCTGCCGGCTGGCATCGATCAGGCCGGACGTCGAACACCTGAATGCAGTTTAGCTGCCCGACGATTGATCCGCATGTGCTCATCGTTACTCTACATCGCTCCCGTGGAGATAGAGATCTACGATTCGAGCGTCGTGTTCACGCGATGGCGTTGCGGCCGGCCCGAGGCCAACTCGCCGGACTCGCAGTATCGCGCGATCTCTGAAACGCAGCTTTTATTGTCGCACGCGCGCGCGGAAGAACGCTGGAGATTGTTAATTTGATGGGGATATTATTCGCTGCGAGAAGAGCGCAAAATAATAAACTGGAAGAGGTGAATTTTCTTTTTTTTTTTAAATTTATTTATTTAAAAAGTTTTAAATAAGGTTGGGTTTAATAGGGTTTAAATAAGGTATCTCTGCGCCTAGGCGATTTAAAGCTTCAATAAAAGTAGGCAGGGTTTGGTGGATGGGGAGGAAAAGGGCCGAGGAAATTGTATTGGGATGAAACTGAGAGTCTTACTGAGGTGAATCTGCGAGTCTGATGGAGATTAAACTGAGAGCCTTATTGACATAAAACTGGGAGTCTTATTGAGATGAATCTGAGAGTTTTTGTGAAATGAAACTGAGAGTCCTATTGAGATTAAACTGAGAGTCTTATTGAGGTGAATCTGAGAGTCTTATTGAGATTAAATTGAGAGTCTTATCGAGATTAAACTGAAAGTCTTATTGAGATTACACTGAGAGTCTTATTGAGATTAAACTGAGAGTCGTACTAAGATAAGACTCTCAATTTTATATGATGGACAAATTCAAGGACTTTTCATGTGATAATACTTAGTCCGACATTTGTTTATTTTCTTTATTATTATTTTCTTTATTATTATTATTATTATTATTATTATTATTATTATTATTATTATTATTATTATTATTATTATTATTATTATTATTATTATTATTATTATTATTATTATTTTCTTATCGCAATAGAGTGGATTCCAAAAATGAACTGATTGGTCTGAATGCACATTGCGGTCAGCTCTTCCCAACTAACGTTTCCTTAGTTCGAAATACCGGTACCTCGTCTCTGTTTCGGTGGGTTGTGAACCGTCCTCTGGAGGGCATCTTTCGCATTCCCCTTGCCCCGTGTTTACATAATACTCCGAGTGAAGTCAAGAGAAGAACATACAAAGAAAAAAAAGATATGTTCCCGAGAATATTGACGTCGGGAGAATGGACTGGCAAAGCTCGATATACGTTAAACTCGAGAACGAATAGCCGAGTGACGCGATGAGCTTGACACTCAAAGCCGAGAAAGCTGCGCGACGCGACGCGGATTCCGATTTGTTGCGAACAAAAGGGAGACTCGCTCTATGTACTTACATACATATATATGTATTTTTCTTTTTTCCCCCCGAGCTCGTGCCGGTCGTCGTGCACGTGCATGTTTGAGCCTCTTGTTCCCCGTGTATCCTCGTCGACGTCCCGCGCAGCTAAAGCCCGGCTCTCCCGGGTTTTCCCGACGCCCGGGACATCTTCATGCCGCGGAGCGGATATGGAAGAGACCGAGAGAGTCCGCGACGCCGTATATTTCTCAAAGGATTTTCGTGCGCTCGAAAGATGCGTGACCCGGAATCCTCTCCTCGGCTACATAGAGACACTCCGTAAGTATTTATCTTTATCCGTACATACGTGCAGTCTTTGGTTGCTCGTTTCCCGTTCTTCTGTGTTCCCTCGCATCTGGGTACGTGTCGCCGGGGACTTGGCGCATGCGCGCATCGCGTTCCGCAAACCGGGCTGCCTGTCCATCCATCTGCGTCTCCCGTGGATATCATTTTTTATTTTTGTCGACAATTTGTCAAAGGAAGAAATACTTTTCATACCGATTTTTATTTTTCCTACGCACACTGAGAAAAACTTTTATTGGAAGATATGGAATGTTTATTTCAATGGTTAATCATTGTTAGATCCTTGAAGATCGTTTTTCGGTTATTCGGTTGTTCAGTTGTTTGGTTGTTTGATTGTTTGATTGTTTGATTGTTTGATTGTTTGATTGTTTTTGATTGTTTTTGATTGTTTTCGATTGTTTTCGATTGTTTTGATTTTTCGATTGTTTTCGATTGTTTTGATTTTTCGATCTTTGGATTGGTCGTTCTATGATTTTATCGTTTTATCGTTTTATCGTTCAGCACGACATCAAGTGTACGGAAGGAAGGAGCGTTTCATTCGTTTGTGGTCCTGGTGTATAAAGAAGCGAGTGATTTGCCGCTCAACTGTTCTCTCGTATCGATCGGAGCCCCGAGGGACGATTATGTGCGTGTAATTTGCCCCATAAATCCGAGAGGACGGAGTATACAGCATTGTATCCAGTCGCGCCTCCGTCCACGACACGAAGGGGATGTAACACGGTGTGACCCCGGATGCGTTGATCCTCCGCGTTCGCTTCCCCCGGGCCCCCCCCCCCCCCCACATTGGGGTCTTCTTGTAACCTTGTTATTCATAGCGGAGTTATTTATATCGGAGTGTACAGGCGATTGGCGGTGTTGGGCCGTTACACGGATACACAAATTTCATTGGTGTATTCCGTGCGGGATGGATTCGAGAGGATGAAAGACGGGGAGGAAAGATGAGCGATAACGAACGTCCGCGGCGCACGCGAAGCTTCTCCTCCCTGCAATCGCAAGAGCTTCACGCATATCTGCGATTCCGCCTCTCCGTCGGCGATGCGGAGCGAATATTTCTTCCGTTCTCCATTTCTCCGCCGGATGTGACGATTATCGATTCTATTTTTTTTAAATGTCCAATTTCCTCGAAGATTTAAGAAAATAAAAAAAATAATAAAAAATAAAAAAAAATTGCTATCAACGTCGTTCGAAGTATCGATCATCGAATCTCCGGAAGCTCGATATCGCCGAAGCCCGTGCCAGAGGGCGTGGCACTTTATCACTATTTTTTTTTTTTTTTTTTTTTTAATTCTCTCCCGCTGCTTCATGGCGCGTCCTCGGAGACGACGTAGCGGAGGTCTCGGGGAGGCCCTGAACTACTGCCGGCCCCGAGGTTCATTGCCTGTGACCTCGAATTCCGCTCGCACTGTATTCTTAGCGTCGTGCCTTAATGGCAACTTCTGATACAGTCGCTCCCAACACACTCGGTCTCTCAGGACGACGGGTCCCGCGGAAGCTCGTAGCTCATAAATGCAAGCCACGATTGTTAAGTAGCCCGCGACATGCGAGTCGTTGCCGTCTCAACCCCCCCCCGTTGCACAGACGGTGGCGTCCGCACCGCGCCTAGGACCTTCGCGATGCCCTTGAAACGAGAGGCTCGCAGCCTCGTCAGAGTCCTCTCGATTTCTATTGTTTATGCTCCAGCCAATGAATAAAAAGAAAAACAAGTTTCGTTTTCTCAAATCTTTGAAGGCAAAAAATTAATAAAAAAAAAAACTCCATCAGCGTCGAAGTACCACTGAAATATTCAATCGGTACATTCGCCAAGATTGCATCGATGCCTCGGATTGTGACTCAAACACAGGGTCTGCATTCTCGTAGCGTGTTATCATGAAAGGGAAGTAAGAAAATTAATGCCATTTGCGAACGTTTATCCCTCAATCAAGCTCGTTCGCTGATTTTTTTTTTTTTTATCGGCCCGATCGATAATCCTCGCTATCGTTCTCCAATAACGATAACAATGACACAATGACACAATGGCTGAATGGTTCAATGTTACAATGACTCAATTACACAATTATACAATGAATCAATGACTCAATAACGCAATTACATAATGGCACGACGGTACGATGACTCAATGACTCAGTGACTCAATGACCCAATTACACAATGGCACGATGGCACAATGATTCAATTACACAATGATTCAATTACACAATGATTCAATTACACAATGATTCAATTATACAATGATTTAATTACACAATGATTCAATTACACAATGACTCAATTACACAATGACTCAATTACACAATGACTCAATTACACAATGACTCAATTACACAATGACTCAATTACACAATGACTCAATTACACAATGACTCAATTACACAATGATTCAATTATACAATGACATAATGATACAATGACACAATGACCCGATGACCCAATGGCATAATGACACAATGACACAATGACACAATGACTCAACGACTCAATAAACCCAATTACACAATGACACAATGACTGTGGCACTGGCGATAACAATAGTAGTCTATTGTGGCAATATAGCCGTATGTAACCGCCGACGTGGAGAGCCTGGAAATGTAACGCGGGACAGGAGTAGGATAAGAGGCAGCGAAATATAAATAGAATAAAAGGGGATGGAGCGCGAGGAAATCGGTTGACACGTACGACACGCGAGAGTAGCGAAGCACACAGCGGACGAGAGAGCTCGCGGCGATGGCAGGGGCGAGAGAGCATCCTATCCACGTCCTCGTCGTCGTCGAACCCGCGACAGAACGAGATCGAAGCAGCGGTGAGAAAGGGCGAGAGGGGGGCGACGGGGTAGAGACAGGAATACCGCATAGCACCGAACTCTCGGGGGTGTGACCTATTCTCTCCACTGTCGAATCGATCATTTCGGGCGAGCCGCACGATCGTGTCGGTAACACGTGACGCAGTTGTACATTTTACGTCCCGTCGGTTACCGGCGGAGAAGCCAGTGGCGTCTCGTCGCTTGCCCGGCGAACGCTCCACTTCCGGTGGAAGGCCGGAACGTCACCGAAGGGACATCCTGGCAACGCTTTCGCACGTCCATAAACGCAACGTCGAGACCTCAAAATAAACTGACAACCACTTTCCGTATATCGAGGTCAATAACAAGCCGCGATCGCCAACTGCTGCATCCGATGAACTTGGACTTTCTTTCTGTTTCTTTCTGTTTTTTTTTTTTTTTTTTAGAACAGGATTTTTATTTTACCTTTTTTTTCAATGTTTTTCTTTTTTAGAACAGGATTTTTATTTTACCTTTTTTTCAATGTTTTTTTTTTATTTTTTAGAGAGTTGCAATTAAAGGAGCTGCAATTGAAAATGTTTTTTTTTTTTTTTTTTTTTAAGGCGTGTTCGGTCGTTAATACGAGGGCGCTTTGAGCACTCGGGTTTCGTTGGGTCGTTAAGAAAACCCGGCGGTACCACTTTAACGGAAAGTTCTGCCCTCACAGCGATAAGCCGGTATCATGCGGATACCGCGTAAGCCCCAGAGATACCTCTCGGGCGGCTCTGTTCTCGATGGCTCGAGCCAAGCTTCGAGACACTCCGGAGATATGTAGATACATAGATATATGGTATATGCGTATATGTGCATATACGGCGATAAATTGAGTAAATAAAGTAGTCTCAGATTTATCTCGCTTAAGAACTCTCGATCCAGGATCGATGTACGCGGATTAGGAATGAAATTCGACGAATTTTCCAAAACTCACTCGTCACTGCTGCGAACGCTTCACTGCAACGTCGTGAACGAACTTCCGGTAAAATCTAAAAATGATAGAAATGTCAGGAACAAAAAAAAAGTGACAAAAATAGAGCAAGTCTGATACATTTTTTTTATTCAACGACCTGGCAATTCTCGATAATAAATTGCAAAGCGTGCACTTCCTCGAAAACCGCTTGCAAGGAAATAGAGACACGTTTGGCGGGGATCTGGAAAACGTGGAAAACCTGGAAAAATCAGGGAATTTTCTGGGGGCCAGAAAATTCAAGGCAAAGTCATGGCATTTTTTTTTTAACCCTGCAAGTTTTTTAAATCTGATGTTTTTCGTTTAATTCTGTACTGCAGATTTTGACATTCTTCGTTTGGGCGAACTTCTCGACTACATACAATATATATATATATATAATTGTACATAATATTTTAGGGTGTTTGTAATCGTCCTTTCCTACCCTGATCGACCGACGGGAAAAATTTAATTTTTGGTCTGAAAAATTGGGAAAAGTCAGGGAATTGTAGTTGAAGAATTTCGCACCAACCATGACACAGTAAAATGTGTGTCGAAGGTTCTTGCCCATAAATGTTCCACAATCCTTTTCTTATTAATTATATTTATTTATTTATTTATTTATTTATTTATTTATTTATTTATGTATTTATTTACGGGACAAGTCTTTTTATAAACAATACACAAATATAAAGAAGAAAGTACGATCGCATTTGGCAGAGAATATTCCAGAAAACGGAATATAGAAGACCGCGTCAGGGAAAAATGTCGACGGGGGAAGAAATTTAGGAAGACATTTAATAGTTATTCGTAGAGCACGACCCGAGTAGACAGTGAACTTGTGTAATTCGACGTTGGTCCGCCAAACAAATGGGACAGATTGACCCTGTTCGCTGGTAAACCGGTAACGGCACGAATTCTCCGTGAGACCAGAACTGATTTTTGGAGTCCTAAAGAAGATCGGTACTCTCCTTTGGCGGTCCGGGACAATCTCTTCTGCTTTGACCAGTAGATAGAGTGGCAGTCCATTATTCCTGACATGATTTTACAGAGACCCCCGTTGATCGTTGAACGTCCTCAGCGATTGCAGACTTGGTATTCCCGACCATTTTTGCGACTTGGACGCAGTCGCGATTCTCCTTCATTGGCGTTTTCCGCTTTGTCGGACGCTGATCGAAAACATTTCTGCTGGCCTGGAATTTATGCAGTTTTTTTTTTTTGCGAGCACACCACACACAAATCATTTGTTTGACGGGCATCCACAAATAAATATGAATTTAAATGAAATAAATATGAATTTAAACCAAACAAACATTGATTTAAACCAAATAAATATTTATTTAAGTCAAATAAATATTGATTTAAACCAAATAAATATTTATTTAAGTCAAATAAATGTTGATTTAAGCCAAGTAAATATTTCTTTAAGTCAACTGAATATTGATCTAAATTAAATAAATTCATTTAAATCAAATAAATATTTATTTTGTGATTTAAACGAAATAAATATTTACTTAAGTCAACTTAATATTTATTTATATTAAATGGTTTATTTGGTTCATTTGAACCAAATAAATGTAACCAATTTTCCAATACCTTTTGAATGGTGAAAATCCGGATGTATCGTTGGGACAAAAAAGGGCATCCAGAGATTATTGGAAAATTGAGTTTTGCCCAACTGTTCCATTTTGCCCGGCTCTTCCTTACGTATCGAAGTACTTGAAGTACTGTGAGCTGGCTTGAGCTCGCTTGAGAAGCGACGTATTGAGTACTGGCAGAACTAAATTGCAGAAGTTCTGAGTAGTGGCCACTGCCTCGGTAGTTGGTACTTCAATACTTACTTCAAGTACTTAGTGTATTTGACCAGCTCTGATTGGAACCGGTTGCATCAGGGTAAGACACAATTTTACAAAGATGCAAAATGTTAGTCACTTCAAAACAACAGCTGTTAATTTTACAAATATTTTCTTTTGGTACACCCAGAAAAATAATTAATTTGAACGACCACCGTTTATTTGGTTTAAGCAAAATATTTATTTGACTTAAATAAATATTCATTTCATTTAAGTAACTATTTACTTAATTTACATTTATAAATATGCCACAAAAATGGTCAATAAAAAAATGCCACAAGAATTGTCAACAAAAATATGCCACAAAAATGGTCAATAAAAAAATGCCACAAATATGGTAAATTAAAAAATGCGACAAAAAATTGCCAGTAAAAATATGCCACAAAGATGGTCAATAAAAAAAAAATCTAAAATGAACAGAGAAAAAAAAAATCGCGAAAGTTTTTTGTTCAGAAACTTTTCCAAACTAATCCGAAAACCCTTCACCCCCCCCCCTCCCCCCCCCCCCCCCCCCCCTTCTCGTCCAACCAGGCGCCCTTCTCCTATTTTTCGAGTCGCCCATTCCGGCTCCGGTGAATAAATAACGATCATCGACGTTGACTTGCCATACACCGTGAATAAACGGAACGAAGAAACGTCGCGTCAGGCGGCACGCGCACAGCGAGCGCCGGTCGATGCAATACGCAAACACCCGCTCGCACACACATAGTAACACACGCCCTCCGGAGCGCCGTTGATCGAGCAAAGTCGAAGTATATAGAAAACAGAGGTAGTTACTGGTTCCTGGAGAACGGGAAAGGGGTTGGAAATTGGGGATGGAGAAGGTTGCCGCGGCCGGGGCGCGGGCCGGACGGAGGGGTTGGTAACGACGGAGCGGAACACTCCCCCCCTCCTCTTGGGTTTCAGTTGGAGAAGCGGCACGCCGTTAGCCCCGAGTCTCGTTCAACCCCTACCTAGGCGAAGCTCTTTGGCCCTTCTCGTTCCGGGTGCGCGTTTCACCCGGCCGATCCTTCGCCCCCTTTGCCCGAGCGAGAAACTAAGAGGCTTACGCCCAACGGAGGAAGCGCGATGGAGGCTTTACGGGGTAAGTTCTATACATACATACATATACATATATAAACTATACACATACACATATACATACATGCACTATACACATACACATATACATACATGCACTATACACATATACATATGTACACTATACACATATACATATATATACTGTACATGTATATATTCGTATATATATGAGCTCTATAACCCAGAGAGCGATAAGGTGTACCGACTCACCGGCGAGTCTGCCGTAGAGCGGCGAGGCTCGGAAGCGGAAGGGCGCAAGTCCGGGCTCTTGGCACGCTCGATGGCCGGACTTGCGCCCTTAGAGTTTTGGGGTTCGGCGGGCGAACGGTGGGTTGTGTGTGCGAACGGGGGGGTGGCGGAGTTGCCCCGATAGGCGGCTATGTGGTGGAAAGTGGGCACCGTACGCGCTGATGTGCCAGGTGAGTGGGGCAGCAGCACCGGCAGCAGCTGAGAGCTCGCGTCCAACGGCGCTGGTACGAGCCGCGGGCCTCCACAACCCCCACGTCAAACGCGAAAGGCACTTGTCTCTTGGTCCCGCGCGACGAGTACCGTTTTGCGAAACCCCCTGACGGGCCGAACGAAGAACGCGGCGACGGCGAGGAGCGGATAAGAGCCGTGCCGAGGTTCCCCGTGGAAAGGTTTCGATCGCTTCGATAGTTGGGCACTTTTTTTTTTTTTTTTTTTGGAAGGGAGAAGGTTCGCGCGCGGGTGATCGACGCGGCGGAGAGGGCAGCTGGGAGTTTCGAGGGTGGGAACTCACGTGCGCAGGGAATATGTTCGTTGAGAGGATATTGTTAACATTGATTTGCTTCATGCCACGTCTTGCGTGCACGGTAAAATTGGTGTCGAGGGTGTTTTTTTTTTGCTGATTGTTCGATTTAGATTTCTCGGTGATTTTGGACAATGTGGGTAATTGTCGGGTTGAAAGAAATCGACAATTTTTCACATTATTTCGCAAATGTTTTTTTTGTGATATCGGTGAGATTGGGTTTTTGAATCGCGAAGGTACTAACTGTTTTTTTTTTATGTGTCTTAGACAAAACATTATGATTGTACACGAAAAATAATGTTTTTAGATGAAAAATAATTATTGCACAAGAAAATTAATGTTTTTGGAAGAAAAATAATTATTGTACAAAAAAAAGTAATGTTTTTAGAAGAAAAATAATTATTGTACAAAAAAAAAGTAATGTTCTTAGAAGAAAAATAATTTTTGTACAAGAAAATTAATGATTTTGCAAGGAAAAACAATGATTCTGCAAACATTTGTTGTAATGAGAGCGTGAACAAGCTTTTAGATCGTGAAAGTAGCCCTTTTTACTGTGCAACAGACGCGGGATTGTGAAGGTTCGGTATCGAGAATTTATAATTAATGGGGGGGGGTTCGTGTGTGTTGGAGGACAAGTAACGAAAAGTCGTGAGAAGCTTTAGAAACACCTTGGGAGTGTTATTATTTTGTTTTGATTTCTCTATTGTGTTTGTTATTATTATTTTAAATTAAATAAATGTTTTATTTCCTGTCTCGAACCTGTCGGCGCGACACGCTGAGCTTTCGTGCAACAGTTACGGAACTTCTGCCCTACCGCTCCACTTGCCCCCACCACTGTAAAACCCTGCTGTATTATTGATATTATTATATTTACGGCGCTCCCGATAGTTCACCTGTGTGCGGCACTCGATACCACTCGCGAACCGGAAGGCTGCGCAAACTTTTTTTTTTTTTTTAAATACATCTGTATTACATTTAGCTTTTTTTAAATTAATTTTAATTTGAATTTTTTTACTATGGAAAAATCGATTTTAAGGTAGTCCTTGCGAATATTGTTCACTTCACATGAGTTTCAGAGAAATTAGAGGGAATCGTAGACACTTCTCGATGGTATAAAAATATGAAAAAAAAAATCAAGCGTACTAAAGATGCCGAAAGAATTAATTTTGCACAACAACAATTTCAAAATGTTATTAACAAATTGATGAAAAATAAAATTGTTCACCAAATCTCCTGGAAATGTAACTTTTTTTTTTTTTTTTATGAAAATTATTCGTTAATTTTTCTGAATACGCATGAATTTTTTCAGATTTTTAAATTCACTTTGAATTTTCGAAATTTCTACATGTTTTTACCTTTGAAAACAAAAAAAAAATCAAAGTCAATTTAAAAATCTGCAAAAAATTCATGCGTATTCAAAAAAAATGAACGAATAATTTTCATGAAAAGAACAAGTTAGGTTTTCGGGATATTTGTTGAAGAATTTTATTTTTCATCGATTTGTTAATAACATTTTGGCATTATTATTATGCTAAATTAATCTTTTCAGCACCTTCGATATGCTTGTTTTTTTTTTTTTTCAGATTTTCATATCATCCAGAAGCGTTTGCAATTCCCGCTCATTTCTCTGAAACTCATGCGAAGTTGCGAAACTTGCGAGGTGAACACTTATTCGCAAGGACTACCTTAATGTGGAGTTAAATATAAGACCGCGGCACGAAAGATTTTTCATCTGAGAAGCCCATCGGACGAGCCCGCAGATGAAAAATCATTCGCTCAATTTCGATGCCACCGATTGATTGATAAATTAATAAATAATAGCGCGAAAAAAAAATAACCCCTTTTTCGAGAGTTTTGTGAAATTATCCTCAGTGCATAGAATTTTTAATGCACTCTTTATTATTTATTCTTATTATTAACGAAATCGAATAGGCGAGATTAATCGGGAGTTAAGTGAAAGTTGAATAGAATACTCTGAGATGAAAAATCGTTCGCCCAATTTCGATGCCACCGTTTAATAAATTAATCGTTAATAATCCCCCGATTAGAGGATTGGCCATTTTCAACTAATTGTTTGTAAAATTATCCTCGAAGCATAGATTTTTTTAACAAATCATTTATTATTTTCCGTTATTATCGAACAAATCGAAAGGTCGTTTTAATTCGAGAATTCCACATAAAGTCACTCAAGATTTTTCTCAATCTCTCATATGAACAAAAAAAAAAAATGATTTCCTATTTTCGATAACACCGATTGATTGGCTTGAAAAAAAAAAAAAAAATGGCCTTCCGAGAGTTTTGCAAAATTATTCGCCGATCGCAGAGGAAATCGGAGTGCATGCGCGGTAGGAATATTCGGGCTGTCGGGCGAAGGGCTCGAAGCCGGTGAGTGGTCCGAGTGAACGAATGATATCTCCGACACGATCGGCAAGACAATTCGCTCGCGTGCGTTCACCGTTTCGCGATTTATCGCAAATACCGTTAATACCCCTAATTCGAGGAAATTTAATCCAAGCACTTGTACCGCTCACGCGAACGACCTTTCGCCGCAGCGAGATCACCGGTAGATTGCGGATCGGTGTCGATAGGTCGGATAAGTTATTCGTGCGCTCGCGATATCAAACAATAATTTCTTTTATCGACCACCTTTATTATGTTTGCCGCCGTTTTACGATGAAACACTCGCGCACGATAAGCGAACCGTACGAAAATAACATAACGCTTAAAACGAGCACACTCTTTTCTCTCGAATGAAAAAAAAATGTGCTTGAAAAAAACTTTTGTTCTGCTCAAAAAAGTCTACAATCCTGTTGTTGTCAGTATTATAAAAAAAAAAAAAAAAATGTTTGTAAAATTAAAAAGATAAAGACGATAAGCACACCATACGAGGATAAAATAAAGCAAAAACGAGCGCATTGCTTTCTCGCGATAGAAAAGTACACATGCTTTAAATTTATTTATTTTTTTGCTCAAAACGTCTACAATCCTTTCATTGGCAATATCGCAAAAAATAAAAAAAAAATAAAAAAAAAATATATGTATGAAATTAACAAGAAAATAAAGAAATGTTAATGTTTGAGAATGAAAAACTTAGCCGCTTATTTTACTGTGCAACAGGATTGTATACGTCGTAATGGCTACATACGTACATATATACATATATAGTGTACATGTATTTTCATATATATATATATATATTTTATTTTTCAATTTTCCCAATTAGTACAGCGCATTGATTCGGGAGATATTGTGATAGCTTTATTATCCATATTACAGAAAAAATATTTGTAAAATTTCGAAGAAAAATAGAATAGTCGATGTTCGTGAACAAGAAACTTTGCTGCTTACTTTATTGCGCAATTGACTATACGTTTCTTTTCTTATATATATATATATATATTTTCAATTTCTCCAATTAGCGGAGCACAATGATTCGGGAGAGATTGTGATCGCGTTATCGACGGGGAAGTTAACGACGCCCTCGGGCCGGTTTGTTAACTCGCGACCTCGTGTGGGCCTTTCATCCTTTCATCCTTTTCACTGTCCCGATTATATCGCGCATGCGCACTATTCGTCCCTCAATTTTGCGTCTCTCCGCACAGTTGATCGACGCTACTGGCGACAAACGATTCAGTCTTGTTTCACTAATTAAAATTAAAAAAAAAAAATATATATATATATATATATCGATAAATTCGTAAAGTTGAAAATCCTCTTCTGACCAAATCCGCGCTATTACCACTGGCCACGTGTCGATTTCTTTTTAATGTAATTTTTTCCAACTCGCTGTTTCGCGTCTGCGAACACGTTAGAGCCGACCCGGGGAGGGCGGACTGTTGTTGTAGCACCGAATCGATGCCGGGAGATTGTCATCGAGTGTGCACGCCACGCAGGTTCGCATGCGGGACGACCCTGCGATAGAAATAACCCGCAACCTCTATACTGTCCTTAATACCGCTCGACAAAAATTCATATTATTTACGCATACACTTATTGTGATATTAATTTTGCTTAATTATTTTTTATTATTACATTATTATTGTTCACAATAATAATACAAATTCATATTATCATATTATACTTGTAATACAAAAATTATTATTATTATATGAATTTTTCAAAATTTTCACCAACTAATGTAACACGAGCGAACGCCGAAAAAAAAAAAAAAAAACGATGAATACCGCTCGACAAAAATTAATTTTATTTGTACATACATTTATTATAATATTCATTTTGCTGAATTATTTTTATATTAATTATATTATTATTACATCAATTTACAATAACAATATACATTTATATTATCATATTATACTTATAATATGAAAATTATTATTACATGAATTTTTCCAAATTAATGTAACACACGAGCGAAGGCGAAAAAAAAAATACACCTGAATTTTAATATACGCGAGCCGTCGCGGATGCACCGGGGCGCAATTAAAATTATCGATCGGTCGTTGACCCCCGATAGGATAATATTTCGACGCGGGATTCTCTCGATTTGCAGGACGAACAGTAAATTCATTATCGGTCTCACGGGACTCGCCGAAATGGCCACTTTCGCTTTACAACCTCGCGATCGTGTACCATCGATTTTGTCTAATGATGATTAATTGACGTCTCGCATGTTCCGCCTGTGGTACTGATATTGATACGATTATTGGGGGGGGGGGGGGGGGGGGACGATAGTTCGATACTCCTGTCGGGGTTTCCCCCGAAGCCCTCGAACCTTCTCTCATCGCGCAACGAAAATTTCCCTCTAAACATAAAATGCTTAATTGCACCGGGCCATTAATCCGCAGATACGAAGAGTTGGCACTCCGGAGCGATAAGTCGTTTGTGTGCGTCGGGTAAACGGCTTGTCGGGCTCGCCTAGATGTTATCGGCTCTCTAGTCGGTTGCGATCGTGTCCTCGGTGATAACGGCACGTACGGCGTCGTATGCAACGTATATATACACACCGTTAGAGACTGAACAAAAAAAAAAAAAACAAAAAAAAAACAGAAAACCGTGTAAATCACAGTTTCACACGGAGAACTTGCGATGAGCAACTCCGGCGCTATACCTCTGATTCTTGCGAAAAAGGAGCAAATGATCGAAGGCAAGTACAATATTTTTTTCACTTACGGTTTTATTTCACCTTTATTTATTTTATATAAATAAAATATCATGGTCTGAGAATCAAGAATCAATGTCAATGCATATGGGTTAGAACCTTTAGATTCCGGGTCGGTGCAGGCAATTTTCGATGGCCAACTTTGACAAATCGTGTCTGCCATTAATGATGTGTATATGTTATCTATAAAAAAAGATGTAAAATTGTTAGTACTTAAAGTTTTGCAATTGTTGTATCTGAAATGTAACCGGATAGGTCCACCATCATATATCATATATCATATATCATATATCATATATCATATATCATATATCATATATCATATATCATATATCATATATCATATATCATATATCATATATCATATATCATATATCATATATCATATATCATATATCATATATCATATATCATATATCATATATCATATATCATATATCATATATCATATATCATATATCATATATCATATATCATATATCATATGTCATATATCACATATGATATTTCATATATCCGGCAATGCTGGCAAATATTCCGTCATTAGTGTATGTAAGAGTGTTCAATGATTTGTGTTTTCTCTTCAAAGTTCCAAATCGGATTGTATCGCCATCGCTCTTGAGCTTGATTAGTCTTACGGTCCCGAACGTGTCCTAAGAAATGTGTCAGTACTGCTCTTTCGTGAGAACATACGAATAATGCGTCGAACCCATCGATTGCGCGCCTAGTCCGTCTGAGTAATACAAACTTGGCAAGCTCTTAGTGTCTCTCAGAATCAAACACGAGAGATTCGGAAACGCGATATTGAATAATATCTGAGCTAAGTTAAAATGAGCTCGCGATACAAGCGTAATTTTTCTTTTTAATTTTCGTAGAAATATAAAGGATACTTTCATGACTGTTTAAGGAGAAATCCCTCATATACATATGATATATAATATATACTCGTGAGGCGTCTTAGATGTCGGTAGGAGTGTCGCCCCGTCCTGCATAAGTCACACTCGACGACAATGTGATTAATCGAGCGTACAGTGTGTCGCGCGCTCGAGTCGTTACGGGAACGAAGGTGTCATCATACTTAGGAAAGATCTAAACAGTTTCCGGCAGTGCCTGGTTCCGTCTGCGCCAGTCTCCGGTCCTCATCCCTGGGAGTATTAAACCCTAATGGGATAAGGGGCGCTGCCAGCGGTATTTCGGCCGATGGGTAGGGGAATCCCCTTTTCTCGTTAACCATCAATCTCCCCCAAAAGTTGGACGCGTTCGAGTTTCCGGGACAAGGAGAGGTCTCTCCCGCCGGTCGGGTTATCCCGCCTCTGTATCAGTTTCTCATCCAGCTCAACATGCACGTAGACATCACCGAAGAGTTCTCTTCTCGTTGCGGCTCCCTCGGCCATTCACTGTTGCGAACGGATAGTCGCAAGAACGGATGACGTCGTCCCTTTCGCGCCGACGTTAGTTGCCGGATGATCTTAAATCCTTTCGACCAACGTCTCGCGCCTCTCAGACAGCCCCGTAGATCGCGCGTTCTCGTTCTCAGCTCTTCCCTCTAAATTTTCCCGTCGGTTCTCTCGGGCGAAAAGCCGCCAAGGAAATTCGCACCCATCTCGCGTCCCGAATCAGGATCACCGATCCTTGGCGCTTCCGGCTCGCTCCGCGGCCCGTTTGGGCTGCTTCTGTGTGCGCGTCCAATCTTACAAATCGCCGAGCCGGATAACCAACTCACGCTCGCTTCGGTGAATAAATAAACGGTACCCAACGTCCGGAAAGCCGAGTTTCTCGGGTAAATGTTCGGGACCACCCGCCCAGTATCGTCGCCGTTTCGCCGCTTCGTCCTCTCGAATCGTTATTCTCAGTTTTCGTTCCTTTACGCAAGGTACACCGGGAATGTACACTGGAGGGTTCATACGCCGTAATGTGTATGCTAGTGGGGCTTCCTTTCTGTCGTCTCCAGTCAACGGCATGGAAGGATCCTCCTCGGGGGAGAGTCTCGTTCGTTTTCCCACTGTTGACTCGGAATTCTGGCTCGGCTATCAGAACCTGTACAGCATACCGGGGGACATTTCGCCGGATAATTCGAACGATCAATCTTGACATTGGCGGTTCATCAGTTTACCGATAGTTGTTTCCCAACTAGGACCCGATACCGTTTGTCTCCAATGTAAACTTACCGACATTGATGTCTTGTCTTTCTTGATATCTTGATCAATGTCTTAACGGAATCGAATATATCAAACAAGACATCCAACAAAACTGGATGTCTTTCTGGTAACGTCTTTCTCGTAACGTCTTTCTGGTAACGTCTTTCTGGTAACGTCTTTCTGGTAACGTCTTTCTGGTAACGTCTTTCTGGTAACGTCTTTCTGGTAACGTCTTTCTGGTAACGTCTTTCTGGTAACGTCTTTCTGGTAACGTCTTTCTGGTAACGTCTTTCTGGTAACGTCTTTCTGGTAACGTCTTTCTGGTAACGTCTTTCTGGTAACGTCTTTCTGGTAACGTCTTTCTGGTAACGTCTTTCTGGTAACGTCTTTCTGGTAACGTCTTTCTGGTGACGTCTTTCTGGTGACGTCTTTCTGGTAACGTCTTTCTGGTAACGTCTTTCTGGTGACGTCTTTCTGGTGACGTCTTTCTGGTAACGTCTTTCTGGTAACGTCTTTCTGGTAACGTCTTTCTGGTGAAGTCTTGCTGGTGACGTCTTCCTGGGAACGTCTCGCTGGGAATGTTTTGCTGGGAACGTCTTGCTGGATATCTTCGATCCCGTTAAGGCCTCGAGCGAGAGAGCCAAGTCTCGCCAGACCCACATTCTCCAGTGATTCTCGAGCAGCTGCCGACAATTTTGTTTCCGTCGATTTCCCACCCGGTCGGACCTGTTTATTTTATCTCATCCTCACCGGGGCAAAATCGACTTTCACGGAGCTTTTGTGTTACCGAAATGTTTTGCCCGCGTACCCCCGCACCGTTAGCGTTTCTCCGATAAATCCTTGCCTCTAAATCCCAGACCGCCCCGCTTCCGCCTCTCTAGTTCCCTTTCAGCGACGCCCGTAAGTCTTGCATTTCAGCTTGCGCTGCACGTGGCAAACACACTATTGCCTCGAATGCAGAGAACAGAAAAAAAAAGTGAGAAAAATAAAGCTTTACCTTGAGATAGAGAGAAGGAGCCAACGAAGGAAAGCTCTCACCGACGCACCTACACACGTCGACCCGCCGTATTTCTATATCGATGGAAAATATGTATTGTATCCGTGTTACATTCTACACGCTTTTGGTCTCTCTCGAGCTGGAAACCCGTGCAATACCGCTCGACGCTGACTCTGGCGCTTTCCGCTGCGCAACGAAAAGCCAAAGCCGGCTGCGGAGCGAATGCAGCAACCTCTCGGGAGATTCGGAACGATAAAGTTAAGCGATTGCCCGCTGGCTATTGGTCGTACCTCATAGAGGGGAAAACTGCCTGAAAGATTGAACGATCTGCGAGAATGTGCAAAGAACCCCGTTGTACGACCAACGAGCAGCGCAACTCTACACTCTTCGGGGGAACAATGATGAGGCACTCTTTTTTATTATGATCATTTGTTTTTTTTAACCGTATTGCGCAGTCATCGTTGACTCGAGCTGGTATCGGAAGTTGTTTACCCGCGGACGAGCCCTAATCCTTTCCTCTTTTATCGCGCCCACCGTTGATCAAACCGCGCGTCGTAAGACCGAAAGCCCCGAGAAGGCCGCTACAGTCTGTGATTTTCCGCGACGCTGCGCGGAACTCGTCGACACCAAAGAGAGCTCATTTGATGTTGAACACAATCTTATGTTCAACAAATATACATTTGTTCGTGACAAATTTTAGTCGATGGAAATAAAATTTAATTGATCAAAAAGACAAAAAAATCAAATAAACAGGGTAATTTTGGTTGCTTTTTCAATATTGTATGCATTTATTGTCAGCAAAGGAGGTTGATTTTGATTGGATGTGTCCCCAACCAAGAGAAACATTAATCACGATGGTCTTGCAAGAACAACAACTGGTAAATGCAAATTTCCATGATAGAACGTTTTTCTTGGGTTTTTTCAAAGTGAAACGCCTATTTCTTAACCGATTTTAATGTACGACGGTTAATCTTGTTTCTTAAACTTTGCTCTACGAATCCAGCAAGTAGATTCTTTGCAGGGTTGACCGTTTGACAAATACGGCTCATTGTTTAACCGGTGATTTTTTTTCCCGGTCAAACTGCTGTCATTTTTAAACGGCCCAAAGCCATTAAAAAAGTCTACTTGGTGAATTTGTAGAGCAACGTGTCAGGAACAAAATGACAAATTGTTGAGAAACAAGGATTCTTTGAAAAAAAAAACAAAACAAAAACTCACATTTGGCGGGACTGTGTTTAAGCTCCGACCAAAATCAATTTAGACATGTAAAAAAAAAACCATCTTACAAAAAACTATCTTGACAAAAAATGAACATTGATTTCCGCACGTCAAACAAAAGATTTTGTTCAGCATTGAATAAAGGCCGCCTTTTTTTTTTTGTTGCACGTTCGCCGATAGCTCCGCCGGCTGATAATACGTTTAGGTGTGCGAACCAGTGCGAACCGCTTTCGCATCCTCCGTCCTCGTCCGTTTTCCTCGCTCTCGCTCGTTAACATATTTATCATATCGATCAGCATATTCAGGGGCTTATTTGCAATTTTAACGCGATCCCCGCGGTGTGTGTCCATCAGCGGTCGGCCGAGCGGCGAGGAAGAGGAAGAGTCGGGCCGTCGCTTAATTTTCCTCGAGCAACTTTGGCCCGAGTTGAATTGTGTTGTTCTCGTGCCTCTTGCCTCGTCGTCTTCGCGTACATCAGCGCCGAGTTGCCGAGTACTTTGGATAGTATCCACCTCGAGAGTTTCCACTGGGAGGTCACGGTCGAGGCGAGTTCGCTTGCTCGTACTTCCTTCCCGCCGATTCGCCTACGATCAGTCAACCCGCCGGGTTGACTTCGATCCGCGACCGGCGGATCAAAGAAAAACCGTCACGAGCGAAAGCGAAAGTGAACGCAAATACAGATGCAACTTTGGCTCACCAAAACTCGCGTGCAACAAGCTTCCTCGGCATAAAACCTAATCTTAGGTTGACTAGGATTAAAGATGTACAAGGCCGCGAGCCGAAGCCTTTCTGAGAGTCCGGTGGAACGCAGTAAAATTCGTACGCTAAACGGCTACTTTTAAAAGCATTAATATCTTCGAAGTTTTCAGTCGTATCCAAAAACTTCCCAGACGAAAGTTGCTTAGTTTAAAGTGACCAAAATGGTGGATATTTCTTAGAAATCTCCTGGTCAGTCCAAAGTCGTCTTACACGACGTCAAAGTGGAAAACATCGTCACATTCTCTGGCCCGGCAGCCCCGGTAATATCCGAGCGTATGATTTTTATGAAACTTTGATTTTTACTCTAAGGCTACTTTTAAAAGTATTAATATCTTCGAAGTTTTCAGTCGTATCCAAAAACTTCCCAGACGAAAGTTGCCCAGTTTAAAGTGACCAAAATGGCGAATATTTTTTTAGAAATCTCCTGGTCAGTTCAAACTCGTCTTACACGCCATCAAAGTGGAAAACATCGTCACATTCTCTGCCTCGCCACGCCCCGAATATGAAGTTCCAAAATTCCTCTCAGTACAGTCAAAAAACCATGCGAACCGGGCCACGGCTGGGTCGCCGAAACTCCCCACAAGCTTTCTGCCCCGCAACTTCCTTGATGCATCGGCTCAAAGCTTTTCGCCGTTCGCTGCCTCCCGCGTCCTTACCCAAAAGCTATTATCGCGATTTTCAGAAAACCGCTAACTTTAAACGAACCACCGACGGTCTCTTTGCCCGCCCTGGCAGAAGCGCTCACCATCCTGCGGTTAGGCAACCATGCATGTGAGGACGCTAATGCTGTGATTTAATTTTCAACATCTCTCTCGCGAAAAATTCAGGAAAATGTGCGGTGTATATTTTTGCTTTTGCTTTTGTTTTCCTCACACACACACACACACGCACACACACGCACGTGTCGCCTTCCATTCTGCGAGGTTGCCATGTCGCTCGTCTCTCTTAACGAGCGGTCGTACACGTTATTTCTGCAGTAGCTGCGGCTCAGCCCAGCCAACTGAGCGTCCTTAGAGCCACCGCAGCGCGGATCCAAGAACCTTTTTCGGTATTGTGTCACGCGTACGGAAATCGTACGGACCCTCTTTTTTTTATGTATAGTGGAACGCGTGGCAAAACGGGAACCTCGGATAACAATTATAATTTTGCTTCGATTTTATTGTTGATGATGTGCAGAATTGTTTCAATCAATAAAGCAGGAAAACGGAAGAATCAACGGAAATTGGAAACGATTTTAAATCATTAATTTGTCGCTAATCGTTACAAAATGTTGCAGGTGAAAATTGTAACAAAAGTTGCAACAAAAGTTAAATTAAAAAAAAAACCGAAGATTTGTCGTTTCTGGTTAAGAGAGTCGAAAAATTCCTGCAATGGTCAAAAAGTATTAAATATTTCTATCGACGAACGAGAGAAACATTTTGTTTATTTATTGAATTACTTATTGCTTATTTCATTTATTTCACGTTAGGTGTGCCGATCTTGCTAATGAATCGGATGATCCTCGTTGGCTACGAAAACTGGCTTCGAGCGTCATGTTTTTTTTAAAGAGGGGATTCTCTTCAACGGCTGAAACGAGAGTACTCTTTTTTTTCAGCTGTTGAAGAGAATTATGTAAATAAAATGTTTCCTTTGTTCGCATTTTTATTTTATAAATCACTTATAATACGGGGTGGTCCCCAGAAAATTCAAAAATGTTCAATTTAAGGACCACCCCCAATGATCATAATAATCATAACAATCATAACAATCATAGTAATCATAATAATCATAATAATCATAATAATCATAATAATCACAATAATCATAATAATCACAACAATCACAACAATCACAACAATCACAACAATCACAACAATCACAACAATCACAGTAACCACAATAATCACAATAATCACAATAATCACAATAATCACAATAATCACAATAATCACAATAATCACAATAATCACAATAATCACAATAATCACAATAATCACAATAATCATAATAATCACAACAATCACAACAATCACAACAATCACAACAATCACAACAATCACAATAACTACAATAATCACAATAACTACAATAATCACAATATATATTTAATCATGACCATTTTTACTTATTTTCCGTACTTTTCTTGTCTGAGGACCGTCAGAAAGTTGAAATAAGTCCTTCATAAGAAAGTTAAAGACGGTGACCGTTTTGCCCCGCTCTACCCTATATGCGGGTAGTTTTTTTTGTTCTCTTCCTCTCGTTTTTTGCTTCCCCTCCTCTCTTTTTTCTGTTTTTCGTATCCTCGCTTCTCGGAGTCTCCGGTACTCATTCGTCACCGCGCCCACCCTGACCTACGGGGTTGGGGGAGGGGGGATCAACGTGTGCAGAAGACTACCCGGTAAGCCCGGCGCACTCTGCGGTCTCGGCCTTCCCTTTATCATGTCCTCACCCCCGTTTTTTCCCTCGGTACGGCGTACTTGTCTGAAACCCGAGTAAAGCGGGCAAAACCCGCGATAATATAATGAGGACGCAGTTAACATTTGACGGGAGTCAACCGTGCCGCGCTTTTCTCCTTTCGTCGCATACATTTTGAATTTGTTCTTTTTTTTTTGGGCTTTTTTTGCTCTCATGCGCTTTCATGCGACCCGTTCCATTTCGTTCCCTGCTTAACCCACTCGGCTGGCGCGAGAGGGTCACGCGCAATCAACGTTGCGTTTTTGTTCTCAGCGAGGCGGGATTGTCAGTCGTCGCCGTTAAGCCGCTTCTTGTCGGCCGTCGGCGAACGGTTTCGTTCGTTACCGCCGCCGCTTTTCGTAGCGGCTGCAGCGGACTGCTCGTCTGTCGAGGTCGAGAGATAAAACGGCACTTGCAACACGCGCACGAATCGTCCGAATTGTCGGGAAGGTGCGCGAGAAAAATACTGCGCATGCGCAGGTCGCGAGGACAAAATGGCACGGAGGGCCAAAATGGCAAAACTGGGCGACGAGACAAAACGCAATCTTCCAATAATTTTCGAATGGTGGCGATGCAAAAAAAAAAAAAAAAATGGTTGGAATAAGCAAATGCGCCGTGACATAACGTTCAAAGGTGTATTTTCATGCTACAAAAAAATGGTTCTTACAATCGACGCATTTCGAATAAATTGAAGCGAATAATCGTTTAACGAGACAATACTTTATTTGTACCAAACAAATAACAGCTTTTAACGTATTTCACCGCGACTTTTGGTTAATCCAGACAATTTTTTTTTTTCGGTGCGCTTAAGAAAACGTCTTTTGCACGAGTATCGAAGGAAATTTTATTTCACAAAGTGCGTAAAACTGCACTTTGCGCACCGAGTGATATATAAAGTAGTATTATTTCACTCGTTGCGAAAATGGCAGTTTTGCCCATGCTTTGCGTGTACAAAATCGCCTTTTTCACACCATGCGAATAATTTTTTTTTTCTTTTACTCCCGTGATTGCAACACCCGTCTACGGCTCGTGCTGCAATCTCACACTCGTCAGATAAAGTTTTGTCGCACTAGTATCGTAATGCACTGATTTCGTAAGGGGCGAATGAACAATTCCCAATTTTCATGCGCGTAGCTTTGCGAAAGCATGGCGCATGCGCATGCGCAGATCTTTCGAGGGCGCACGCGCAGCGCTTCGAGCACGACGCAGCGTCTCTCCGGCGAACAGTCACGTTCTCGATGACAATATAATTGCGGATAATGACGATAAAAGTTTGAGCGGTATTTCGGCCCCGTTTCCGGATGCGCGCAAACTTCCCGGACAGCCGAATCGGCTCGTGCGTTTTCTCTTCCGTACGGACAATTTACAACGGCGATTGTAGCCGAAAATTAAATGGGTTGGAAACGGTGGCGCGGTTCCAGCCAAAAATCCGCGTGACATAACAGTCGCTGCGACTTCGCGCTCATCCGCATTTCGCGGAAAAGCTCGCACCGCGACTACCTCCATAAAATTCACGCGAGGCTTTTGGGCGCAACAGGGCCGGTGAGCACACAGCATAATTGCTAAAGAGTCGAGGATTAAAGAAAAATCGAAATAAAACAAAAACAGGAATAAATTCGCCGCCACTCTACACATATGTGCTTTCCCAACTAAGCTGGAATTTTTTTTATTTATTTATTTTTTTTTTTTTCACCTCTTTCTCTCGACAGCTCGTTTTCTGTTTTTACGTTAAACGGGGCGGTGGCGCGTTTGCGACGAGAGACCCTCGAGGGGAAAGGTCACGCGTAGCAATCACGGTCGTTGATTATTCCCCCCCCCCTCCACCAAACCGATCGATCCGCCTCTCCCGATTAATATCGACGTGTATTCCGGGAGATTGGACACACGAGTGATGATGAGAAATATTGGCCATCGAAATCGAATCAATACTTTTTTTTTTTCTCTCTCCAAAACTTGATCGTCGAGTTTCAATTGCTCACGTTCGACAGTAGCGAATAAAAGTTCGCGTTCGTTTTGGAACGCTCTTCGGGCCTCGAATGACACTCAAGGTAGTACTTGCGAATAGTGTTCATTTCGCGCAAGTTTCCGAGAAATGAGAGGGAATTTTAACTTTAACTTTGATAATTTATCGAGACCAAATAGAATTTGTCCGTTCAAGTAAATTACAAGAAACTTGCAAAGTTCTTTCGGCTTTGACCGGCACTTAAATTGTCGACGCTCTTTTCTTTGTGTTTTCGAACGATTCGCGAATCTGACCTGTGGTTTTCGCCAGATCTATGTAAAATCTCGTACCATTACTTTTTTTTTTATTCAACGCTATATAATTAAAAAAAAAAATTGTAAAGCGCTATAATTTATGGAACGAAGATTGAATTCGTCATTTCAAGAAAATTCCAACATTCTTTCGCCAAAAAATAGAAACCTTACGCTTATTCTCGGAATAAAAGGAAATTGAACTTTGGTAACTTTCTTTATTCTCTCTCAGCGCACTTCGCGAACTACATCGAGCTCTTTAATATTGATACATCAAAGTCAGCGTGCGAAGAATTCGCACGACCCTCTTCGGCATCGAGCCGAGTCGGAGCAGCTCGTGCGAAGTTGCATTTAAGTTGGCGCGTGCATGTTTGCTTCACCTTCGCGAAACAACCAGTGCTCGTCTATACTTAACGATTCTAATCACGAAAGCTTCGACTGCTATTTCTTCTACTCGAAATAAACCTCGCGGCTAAACACTGTTTCATAAACGTAGTGAAGTGCCCTACACCGTGCAATTGTACTATACTTTGCCGTACTACAACAGCGATATAATCACAATAATCACAATAATCACAATAATCACAATAATCACAATAATCACAATAATCACAATAATCACAATAATCGCAATAATCACAATAATCACAATAATCACTATTGGATTATGGGGATTGGATCGATGAATAAAATGCAGAGTCGTATATAGAGCAATATATATTTTATTCCGACTTGTGATACTAGCAAGAGTCGTCGTCGAACTGAGACTGAGACTGAGAGTGCAGGAGAAAAGAGTCACGTATGCTTCAAGAACAAAGCAGACCCAAAACGACTTCTCATATATAATCTTATGTATATTTTCGTTTACTAATGTAAACTGCGTCGCCTCGATAGTTATCGATAGGCCGCACAACGCGTTCTTTATTCTCGCTTCATATACACACATACTCTTAAATAATATATTCTTATTTATATTCTCTTATTATAAAAGATTATTTTTGCCATATTTCAACAATCACAATAATCACAATTGTCCAAGATTTTAATAAAATCTTGGAAAGAGTTTATTTCGCCGCTTTTCGTAGAAAGCTTTCAAAACCCCTCCCGCAGCCTCCCTACCACGCTCTGTCTATGAAATTTCCGCAAAGCGGCTTCACAGAACAATGAGTGTTCGTGTATAACGATTCTAATCATAAAAGCTTCGACTGCTGTTTTACCTGCGCGAAATAAACTCCACGGCAAAACATCGTTTCATAAACGTAGCGAAGTGCCATTATACTGTACTTTGCTGTACTATAACTTTACGATACCTCCGAAGTATAAGATTATGAGAGGGGCGGAAGGGAGGAACAGCGGACGACGAAACGAGACTCGAAGCTCGCTACTGCGACGACGATGAAAAGTGTGCCTGACCCAATTTTCTCCATGAACTTCGGCGGTCCTGCTCGCGTTCCCTCCGTCGTTCGTCGTTGAGCTTGCCGCTTGGGAGCGAAGATAGACGCAACTTGACGGAGAGAATGAAGAGCTCAAGAGCTTTGCTCCTCTTTTCTATTTTTATTTGATTTTTTTTTTTTCTGTTATTTTTATTTTCTTATTTCCTTTCATTTTTTAATCCTTCCGTCATCGGACATTGAGCACGTGTTTGCCCGAACGTCGGCAAGGGGGATTTTTCTTTTGCCGACGAGAGAGCTCCGATCCGAGTTGGGAAACATTTGAGCGAACAGCGAGAGGAAGAAAAAAATTGCAAAGCGGATCGGCGAGTGGAACTCGGAAGAATCGCGGGTTCAGAATTTAATCGCATAAACGGGCGAGCGAACTACCCGGGCGAATTAATTCACGGCAAAGTTTAGTCACACTGCGAGTGGCAAATGCAAAAAATCAAGTAAAGCAAATATAAAAATAACCAAGACATTTTTGATTATAAAATAAAAATTAACGTGTCGTTTCTGGATATTTTTGAGCTTTGCTTTCTTTTTTTAAGTGAGCACACTGTTAGCCCAAATTCTTTCATTTGGGCTAACAATATGCTCACTTAAAAAAAGAAAGCAAAGCTCAAAAAACATCCAGAAGCAAACGTTTTACCATTTCGGATTTAGGCTTAAAAATTTTCGTATCGAATACAGGATTTTTCAGAATTTTCAATTCCGGCTAAAAATATGCTCACTTTGAAAAATTGTAATTAATGCAAATTAAATATTTTTTTTTGAATTAGAGTGATTTTTAGAGTTAGAACAATATTATAAAAAATTACCAACTGAATTGAAGAGGTCGAGGGTCCGACGTAGGTCGAATCGGTATGGAATACCCCACACACACACACACACACACACACACACACACACACACACACACACACACACACACACACACACACACACACACATATATATATATATATATATATATATACGCTATCACCTCAGCGAGCGCAGATTTCCTCGGATCTTTTGTGCATCGCGACACACAGAGAGGCATCGGAGCGAGGGGAGAGAAAGCCTGCAACGATATTCCGTTCGTCGCGGCGGGTCGGGGGAGTTTTTCGATAATGGAAGGCCTCGCAGTCGCCGCGGGGGTGTCGCGAGGACTGTTGTGCTGTCGTTCGGGTGGCGTTGGAGGGACGGAACGGGGTGCGGGCCGGGTGGCGAAGTGAGAGACGTAGGGAAGCCTCGCGACGTATAAATGTTTTATGAGAACGCGTTACAATCCACGCCGGCTCGCGGCCTCGTCCCGTCATCAAGGTTTTCTAAATTCAGCACTTTTTTTTTTTTTTTTTTTTTTTTTTTTTTTTACTCCATCACGTGAGCGTAGGAGAGCGAGTGTGCACGGCGGAATGCGCGACACGCGCGAGGGCGGAGAGGGGGGGGGGAATAACATAAAAATAAAAGATAAATTCGTGCCGGCCAAACAGCGATGCACGGTTTGGCCGGGAATTTTTACATTCGCACAAACGCGGGATCGCGGACGTTACGGGATAAAGCGTCGATGCGTTTAATCGCCCGGAGGCTCGTCGACGATTTTCACGGGGAAAATAGAATGACACCGTGGGCCTTGCTCGAGCGCTGCAGAACCGCGGGCTCATACTCGCTAAATCAATTAACGTGTGCATCGCGCGGTCTTCGATATAAAATTTCACAGGCCATCGTTCGCGATCCGGCGCGCACGCGGAACGCTCGACACTATCGATTGCACTACCGAATCGGCCCTATTGTACACCCTATCAGGGAATCGTACGGGCAGGCTGATATTTAATCGATTGCACTCCGGGAGAGACTGACGGACGGAGAGAGAGAGAGAGAGACATACACACACGTACGGCCAATTCAATTAACGTTGACAGACGTATCCACGTATAGAACTTTTTGGCGATATGACTAATGATAAGAATAATAAAATTGGTTTTATTAATTTTTTTTTTTTTTATTGATATTTTTATTGATCGATACAACACTGAAGTTCGTGTCGATTGGACACGCACACCCATACTCACAGATAATCACTGGCGCTCACAGACACTCACAGATACGCAAATACTCAAATACTCACAGATACTCAGATCCTTACTGATACTCGCAGATACTCAGATATTCACAGTTACTCACAGATATTCACACAGATTCTCATACAAATAGTCACACTGATCCTTGAACAGATACTAACACAGACACTTACACGGACACTTACACAGACACTTACGCAGACACTTACACAGATACTTACACATATACTTACACATATACTTACACATACACTTACACAGACACTTACACAGACACTTACACAGACACTTACACAGACACTTACACAGACACTTACACAGACACTTACACAGGCACTTAAACAGACACTTACACAGACACTTGCACAGACACTTGCACATACACTTACACATACACTTACACAGACACTTATACAGATACTTACACAGACACTTACACAGACTCTTACACAGATACTTACACGGACACTTACACACTTTCACAGACACTTACACAGATCCTTACACATACACTTACACAGACACTTATACAGATACTTACACAGACACTTACATAGACTCTTACACAGATACTTACACGGACAATTACACAGATACTTACACAGATATTTACACAGATACTTACACAGATACGGCGAGTGCTCGAAGCGTGTGAGTCACCTTTAGTTTATTTGCATAGTTTATGGCAAAAAAAAGTTCCATATGTCGAATATACCGATATACATATATAAATTGAAGTGACTCTACAGTAGTGTTTACAACTTTCTTGCGCTAGTACATTTCCATATATCAATATTCTGACATTATTATAATAACTTTTCGTCTCATCTGTTTCATTTTTTCGCTATTAACTAACTCCTCGATTCTAGAATTGCCTCGATGCCGCCCCGAATAAAAACGCCTCTAAAAAATGCATACGATATTTACGATAGAATCTGTCAATATCGTCCCGCGAATTATCCTACACGATTATGTTTGTATTGGCCTGCACGAGGTATCGTCTATCGGGCGGTATCGCGTATAGCTGCAGCGCGTATTATTATCGGGCGCCGCCGCTCACGCTCCCGCAGACATCGTTCAATTAATGCCTCGAAAGTTTATTCGAGAGCGATGTGATACAGTTTGTACATGGATATTGTTCATACAGAGCTACCCCCCTTCCCCCTTGCCCCCTTCCGTACATACGCCTGCTCGCACACACGAGCGCGGTACGCATGCATTTTGCGCGCGCACACAACGCAGTGCGCGCAGACGCTGACGAGTTTGTTACCGAACTCGCGAGATCGGCGAGAACGTCGACGCGCTCGCACGGCCCATTAATTCGTCGTTTGTCGCTCGTTCGCTCGCCTCGCAAAACGCGAGCGGGTCCGTCCAACTCGATGATTCACAAGCGGCGAGAGAGAGAGAGGGGCCACGGGGCGAAACTACCGGGCAATTAGCCGTACGCCGACGGAGAGAGCAAACCCGACGACGGGAACGAACCTCGGTTCGGCGCTCTACAATGCAACTTACTCGCTGCATCAAAGTTCGGGAGGAAAACGTAATGGGAAAACGGCGAATCGTACACAGCAAGATTCGTACGAAGTTTTCTTGGATGCGCACGTTCGCAATTATCCTCTCGTTAATTTTACTTGAAAATGTTGTCCATTTTTTTTGTTTTTTTTTTTTGTACAAAAACGTTGACCATTTTTATAAAAATGTTGACCATTTTCACAAAAATTTTTACCATTTTTACAAAAATTTTGACCATTTTTACAAAAATTTTGACCATTTTTACACAAATGTTGACCATTTTTACAAAAATGTCGACCATTTTTACAAAAATGTTGACCATTTTCACAAAAATGTTGACCATTTTTACAAAAATGTTGACCATTTTTACAAAAATGTTGACCATTTTTACAAAAATGTTGACCATTTTTACAAAAATGTTGACCATTTTCACAAAAATGTTGACGATTTTTACAAAAACGTTTGTTTTTAATTAACGAGAAAACAATCGTGAACGTTTGTGGACAAACAGCGTTTGTTTAATGGACAAATCTTTTATTCCCGCTTACTCGCGTTTCCGGCGAATTCCGATAATGTCGGACGGACGCTTCCGTTATTAATGAATTCATTAACGTGCTGGACGGAAGAAATGATACAAAAAAAAAAAAAAAATAAGAGGATATGATTCGACAACTAAAATCAAACCGGTCGATCTTCGCAGATCGAAAATCAATTTATTGGTGTTTTTTTTTACTTTTTTTTTTTTTTTTTGTCGACTTGCGACGGAAAACCGGGAATTACTGAGATAAACTGCAGCATCGTGCTCCGGCGACGATGATATTACACGTACGCTGAGCATCGGCGCTGCGACGTCGCCGTCGAACCGGCGACGTCCCGACGACCCGAGGTTGTCCTCGCGGATATAATCGAGGGCTCGATTCCGAGGACACCGCCGGAGATGATTTTGCACCTCGGCAGCCACGTTTTATCAATTAACTGCGGCTCTGTTTACCCGGATAACGCAATTTACCGAGTTAACATTGCGACGAGCAATTTGGCCGGGTTCGTAATTCATCGGATTAAACATAGCAGCGCACTTGTCCGGGCATCGACACTCCGGTTTCGAGAGCTCCTTCTTCCGGTCATGATCGATGGAAAATTTTATATCCGAGACTCATAAGCAATTTTTCTTAAAATTAGGCAATTCTCTCAAAAAAAAAAAAACAAAAAAAATTCTCCAGTTAGATTTTCTCGAAAAACAAAATATATCCAATAATTCTATGCGTATCAGCGATTATTATCGTAATAATTTTTTTACATAAAAATAGTTACATCATAGCGATTCGTTCGATTTTCTGTTTCCAATCGTGATTGATCAAAAATTTTGTATCCGAGACATGAACAATTTTTTTTTTTTTTAGATAATTCGATTCTCAAAAAAATTTCTCCAGTTAGATTTTATCGGAAAACAAAAAGGATTATTGGGCAATACCCAATAATTTTATTTCTATCAGCGATCGTCGTAATAATTTATATTGAAATTGCTGCACGCACAATAACGATTTGTTCAATTTCTTGTTTCGAATCACAATTGATAGACAATTTTATATCACAGACGAATAAAGTTTTTTTTATAATGCATGAATTCCCAAAAAAAAAAATGTCTAGTTAGATTTTTTTCGGAAAACAAAAACGATTGTCCAATAATTTTATTTCTATCGGCGTTCAGCGTAATAATTTTTTGATTCAACGACCTCATGCACAGCGATTCGTTCGGTTCATCGAAGTATCATTAAAGCGAATGAGCTCAAAGGTAAAAAAAAAAAGTGTAAATTACGGGAAATTTGCATGATATTTGTTTTCGATAAAATTTATCGACCGATATGTATGCGAGTGCACGAGTTTTCGTCGAGCGAACGAAAACGTTGCCGAGCGCAGCGGCGCATGCGCTCTCCGTTTAGTCGTCGCGCCGTGTGAAAATTCGGCCAACGTAAACCGATTACCGAGCAATATCCTGTTTGTAGCATCGGCACTTTCCCAAACAGGCAAATTGGGCCAATCGACGATGTTCGATCTATCGCTTCGCCTACTGGATGGGCGTTACCCGTCCGTTCGATACTCGGCTACACCACTTTTACATGGAAATCGTGTCACCGAAGTCTCCCTCACCGTCCGCCGCTCATCCCTTCGACGTCGAGTTGTCCCGATGAGACCTCTTCGCGTTCCGTCGCATCGCGCACAGCCAATCTGTGCGATCGCCGATGCAAAGATCAAATGAACGAACGATTTTTTTTTTGCATATGCACTCGCGATAGACGTTGTGGTTTTTTGGGGCTTTTAAAGTCACGATAACTTTGTGGTGAAACAAAAGTTTGTAAAATGCACGGGCCTTTTTTTTGCCGTACAACTCATTCTTGTACATTTCTTTGCTGTGCAACACGTTGTACATTTTTTTCTGTACAACACATTGTAAATTTTTTTTCTGGACAACATTTTTAGCTGTACAACACTTTGTACAACACTTTGCTGTACAACACTTAGCTGTACAACACTTTGTACATTTCTTGCTGTACAACGCATTGTACATTTTTTGCTGTACAACACATTTTTGTACATTTTTTGCTGTACAACACATTCTTGTGCATTTTTTTGCCGTACAACACATTCTTGTGCATTTTTTGCCGTACAACACATTCTTGTGCATTTTTTGCCGTACAACACATTCTTGTGCATTTTTTTTTGCCGTCCAACACATTCTTGTGCATTTTTTTGCCGTATCAGCGTACAACACATTCTTGTATTAAAAATTTTTTTGTTATTGTACATTTCTTTGCCGTACAACACATTCTTGTACATTTTTTGTCGTACAGGAAGCATCGTCGAACGAAAGATTTTTCCATGTGATTTTACCGTTTCGTCAGTGACAAAATCTCACAAGAACTTTATGGCAAAAAAAATGTTCTAAAATCTACCGGCGTTCTTGCCGTACAGAACATTCTTTCGTTTCTCCCCATTCTCGATTTTTTTTTTTTTATTTCTAGCCCTACTGCCCTTTTGAACCCTTGAATGTAAGCGCCCTCTCGACGCAGCCCTTCCGCTTCTGGCAGCCTCCCAAGTGCCCTCCCATAAATAGACTCGTCGAAAAAAAAAAAAAAAAAAAAAAAAAAAAAAAAAAAAAAAAAAATCTGACGAAAAGTGCGCGGTGATTTCGATGCTTAGCCCCGAGGGTGCTGCTCGTTAGTCCTACTGTTCTTTCGCCTATTCCCCGTCGAATCGGCGAGAAAGGTTCCTGCACACACACACACACACACACACACACACACACACACACACACACACACACACACGCGCACACACGCACGCACGCACGCACGCACGCACGCACGCACGCACGCACGCACGCACGCACGCACGCACGCACGCACACACACACACACACACACACACACACACACACACACACACACACATATATATATATATATAAAGCACTATTTACAACCCGTCTCTGTACAACGATGTACAGTGTTTTCGCCAATGGGCGGTCTTTGTTGAATCCTGAACGTGGAGCCGCGCTTCGCGTTCTCCACCGGTAGAGATCGACCGTCGGAATACAAAAATTTTCCACCTCGTCCTCGCGCCAGACAATGGCGGGGTCTAAAGAGCGACCCGCCACACCTCAACACTTCGTCCCGTGTGAGCGTTCGGTACGATTCCTCGTCTGGCGCACACGCTGAGAATATCGGTCGACTTTCCCGCTAGACCGATTTCCCGATTGAGCAAAAGCGCCGCGACTAAGCGCGCGGCTCTATTATTTATTTATTTTTTTTTCGTGTCCTCTTGTTAATCGCTTCGGAAACTCCATTTTCCTGGATAATTTTCACTCACCCCCTTAAGGTGGGGCTGAAGATCGACGTAACTGCAAAATATTTTGAAATCATTTTTCTCATGCGGGTTCTTTGAACATGTATTTTCTTTACAAAATGTATTAAAAATGAAAAAAAATTTCGCACAAAACGATCTCACAATATTAAGTCTTCACGTACCGGATGCATGTTTAAAGAGGACCTGGAATTTGCCAAGACCCAAGCTTAGAACGACTTGAACAAGTTGATGTGCAAAAAAAATCTCTAAACATTCACAGATGCACCTCGAAGTGACGTTTTTTTTTTTAATAACGCGGAGGAAAATTTATTACGAACATCTGTACACTGAGTGAAGGATCTAGTAACAGCCACCGATCATCCAAGAAAAATTACCATAACACATAGTTGTAGGCCACTAGAGCGCCACCTATGCCGGAAAGTCTCAGATTGTCCAATAATTTTTACTATATCTAAGAAAAATTCTCATTAATCCGGCACTTCCTACCATAGGTGGCGCCCTAGCTTTCCACTACTGTGCGCTATGGTAATGTCTCTTAAGCGATACAGTCACATACTTACTGGATCCTTCCCTCAGGAACTAGGGCGCCACCTATGGCGGTAAGTCTTAGATTTTTCAAAAAATTTTACCACAATATCTAAGTAATATTCTTATAAATCCGGCACTTCCTACCATAGGTGGCGCCCTAGTTTTCCACTACTGTGCGCTATGGTAATGTCTCTTAAGCGATACAGTCACATACTTACTGGATCCTTCCCTCAGGAACTAGGGCGCCACCTATGGCGGAAAGTCTTAGATTTTTCAAAAAATTTTACCACAATATCTAAGTAATATTCTTATAAATCCGGCACTTCCTACCATAGGTGGCGCCCTAGTTTTCTACTACTGTGCGCTATGGTAATATCTCTCAAGCGATACACTAATTTTTACCAGACCCTTCTCTCACTGTATCGTTTTTGTGCTTGAAAGAAGGCGCGATCGTTTGCTCTCGGTAAAAAGTCCCCAACTGCTTGAAGGGTCAAACAAAACAGGTAAGGTATTCTCATAATTTCTCGCGCCCTTGATCTGGAGTGTCGCGCGCAGCCGTCCATTAAACGGCGCTTTTCCGTCCGTCCGCTTGGGGGTCGGGGGGGCTTGAATTTCAATTGATCGAATCAACGGATTTGGGGGACAGATTGAGCGTCCGAAGGAGGGACAAAGCGGAGAATTGCAGGAGCCGCGCGCGTTCGAAGGGTTTCCGGCTTTTAGCGATAGCCAGAATGGGGGGCGGGGGGGGGGGGGACGTTCGAGTCTGGGACTATCAATTGTCCGTCGCGCGGCCAACTCCGTATCTCCAGAGCGGCTCTCGAGTTCGCACTCCCTTCTCGAAATCGACCGCCGCGTGCGGGCGGATCCTCCACGTGTGCATGACTACTCACACAAGCGGGCAACTCCCGGCAATTTCATCGCCTCGAATTCGCACGTAACAGCCCGACCGGCTGTTTGAAACCGGCCTCGCCTCCTCCTCCTCCTTCCTCCCCCGCTCTGCTCGTCCCTTCGGACGTAATAACTCTCTCGTTTCAATGGTCTACTTACTCGATCGAACGCCGACGTGGAACGACCATTGCGGAATTGATTTATTCGAGCTCGGATTGATCCCGAGTTTAAACGCGATGCATTCCGACGCTCGGACGCATAGAGCGCGAATTAATCGGTCGCGTTTGCTTTAATTTTTAACCGGCGATCGACGCTCGTGCCCGATAAACCACTGCGAAACGGTCCGAGATTCCTCCACGGACCAGACGTAAAGGCTCGACGACAACTTTCGACGAGAATCCGCAATTTGGTACTCAGCGACTCTAAAAGTATTTATTTTCATTGCGATTTTTCTCATTTGTCAAAATTGTAAAACGAACACGAAATTGTCATTTATTTGACAGCGCGGGAAATAAATTGTGTAATTAATCAAAATAAATAATCATTTGTATCGAATGAAAAATCATTTGAATTAAATAATTAATTATTTGAATCAAATACATAATAATTTTAATTAGATAAATATTTATTTGACTAAAATAAATGCTTATTTTAATTGGATTAATAATCATTTGAATCAAATTGATGATACATAGTCGTATTTAATCTTCCTAAAATAAGACATGTACAACAGTAGCGCCCTCACAACCTTCCTCTCAAACAATGGCAAACAAGCAAACAATTAGGAGCTACACGGGCAGAAGGACTCCGGTCGATGGCCCATTGGGAAAAGGAAAACACAAACGAAACATTTGTAAATAACCCACTTTACCGTGTAAACAATTCGGCCAATAAAATTTCGGTACAACTACTAAATAATAATTTGCATCAAGCAAATAATCATTTGAATCAAATGGATCGTTATTTGAATCAGGTAAATAATCATTGAAATCAAATGAATCCTTATATGAATCAGATAAATAATCATTGGAATCAAACGAATCACTATTTGATTCAGATAAACAATCATTGGAATCAAACGAATAATTATTTGAATCAGATAAATAATCACTGGAATCAAACGAATAATTATTTGAATTAGATAAATAATCACTGGAATCAAATGAATCATTATATGAATCAGATAAATAATCATTGGAATCAAACGAATCACTATTTGATTCAGATAAATAATCATTGGAATCAAACGAATAATTATTTGAATCAGATAAATAATCATTGGATTCAAACGAATAATTATTTGAATCAGATAAATAATCATTGGATTCAAACGAATAATTATTTGAATCAGATAAATAATCACTGGAATCAAACGAATAATTATTTGAATCAGATAAATAATCATTGGAATGAAACGAATAATTATTTGAATCAGATAAATAATCACTGGAATGAAACGAATAATTATTTGAATCAGATAAATAATCATTTGAATCAAATGGATCATTATTTGAATCAGATAAATAATCATTTAAATCAAATGGATCATTATTTGAATCAGGTAAATAATCATTTAAATCAAATGAATCATTATTTGAATGAGATAAATAATCATTTAAATCAAATGGATCATTATTTGAATCAGGTAAATAATCATTTAAATCAAATGAATCATCATTTGAATCAGATAAATAATCATTTAAATCAAATTGATCATTATTTGAATCATATTAATAATCATTGGAATCAAACGAATCATTATTTCAATCTGATAAATAATCATTGCAATCAAATGAATCATTATTTGAATCAGGTGAATAATCATTTGAATCAAATGAATCAGATAAATAATCGTTTGAATCAAATGAATCAGATAAATAATCGTTTGAATCAAATGAATCAGATAAATAATAATTTGAATCAAATGAATCGGATAAATAATTGTTTGAATCAAATGAATCAGATAAATAATTATTTGAATCAAATGAATCAGATGAATAATCGTTTGAATAAAATGAATAATTATTTGACAAATAATCGCTTCCGATGCGCCCATAAAATAGACGATTTTTTTTTTCTGAGTGTACGTCGCACCAGCTCTCCGGTAGTACTAGCGGCACTTTGTACTTGTCATTGGTTGCCACCGTCGGCTAGTCGTATCCGTGGGAAACACGTCGAACTCTATCCGGGTCGCGGGATTTTGCGACCCGGATGGACCGAGGTAGCAACTTTCGGCGGTTCGATTCGCCGGGGGTTTTGCCCGGTCGGGGCGAACTCTCGGCGAAAGCCGGGGGAGTGCCGCGACGCGGGCGCGGGCGAGAAACGCGATCGCGAGTGGGCGGAAGGGTGGAGCTTTCCCCTTCGATCCTCTCATCGCCGCTAAAACTTTACGGTCTCACGTAATCCGGCATCTTTCCATCCGTCTTCGTGTAATCTCGTCTTCATCACGGCCCGGAATTCCCATCGACCCGAGTTCGCCAAAACAATGACGAAAATTTCTGTCGAAGTCAAAATATCCCGTTGTCTCCTCGTTGGTAATCGACGAAAGTTCGCCTCCTTTACGGTGCGCCATGGAAACTTGCCTCGGGTTTCGCGCGCGCTCGGTATAAGCTCGACGACAAAGCCGGTAGTGGCGGATTTTTTTCTTTTCCTCTTTGATCTTCTCCATTCTTGACTTCAGAGCCGATTGCATTACTTGGCGTTTCGAACCAGACGTGCGCACAGTGAAATAAACTTCGTCCACTCGACAAACGCTTCTCCGCCAGAATACCACAGTTTTATTTTCAACTTTTTGTGAAAAAAAAAAAAAAAAAAAAAAAAATATCACATCAGTAGATCTACGACAACGAAATATATATATCGAATTAATAAATACGTAAAATTATGAAATTAAGAGGAATAAAAAAAAAGACTTCGTGCAATCGAGAAACGGCTTCCTGACCTGAATAGGGGCGCAATTTTATTCTCATATTTTTCTCGTCGAGTTTACAACTTTTGATGAAAAAATAAAATATCAAGTCAACGAATTAATAAAACTTATGTCGAATAAGTGAATCGATGAGATCATAAAATTGGGAAGAGAAAAAAAATTGTCGTCATTTGCGATCGAGAAATATGTTGAAAAAAAAAAAGTTTGTGGCATTTTTTTCCCGCACGTTCCGGAATTCCCATTACCCTTTCGTTCCGTGCGAGGAATTTCGCGGCTTAACATTATCTGTTTCGCCGCAAACAACGGGCTCTTGTTGGTTATTTTTTCAAAATTTCCCAGCGGAAGAAAGAATTCTCCAAAGAACGGAGAAAAAGGGGAAAAAATCTCTTGAATTTAACGACGCTGCCCGTAGTATTCGGGAATTGGTGAGCGTCGGCTGGGTCGAGGGTTGGCGATAGCCGATGGTCACCCCCCCCCCCCCCCCCCCCCCAGGAGTGCCTCTCCGGATGACCTCGTCGACGGGTTATAACATCGAGCAGTGGTCGCGGCACATGCCGGAAAGAGTGGAAATAGGATACACCACACACGAACGTATACAGGCGGACGATGGCGCACAGTAAAAAAAAAAATATTTGTACATTTAACAAACTTTTTTGTTCACATACGTTCACTATTATTTTCTTGTTAATTTTACAAACTTTTTTTTTTGGTAAATAGAGCACATTTTTGTTAAATGGAGCACATTTTTATAAAATGGAACACATTTTTGTAAAATGGACCATGTTTTGTAATTTAGACTCAATTTTTGTAAAATGGTCCAAATTTTTATCAAATGGACCACATTTCTGTAAAATGCACCACATTTGTGTAAAATGGACCGTATTTCTGGAAAATTGACCACATATTTCTATAGTGAACCCCACTTACCCAAAATCGATCCCATTTTTCTAAAATGGACATTTTTTTAAAGGGAACATTTTTTTAAAGTAGACATTTTTCTAAAGTGGACATTTTTCTAAAGTGGACATTTTTCTAAAGTGGACATTTTTCTAAAGTGGACATTTTTCTAAAGTGGACATTTTTCTAAAGTGGACATTTTTCTAAAATGGACATTTTTCTAAAATGGACATTTTTCAGAAATGGACATTTTTCTAAAATGGCCATTTTTCTAAAGTGGACATTTTTCTAAAGTGGACATTTTTCAGAAATGGACATTTTTCTAAAACGGACATTTTTCTAAAATGGCCATTTTTGTATAAGATTATCAGGAAAATAATTGACGTTTGTGGACAAGAATCGTTGATGCGTATTTAACTGTGCGGGAGGGAAACGTAGGAGAGAGAGGGGGAGCGGTTGGGTGCGGTCCGAAGCTCCGGTATATCGGGTCGGGGGTGGGGTGGATGAAACAAAGTGCACAATGCATTCGGGAATCGAGAGGGCAGAGAGGAGGGGAGCCCAGCGTGGCATTCCTGATTGCTATGCCTGGGTACCATCGGGTATTAGTACCAGCCGGCAATGTGCCTGCAGCTGAGAGCGAGTGGTCCTGGTACAGTGGTCACCGATGTGGCCCAGCGGCAACGCGCCGATGGTACCTACCTCAATGTCCGCACGTGTGAGTTACTCCATCCTCCCCCTCTCCGCAGCCCTCCGATGAATCTCCCACACAGGCAAACCCATATGAGACCGCACCGGCGCGAGCCGACCGAGTGGACGCGGATTGTATGCAATAATTGCTCTATCTCCTGACTTCGGGACATACGCTCCGATTATATTATTACTCGGTCGTTATTACAGCGGGCACTGTTGAGAGAACGTTAATCCGATACGCGGATCACGAGGGACGGAAATACGAGTGCGCTCCTTCTCTCGAAAAATAAATAAAACATATTTTATTCATATGAAAAACAAAAAAAAAACAAAAAATAATATGCAATATATAATAATAACTACCGGTTGTGTTGGCCCATGAACTCGCCATGACTTTGATTATCTATGAGTATCTATGCGTATCTGTGGGCATCTGCGAGTATCTGTGAGTATCTGAGAGTATCTATGAGTGTCTTTGAGTAACTGTGAGTGTGAGCGTATTTGAATATCTATGAGTGCCTTTAAGTAACTGCGAGTGTGAGAGTTTTTGAGTATCTATGAGTGCAGTGAGTGTCTTTGAGTATCTGTGAGTGTCTTTGAGTGACTGAGTATCTGTGAGTGTCTTCGAGTGACTGAGTATCTGTGAGTGTCTTTGAGTATCTGTGAGTGTCTTGGAGTGTCTGTGAGTATCTTTGAGTATATGTGAGTGTCTTTAAATATCGGTGAGTGACTTTGAGTATCTGTGAGTGTCTTTAAGTATCTGTGAGTGACTTTTAGTATCTGTGAGTGTCTTTGAGTATTTGTGAGTGACTTTGAGTATCTGTGCGTGTCTTCAAGTATCTATGAGTATATGTGAGTGTCCGTCAGTAACTGTGTGAGTATCTGGGAGTAAGTGTGAATACTGTGTATCGGTGTCAGTGTCGAATCCACGTCAAGTTTATTATGCAGATTTACTAGGTTTATTATTATGTAGATATTGCAATGTAATTTGATTAAAGTTCGTTCGCGAATTAATGTAATATTAATGTTACTGTTAGTTAACATCAGCATCACACGATCATTTCACTTCAAAGACATTACAATAATTGAGTTAATTAAGATTCATTGACATTGTTACTAAAAAAGGGAGAATACCGGATAAATTAATAGAATTGAGGACTGAAGAACTTCGGTCGATGGCCTGTTGACATTACGTGAACGCATAAATGTATAAATGTATAAATGTTTGATAACCTCTGACGGTCGTCAATGCATCGTATGTATTATCAATAAATACACACTCACTGCTACTAACTAATAGAATAGAAAAAAACAAAAACTTAAGGTATCTCGTTGATATAAAAATAAAGTATTGAATCGATGACAGGCTTGCGAGGGAATCCGTGAGCGAAAAATAAAAAAAAAACCAATAGGACTAAACGAAGCGGATAAAAAAAAAAGAGAATTAACAAAATATATATATATAAAGAACCGACCGCACTCGAAGCGACAGTGCGCTTTGAATTCTCTGTATTAATAACATCAATTGCACAGGTGTGCCGGTCCCGTTCTATATACACGCGAATAAACTTTGCCCGGAATGAACACACAGAACGGCGAAGCTCGGCGTGCTGAACCTACTGCAATTAACTTGCCATTCGGCGATAGGCGTCCGCTCTCGTCGAATTGTTCAGATAATTGGAATATTGAATAGCGCCTGGTGGGAAAAAGGGGTGCACGACCGTGTTCTAACAAAGGCTACTGAATTTTATTTATTCATTCATCGAAATCGCGATAGCGAGGTAAATAGTGTTTTCCCGCTCGGCACTCAGCGGTTTTCATGTTTCAGCCCAGACATTTTTTTTTTTTTTTGAATACCTTTCGCAGTCCTCGCACACCATTCTCAATCTTCTCTCATCGCATAATTGTAATTTTTTTTTAAATTGGACCCTCGAATTGTGGTCTCCAAAAATATTTTGCATTTGCCAGAGCACAAAAAACAGCAATTTTCTATTTTCGTCGGTCTGTCTGTCTGAACTCGTGCTAGAGCACAACTTTCCGAATACACATCGTATCGCAACGAAATTTTCTGCTTTTTTATGTATACATCAGTGTTGATTGTATCATTGAATTGCGTATTAATTCATTCATTCTTTCTATGAGTTTACCTTTAGTCTGAAGAAATGCCGAAAAATTGTCGAGCTATGTAAATCTCACATGTTTATTTATTGATTTATTTTGTGTAACGGGGACAAGCAATTTGGTACAATTAATACACATTTAACATTGGCATAGATATCATAGATAATATAGAAACATATCACACATATAAATGTTGATTATGTTATTAAATTTCGATTTAACTGATCCATCCTTTCTATCAATTTGCCTTGAGTCTGAATAACAAAAATTTACGAACAAAAGTAGCAAAAAATTCTCGAGCCATGTAATTCCTGACCTTTATCGTTTCTTCTTGGATCTGCACGGAATGCACCACAGTGCATTATTCTGTACAATAACGGAACTATGATATTTGTCAAACCCCCCGACTCCATCGCGGACGAAACAGAACGGAAGAGGAGGATTCGGTTTCAATTTATTATCGTTGATCTTTTGTGTAATTTGGCTGGATAAGGGAAACACACACACACACACACACACACACACACACACACACACAGACACACACACACACACACACACACACACACACACACACACACACACACACACACACACACACACACACACACACACACACACACACACACACACACACACACACACACACACACACACACACACGAACACACACATCGCAACGCTAACTTCGACGATTCCTCTTCCTGCTCATTGGCAAATTTTCAAAAGCGATTTCTCTCTCTCTCTCTCCATGTTCCTCTGCCTTCGCCCTCTTGCCCCGGCAAATTTTGTCCACAAGACGTGCAAGAAACTCCGGCGTCTTGGACGGAGCGAGTCCGGACGATCGTAGCTGCAACGCCGGATGGACTCTGCACGGCGAATCAGGAGAGCGCCAGCAGGACGAACTGAGCAAGTGGAACACACCGAAGAGATTTAGTGATCCGCTCGCTGAGAGTCTGCACGCAGATACCTTCAACGATGTATTCATATTGGCAGGAATATGAAATTCAAGCGGATGCTGGACCCGTTTTTAGCTCCTTACTTACCATTTTTACCGACGGAAATGGGCGACTTCTTAGTTTCAATGACAATTGTCAACATCCTGCGCATATGCTTCCCATAGTGCAGGACTATTCGTAGCATATATATATATATATGGTATACATATGGTATGATATTGACATCAAGGCTTCGGCGTGCGGTCGAATTTTCATTAAGAACGTAAAGGAAATGAAGAAAATCTAATATTACAGTTTGCGAAAAACATGAACGTGGTTCACGATTGAAACACTGGTGGCTCCACATCGTGTCCTACTACACTATATTCGTGCGCCTTTTATCGGCTCTGATCGCTTTTCACAAGTGAACGGTTAACGTTAATGTAGAATACACTTTGTATGGAATTCTTTTTTTTTTTTTGTACTAGACTTTTTGACGATGTTGGAACATTCGGGGAATTTCGACGTTTTTCTTTGATGCAAATGAAGCATTCTTTTGTAAAATTATTATATGCTTCAATCGATTAACAAAATTGTCGACTCAGCTTGCGCCAACAGCTTCGAACTTATGTCGCCAGGACTTTTGGTTAACCCAACAATCCTTTTTTCTCTATGAAATTCTTCTCTATGAAATTTAAAAGGCTCTCAATTCGCTACGATGCTTCGCTCTCGCTGTAGACCCGGAATAATCAAAAGAACCGAGAACCGTTTCTGCAAGGGAAATTTTGAGGCTCGGAGAGCTTCGGACGTTATAACGGAACGCAACGATGAGGTTTAGGATCCACTTGCTGGAGTCTGCTCACTGAGAAGAAAAAAATTGTTGCATTAGCCAAGGTCTGATGACATTATATGAAAGGTCTTATTTGCTTGGCACATCAAAAAAAGTTTCTTTGGGTCGACAAATTTTGAAATTACTTGTACCAAAGAAACAACAGCTTTGAACTGATGTCACCTCGACTTTTGGTTAATCCAACAATCTTTTTTCGCACTGCATATTGCCACGAATATGAAATTTAAAAGGCTCGCGCTGTAGACCGGGAATGAACAAAAGGACCGAGAACCGTTTCTGCGAGGGAAATTTTGAGGCTCGGGGAGCTTTGGGCGTTATAACGGAACGCAACGATGAGATTTAGGATCCACTTGCTGGAGTCTGCTCACTGAGAAGAAAAAAAATGGTTGCATTAGCCAAGGTCTGATGACATTAGATGAAAGGTCTTATTTGCTTGGCACATCAAAAAAAGTTTCTTTGGGTCGACAAATTTTGAAATTACTTGTACCAAAGAAACAACAGCTTTGAACTGATGTCACCTCGACTTTTGGTTAATCCAACAATCTTTTCTCTCACTGCATATTGCCACGAATATGAAATTTAAAAGGCTCGCGCTGTAGACCGGGAATGAACAAAAGGACCGAGAACCGTTTCTGCGAGGGAAATTTTGAGGCTCGGAGAGCTTCGGACGTTATAATGGAACGCAACGATGAGGTTTAGGATCCACTTGCTGGAGTCTGCTCACTGAGAAGAAAAAAATGGTTGCATTAGCCAAGGTCTGATGACATTAGATGAAAGGTCTTATTTGCTTGGCACATCAAAAAAAGTTTCTTTGGGTCGACAAATTTTGAAATTACTTGTGCCAAAGAAACAACAGCTTTGAACTGATGTCACCTCGACTTTTGGTTAATCCAACAATCTTTTTTCGCACTGCATATTGCCACGAATATGAAATTTAAAAGGCTCGCGCTGTAGACCGGGAATGAATAAAAGGACCGAGAACCGTTTCTGCGAGGGAAATTTTGAGGCTCGGAGAGCTTCGGACGTTATAACGGAACGCAACGATGAGGTTTAGGATCCGCTTGCCCTAGTCTGAACGCGGATACCCGCAACAATGTGTCGATATTGCTACGAATATGAAATTTAAAAGGCTCTCGGTACGCTGCGATGCTTCGCTCTCCCTTCAGACCGGGACGAAATAAATGGACCGAGAACCGTTTCTCGAAGGGAAATTTTGAGGCTCGCCGAGCTTTGTACGCCATACTTCAATCTCCGTGCCGACGCGCCAGACAATGTCGACTCTCGGCTTATCTCCCCGATTCTCATCGGCCTGATGCGTCGACTCCGATACAACCTCCCGCGTACGAACCTTTGAGACGCGAAAGCCTCCCGGCTGTGTGCACCGCGTAAAGGGGAGCCTGTCCTCATCGTATCACTCTCGAGCTCTCTCCCGCTTCCCTCATTTTTCTCTCGCGTTTTATCGCTTTTTAATAAACCTTTTTTTTTTTTTTAATGTATTTTCAGTGCGACGGAGCTGCCGATCCGTAATTGCGATTTTAATATCCGAACGAACTTTAATGTGATTCAATCCAATTCGCCAAATGGATCACGTTCCGTGGCGCATAATCTACGAGCGTCGTCGACGATTACAATAATCATATTCTGTCAGTATTGTTGAGCTGAATTTTTGTTTCGATATTTATTTTTATTCAGTTTTTCAGTCTGAGGCGTTCATTGTGTGTAACGGAGCACACATAAAAATGGCGTTTCTTTTTTTTCTCAATTTTTTTTTTTCGTTTTTATTTTAATTTTGAACACGATCAAACTTCATACGTCCAATTTTTTTTTTTTTTTTTTTTTTAATTTCTTTTTGCTTGTGCGTTTTATTTATTGCATTTTTGTACATTTCTGAACGAGCATCGCTGTCACCGCGGGGAATACACCGGGCTCATTGCAATAAAGAATAGAGACAGTATATCTATTAGGTACATGTATATATATATATATATATGCGCACATGTATATACATGTGTATATATATACATTCCCTACCATTTCGACCTGGGTCGAGCAGCTTTTTTTAACTTAGAATAATAAAATAAAAGCTCTTCGGAAAAATCGGAAAAAAAATTCCCAAAAATGCTGTGTTGCATATAAGTCAAGCGGCAAACCATAACCAGCCGATTTATATTCTTCAAATTTTTTTCGTAGTAGATAAAAAAAAAGTTTACGGCTGTCCAATCCGGCTCAGATGTTAGCATTTCTTAATGCAGATTTTTTTTATCGTAAAATAATTATAAAGAATTCAAAAAATCTAACAAAAAATCCAAGTGCTTCTGAGACTTAGTTCAGTGATCGGATCGGGAGGGCGAAAAATCGCCCTCCCGATCCAAGATCCATGTCAGTGCCGTGTCGAAATGTGAGGGAATGTCCCGTACACATGTGAAACAGTAACGAGTGTGGGTCACACACAGTTCTACCGAATGGATCGAGAGGAACCGGCTGTCGGAGACGCAGACTCCGCTCTATCGATCGCGGCGAAGTCGCGCGCGCACGAGTTCCACATCGGGGTGAGAGAGGGCTCGAGGGGTGGCGGCAACCGCGAGGAGTGCGAGGGTGAAGTGTAACTCAGCATCCGGCATCGGCCAAGCCGTCAGGGAGGCCGCCGCTGCAACTGGTATTGCCGCGCTCCTCGCCGGCTCTCCCGCCGTTTTTTTTTTTTTTTTTTTTGCTCGGCTCCGAACGGCACGAAACTTGGATGAGCGCCCCTCCCCGGTCGCTCTGCATACTCGGAGGGCGAGCTTAACGCTCTCCTGGATCATCGACAAATCCCCCGGAGCTCCGCTTCCTCCGAAGGGAAAGCTGATTATTTCAGGCATGATCCATCAGGACGCACTCTTCAGACTCCGCCGGATCGCTTCTGCCGTCGCTAAAATTTTCTCTGATGTAGGGGGGTGGGGGGCGAAATGGGACAATGGGGCAAAACGGGAGAGGGGGGGCGAAACTCAATTTTTCAATAATTCTTGGACGCCCCACTTTGGCTCGACGACACATCCGGATTTTCAATATCGCTTTGTTGTTGGAAAATAGCGTTTTGTCTCATCGTCCCGTTTTACCCCGCCGTGCCATTTTGCCCCGCTCTCCCTCTACTAATTCCTCGCTAGATATTCGTCCTCGCAGATCTCTTAGATTGAGTTCGGATTGCGAGGAGATTAAGAAGAGAAGGAAATTAGTTAAATTCGCTGGATAATTATAATCCGCCCAACCCTCGCTCGGTCGGTAACTAAAACTGTAATGAACTCTTTTCGCTCTTGCTCTTCACTAATGACAAATGATCAAATCCGATAAAAAGCGCATGAATCTAATGTACGGTAAATCGTCAATATTAATGTAATGTAACGCATCAACAATTCTAAATTGAAACTAATTAATCACCCAGCTCGGTCGGTAAGAAAGATAACGAGTTAAAAACGGCTTCGGCGTACCCTTAAGATTACGGACGTTGCCTTCACCTCTGGAAATTATTAATAATAATAAATAATTACTACCGGTTGCTCTAATCTCCACGGACGCCCCAAGTTTCGCTCCGTCCTCGCGCGCGGTTATTCGCGAAATCGAATCGCAACTCAAACTCGATTATGCATCGTGCCGCGAGCACGCGGACCTTGCAGCATATTGATGAGCGACCGGGAAGTCGAGCGCGCTCCCGTGAGATCTCATAACAGAAACTGCACATAGCGGCTCGCCAGCCGAATATCGAAGAAGAGCCGCGCGAAACAATTTTCTAATTCGCCCAAAAATGCTACTCTTTCGCGCAAAGCCGAACGCGACTTACGACGGCTTTTCGTGTCTTTCAATATGAAAGCTATCTCGAGGTATTACCGCGCGCACAGTGGCGGGTGGGGCTGTGAGAAAAGGGACCGGCTGACAGTACGCCGAGTTATTTTCAAAGCCAGCTTTCTACCTTCCTCATGCATAATTCACGAGTTTAATCCGAGCGGAAACGAAATTTTCCCGTTGACCCCCGCGAACGCCCCGAGTTCGTTTCATCCCGAGAGAAACGGACACGCACGGAGAACCGTCGGACCCTGAAGAATATAACGAACGAAGGTAAAGCAGAAAATTAAAGATGAAAAAGAAGAACGAGAACACAAAGAAAAAAAAATGAAAGACCAAAAATAAGAAAAAGTACCCGGAGAAGAGAATGAAAGACGAAACAGAAGAAAAAGTACCGAGAGACGAAAATGAAAGACGAAAGAGATGAAAAAAGTACCGGAAGAAGAAAATGAAAGAGGAAACACATGAAAAAAGTACCGGAAGAAGAAAATGAAAGACGAAACACATGAAAAAAGTACCGGAAGAAGAAAATGAAAGACGAAACAGATGAAGAAGTACCGAAAGAAGAAAATGAACCAATAGAACCGAAAGACGAAAATGAAAGACGAAAGAGAACCAAGAGAACGAAAACAGGAGAATGAGAAACGAAACAGAAGAAAAAGTACCGAGAGAAGAAAATGAAAGACGAAACAGATGAAAAAGTACCGGAAGAAGAAAATGAAAGACGAAACACATGAAAAAAGTACCGGAAGAAGAAAATGAAAGACGAAACAGATGAAGAAGTACCGAATGAAGAAAATAAACCAATAGAACCAAAAGACGAAAAAGGTGGTTCTTTTTCGTCTTTTGGTTCTGGGACCAAAAAAAAAAGGACCAAAAAAAGAAGATGAGAAACGAAACAGAAGAAAAAGTACCGAGAGTAGAAAGAAAATGAGGGACGAAGAGCAACCAAACGGTACCAAAAGAAGAGAATGAAAGACGAAACAGAAGAAAAAGGAACCCGAAGAAGCCAACGAAAGACGATAAATAAGAGGAGGGAGGAGAAGAATGAAGAAAAAGAAGAATGAAAACTGGGTCGTTTCTATTCCTCCGCAGTCGGGCGGACTTTTCATTCGGTCTCTTCACTCGTCCGTTTTCCACTCGAGTGTGCGACGGGGAGCTTAACGGCAGGCCGAGCACGCGTTTCGATCGGGGAAAGCTGCCGAAGCGGCGCGGCCGATATCGAGACGTCGGTAACTTACCGACGGGGAGCGAAGGGAGGAAAGAGGAACGATAAAGGCGCGAACGTCGGCCCGGAGGAAAAACGCAGCGAAGAGCCCGATTATCTCCCGGCGATTCGAGCTCAATCGTAGAACCGAGAATCGTGGATTCCGGGCAAAGTGCACGCGGCAGCGGACATCAGCGGCTTATCCGACCGGCGCTCCTATCAGCGATTGTGCTATTTTTCTCACTCGTCGAACCGAAGACACTCTCCTCGTCGATACGTCATTTTCGCGTTATTCACGGCGAAGTACGTAATCGTGACATAAAAGACTTTCCGGAGCGCAGCTTTTCTTCGATGCCTCACGCGGAAAGTTATTTCCAATCGCTTTTTCATATCGGCGTTCTTTCTCCTGTTTCTTTTTTTTTTTTTTTGCTATCGTCCGCGCAATAAAAGGAGTTTCGTGTGTTTGACAAACATTTCATTGCGCGAGTCTAGAATTGCTTTTAGTTTTATTTTTTTTAAATCTTACAACAGTTTCTAACAAAATTTTGAGGTTTTTGAGTTTTAAGTTTAACTCAAAAAAATTTGCAACATTAGCTTGCAATTTATTTCGTACTGACAAAAGGAACAATTTTTTTCACGCCGAAATACCCAATCGTGACATAAAAGATTTTTTTGGAGCGCAGTTTTTGTCGTTGCCTTATGTGGAAAGATATTTCCAATCGGTTTTTTTTTTTTTGCAATAAAATGTTTAACAAACATTTTATTGCGCAAAGTTCCGAAAATTTTGTTTATTTTTTTATAATTTCACAACAGTTTTTAATTAAATTTTGTAACCAAAAAACATATTGCGTTATTAGGAAGGAAATAAATTATGGACGAGAAATATTTGTTATAAACGTAGAAAGAAAATCTTTTCTTTTTGTGTATTTACGAAAAAAAAAAAAAAAAAAAAAAAAAACACTATTTTTTGCGCCGGGCACAAATCCGACGGGAATTTTGGCATAAAGTCAAGTGGGACGTTCGAAATAGCGGAAAAAAAATGATGTTCTCTTCTGCGCGACCGAAGTTCCTCGTGGACAACTTCCAGCTTCATTCTCGCGTGCCGATCAACAGAGAAATAAAACTAACAACGATATCTCTCGATTGTTTCAACGATTTCCCTAATTTTCTATTCTATTTTTTTTTTTTTTATTTTTGTTCTTCCATAAAATAAAAAAATACAGTTCAAGCAGGCGGCTCACTGACTCAAGTTTTGACACGAGTCACCTTGTCCGAATTTACTTGGTGCAAAAAAAAACAAAAAAAAAAAACAAATAAAAAAGCAGATCCCATTTCAAGTTAAGCGAAGCTCTTCGGGTATTTTAGGATTCGTCTCATTTGGTGGAAAATGAAAAGGGAGGCGAACTGTCGCTCGTGCCGTTCCCGACGTCGAGGCGTCGCCGCGACACGGCGAGCTGGCTTTTGTACCGAAACGCGGATTACTCGTGTACAGTGTCGTTCACAAGCAACGCCCCGTAAAATAATTCCACACTTATGCACCGCAGCTTCGCGCTTTAAACCGCGCAAACACCCTTCGCTTCTCCCTGGCAAAGTGCTTATTTTATTTTATTTCTTGACAACCCCGACGATAATAATTTCATCTAATTTATTCGACTCACGCTTTTCTCTCTTTTCGATCGAACTTCAAAAAAAAAAAAAAAATGATTCAAACAAAATTCAGACAATGGTGAGCCAAAAAACAAAACAGGTATATTTAAGTTTTTTTAGCTCGCCATTGTATCGATTTTTTTTAATCAATGTTTTTTGATCTTCAACCGATAAAATAGGTTATTGGCAACAACTTTCGTAATGCAATTACTAAAGCTGGTTTCGGTCGTTTCACCGACATATCGTGGTAATAAGTTAAACATTAGAATTGTTACAAATAATATCAGCATTTTTTTAAATCTACTTTCCTATTCGATAATTTTGACACACATCTTTCACTATAAAGAAAACTTTTTACATTTTATCGCAGCCTTGTCATCCACAATATAAAGTGACTGAATTTTCGATCAGCCAAACATCCCTGTTCGCCTCGAACCTTGCAAAAATCGTTCGTTTCTTATTACGTTTATTTATTTTGTTTGTTCCCCTAACAATTGTTCTATTTATTTATTTATCTCACGGAGTTCTTAAATCCATTCGCTTTACAAAAATAAAAAAAAAAACAAAACAAAGTAAAGACTAAATAAAAATAAAATAAATTAAAAAGAACACCCAAACACGAATTGAAAAAAATTAAGTAAACGACAGTTCATTAAATTCGACGACGAAAGATCTGGACGAGAGCGATGCGCATCCGACTCATCCGAGAGATCGCGATTCTGAATCAGCCTGTGGAAGCCGAGTCGCATAAACCTTGATGGAATTTCCACCGAAGCTTTCCACGTGTCTAGCTGCCAAGAAGATCCGGGTGGAACAAGTTTTCCGCAAAAGAGGAAGTGGGCGCGTCCACACTCTCTCGCGACCCCCGCGGCCCTCCGCCTAGCTGGCAAAAGCACGCGTCGACTGACGCTTTGCCGTTGGCATTAATTTCCCAACATCGTGGCTCTCTACCGGGGAGTTCCTCTCCGGTATGAGAGACGATCCTGTCTTCCGCGATGCTCCCAGGCTTCCTCATTCCTCCGGTACTCAGGACCAACCTTCCCACCCTTCGCTCGCGCGACAACCCCATTCCTTCCGGGCGAAACTTCTTTGAGAGGGCGATAAATTAGGATTGGGCGGAAAATGAAAAAAAGGAACTTTACACGAATACACCAAAAGACGTGTGCTTGTGTGTGTGCTTGTGTGTGTGTGTGTGTGTGTGTGTGTGTGTGTGTGTGTGTGTGTGTGTGTGTGTGTGTGTGTGTGTGTGTGTGTGTGTGTGTGCGCGCGTGCGTGCGCGCATATATATATATATATATATATATGTCTGTATGTGTGTGTGTGTGTGTGCGGTGGAGAGAGAAGACAGGGACTTAGAGAGGGATCGTTGCATGCTCCACGTTTTCCACACTTAATCGACAGGTGGTGGTGTGGAATTGAATTCTCTACTTTCTGGGATTTCAATCGGAACATTCCGCAGCGGTTTCTCGAGGTCGAACAAAAATTCCCCGGGAATTCGCCGACATTATCAGCTGTCTCGAAGCCTTGTCGATTCCGGTCATGTAGCAAGGGTGGAGGGAGAGGGGAGTTTGGACGTGGGAAAGCTGAGAAACAAACTGCTCCGATGGGGCAACCGGCATGATTAATAAGTTTGTTCACTAATAGAGAACAAAAAAATATATATATATTGAAACTTTTCAGAACATTTTTTCAAATAAAAAAAATTCCAAATTTTTTAGAGCATTTTTTGTGTGTAAAAGTGGCGAATATGGACGAGTGTTTCAGACCATGCACGTAAATTAATGTATCATTGATTTGCGCGCTGATCAGGGATGCGCCGTAATTAAAACTTTTGATCCAGTCCGTTTTGCCCCAGTTTCAAATACAGACGCATGTTCGTCTTTTCGTATTTTCATTTTTGCGGATTGTCATTTTAATAACGGTCTACAATTCTTTCCGTACTAAAAATTAAACAAAAAAAAAAAAAAATCGCTTCAACCAACAACATAATTTTTTCCCAAGTCTGCATTATTTTATTTGCACTGCGACAATCCACAGCAGCTCATTTGGACGGGTCATAATTGAAAGTCTTGATTCACTCTATTTAGCCCAATTTGTCGTACAGATTTAAATTCCTATTTTCATTTTAATAATTTTAAACGTAATAATTTTTATCCATGCACAAAAATAAAAGATAAAATCTTTTCAAACTACAACATTATTTTATACCAAGTCTACATTCTTTTATTTTCATTGTTCCAATCCACGGCAACTGATTTCGATAAGCCATAATTGACACTTCCGACCTACTCCATTTTGCCCCCCCCCCCCCCCCCCCAGATATAAATTCCTATTTCCATTTTAATAATTTTCAATTTAATAATTTTTTCCGTTCCAAAAATAAAAGATCAAATCGCTTAAAACTGCAACATTATTTTATACAAAGTCTACATTGTCTTATTTGCCACATCGTAACAATCCACAGTAGCGGCAGCGATCGCTCCTATTACATTTGCGGGTCGGCCAGCTGCTCGGCAGCGCAAACAAGTCAATGCGATTAAGTTAATTGGTTGCGAGCATGTGTATAACATACGTATAGTAAACAGGCGAAGCCCGCTCGGGAAGCTCCCAGTCATTGAGCCAAAGTGAGGCAGCCCGCTAACTCGGACATTGGATATGCGAAAATTCCCGAGCGCAAATACCACGGTATATCGACTTTTCAGAGCTCTCGTTCGCTTGTCATTCATTTGATCATTTTTCATAAAAAATTGAATAAAATAAAAAATAATAATTAAAAAAAAAAGTTGAACCTTTCGCATAGAATTTGCCAAGACGGAAACTTCGAGCGGACCTAATAGCAAGTTGATGTGCTCAGAAATATCTGTAAAAATTCGGAGACCTACTTCAAAGTGCTGTTTCTTTGATAGCGCAGAAGAAAATTTATTAAGGACATCCGTATCGTCTTCGTGCTTAAAAGAAGCTCGTTTGCTCTCGGCAAAAAGTCTTCCATCTTGAGGTCACTGATAGAGATCTCGACGAGGCTTGGTCCGGGAATACTCGGGTTATTGCGTAATAAATTATTATCAAGCATTACAGAAACGGTCGTTCTATTAAGCCTCGTCGTTGAAGCTCGTCGATCCGCGAGAGTCCGCGGTCCACTCTATTTAAACGAAATTCCTCGTCAATTTATCACGAAGGTCTGAGGAGACGGAAAGGGCGACCGTTCATCTAAGCTCCGCGAGCTGAGGTCATAATCACTCAGCGAAGTTGAATGAAACGCGCTGAAGTCGAGCGCCGTCCGTGTCAACTCTTCGACTTCAAATTCCGTTAAATAAATTGCCACCGGACGGTGACAAAGTGACCGGTGGAGGGACGAGAATTAAAATTGAGATCGGGGAATAAATTATGCCGGACGGGGAATTTTATGGAAAGATATGAGAGGAGGATTAAAAAAACAAGAAGGAAAAACGGAAGAAGTTGGGATGAAAGTGGATTCGCACGGTTTGTCAGGCCACCGGTTATGCTAAACAACAATTTACGAAGGAACGAGCGATAAATTTGCACCGATCAAGATGCGGAGACCTCCGGGAGATCCGACGTTGTTCGCTCCGTGCATCTCCCAACGGATCCACCCCGGCTCAATCCGGGTATTCTCAAAGGATCAAGCTCGCCACTCCCCGACCCAGTCTCCCCCCCTCTCCCCGTCCGGGTTTCAACCTCCATCTTCGAGTATCAAAGTGGGTCTGGCCAGGGCACAGAAGGGAAGAAGCAGGAAGCCAGTTGTTGGACCTCGTTATCGCTTAACAGGCTTCAGCAAACTATGTAGGGCAAAGGACGGATGGAGAGTGGAAAAAAGGTTCACCGTCTGGGAGAGTTCTTGAATGCAGTTCTCCGCTACGTTCGGCCAAATCCGGCAATATTCGAGGATCCACATGCATAGGCGCATGAAATGGGCGTTCTTAGTTTTGACACAAATCTGCTCTAACAAGCGTTCTTTTGATACCAAAACGAACTGAGTGTTTCCAGCGGAAAGAATCGGGTGTGTCGTTGGCGGTCAAGAAAACCCACTGGGTTGTTTCGGCCAGGACACAGGAGGGAAGAAGCAAGAACCTGGTTGTTGGACCTCGTTATCGCTTAACAGGCTCCTGCAAACTATGTAGCGTGAACGATCAATACATAGTGAAAAAATGGTCAACCATTTTTATTTCTTATTGATGAATTAGCCAAAATACCGTAAAGACAACACTATCCCATCTTGCAATCCCAAACGACCTAAAGAACAACAGAGCTCAAAGAATCATCAATGTCCCATTATCACTGTTTCGCCAACTGCACGTAAGTTCCTAGTCCACTTTCCATCTCGGTCGAAGTGGACGTCCAACTTCGTGTTCGATCTAGTCGATTCTATACATGTGTATCCTTCCGGTGTGTCCGTAATCTGCAGAAACAATAAAGGTGGTTCCGGCCAGTACACAGATGGCCAGAACCCAATTGTTGGACCTCATCGTTTAACAGGCTCCTGCAAACTTTGTAGTGCTAACGATAGATACACAGTGAAAGAAAGGTTCACCATTTTCCTGTCGTGTTTCATTAGTAAAAACACACTAAAGACAAAAATAAATCTCATTTTACAACCCTAAATCACCTAAAGAACAACAGAGTTCAAAGTGTCCAATCTCGTCAATCCGATACACGTGTATCTTCCGCTTGGTCCGTGCATTGATCTACAGCAACAATAGAGGCGATTGATTCTTGTGCCCTGAAAGTGCACTAAAGAAAGAAATATCCCACTATACAACCCCAAAACGTCCAAAGACGAAGATAGAACTCAAAGAGTCTTCAATGTCGACCAATCACAGTTTCATCCATCGTCGATTAAGTTCCCAGTTCATTTCCCACAACAACCCGGTCTTCTCCCTCCTGGGTCGATCTCCAAGTGTACTCCCAGCCGTATCCGATCTCCTCGATGCGACGCACGTCTATCCTCCCTTCCGTTCGCACGTTAATCTGCAGAAACAATAGACGCGATGCCGCGGCACAGTGGACCAGAGCGAGGACTGTACACACTGTCGCTGTCCTTCAGCTTTACACGTGGACGGTAAATACCGAACCGTTAAGACACGTACGCGTAGAGAGTGCCATGTCCGGCATCGACCGCCGGTAAAGCAGAGTGGGGCAACCGGCCGCGAAAGAGCGTCCGGGTTACGCCCTTAGGCCCCTCAGCAGCCGACAGGCTTGTGTACCTATCGACTTCTCGCGAGTCATGTGTGATGAGCGAACGACGGAAATTAGAGAGAGGTGAGGCCAGTGTGCCGACCTCAGTGGCAGCAAGCTCGACAAATACCACACCGAAGCGTGCTAAAATGTAGATTCCGGCCGGAGCGCACCCAACCAGATTTAACCGCCGCTCGTGTCGACCCATGACCGCTCAAAGAGGGTCTCAGGACGGCGTGAATTCGCTCCGGGAGGGTCCCTTGGGCGATAACTTTGCTATAATCGCCGGATTAATGTACCGAATCTACCCTCAAGCCTCTTCATCGCCGATGCTCTGGCGCATAGCGGCCTTTTATGTGTCACAACTATATCGCTACCAGCGCTGAGGACACACAACGGAGTCCACGTGCGAAAGGCTCTCGTGTGTTTGCGATGACCCAGATGAGAGGGGAACCCGAGGGGTTCCGCTTAGCCTAGGTCCATACCAACCGGCGGATGATGGTATGTGCTCGCGGCGCTGCCGGGCTCGATAGGGGTTGAAATTCCGGGCCAGGCCGTCCTCTCCCCGGCCGGGTGGGATCCTCACCGGAGCCGCGCGCGCCACTCGGTGACGTCACGAAACCACCCCGTGACGTAAAGCCCGGGAACGGTTACGTTACGCAAGCGTGGGCGAGAGGGAGGCGTCGAGGGTGAAGCGATGGGCGGGAGCGAGACGGGACGTGGAGGGTGCGCTCGGCGCTGTAGGGTGCGGTGCGATCACCCACTGACCTACTTCTCTCCCCTGCGTTTTCCTGTGCAGGTTCGCCGGAGATACGTTCTTTTTTTCTTTTATTTTATTTTATTTATTTTTTTTTTTTCGGTATGTACGGTCATCCCCCGGCAAAGTCTCGCGATCCTACGGCTCGCAGAGGCTGTTTCCCTTTTTTGCCTGGTTCGCACGCACCCGATTGGCCTCATACCTGTTTCCATGGGGTGGCTCGCCGGGCGATGTTGGCGGTGCCGGAAAACGCGTGTAGGCGGCGCAGCCTGGGCGCTTCTGCAACATCATCGGCGGAACAAAACACACCCGTCCCGGCTTCCCCGGGCTCGCGCACTCGCCGACCCGGTGGAAGGAACGCTCCTTCCAATTTCGGGGAGGATATCATTTGGGGAAATCGACGGAGGTGCCTATCAGCTCGCTGGTGGCTGCTCCGGATCTTATCTTTGGGGGGGGGGGGGGGCACAAAAGTGCGAGAGGCGGCAGCGGTGACGGAGAACCTTTTCGGGACCTTTCTTCGATTCCTGTTGTACCGTTTTGTATCGGAGAAATCGGCGATGCCTATCGGCTGATGACTGGCTCTTATCTCTGTGCTCGCAGAAGTGCGAGAGGCGGCGCTGCTGGAGACCTTTCTCGGGACCTTTCTTGGATTCCCGTTGTACCGTTTTGTATCGGAGAATTCGGCGATGCCTATCAGCTGATGACTGGCTCTTATCTTTGGGTGCACGACAGTGGGAGAGGCAGGAGGGTTGCCGGAGAGACCTTTTTCGAGACTTCTTTTTGGATTTCTGCCAAACCGATTGCTGATGGCTGATCGTTGGCTCTTATCTTTGGGTGCACAAAAGTGCGAGAGTTTGGAGGGTTATCAGAGAGACTTTTTTTCGGGACTTCTTTTTGGATTTCCGCTAAACCGATTTGTATCAGAGACTTCAGCGACGCCTATCAGCTTCATGGCTGGCTCTTATCTTTGGGTACTTAAAAGTGGGAGAGTACGTGGGTTATCAGAGACCTTTTTCGGAACTTCTTTTTGAATTTCTTTGTTAAACCGATAGTTGAAGATAAGAACTAGCTGATCGCTAGTTCTTATCTTTGGGTGCACAAAAGTGCGACAGGCAGGAGGATTGTCAGAGACATTTTTCGGCACTTCTTTTTGGATTTCCGCTAAACCGATTTCAATCAGAGACTTCAGCGACGCCTATCAACTCCATGGCTGGCTCTCATCTTTGGGTGCAGAAAAGTGCGAGCGGCAAGAGGGTTGTCAGAGACCTTTATACAGCTGATGGCTGATGGCTGGCTCTTGGTACACAAAAGTCCGAGAGGCATGAGGGCTGCTCGGGACCTTTTTCGGGACGTTCTATTGTGAACTTCCGCTAGACCGATTTTTATACGAAACTTCAGCGATGCGATCGTGCGAAGATCAGAAAACTTCGGAAGTCTGTTTTTCCTCCAACAACAAACAAAGTCGATGTTTTTCTTCTGCGACCGTGTTTGCCTTTCTCATCGCGAGGGTAGGTGAGTTTGGACATTGTTTTTTCTCCCCTCCAACCCCAGCGGAATAGCAATAACCTTCCGAGTTTTCGGAACCCGGTCGTTCTTGATCCTCCAGCCGCAAACAGCCTCCGCAAGTGAATTTACAATTAGTTTACCGACACCGGGCCGGGTCGGCCGGGATTGTCGGCGTTGTCTCACTACGCCGAGCGGCGCAGCTTGCGCGAGCCCTTCGTGTATGTGTCCCTCTACTGTGACGCGACACGCGAGCAAAGCGCACCGGGTGCAGCGTGACATCACCTCCAGTCGACCGAAACACTGCCCCGCTCCATCCTGCCGTCAAATATTTTGTCACTCGCTAATGTCGCTGAGGCAACGTTCCCCAGTCTCCGAAAACTGCTCCTCATGCCCTGAACTCGTTACGAATTTCATTGTCGCGGAGTCAAAGTTGAACTGGGAGAGAAACAAAACAAAAAATGTCCGCAACGTTTGCACACAAACGATCACTTCGTCGTTGGGCTTTATGCTGGAAAGATCGGTAACGAGAAAATTCATTCGATGGTGAACTTAGAGAATATAGCAAAGAGCGCTCTATCGCTTGGGAAAAATTACCATAGCACACGGTAGTAAGGAAATGTGGCACGAAGTGCCGGATTTGCAAGCAGTTTTCTTGGAGATTCTGATAAAAATTCTTGGAAAATCTTTTACTCTGCCACAAGTGTTAACCTAGTTACGGACTACCAGTAGATGTGGTAACTCTTCTTATACGACTGAAAATCTTTGTTATATCCTTGACAGAATGTAGTAGTACTTGGACGTTCTACCAGTGTGTTTCATTGCGTTTTCTGCCGGAATGATCGGTAACAAGAAAATTCATTCGATGCTAAACTCAGAGGAAGTAGATCTAGTAAAGACTACTCTATCGCTTGAGAAAAATTACCATAGCACACGGTAGTACGGAAATATGGCACGAAGTGCCGGATTTGCAAGCATCTTTCGTAGAGATTCTGATAAAAGTTCTTGGAAAATCTTTTGTTTTCCGCCACAAGTGTTAACCCAGTTGCGGACTACCAATAGCTGTCCCAATTTCTCTTATCCGACTGGTAACCCTTATTGCATCCTTCACTGAGTGGTAGTTGTTGGATGTTCTCGAAGGAACTCGTCAGACTGGGAACCCACTGAGTTTCGGTGAGGAAATCGTCAGGTACAGCCACGGTTGATTTGCCTCCGTGTACAGCCGTGGCCTCGCCCAATCATTGCGGAGGCTCCGTCGCGAACAATCGAGCTGCACGCCGCACACTCAATGAATTATTCCTAATTCCGGAGGTCGTTTTCCGTTCAGTGGAAACACCGGCAATCCCGCGAACGTACCAACTGCCAAATGACAAAAGGACGTAACTCCGGTATCAGAACATACGTTGTTGCGCCCTTTTGATTCTTAGCGACCAGTACGTATTCCCGCCCAACCAAGCTACTCGGTGACGAATCCAAGAGATTGACAACGAGAGACTTCATATCGTGACTTCAGCAATCGCGCGATATCTTCGATGAAATCGTTGTCGACTCGCTATCGCGGATCGCCGATGGGGTTGGATTTTGGGGGCTCATCGGCGGAATTGAACGTCCGAATGTCGCGCGTCACCAGGACAATAAACAATGATTATTATTACGGAGATAAAGAAAACAAAGTAGTCACCGGTGGCGAGCTGGCGAAGAGTCGTGTTTATCCGATAAGCGTCGGGTCGTAATGGCTTCGCGTGTTTTCCTTGCGATAACCGCGAGGGCGACAGGCATTTTTCACTTCGATGCGGGTTTTGTCGTGTGCTCGGCGCTGTTGCGTCAATATTACCGTTTCTTTTGACCGGGGCCTTTGATGCCGAGGCAAAATGCGCGGATGCGTTAGGTGACAGAATTGTGCCAAACTGGTCAAGACTTCTGATCGGTCGGGAAACGTCTTGCGAATACAGGGTCGTGTGTTATGTGAAACGGGTGATTTTGCGGTGATAGATAGACAGATAGGTGGGTTGATGCATGCATGCATGCATGCAAGTCCAGTGTTACGGAAATGATAGTTTAGTTATGAGGAAGTATCAACTTAAGTCCGTATTGCCTTGTAACTAAAACATGGGTAGAGTCATAACGGAGAGTCATAAAGAAGAGTTGATGTGGGAAAATGGTAAGTCACGTGGATACTGGTTCTATTTTACGGCAAGTTCGATTCTTCGGGCGGTTTCCCCGATGCGTGATCCATGCTAGTGGTAGAAGTAATACGGTTTTATTAACTGTGCAGTACGATTGGTCGAGCCGGGTAGAGTGCTTTGGGTTAAAGAATCCTGCCAAACTGGTCAAGCCTCGCCACTGGTCACTTTTTCACTTCGATGCGGGTTTTGTCGTGTGCTCGGCGCTGTTGCGTCAATATTACCGTGTCTTTTGACCGGGGCCTTTGATGCCGAGGCAAAATGCGCGGATGCGTTAGGTGACAGAATTGTGCCAAACTGGTCAAGACTTCTGGTCGGTCGGGAAACGTCTTGCGAATACAGGGTCGTGTGTTATGTGAAACGGGTGATTTTGTGGTGATAGATAGACAGATAGGTGGGTTGATGCATGCATGCATGCATGCATACAGAAAAGTCCAGTGTTACGGAAATGATAGTTTAGTTATGAGGAAGTATCTACTTAAGTCCGTATTGCCTTGTAACTAAAACATGGGTAGAGTCATAACGGAGATTCATAAAGAAGAGTTGATGTGGGAAAATGGTAAGTCACGTGGATACTGGTTCTATTTTACGGCAAGTTCGATTCTTCGGGCGGTTTCCCCGATGTGTGATCCATACTAGTGGTAGAAGTAATACGGTTTTATTAACTGTGCAGTACGATTGGTTGAGCCGGGTAGAGTGCTTTGGGTTAAAGAATCCTGCCAAACTGGTCAAGCCTTATCATCGGTCGGTGAAAGTCTTGCGAAAGTCTGCGAATATCATATTGCTGAAGTTCTTCTCTAATCACATCGGAAAAAAGCCAGATCAGGGCAAAGTATCGAAAAGTACACGAAGTACCGACTACCATGTACCGCAAGTACTTTAAGTTCAAAGTAATTTCCGTACTTAAAGTATTTTTTCTTCTTGATCGGAAGAGGCGGAGTTTGATGAGTACGAAATTTAGAGGGGAATTTTCAAATCGAACGACGCTGTCCCATGGCTAACATTTTTTTTTTTTTTCAAAACGCTCAAAATCTTCGTTTCCAATGCTTGGTAAAAGACTAATCGACTGGACTACGACGCCTGGACCTTGGGAAAGTGAGTGGAAGTCGACCGAATGTATAATAACTAAACAACCAAAATAGGACGTATGGATCTAGTACAGTGGCCGAAAGTTAGAAAGATCTCGATTTTATGCATCAGAAATCGTATTTTTGGGATTTAAATGGAAAATATTGAGCTGGGAGTAAAATAAATGTTAAAGCGAATTCGTCTAGGACGCCGGATTTCACCAGTTTCGGCAGTCGTTATGTTTGTCATTTCTTTTTTTTCTTCATATTTTCAATATTGCTCGTCTAACGCTCTAGTGCATTTTTGCTATGCGTTTGATATGCAAAAGCGCCGACGGTTTTTTTTTTTTTTTTTTTTTTTTTTTTTAATATGTCTCGCGTTTCCGCACGCGAAGAGAACAAAATTTAATAAATATCTCGTATTCCTGCAGTAATGTTGAAAAGAGTTTTTTTTTTCACGATGCGGATAGTCTTGGAAGCTCTCTCGAGCGACCGGGCCGAAGCTGCAAAGCTTCCGTCGTCATTGTACTGCATACGATTGTTCGGGCGAAATTTGCCGAAGTAAATCGTTCGACTGTAATTCAGATGGGACTTAACGAGAGGGGAAAAAAAAAAAACACGCCCACGAGTGTTCCGGCATGAACGGGCCAGCACGGTACAGCCGAATCGACAGTGGCTGCTCGTTCTTCCCTCGGCATCGTGTATTTTTGTTACTCTCGCTCAGTTAGTTGCAGGCGCAAGCACCGTCGGCCCAATTCAGGTGAACTCTCCGTGCTCCGATTACACGTTGAATTACGATCTTTTATTTCGTTGCGTTTCTCACCGACGAGCCTCGGAGATTCGATACCATTTTTTTTTTTTTTTTTTTTTTCTCTTCATTTATTTTTCGTTTCCGGTAAACGCGGTATTTTACGGCGCAACATCGAGCCGTGGCTTGCCGAATGAAACGTCACTCGCCGACACGATATAAGATTCAGCGTATTTCGTTTTTTTTTTTTTTAATTTTTTTTAATTTATTTTTTTTTAATTTCTTTTTTTTACGAAATATCTTATTTACGCCTGTTCTGAACGGAGTGATTAATCACGCGGACCGATGGACGTTCCACCGCTGACGTATATACCGGCGAAGATTGCGGACGAGGATAACCGTGGGATGATACGAATTATCGCGCGGTGGGAATGATGCAAATTGAACGGAACCGATTAAACTTCTAAATTGATTTTTAGCTGGAGGAGAAGTTTCTTCGTCGCTCGCAATTTATTCGAGATTTTTCACTGTTTTAATAAAATTGTAGAATTGTAGCAATTATGAAATTATAAAGGCAATCAAAAGGAGATTTTGTTAATTTTATAGATTTTTTTTTTTTTTTTTTTTTTTTTTTACATCCATTGCCAATGTTTCACGCGTGGCTGTCAGTTCGATGCACTGCGCACAGTGTGCAGTGCACGATTAGAAAGACAACAGTTGCAAATTGATATTTTTACATGGCACTCTCATAATGTTCCTTTATTCGCGAAACTTCCGCTATGAGGAAGCTTCGTTCCAACAATACCAAAAAAAAAAAAAAAAAAAAAAAAAAAAAATGCTTTCTTATAGAAGAAGCTTCGCGATTAAAGGTATATTTAGAGAAAGCCACATGAAAATTTCAATTTGCAAGTTTTATTAGAAAGCGATATGAAAATTTGATTGTGCAACTTTTATGAGAAAGCCATACGAAAATTTCAATTTGCTATTTTTATGAGGAACCGATATGAAAATTTCAATGTGCAACTTTTATGAGAAAATCATATGAAAATTTCAATTTTCAACTTTTATGAGAAACTCATGAAAATTTCAATTTTCAATTTTCATGAGGCTGCGATATGAAAATTTCAATGTTCAACTTTTGTTACATTATCTACTGACCCACTCATTAGAACAAAGCCTAATGTCGAAAAATTTACGTTTTAATCCAACAAATCATACGTCGCTAATCGAATTGTTTATTTTGTGTTTCAGGTGAGTCCAAAGCGATGCAAATTTAACGGATAGAAAAGAAAAATCTTTAACCGACGAGCAGCTTCGGATGAGGTAAAAGCTCGACCGTATCGAAAATTCAACGTTTTTTTTTGTTTAAATCCCTCATGCATGTTCACGTTCGGCTGTCCGTCAGGCAGCGTGCCCGATTAGAAAGATTGATCTGCCGACTATGGTTATTTACATGACAGAGTGACATTCAAAAGCGGCCGACGAGCGCCGAAATTGAAAGAGCTTGATCGACCGCAATTCATTCGAGATTTTCACTCCCGACGCCCTGCCTCCATTTTACAATTTTATTTAAAAAAAAAAAAAATGATTTTTCATTCGCTATGCTCTCCGTCTACTTCAGAATTTTATTTTTCAGAATTGTAAAATTATAAAATATTTTATGCCCAAACTTGGGGTGAGCATAAAAAACAAATTTTTCAAAAATTTCAAAATCTCATAAAATCTAAACGGTTCGACTAATTTTCGCCAAATTTAATACCAAACATTGTACAGCCTCACTCAATTCCCGTATCAAGTTTGAGTTTGATAACTCCATGTTTACTGCAATTATACAATTTTTAGTCATTTAATTATAAAATTATAAAATTATAAAATTATAAAATTATAAAATTATAAAATTATAAAATTATAAAATTATAAAATTATAAAATTATAAAATTATAAAATTATAAAATTATAAAATTATAAAATTATAAAATTATAAAATTATAAAATTATAATTGAAAAAGATATTTACCTTTAAATTTGTTAAAAATGTTATGTATATTTTTTTATATCCATCGCGAACGTTTCACGTTGGTTATCAGTCAGTTTTTTTTTCCCTTTCGGTTATCTGTTGGTTCGATGCATTGCGCGCAGTGTGCAGTGCAGCGCAGCGTCCCCGATTAGAAAGATTGATTCGCCGGCTACGGTTGTTTACATGACAGAGTGAAATTCAAAAGCGGCCGACGAGCGTAGGAAGAGGATGAGGTTGTAGGACAGGGCATCGGCGAACGCCGACGAAAGGGACGGGGAGGATGTGCAGAGCGCGACCCCGACGGCGGGGTCGCGGAGGAATAGAAAAGCTCGGAGATTATATTGACCGTAGCGGGGTTGTGTTGTATGTGCACGTGGAGGCGTAGGGGAGAGCGGGGCAAAACGGGACAGACAATCGGAACGCATCGATGGGGCAAAATGGGACGCCCTAAAATTATTGGAAAATTCGGTTTTTAAATAAGTTTCTAAAAAACTCAATTTTCCAATCATTTTTAAAAACGTTTTTAAAGAAGGCAATTATTCAATCATTTTTAGAAACCTCAGCACACTTCGCTGCTCTCTTCATGAGGATATTAAAAGCGCAATTTGCCAATAATTTTCAAAAACCTTTTTAAAAACACAATTTGCCAGTAATTTTTAAATACCTTATTGAAACACACAATTTTCCAATAATTTTCAAAAACTATTATAGAAACGCAATTTTCCAATAACTTTGCGACGTCCCGTTTTGCCCCACGATGCGTCGCTATCGTCTGTTCTTAATTTTCAAAAACGTTTTTAAAAACAAAATTTTCCAATGATTTTCAAAAACCCTTTTATAAACGCAATTTGCTAATAATTTTCAAAAGCCTTTTTAAAACCCCAATTTTCCAATAATGTTTAAAAACCTTTTCAAATACCCAATTTTAAAAAACCTTTTTAAATACCCAATTTTTAAAAACCTTTATAACAACGCAATTTTCCAATACCTTTCAAAAACCTTTTTAGAAACGCAATTTTCCAATAACATTGGGTCGTCGCATTTTGCCCCACGATGCGTGCCTATTGTCCGTCCGGTTTTGCCGGACTGTGCCGTTTTGCCCCGCTCTGCCCTATCAGGACCAACAGCAACGGCGGCAGCATCACCGCTAACGATAATGATAATAGGAGACTCACAAAAGCTTTGTGTCCCGGATTCCGCATGCGGGGAGGGGAGACGAGGGAGCAAAAAAAAAAAAAAGTAAAGAAAAGATATACGGTTGGGCAGGGGCGGAGAAGCACGAGGACGGAAAAACGCGGATCTTCGGCCTCGGTGCGTCCCACTTTTTTTACCTTTTTTACCTTTTTTTTTTTTGGGGGAAGATGGATAAAGTTTAAATTGTCGGGTGCGGTCGTCGGAGTTGGGCTTATGGATTTCTCTCTGGTTCGAGGGAAACGCTCCTGAGAGGAGTCTCTTCCCTGACCCGCGACTCGAACGACCTTTTGTTCGATCCTTGCCCGCACTCGAAACTCGCGCGACATTGCCGCGCGTTCATTTTTTATTCGTAAAAAATTCACCCTTGTTTTTCTTTTTTTTTTAAATACTTCAGTGTTAAAAAAAAAAAATTAATTTGAAGCGTTTTTTTTATATCTGTTTATTAATGCATCGATTGGCTTCTCGCGAAGCCATCCGCGAGAGCTTGGGAGACAATTATTCTTTTTCAATTTATTTACATCATTTTTTTTCGTGCGCTTACGAAATGGCGAGTGGAAAATTTAAAAAAAAATAAAATAAAATAAAAAATTCGACGCGCACCGAAGAGCCACTCGTTCAATTAAATTCAACCTCGACGATAATACACCATTGACCTTTCGCATCATGAGTGACGCAACGAGATAGGTGTAATTACTCACGGTTGTCCAACTTCCAAGGGCTCGTCGCTCGCGGACTCGTATCTAGCGGATTTTTTTTTTTTTTTTTCAAATTTTTTTTTTTTTTTTGTAATTGTTATTCGACTCGGTGTCAGACTCTTCAAATACAACACTAGTTGGGATTTAATTTCCGTGCGGAATTGTACGGGGACCAACTTACCTAATGCTAATCGATTGTGGAGTTTATTATGTATAATGGTTTATGGAATTGCACATCATTCTCTTTTTTATTTAATTATATATATTATTCGACTCCGTCTCAGGCCTTCCGAATATAACACCAGTTGGGATTTACTTTCCGTGCGGAATTGTGCGGGGACCAGCTCACCTAATGCCAATCGATCATACTCATCGCAATCGCTGATTGAATTGCGCATAATTCGTTGCCCTACCCCTATTTTATTATGTAATAAAAAAAAATTTATTCGACACGCTCTCAGGCCTTCCGAATATAACACCGGTTAGAATTTACTTTCCGTGCGGAATTGTGCGGGGACCAGCTCACCTAATGCCAATCGATCATACTCATCGCAATCGCTGATTGAGTTGCGCATAATTCGTTGCCCTCCCCCCATTTTATTATGTAATAAAAAAAAATTTATTCGACTCGCTCTCAGGCCTTCCGAATATAACACCGGTTAGAATTTACTTTCCGTGCGGAATTGTGCGGGGACCAGCTCACCTAATGCCAATCGATCATACTCATCGCAATCGCTGATTGAATTACGCATAATTTGTTGCCTTCCCCCTATTTTTTTTTACGTAATAAAAAAAAAATGTATTCGACTCGCTCTCAGGCCTTCCGAATATAACACCAATTGGGATTTACTTTCCGTGCGGAATTGTGCGGGGACCAGCTCACCTAATGCCACTCGATCATACCCATCGCAATCGCTGATTGAATTGCGCATAATTCGTTGCCCTCCCCCTATTTTTTTTACGTAATAAAAAAAAAATTTATTCGACTCGATCTCAGGCCTTCCGAATATAACACCGGTTAGAATTTACTTTCCGTGCGGAATTGTGCGAGGACCAGCTCACCTAATGCCAATCGATCATACTCATCGCAATCGCTGATTGAATTGCGCATAATTCGTTGCCCTCCCCCTATTTTTTTTTACGTAATAAAAAAAAAAAATTTATTCGACTCGCTCTCAGGCCTTCCGAATATAACACCGGTTAGAATTTATTTTCCGTGCGGAATTGTGCGGGGACCAGCTCACCTAATGCCAATCGATCATACTCATCGCAATCGCTGATTGAATTGCGCATAATTCGTTGCCCTCCTCCTATTTTTTTTACGTAATAAAAAAAAAATTTATTCGACTCGCTCTCAGGCCTTCCGAATATAACACCGGTTAGAATTTACTTTCCGTGCGGAATTGTGCGGGGACCAGCTCACCTAATGCCAATCGATCGTAGTCGTCGTAATCGCTGATTGAATTACGCATAATTCGTTGTCCCCCTTCTCTCCCCCCCCCCCCCGCCCGCCGCCGCGGGGATATTTCCATCGACGAAACCAACACGAAGCGAAGAAGGGAGCTCCACCTCGCCGGGTAGGAAAATTAATGTTTGCCAATGCAATTATCCAATTATCCAATCGTGGGGGGCGAGGGGGGGGGGAGAGGGGAATCTTAGGGGAGCCTGCGGGGTAAGTCGACTGAAGGCGATGTGGAAGACGAAGAAGCGAAAGAAACCGGACGGGAGAATGGCCAGACTGTGGCGAACGCATCGACGCCCACGGCGAGGAGGAGAAATATTTGAACGAGGCTCGGAAAATAACTGAGCCCGATGTGCCGCATTCGCAAGATGATAAATCAGCATAGTAAAGGCGAAAAATAATGCTAAAATGCGACTAATCGATCAGTTAACTCGATCAAAAATGAATCATCGATAAGAGCTTAATAAAAATAATAATCGAATGAATGGTTGTCGATCAAACGAATTAGTCATTAGTTAATTAATAATGGTGAGCAACGCTGAAATCCGAACGTCGACATTCGTCCGCCGAACGGGTCACGGTTGCCCGAATTTCCAAACAATGATGCGCTTTTTTTTTTTTTTTTTTGACAAAAGGCGCGTCGATAGATTTCCTTCGTTGGCGAAAATTGAATGTCGTCATTGACGGATAATCAGCGCGGATATTAATAATGGGGAAATTATTATTTATTTTTGACACCATCAATCGGCAAATGAATTGACTCAATTAATTATTTAAAAACAATAATTATTTAAAAAAAAATAATACAAGTAATAATGGTTGATCAAATGAATTAATAATTAGTTAATTACTAATATTTAAAAAAACTGGTACATTAAATTGAATGACCAATTGTGATGAAAATCTAATAGACTTTTTCAATGAATTCAAAATAAATTACTAAAATAAAAATATTTTTATACGACACTTAAAGTAAATTATTAAAAATAAAGTATTTCTAATGTCTTTAATGGATTGAACATTAATTTTCCATCAAAATTGTACCTGAACTTTAGTATACCAGTTATTGCATAAAAACTTCCAGTTCGGTGCATTCAATTTCGCACGATTTTTTTTTTTTTTACACTGCATCTAATGCAACAATTTACGGATATTTCACGTTGAATGAAAAATTATGATTTATTTGCATTATAATCTTTTTTAATTTATATAATTTCATTGAAATGATATAAATTTAAAAAAAAGATTATAATGATCGATCAAAAGACTTAATAATAAATTAATAAATAATTCTCAGTGACTTTGAAATTTGCACGTCGACGTCGATCCGGCGAGCCGGTCGCGTTCGCACCGGAATTCCCAAAGATCGACGCGCGGTCTTTGCCGAAAAGCGACACTCTTACCTCGTCGACGAAAATCCAATGCCACGATTTACGTACATTCCGCCACGAATTGCCGAATCATTATGCATTTATGATAATAACAGAGCACAGTAAACTTTTGATTTATTCATAATTCGCTCGTGCTGGGAACGTCGCTTACCGGAAAGGCGAGGACGAAGAGCTTGCGCGCCACTCGTTTCGTACGTGTCCTCGGCCTGCACGGTGCGACGCGACGACCGGCGATGCGTGGACGCGGATGAGACTCGAGCTCCGTCGAAACGGAGTCGAAACGCCGCGATTTTCTGGACCGGAGCGCGATCGCAACGGGCGGCTCCGGGTTCGTTCCGGACCGTCGCTTGCGAACCGGCGGTAACGATGAGCGATTAATTTGCCTGCATTGTTACCGGTCGCACGTGCTCCGCGTGGCACGGACGGCAAAGCAAGTCGGGCCGTCGAGTGGATGCGCGGTATCGCATACGAAAGTGGCCGATGCACGGCGGCCGGAGATAACGTACGATAAATACAGGTCGACCGATCGATCTTCCCGTCGATCAATCTCGGCGCGTATCGCATCGGCGACGCGCCGGATTTCCCCAGAGCCTATTTTTTTTTTTTTTCTTGTCACTTCGCCGATCCGTAAACGCGGTCATTTTTTTTTTTTTTTTTTTTTTGCACACCGAAAAAAAGGCTCGGCAAGATCAAACGAAATTTGTTTGGATCAACCAAATTCGGCGTTTGCGTTTGGCGAAGATACTCAAAAATAGTCAAAGTACAAAAGACTTTTTGTACTTTAAATACATTTGTAAATACTTCGTTGAAGGTTGCACTTGCGTTAGAATCTCGCCAAACGTCAGTTTCAGAGAAAATTTTGAACAATTCACGATTGGATAAAAATCTGAAAAAATCAAGTGTTTCTGTGGAATAATAATTCCAATTTGTCATTAACGAATTGAAGATAAAAATTATTATTCAACAAATTATCCGGCAACTTAACTATTTTTCTTCACAAAAATAATTCGTTTATTTATTATTATTATTTTTTTGAATACGTATGAATTTTTTCAGATTTTTTTTTTGTAATCTTTGAAAATCGCGTTTTTTCAATGTTCAGGCCGTGAAAAAAATTGCGATTTTCAAAGATTACAAGAAATTCTGAAAAAATTCATTCGTATTCAGAAAAATAACAGTGATCCGTTCGAGCAAAAAAAAAACAAAAAAAAACAAATCCAAGAATGTAAAAAACTAGAAAAGTTCATTTTTTCTTTTTTTACGGATAGCTTCGTTCTGAAATATTTTTCAGAGTCGAATAATGAGATAAGGCTCGATTGCTTCTGTATGAAAAGTTCGCTTTAATGATAGCAAACCGCGTTACCGAGGCTGTTATAAATAACCGGGAGGGGAAAGAAAAAAAAAAAAAAAAGTGTCTTCCCCGATTGCATCAGCCTCGCGAGTTTTCTATGGGCGATGAAAGCGGGCTTCTCCTCGCAGCTCCGAGGCTTATCGAAGCTATACATTTCATTTCGCAGGATGTATATTTTTATTGCTTGCCTGCTTTATCCGACCCATCGCGGCGAATGTAGGACGTTTTTTTTCCCTTCCTCTCTTATGTCCTCGGAATTTCGTGTCTATATACATATATATGCTCACCGGGCACGCCCGTGTATAGGCAATTTTTTTTTCTTTTTTTTTTTTGTAAATACAAAATGCATAAAATATCGAGGAATTCCGCAGCACGAACCGATAACCGGTAAGAAAAAGGTACCAATGCTCGGACGGTCAAGAGCTTCCGCAGATTCCAGCAGTTGTTAATTGGCCAAGAACATTTTTTTTTTTTTTGTTTTTTTGGAAAGATGTGTTTTAAGAGCTTCCGCAGATTCCAGCAGTTATTAATTGGCGAAGAACATTTTTTTTTTTTTTTTTTTGGAAAGATGTGTTTTAAGAGCTTCCGCAGATTCCAGCAGTTATTAATTGGCCAAGAACAATTTTTGTTGTCCAAAGATGTGTTTTAAGAGCTTCCGCAGATTCCAGTAGTTATTAATTGGCCAAAGACAATTTTTTTTTTATGCCAAGAACATTTTTTTTTAAATCCAAATATGTGTTTTGAGAGCATCCGCAGATTCCAGCAGTTATTAATTGGCCAATAACAATTTTTGCGTGTAAAGGTGTGCTTTAAGAGCGTCCGCAGATTCCAGCAGTTATTAATTGGCCAAGAACTATTTTTTCGTGCAAAGATGTGTTTTAAGAACATTTTTTTTTTTTTTTTTTTTTGCATAGATGTGTTTCAAGAGCATTCGCAGATTTCAGCAGTTTTTAATTAGTCAAAAACAATTTTTTTTTGTGCAAAGATACGTTTTAAGAGTTATTAACTGGCTCAGAACATTTTTTTCGTGCAAAGATGTGTTTTAAGAGCATCCGCGGATTCCAGCAGTTATTAATTGGCCAAGAACTATTTTTTTGTGCAAAGATGTGTTTTAAGAACATTTTTTTTTTTTTTTGGCATAGATGTGTTTCAAGAGCATTCGCAGATTTCAGCAGTTTTTAATTAGTCAAGAACAATGTTTTTTGTGCAAAGATACGTTTTAAGAGTTATTAACTGGCTCAGAACATTTTTTTCGTGCAAAGATGTGTTTTAAGAGCATCCGCGGATTCCAGCGGTTATTAATTGGTCAAAAAACATTTTTTTTTTGTCTCGGCAATTCCAAACACATGTGCTTTGCAATTGTACAATGAAATTTGTATTTTTATCGAATTTTTAAAATAAATTTCATGCAAAAGATTTATATAATTTTTGAATCTGGTTTTATTGTCTTACAAAAAAAAAATAGTACATTGGTGTTCGATCAATGTAAGTAACGTAAGTGAATTCCAAGTCCCAGTACATTAAATTTACAATGTAGGCTTTACGCAAACCTTGCAAAACTTTTTTCTGCGAATAAAAAAAATCTTTCTACACCGAAAATAAACAACAACAAAAATATCAAGGACTCGAGTAAAATTTCCTTGCGCGCCGCGAAAGAAAAAGAACTCCGATTTCAATTCAACTTTCATTTCTTCAAATCGCATACGCGATTGAAACGTCAGCATGTCAGCTCGGCGGTCTTGCCGTCGTTGTTTCCATACACGGAACAGTAAGGATCTAAAGTGAAATTGAAATAACAATGTTTTTTTGTTGTCCTTGGCAGTCCGCAAACAAATTTTCGTTCCGTCCAGAAACGACTGAAAGTTGTCGAATTCGATTTCTCGAGTTAACTTATCTTAAGTTCGGAGTCGAACGAATCTGCACAGAAGTCACCGACGACTGGGACGTTTCCGAGCATTGCCACAGTTAACTCACATACGCGGCACGCGAACGACGATCGCGACAGGGCCGGATGGAGATTTCCGGCGGTGGGGCTGGAAACGCGCCTTCGCGCGCAACTGACGCCGCATCCGGCACGCCAGAAAAATCGCCCCCAAGAATTACCGGCCGAAACCGGAAGCGGCAGGGATGCGGTGGATGCGTAGCCATCCCCGCCTCTCACCTCGCCGATCCGAGGCGCTGCCAAGATGGCCACGAAAAGCCCTCCCGGCGCTTCTCGATTCCCTCTTTTCTTCCTCGTCCACCAATTATATTCCTCACCCCGCTCCATTCTCAATTCCCATCGGAGTTTCGCAACTTCGATTCGGACTCCCCTCGCTGATGCGCGAGAAACTCCGCACCGAATCGTCCGAACTCTTCGAAAAAAATTCCTAGAAAAAAATTGAGAAAAATCCTATTTTATGGTAATGTTTTTTTTTTTTTTTTTTTTTTTTTTTTTTTTTAAACTTAGAGCGAATTTTTTATTTTTTTTTTATTTTTGTTGAGAAAAACAACAGCAACAAAATGTGAGTATTTTTTTCCGGCCAACACGATGGTCATTCGGTTCGGTTTTTTTTTTTTCGAACTCCACCGCGAAGCTGCGATATCGATGTTTGAAAATCACGAAATTGACGTTTTTCCAAACGGAGCTCAAAAATTGAAAAATCGTCGTTCAATGGATTTTTATTGTTTCAAGTGTATAACACTTTACAATTAACAATTTTACAATTATTACAATTTTACAATTACAATTACAATTATTTACAATTAACACTTTTACAATTATTTTACTCACAGCCCATTATTGTTAATTTAAATCCCAAAAATACGATTTTTCGTGCATAAAATCGAGACTTTCAGTGTCTCACCGTACTTTAGCCCCGAAAAGACCAGCGGATTCGTGCTCAGCGGCAAAAAAAAATACGGCGAAATAGGTGGCAGTTCATTTTTCAAAAAGAAAAAAAAAATGTTGTCAAAAAATTGCAAGGCTTTCCCCTTTCGAGTCAATTTTTCGGGTTTTTCAACGTTCTGAAACTACCCGATAAAACGCTTATAGAACTTCGAACAATACCGTATCTTGTGTACTTTTTTCCCGTAGAATACGACGAGCACCTCGGATTTTTCCTAGCTCCATTGGGAGCCGAGATATCGACCTTAGAAAATCACAAAAATCGACGTTTTTCCAAAAGTGCCGCGAAAAAAATTGAAAAATCGTTGTTCACTCAATTTTTCATGTTTCAAGACTATATTCGACGTATTTTTTTTTACCGCCGAACACGAATACAACAATTATTTTACTCCAAGCCCAATATTTTCCATTTAAATCCCAAAAATACGATTTTTAATGCATAAAATCGAGACCTTTCTCACTTTCGGCCACTGTACTCGATCCACAAGTCCCAGATTTAGTTGTCGTACATCCAGTCGATCTCCAATCGCTTCCCCGAGGTGCAGTCTACCAACTGCAGTCGATTAGTCTCTTATCCAGGATTGGAAACGAAGAGTTTGGACATTTTGAAAAAATGTTGTCCCTGAACGGGGCCGTTTCATTTGAAAATTCTCCCTCTAAATTTCGTACTCGTGGAACTCCGCCTCTTTCGATTGACCCTCTGAGGCATAGTGACATACTGGTATGTCACCTACTTCTACCCTGTTTTTTGAAGAACATTTTTTTTTTGTTGAACAAAAACATACCAGTATGACACTATGCTTCAAAGGGTTAAGAACAAAAAGTACTTTCTACTTTGTATTTTATAAAAGTACTTTAAGCACGGAAATTATTTTGTACTTAAAGTACCTGCGGTATTTAGTACTGTATTCAGCTCTTATATATATATATATATACATATAGATACAGATGCAAGAGGAGTTTATTCATTATAAAAATAAAATTACAATTCAATGAAATTTAATCAAACTTTATTACTCGTCTTTTTCTTTTAATAACCGAGTCTCTCTATTATATTCGGAACAGTCTAATTAAAAAATTCACCGAATTTCGTCGATTTCGTATAGAATTCCCCATATAGATATCGGTCCCCTAACGTCAGAAGGGCGTACAAACTACGCTTACAAACAGCCTCTACGCCCTTACGGAATAAAGCCATCGATAATATAGATATAGATATCTCCATATATGTATATATATATAATATATATATATATACATATACATATCCATATATATATATATATATATGAGAGAAGCAGCATCACGAGCTTCACCAGTGTCACATCTACAAGATACGAACACTATCAACGACATCGAATATCACACATGTACACATTATATATATATATATATATATATATACACAGATGCGAGAGCAAAGTGTACACCAATGCGAGAGCGAGCCGGCAGCTCCGTCGTCGTCGCGACTGCCACCCCTTGCTGGTTCAAACTCGATGTCGAGAGAGAGAGAGAGAGAGAGAGAGAGAGAGAGAGAGCCACATAGAGGGAGAGGAAGGGAGGAAAATTTTGCGCGAGAGATGAACGCGAGAGGGACGGGAAGATGCCGCGCAGCGGGGCGGGAGGGGGGGCGGTGGGGGGGTGGGGTGAGCGAGGTGCGCGGGTGTTCCGGGAAAGCGCGCAGGCGCGGGATAAGGGTGGAAAAGCGAGCGGGCAGCTCACTACGCCCGGGAACGTTACGGGTCGTGGGACGCCGTACGGAACCTGTGCGGTGAGAGAGAGGAGAGAGAAAACACACCTCGTCGTGCATAAACCGACCGAGCATCGATTCAGAGAAGAACAAAAAAAAAAAGTAATAATCCTAACTGACAAACCAATAAAACAATATTAATCATCGTGCTCGACGATCCAAAGGCTCGAGAACAAAAAAAAAACAAAAAAAAAAAATACTTAACTATCCATAGATTGTGTTGTGGTATTTTCTCCCGCTGATTCGCCACCGTTTCGTCTCCTACCGCTTCGCGCTGGTGGGCGTACGTACGCTCCGCTCCGTGTTACGTTTCTCTCTTAGTGTTGTTAATTAAAAAAGAAAAAAAATATATATATATATTAAATAGACATATCGCATATAAATTCCATCTCTCTCGACGCCATTTTTTTTTTTTTTTTTTTTTGTCGGGGCATAAATAATATATTCGTTTAAAGAGAGACAGTTGCGGAGAGGAAAATCGGGTAAAAAAAATCGGTAAAAAAAAAATTGCCTGTAAGGGCGCGGAAGGCGGCTCGCGTGCGCGACTTATTCGCACAGTAGTCACGGTGTTTACCGGTCAGACGCGGTGCGCGTGACCGATAAGACTCGGGAAAACCGCTCGCCAGCTCACCTCGCAGCGAGACCCACCACTGTGCCACTTTCGTTTGTCTTTTCCATTCGGTTTTATTTGAATTTTAATTTTAATTTTAATTTTTTGTTCTCTCACGCTCCGCAACTCCGTCTCGGTTCGCCGTCGACGAGCCCGCGCGTTTATCGACCACGCCGCGCTCCGGAATACCACCGATGGTACGGCACTGATGCTGGGGACTCCGGCCTCGACGGGAGATCGACTCGGTCACTCGAACGCGTCTCGAAGTGCGGCGATCGGTGATTTTTGCTGAAAAAAAAAAAAAATATACGCTAAAAATCATATTTAAAATTAAACAATAATAAAAATATTAATAATAATAATAATAGAGTGGATTGCGAGAAAGATCGGCGGAGAGAGATGCATAAGATCCGATTAAAGGGCTGAAAGTTCGACGGGGAGATTTTCACCCCGTGTGTAAATAGAGCGAATACAAACACACAGATATATATATATATATATCTATATATATATATGTGCTGTTTCTGTTAAACTGGGATTTTTCTCTCTCGCGAGAGAGTGCATAAATTGACGAGCGAACTCTCGATTAAATCATTGCCGAACCGGGCGCGAGGCGCGGAAATTAAGGACGAATATATTTTAAATTATTGAACCTCTAAGCGAAGATATTTAAAAGATTTTGAAAAATTAACAAATAAAGAATTCTCAAGGGAGGAGAGCGACCAGATCGCTGTCGCCGCCCGGAATCATCATGAGCGAGGGAACGAAATTTCAAACGGAAACTTATCACGATGGCTCGCCAGCTCGCCTCGAGGCTGGTATGCTAATTTTTCTTGCACTCTATATATATATATATATATATATAAATATATATATATATATCTGTATGTTAGTTTTACAAGTGCATGTTCTGCCGTAGAATTTTTAATCAAAAGTCCGCGACACGATTACCATCGCAAGTACCCACGGTGCATAGAGGAAACTTTTTGTCGTAATCTGTTTTCGGAGCGAAAGGGTTAAAAACAAAAATAAAAATTGGGTACTCTTTTTTTATTCGGTGTGCATTTATTTTTGGAGCAGTTTACGTAAGTTTGTGTAGTACGCTCGTACACGTACACATAGTTATTTTGGTGCTACTTTTACAAGAAATATTCGAAACATGAAAAACATTTTTTGTAAAATGGAGAACATTTTTTTTTTTTTTTGTAAAATTAACACGAAAATTGCGGACGTTTGTGGAGAAGAAACGAATTTTGCTGCGTACACAGTAAAACAGGTGCCAATATTTCTCGTCTATGATTATTTTCATACTGATTTTGCAATAAAATCTTGTCCGTTTGAAAAAAAATGTCTGTTAATTTTGCGAATATTTTTGTAGAATTAACGACAGAACAATTGTTGATCTTTGTGGATAAAAAAGTTTGCTAAATGTACAATTTTTTTTTTTTTTTTACTGTGTAGCAGTGCGCCTTCTACCGTGCAATTTTTAATCAAAAGTCCGCGAACCGTTTCGCACAATTGCCAAACCGTATAAACGAATAAACGAAACTTTCAGTCATGTCCATTTTTTGGAACGTTAGGATTTAAAATTTATTTTTTATTTCTCTACGCATTTACTTTCATCGCTGTTTGTGTGGGTCTGTGTAGGAACGCTCACAATAGCTATGGGAGAGCGGGGCAAAGTGGGACAGTGGGACAAAACGCGACAGCGTGAACAGAACTCAATTTTCCAATAACATTTCGATGTGCCATTTTTCTCCCAACGATACATTCGAACTTTCAACACCGTTTTGCCCCACTGTTCCATTTTGCCCCGCTCTCTCATACGCCCACATTCTACCGTGTAATTTCTCGTCAGAAGCCTGCAAACCGACAGTCACAAGTACCAAACTCTGTAAAACAAATTTTTTAGCTCTACACAAGTAAATGATAATTTCGTAAAATCGAAATGCAAAATTTCGTCAAAATAATTATGTTAAATGAGTGACAAACTCAATCGTTTTGTTTGTAAAACTAAAAAATTGACAAACAAAAAATTATGGACGCTTGTGGACAATAATTTTTTGTAAAGAGTACACCTTTTTTTTTTTTTTTCTTTTTTTTGTGCATCCATTTTTGGAGCAAAAAGGTAAAAAAAAGAATTAACGTTTTTTTTTTTCCTCTGCGCATTTATTTTCGTCGCTGTTTATCTAGGTTTGTGTATGTAGTACGCTCATAGTAGTCCATACTACAGCTCCGTACGCTCGGAGCGAGAACTGACCCCTCCAAGTTTTGCCGCGTGTGTCGTCGTATACATATAGATATATATATATATAGATATGCAGATATATATATATATACAGGGACAGGCTCTATAAAGCGCAGCAGGAACTCGACAAGCGTAGAGCTACTGGTCCGACTCTACCACCGTTAGCACTACTGGCCGCTGATATTACCGATGCTGCGAGCAGAGGGATCTTGCAGTAGTAGCGGGCATTGTGCTATAGCGCCAGTAGAAACTCCCTGGGTATTGTCAGACGGGCGCACGTTACTGGGTCAACCGAGCGCTGTGGGGGCTTTCCTCGCCTGTGTAGACTTCCCTACTTCACTGCTCTTCGCCGTACCGTCTCTCCCTATTCCGACTAAATTTCTTCACCTATAATGGCGCACAGGCGCCGAGAGAATTTAAATACCGTCCGCAGTGATCTACTGCACAGCACAGTACAAAAAATACGAGGTTTTTGTGCATCAAAAATAAAAGTGTCTTTTTTCACGAAATTCTTTTACTTCGGATTTTTTTTTTTTTTTTTTTTTTTTTTTTTTTTTTTTTCTTTTTCACTTCTAAAGGTGATATTAACGTACAAGGAATCGTAAAATTAAGGGAGAACATTCAGGAGTTTGGCCATTAAGAGAAACAAGAATAATTCTTGTTCAAAAAAAGTCTGAAATTTTTTTTTTATTAATTTTACAACTCTTTTAAGCCGTATTTTTTCACTTTTGAAGATGATAAAATTAACGTATGAGGAATCGCAAAATTAAGGGAGAAAATATGATGAGGTTTGGCTATTAAAAGAAACAAAAAGAATTCTTGTTCACGAAAATCAGTAGTTTTCGTTATGAATTTCACAATATTTTAGCGTCATATTTTTCCATCTTAAAAAATGATAAAATTAACGTAAAGGGAATCGCAAAATCAAGGAGAAAAATAAAAACGGACGGGGAATTTTTTTTTTTTTTAATTAGTGAGATCTCTACTTGACTGCGCTTGGCGAGCCGTCTCTTCATATTCCAGCTTAATTTCTTCGCCTATAATCGGGTACCGGTGCCGAGAGAATTTAACTGCCGTCCGCATACGCTAATCCAATGATCGACCGCACTGCACAGTAAAAATATGAAAAGGTTCATCCATAAAAAAAAAAAAAAATACATATATATATATATATATATATATATATATATATATATATATATATATATATATATATATATATATATATATATATATAATAAAATATATAAACTCTATAATTTTTGTTATTAATTTTACAATTCTTTGACTCCTCAACGAATCATATTGGTATGAATACTAGGGCAGAGCGGGGGAAAATGGCACAGCGGGCCAAACCGGGTTTGACAGTCCGGACGTATCGTTGGGCCAAAACGGGGCATCCAAAAATGATCGTAAGACTGAGTTTAGTCCTCACTGTCCCGTTTTGCCCCGCCGTGCCATTTTGCCCCGCTCTCCCCTACAGACCCATCGTCCCATTAGCCGTATTGTCAATAAGTTAACCAGGCCGCCTCCCTGGAGCGCGTCAACTATAATGGAATTTATAATAGCGACAAACAGCAAAAAAAAAAAAAAATAATTAAAAAAAATAATTAAAAAACTACATTTTTGTTCCTTTTACTTTATCTTAATGAGCAACAACACAAACGCCCGCTTATTAAAATATCGTTACGAATTTACAAAAAAAAAATGTAAAAAAAAAAAAATAAAAAATAAAAATCGCCCAAGTGCGCGCGACGCTCATTAGAGCTGAATTTTTAACTAATATCGTGCATGAGACTTTGTGCGTTTCCGGTCCGCGGCTTCTCTGCGGAGGCGCAAGTTTCTCCGCAGCCCTGCCGTAAGCAACGTCCGTAGCGCGCTGTATATTATCGAGGGTCGAAGCGCCCCCGGTAATTGCTCGGTTATAATAACCGGCAGCGCGGGTTTGCCAGTGGAAACGACGAGGTAGAGGCGAGGGTGGGGGAAAGTGAGGTGCTTTCATCTCAGTACTTGAAAGTGATCCGAGCAACCACCTGGGAAAGCCTCCGCTTCGCTGAAATTTCTCGTTCGCACACAAGAAGCAACCCCCCCCCCCACCCCCGCGACCCCGATGATGTTAACCATACGTGGAGCGGATCCGACGAGGCGTGTTGTCGCACGTGATTTGAACGGACGCCTGTAAACATCACGAGCCCGGTGCTTCCCGGCAGAGTAAATATGACACACGAACCGTAGCACAGTCGAACCTCGGTTGAACTGGGCTGGGCGGGGCGCGCTCCGTTTTTTTTTTTTTTTTTTTTTAGCTCACTTGGAACGCTCCGATTTTAAGGGAATTTTCGTAGTTTCGCTACCGTGAAGGTAATGGACGAAAACTTACGAACAAATTTGAAATATATATATATATATATATATATATATATCTTTTTTCTTCATGTGAATAAATAATGATAATGGTTGTTTCCGGCGAATGCACGCAGTAACAAAAGGTTTGTAGCTTGGAAAAACTTTTTTGTCCACGAAAGTCCACAATTATTATCTTGTTATTTTTACTTTTACAAGTTACTTTTACAATAAAACAATTGTATAAATTTTTGTAAAATGGGCAACATTTATTTTTGGTAAAATTAACAGGAAAATAATTGTGAGTGTTTGTGAACAAGAAACCTTGGTACGAATTGTACTGTGCACAAACAGACCTCAGTTGAGCCTCGGCTAAACAGGGCCGGGTGGTGTGCGCTGTGCAATTTTGTTTCCTTAATTGGAATGCTCCATTTTAAAAGGTATTCTCGCAGTCTTGTCGCCACGAAAGTCTCCGAAGGTCTTCCGGGCAAATTTGAAAGGCAATTTTTAAAAACAAATAAGTAACAAAAATAATTGTCATTAATTTATTTATTACTAAAAAAAAACTATCTTTATTAAAATAATAAAATCGATCTAACAAGGTAAAATAATTTTTTTACGAAAAGAGAACACCAAAGCGTCGTCTGATTTTAATGCGCAACCAAAGAGGCATCTTTTATTACAGTAGAAACTGAGTGTCTGATTTTTTTTTTTTTTTTTTTTTTTTTTTTTTTCAACATGACAAAGTTGGGTGCAGATCGCAACGGAGCCGCCCCACTTCCTCCGTCGGCGTCCCAACGTCGCGGGACTCCTCTGTCCCGCTCTTCCGATCATAATTTAAATAATCCTAAAATAGGATCTTCCTCGCGATCGTAAGAAAATTAAATCTCCAACCTCCGCTCCGGCTCGACGGCAGCTCGGAGCTCTCGCCCGAGCGAGCAGCCTCCATTAATAGAGACGAGAAAGGAGAAAAAAAAAAAAAAGAATCGCCAGTCCACCGAATGCACACAGCGATGATAATTTTCAGTCCAAGGCCTCGCTTTTATTAATCGTCCGAGATTTCAATTTTAATTACAAGTCATTAAGGTAGTCCTTGCGAATAATGTTCACTTCGCATGGGTTTCAGAGACATGAGAGGGAATTGAGACAAACACTTCCGGTTGGTATAAATATCCGAAAAAAAATCGAGCATAATTAAGTTGCTGAAAAGATTAATCTTGCATAATTATAATAATTACAGAAAGTTATTAACGCATCGATGAAAAATTTAATTGTTCGACGAATCTCCCGAAAACTTAACTTTTTTGTTTTTTAATGCAAATCATTCGTTCACTTTTCTGAGTACGTATGAATTTTTGTAGATTTTTAAATTCACTCTGAATTTTTCTCTCTTATGTGGCAAAAAATGTGTAGAAAGTCAACAAATTCAAAGTAACTTTACAAATCTGAAAAAAATTCATATGTGCTCAGAAACATAAACGAGTGATTTTTATTTTAAAAAAGTTAGATTTCCGGAAGATTTGTTGAACAATTTTAATTGTCATCAATTTTTTTTTCATAACATTTTCGAATTATTATTGTGCAAAATTAATCTTTTCAGCACCCAATCTCATTAATCTTTTTAATATGTGCGTTTTTTTTTTCACAATTTTATACCATCAAGAAGTGTTTGCAATTCCCTTTCGTCTCACTGAAACTTATACGAAGCGAACTGTTAACACCTCCCTTAAAAAAAAAAAAATAAAAAAATAAATAAATAAATAAAACAATTTACCCAACAAGATAAAATAATTTTATACGCAAAAAGTTAGAATATCAATGCAACGAAAAGGAGCCATTTTTTTGTTATACAAAAATCGCGAGTCTACGAAAGTCCATTGATAATCTTCGGTCCAGGGCCTCGCTATTATCAATCGTCCGAGCTTTCAATTTCAATTGAAAGTCATTAAGCCTCCGGTTATTAACCCTCCCCTAAAAAAAAAAAAAAAAAAAAAGAAAAAAGAAAACAGTCCAAAAATAAAGCCTTTTGCGCCTTGTATGCTGCAGCTCCGGCCAGGTTGAAGAAATCGCGCCCACCTACAAAGCTCTCTACTTGCTACCTCTCTCGAGTATTTTCATTTTTTTTTCTCTTCTCTTCCATCCTCTCATCTCTCCTGTCCGCGCCCTCGGCTATAACTCTCCTGGCCCCGCACCGGCCCCGCACCGGCGGTGCTGATTCTGCTGCTGGCATCGAGCAATTCCAAGAGTGCAGTCTCTCACTCTCAACATCGCGGTCTCATCCGGCACTCGGTCCACAGGCACCCTCAAGACCGGTGTGTCCAAGTGAAAATTAAAGCGCCGCATTATTAAAGCCCGGTCCACATTCCGGGCCGCACGGTTACATGGGCGGCCTGACGGAGAACCGTGCGGCGCTCGTGTGTGTGTGTGTGTGTGTGCGCGCGCGAGGGTTTGGATAGGCAGGCGGCGAAGAAGAGGAACACCTGAGGCCAGCCGACGCCTCGTTCCCTCGACTGCACTCTCGCTGCACTTTTGCGCTACCCCTCAGAAAGCCTCGCGTAAACGCGGACGTGCAGCCGGGCGTTGTGCACTCCTGGGCCGCATCGCCGTTACATAGTTATATTGTGGATCATACACGCGGCTCACGGGGAGGCGAGGAGTGAACTTTTGTTTTCCGGAAAAGCGGACCATCAACTTCCGGCCTTGCACTCGCCCAACTACCAGCGGATAAATTTTTATAACCGTTTTGTTAAAGTGCCCTTTTGCGCGAGCACTTTTCACAAACTTTTCTTGTACGCAAAGATACACGTTTTATTTTTTTTTAAATTTTATTACCAGTTTTTTTTTTTTTTTTTTCAACAGAATGGTTTTTTCAAGTTTAAACAATTGTAAAATTGACGTGCTTGAATCGGATCTTCTTCCTTCGACTTTATTTATTTATTTTTTTTTTAACCGAATGATCAAAAGAAATTCTGTCGAAAGTGTTGTCCAAAAAGCGCTTCGATGGCGCGTATTGCAAATATTTTTTAAACCGGACACTTCACCCGAGCCTCGTACATTTTACAGCACGCTCCGCATTTTTTGCCCGTAAAAGGGTTAAGGACTTTCCGGAGCTGGCGTACACTCGCAGTCGAGCCAAGTTCTTGCCTAGCTCGCCCCTTCCCGCCCTCGTACACGTGTATAGTCTCGACCACCCGGTCGCTTTCGTTTCCCTGTTATTCTTTATTCTTTTCACGTTCTTGTGGCCTTTTTTTTGGTTTTTTTTTTTTTTTTTTTTTTGCGTTCCTCGACGAGCACGGGATCGGACCTACGAGTGTACGTGCGCCGGCAGCGCATTCCCGAGAGGAGAAAAAAATTACGAAAAAAAAAAAGAAAGAGTAGCAGAAAGAAAGCGAGAATTGAAAAGCAGCGGATGCATGAAAGTGTTGCGTAAGAACGAAAAATCGGGCATCGAGAGACCACGCGCGATATTGTCACTCGATATCGCTTTTATTTTATAGCGCAGCGAACTATCGAGCCATTGGGGTTTCCCGTTTAATCCGCCTTATGAGTGTCGCATAAGTATTTTTTGCGCGAAAAAATTGAAAAAAAAAAATGCTAAGAAAAGATTTATAAAAAAAAGTATGTATAATTTTTTGTTTATTAATTTTTTTTCTTAAACATGCACTTTATTATGTCGCATGTGCTCGACGGTAGTGAATATACGCGATGGAATTTGTCGCAATTACCGAAAAAATAAAAATAAAAAGTAAAATAAAAAATAAAAAATTGAAAAAAAAAAATGCTAAGAAAAGATTTATAAGAAAAAGTATGTATAATTTTTGTTTATTAATTTTTTTCTTAAACATGCACTTTATTATATCGCGTGTGCTCGACGGTAGTGAATATACGCGATGGAATTTGTCGCAATTACCGAAAAAATAAAAATAAAAAGTTGCTAAGAAAAAATGTATAAAAAAAAGTACGTAGAATTTTTAATTCTCTCTCAAACATGCACTTTCTTATATCGCGTATGCTCGACGGTAGCGAATATTCGCGATATGAAATTCGTGCCGTTTACCGACAAAAATAAAAAATAAAAAATAAAATCTCGAAAAGACATTAATTGAAAAAAAAAAAAAATGTACGCATAATTCTTTTCTGTTAAATGTGCAAAAAGTTAAATGCAGCACTGGAGTTTCCTGTATGCGGGTGAATCCGAGCCTGTTACCGAAAAAAAAAAAATATGAGAAAACATTTGTAGAAAAAAAAAATGTAGGTCGAATTTTTTTATTTATTTTTGATAAATGTAATTTTTTTTTGATTTTTTTATCGCGTATATTCGACGTTCGGCAACTTGTGCAGCACTAGGTCGTATTAGGTACGTGTCGATTCAATCGCAATGCCGCTCTCCTCTCTTCTCCTCTTTTTTTTTTGTTATCTTCATTTTATATTCCCTACGGAGGTTCGCCTTCTCGGTCGAGTCGGGCGGTCGTTCGGATCGTGCCAAATCGAACGTACGATATTCCTCGGGGCGCGGTTTATATCCCCCGAGCAGTCGTGGTCGTGTGCGACTTACGTAATGCGGGATCGGGAAGGGAGGGGAGCGACGGCAACGGAGAAACGACTAAGACGCGCTTGACCCCGCGATACAATAGCTAAACAAGTGGAGGGCGCTCGCTAAATGGCAGAGTCGCGTAACCGTGAGCTTCTTCTTTAACTTTTTTTTTTTTTTTTTCGTGCTGGTAAAACGCGAACAGTCCAGCGAACGTATACGGAGAAAAAAAAAAAAACATTGGTAATAATAAGAAAAAGAAAATGAAAAAGCCCTTTCCGGTTTGACAATGTAATTTTTTGACCGGAAGTGACGTCACGTCGGGAGTGACGTGTTTCCGGTATGACGCCATTTCCGGTCGAAAAAATGAAGTTTTCGCATCGTTCAGGGGAGTGACAGACTTCAGGTTGAAAAATGAGATTTTTCTAACCGGAAGTGACGTATTTCCGGTCGAAGAATGAGACTTTCAAACCGGAAGTGACGGATTTCCAGTCGAAAAATTAGATTTTTCAAACCGGAAGTAACGGATTTTCGGTCCAAAAGTGAGATTTTCAAACCGGAAGTGACGCATGTCCGGTCGAAAAATAAGATTTTCAGACCGGAAGTGACACATTTCTGCTCGAAAAATAAGATTTTCAAACCGGAAGTGATAGATTTCTGGCCGTGAAATGAGATTTTCACACAGGAAATGACGGATTTCCGGTATATATCCGGAAATATAAACGTCTTCTATAATAAAAAAATCTTTCTAAATTCCATAATCCATAGCAAGGGCGCAAAACCGCCGAGCCACGACGACCCGCCAGTTTCCTATAATGTCAAAGCAGCAGAGATGTCTGCCGCATGTCGATACGTCAATATTACGATAATGAAAAAAAAGGTCCCTGTAAACTTGTCAAATCCATCTCGCTCAAATCGACGCGTCTTTTCTCAAAAACGCCTATTTTCGCATTCGCACAATTCATGGGAACATCAACGGTTATTGCTGATTCTTTACTCTCGTCGTTGTATTCGTCGTCGTAAAATTTTCGAACAGATTTTCAAAACGCTGTTCCGTCATTTTACGCTCTTTTTCACGATCTGTCTCCTCACGTCCCATGGAGAGCCATAAAAATATGTAAATTTTCAATCTCTCTGTACAGGCGACCCTTAGACTTTTCCATTATCCTTTCTCTCCCTCGCCTGCGCCTTCGCTCACCGCCTTCACTCGTAATAAGCTGCAGTGGGGCGAAATGGACCATTGAAAAAAAAAATAATAATAATCGCTGGAGAAGTCCGTTTTTCCCGGAGTTCTGTTTTATGCAGCGCTCTCTCACACATCTGTATTTAAAAAAAAAAAAAAAAATGTTCACCACCCGCGATGCGAGCGTCTCGCGTCGCTGAACGTTGCGCCTCGCCATTTTTTTTGTTATCTCCGTAAGATTTATGTGTCAGCGAGGGGCGTAAAGTTTAACGCGACGGAGATACGGAGAAGATTTATTTCTCTCGCCGTGAGCGACGAGAGAAGAATGTTTGCACCGAACGGTCCGAAGAGAAAAGCTCCGTCAATGTGGTACCGCGTTTTCACTTTTATCGCTCGGCTGCTTCAACCCCTTCGCTCGACGCTCTGGTCGTCACCGTTATGGAATTATGAAATATGAATTCGTCTCTATTTATCTGCCGGCGAAATTGGACGGCGCGTGAAATTGGCCGTGACACGACGGAGTGAAGGCACGTAAATAATCGGAACGCGCGGCCTCTGTTCTCGTCTTCATCTCGCTCTTCGTCGGCCGTCTCCTGCATCGCCGCTCGACGTAAAGGTCAGACAGCTCGGGCTGACCTTCGGATAACGGAATATCGCACGGACCGAGAATAGTTCGGGCTTCGCATCGACAGATTTTTTTTTTTTTTTTTTTTTTTTAATAACTTCCGAGTCCGCAGAGGAGAGCGGGGCAAGGTGGACCATTTTTTAAATAGCTTGCGACCCTGCATGGGAGAGTGGGGCAAAATGGCCCGTTTTTTTTTTTTTTTTGTTTAAATCTCCTTTTGCGAGGTACGCTGACCTTCGGATAACGGAGTATCGCGCAGACCGAGAATAGTTCGGGCCTCGCGGCGATAGGTTTTTTTTTGTTTTTTTCGATAACTTCCGAGTTCGTAGGGGACAGCGGGGCCAAATGGACCATTCGGAAAATAACTTACGAGCCTGTAGAAGAGAATGGGGCAAGATGGACCATTTGCAAAATAACTTAGGAGCTTGTACGGGAGAATGGGGCAAGATGGACCATTTTTTTTTTTTTTTTTAATAACTTATGACCCTGTAGCGGAGAATGGGGCAAGATGGTCATTTTTCAAATAACGTATGACCTTCTAGCGGAGAATGGGGCAAGATGGGGCATTTTTTGAATAACTTATGACCCTATGGGGCGAGAGTGGGGCGAAATGGACAATTTTTTGCTTACTCACAGAGGAAGCTATGTTTTCGTAAAAAAAGCATTTTGCCGTTTTACCCCGACTTGCGCTCCTCGCTATGTATAGAAAGCCTTCGTTGCCTATTTCGGGAATCACCGAGCCGTTTAAGGTGGGAAAATTCTGTCGGTCCATTTTGCCCCAAGGCTCCGTTTTACGCCGATTCGCGCTGCCCGCTGAAATATAGAGTGCATAGAATGTACAGAAATGCTCCGATCTATAGAAAGCGTTTGTTGCCTATTTCGGGAATCCCCGAACCGTTTAAGATGGGCAAACATTTCGTCTCCGAGTTATCCGTCGATACCGTCGATAATTCCATAAATTTTCTACGAATACGTGTTTGTCCCGCTTGCCGTTACGTCGAGGATATTCGCGGGTGGCGAACCTGCAAGGTCGCCCGGAAGATTTGTATCTCGCGCCTCCTCCCACCGATCTATTTTTCACCGCGGAGGCTTTATTCATTCGCGAGCTCGCCCCGAGCCCGCGATACACAACTCTTTTATCTCCGCGAAGCTGTAAATCGCTCGACGTGTCCAATAATCGCCGTCGGAGCCGAACACGCCCCCCCACCTCTCACTGTGTGCACCGCACTACGCCCGGGTTTTTCCCCAACCCGCTCTCCCGATGACCGTAATAAAGTTTAATATCGAATAATATCGAATCTACGTGTGCCGGCCCGGAAAACCGCTGCAGTGCGCGTTTCTCTCTCTCCCCCGACAAGCTCGTTCTATTTTCATACACGACTCTCGCCCACCCTCCGAACCTCGATTTATAACATGAAATTCTCGGCAGTGAAAGCCTGAAAGAATAGTCTGTTGCATAAAATGCGTAACTGTGAACGAGAAGCATTTTTATTTATTTTTTTTATTGGAGGATCTCAAATTTTGTGACTTTTTTTTTTTATGTCGGAAAATTGTTTTTGTCTCGATGAATTGTAAACGCAGCCTTGGAGAGCGTCCTGGAATATTGATATGGACAAGATTCGGACGGACAATTTTCTTTATAGCAGAATCTCCAATTTTTTTTTTCATTTTTCTATGTACCATTTTTTTTTTTTTTTCTTTCTTTATTTTATTAAATTGTAAGTTCTCCAATGAAAAGCCGCTCCGGAAGAGCGGCAGGGATGCAGATTGATTTTTCGAAAGGTTTTTTTTTCTTAGTAGATTTTTTGCCCTTTCCATTGAAACTTTTCCTTTTTACGTGTTACTCCATTACGACGAGGATATCGTCGATTGCGTTAGATAAATTTTTTTTTTTGCATATGTCGCTGATAATAAAGTTATATAAAAGCGAGCTATGCATTTGGCAGAAATTCTTCTACCGATATTCGAGAGGTTTAGGCTTTTTTTTTTTTTTTTTTTTTAATGTATTATTGTAGCCTTTATTTTAGACGAACTGCACCTGGAAACAATAAGCAATTTTATGAAAAAAAAAAGGATGTAGATTGATGTGCAAAAGATTCAAATCCGGATTATTTTTATTTTACGCAAGAATCACCAATTTTTACATTTTTCTATGTCGTCATATTTTCAAAATTTTATTAAATTGTAAATGCTCCATTCAAAAGCGCCCCGGAAGAGCAGCAGCAATGTAGATTGAATTGATGCGGAGAAGATTCAAATGCAGATAATTTTTTTTTTTTTTTTTATAGCAGAATCTCCAATTTTTATATTTTTATAAATCATAAGATACTTTTGTTCCCGAGTGCGCGCTGAAATAATTGCATTGCTTGCGTGCAATACGGGCGTAAAACAGCCTATTATTGACCGATGATCATCATTGACCCGTACGCATGCGAAGTGCTGTTTCATTACGCCCTGGGGAGTAATACTGCTCATTACTCTCTCTCTGGAAGCGTTATTAATCCTGCGGGAGTAATGGTCATTGGCGAATATGGCGATTCCGCGACGCAAGAAATGTGGCTGTTTCAACGAAGTCGGAAAAATTTATTGCACGCTCCATCGGAGGGAGCGAATTTTCACCTCGTGTGATTTGAAACTTCACACTCGACGAAAACCGCACACTTCCCTCCCTTTCAGCACAATCTGCTGTTATTTTATATTAATGTAAATGCAGCCTCCGAAAGTGCTTTTCGTACAGACATTTTTTTTTTTTTTCATTTACCCAAAATCTCCAATTTTACTATTTTTCTACATCACGAAATAACATTAATTTCATTATATTGTAAATGCATCTTTCAGAAGTGGGTCGAATCGTGACAGGGATGCAGATCGATACGGACAAGTTTCCCATCCCGACAGTACTTCCATTTTTTTGTTGTTTTGTTTTATTCAATTATTCTTATCGTTTCCCGCACGCCACCGGGATGTTTTTCCGTCGGTCATTCGACGACGCGCGGCACAGCTGTATCCTGTAATTAACGTAGCCTCCAAGTGGAATAGGATTGGACATACGAGATCTTTTTTTTTTTTTTTTTTTTTCCAAATCTCAAATTTTATTATTTTTCTACATCACAGAACAATGTTTATTTCACTATATCGTAAATGCACTTTTTCATTTTCTATGTTATTTTGAATTTAATTTAATTTTCATTTTTCAATATTCTCAATGAAAATCTCCAATTTTAATATTTTTCTACATCACAAAACAATGTCAATTTCACTATAATATAAATGCTCTTTTTTCTTATTTTCAAGTGTATTTTGTATTCTATTTTCATTTTTATATTTCAATTATCGTTATCGTTTCCTGCACGCCACGGGCTCGTTTTTCCGTCGGTCATTAACGTACGCTCCAAGTGGAATAGGATTGGACATAGGAGATCATTTTTTTTTGTTTTTTTTCCAAATCTCAAATTTTATTATTTTTCTACATCACAGAACAATCTTAATTTCACTATATCGTAAATGCACTTTTTCATTTTCTATGTTATTTTGAATTTAATTTAATTTTCATTTTTCAATATTCTCAATGAAAATCTCCAATTTTAATATTTTTCTACATCACAAAACAATGTCAATTTCACTATAATATAAATGCTCTTTTTTTAATTTTCAAGTGTATTTTGTATTCTATTTTCATTTTTATATTTCAATTATCGTTATCGTTTCCTGCACGCCACGGGCTCGTTTTTCCGTCGGTCATTAACGTACGCTCCAAGTGGAATAGGATTGGACATACGAGATCATTTTTTTTTGTTTTTTTCCAAATCTCAAATTTTATTATTTTTCTACATCACAAAAAAAAAAAATGTCAATATATTGTAAATGCACTTTTTCACTTTCAATGTTATTTCGTATTTTATTTTCACTTTTACATTTCAATCATCGTTATCGTTTCCTGCACGCCACGGGGTTGTTTTTCCGTCGGTCATTCGACGCCGCGCTTCATAACTGTATCCCGTAATTAAGGGAGTCTCCAAGTGAGATAGGATTGGACGTAAGAGATTTTTTTTTTTTTTCATTCAAAATCTCAAATTTCATTATTTTTCTACATCACAAAAAAATGTTAATTTCACTATATCGTCAATGCACTTTATCATTTTCAAAGTTATTTTCTATTTTATTTTCAAGTATACTTTGTATTGTATTTTCATTTTTATTTTTCAATTATCGTTATCGTTTGCTGCACGACGCGGGGTTGTTTTTCCGTCGGTCATTCGACGCCGCGCTTCATAACTGTATCCCGTAATTAAGGGAGGCTCCGAGGGGGGAGGATTGGAAAGAAGAGACTATCAACGATCGTTAATCGACTCGACCTCGATCCCCGGCCGGTGGTGGGCGGGGGGGAGGGGGTGTTTGGAGCCCGAGCGACTCCACCCTCGTTCCTCCCCGCCCCTTTGACAATTACAGCCGATAAACAAGAGCGATTAAGGTAGCGATGCGGTAACGCAAGCTCGCACGTGGACGTCATTTTCGCGACCCCTTTAACGGGCGCGCGCGCGCGCGCAGATAACACGATCAATTCGTCTTAATTATCGCTCAACGTGACGCCCACTGTTGAATCGAGCGAGACTCGTCAACGGGCGAAGACACTCGCCAAAATCACGCGCAGCTCGGCCACTTTGCAGTCGACGCAGCTTTTGTCCGCTCGGAAAAATTTCACCCAAAAAAAAAAGGACATCGAGAGGTCAAAAGAATTTTTCCTTTATCGAAACTCCGCTCGTGTTTCCGAGCGAGTTCCCGTTCGAGAGCGCGCATGCGACGCTCCTCGGCGTAAACCCAGGAAATTAGATCGTCGGAATAAAACGTGAAGCTGTCGAAGCGAGAGGCTTCGCTCTCGCGTTCTCGGACAAGGAGTGCCGCAGGAAGTCGAGCGAATTTCCTGCTAAAATCGAGGATTCGAGAGGTTAGCGCCGACTCTGTCGCCTCCCGGTACTCTCGCTCTCGCCGCAAAGGACTCTTCCTTTGGCTCGTTCGATTGTTCTCAGGATACAAGTCGCTTACTCGGACCACTTGCCGCGAATCCTCCTTCGCTTCATCGGACATCGGCATTTCCGGCACTATCATTGTTGTTACTATCTATTTATTTGTCTATTTTATTCACGTGACAATTCTCGTTTTACATTAAAAATTCAGATAGTGTAATAACAGTACAAACAGAAAAATTATTTATTTGACGGCCTAATAATTTATTTGGTTTAAGTAAAATATTTTTATTTGATTTAAATGAATATTTATTTAAATGATATATATTTAAATAAATCTATTTGATTGACCTAGAAAAATAATTTATTTGACGGCCACTGTTCAATTTGTTTAAGTATAATATTTATTTGATTTAATTAAATATTTATTTGAATCAAATAAATATATTTTACTTGAGGCAAATAAACGGTGGCCTTCAAAGAAATTATTTTTTCTGGGTGTACGGGGATAAAGTTGAAATTAATTATGATATTGATTTTGTACAGTCGTAGAGAACTCGTGCAGAGAGCGCGTCTCGTATACGTCTCATTAATTATTGTTATTATTAATTATCTATTATTAATTATTATTATTTTCTTATTTTATAATTTACACATTATAACATACATTTATTATAATGCCGCACACTTCGGTACTTGCTTCGTGTGGATATCTCTTGAAATTAATCGTAGCCCGGGACAATTTTATAAAAGTAATGTTTTTTTTTTTTTTTTTTTTGGAACATCTCAAAACCGCCTCGCTCGAAGTGTGTCAAGAAACTAGACTCTTCGTCGCTCTCCAAACAAACATTTCACAACAGTCCGTAGCAACGTTCGCTAAACAATATATAGAACATTTAAATTATTATAAATTTAAAAAAGTTGCAAGAGCGAACGCGCACATAAATGTTTTGAGGAATAAAAAATTCCGTCCAAAAAAAAAAAAAAAAAAAAACCCATCTTGATGAAATATTCATCAAACATTGGCAACTTACGAACGTCTTGTGTGAAATTTCAACTCGTTCGCTCGAGGCACTTTTGATACACATTCGGACATTTTTTTTTTCTAAAGGTGATTTTTCGATGTTTTCGAACATTCCGAACACGTTTTCATTAAAACCTCAAGACATATAGTTTTTTTTTTTTTTTTTTTTAACCAAAAATGACTTAATTTTTCGATGGTACCAGCGTGAACCACTTGCAGCCGTGGTATTCAAGGTTCAGCTCAAAATTTCTGACCTTGTCGCCAGTCTGAGAACCAAAAAAAAAAAAAAAAACAGAAAAAAAAAGTGAGCCGCGCATTAAAGAAGACCGGAAGTCGTCTCCGGAGGGAAGTTGGTCGGCCGAGTATAATCCGGGGACGCGTTAGATTACGCAAGGCTACGTGACGCGGCCGCCAAAGGGCCCCTGAGAGACCCCGAGAGACATTCTATTTATTTTTATCATTTTACTCCCCCAAGCTCAGACCGAATAATCCGGCCCTCAGCCTAGAGCATTAAAATAAAAGGAAAGGAAAAACCTTTTCATTCCCCCCCCGGAGACGAGATCGCGGAGGAAGAGTTTCCGTGATAGAGGAATAAAAAGGGTTTCGTCGCAATGGCCGAAGGTGAATCGGGGCCATATCGGGCGAGGAATGGCGGTATTGTAAGGGATGAATGAACGCTCGCGAGAGTGCTCATGCCGGCTCGAAGGGGCGAGAGGGTTGGCCTAGAGTGGGCGAGTTGATTAACGACGTCGACCCACAATTTGCTTGAGTTTGCGCTGGTCCCGTCGACGCCCGGCGTACCCGTGCTTCCTGCATCCCTAATTACTTGAATCATGTTTGCCGGAGCTTCCATTATGCACTATGGGCTTCATCGTATTCCCTTATTCGGGGGGGGGGGGGGGGGGGGGTGGGATGTTTCCCCCTCACACTTAAAACCCCCATTGAAATTCGAGGTCGGATCCGGCACCGGTGAGAGCGACGCCCGGACGGATGGGGCGAAAGCACTCGTGCGTTAAACTCGCTACAAGTCGATTTGCGACCCTTTTCACTTGATTTGAGGAACGATAACAAAAAACGCGAAATTCGGTGAGCCGATTAATTTCAACTGGGAAATTGAGTGAAGCCCAGACTCGCTATGTGTGATATATTTGATATATTTGATATATTTGATATATTTGATATATTTGATATATTTGATATATTTGATATATTTGATATATTTGATATATTTGATATATTTGATATATTTGATATATTTGATATATTTGATATATTTGATATATTTGATATATTTGATATATTTGATATATTTGATATATTTGATATATTTGATATATTTGATATATTTGATATATTTGATATATTTAATATATTTGATATATTTGATATATTTGATATATTTGATTTATTTGATTTATTTGATTTATTTGATATATTTGATATATTTGATTTATTTCATATATTTGAGGCGAAAATAATCACAAATATCAAATTGTAAAAAAAAAAAAATTAAATGCCATGTACGCAAAAGAATTCTTGATTGTACTATTGTACAATTTGAATGTACTATTGCACGCAAACGAAAGTTAAATATATACAATTACTACTAAAACTGAAATTTAATTAGAAAAAATAAAATTGCGATTTCATTGACTTTTACGAAGTATTTTCGTAAGTACTTAAAAGAAGTACTTATCAATGCATTATTAACTACAAAAAGTATTTGGTATTTAAAATATAAACAGTGCTTTATTTTCTGTATTTTATGGTATTTGGCGCAATCCTGATATATTTAATATATTAAAAATATTAAATATATTCGACTCTTGCGATCAGCGAATGCATTAAAATCCATTGAAAGTCGTGCCTCGAGAAAGCGACCAGCCGGACAGATTGGGCGAAACGACTCGTGCGTTAACTCGCTACATATTTGCAACCAAATATACAACCAAAACGGTCGTCCGGCCGGGGAAACGAGATTAAACAACGACGATCGAGAGCCAAACTTTTTTCCACGACCGCCCGCCCGAACCTCGTTTCACTCAAATTGCGGAGCGGACGACGAGAAGCGCGAATTATGCTTCAATTAATTTAACCTCGGAATTTAACCGAAGCCCGAACTCGCCGGTTTACAAATTTCATATATTTGACTCTTTTGCGATCGGCGAATTCATTAATCGCCCTCGGAATTTGTGCCGCGTCGCCCGTGCGATATTCACAGCTCGTGCTTGAAACAAACACACACACACATACACACACACACATGGCTTCGAAATTTGTCGTATCGCCGCGCGGCCACCGCGATTATTCGATTATATTTCAATTGAATTTTAGCGACTCGAGGATGATACGATATATAATATATAAATATATATATATATATATATACATATATTACTTACTGTGCACACCGGCGTATCCGATAACAAAGTTCTAATTAAGCTTTCGATGGAATTCTAATTGACGCTGGCTATACGAAGCGTGAAGTCGTTTTCACGAAAAAAAAAAGAAAACAAAAAAGCGAATGAAACTTATATTTAATTTTGCTTTTAATATGCAAATCATAAAAACAATTATCATTTTTCTTTCTATACACGGCGATTTCACATTTCACATTTCACACATATCAAATAATTGCAGTATTAATTATAAATGGCTATATACAATTATTACTATTATCAATACAAACAATTAATTATTTACTATGACAATAATAACAATAATTATTATTATTTTTCATATATATTATATAGCGAACGTTGGAACGTATTCGTTTAGCGAATAATCGTTACCGAGGCCTTAAAAAAAAAAATAAAATAAAAAAAAAGTTCGTTCGACAATTCTCACGGGCCATCGAGAAGTCGAGAGCTTCGCGGCGCTCCCTTTCACAACGATTGGCACATATTAAACAATTACAGTATTATTATAATAATTGATTTTATATTTTTAATTATTGGCGATAATTATTATTATTATTATTATTATTATTATTATTATTATTATTATTATTATTATTATTATTATTATAATTATTATTATTAATGTATATGTATTATATAACGATTGTTGGAGCGAAGCGTACTCGTTTGGCGAAGAATCGTTGCCGAGGCTGAAAAAAAAGGAAAAAAGCTCGTTCGACAGTTCTCTCGGGCCATCGAGAGTTCGAGAGGTTCGCGCCGCTCCCAGCTACAGGCGAAAGAGAGAGAGAGAGAGAGCTAGAGATTTTGTCAATCGAACCTCCGATTTCTATACATCGTGCTGGCACTCGTTCGCGCACCAATCGGGATTCGGGGTTAACCACGTCACGGAGTTTGCCGAGCAATTATCGCGAGTGCACCAGCTCCAATGTGCATGCACTCGCGATCCCTCTGAAATCTCCGAAGTGCTCCGCTGCAGTCCGCGTTACACAACAATCGCGCCCTGTTCGCATTCGCCCTCGCTATTTATCCGAGTGTGAAGCATCACCGCGACACTCGCGAGCGACTCTGCGTGTCCCCATTGAAAATTAATCGCGTATAGCGTAAATCAATCGCGAGGTCAAACCTCGAATATTTAGCTTTGCGCGGATGCAAAAAAAATAAAATAAAAAAAAAACAAATAGAAATCAATAAAAATAACATACGTTTGTAGATTCGAAAAACATTCAACGTGTCTCGTTTGATTAACGCTGTGTCTGTTCATACGGTTACACGCTGGATTCGCGGCGGATTCGTGTTCGGCGGAAATAAATACGTCGATATATGTGGCAGTTCATTTTAAAAAAAGAAAAAAAAAATTCGTAAAAAAATTGACAGTCCTGTCGAGTCCATTTTTCGCGTTTTTCAACGTCCTCGTATGGCACGATAAAACGCTTCCAAAACATCGGGCAGGATTCTATCCTGTGTATTTTTTCCCGTAAAACACGATGGACAGGTCGGATTTTTTTCTAGCTCTATTGGGAGCCGAGATATCGATGTTTGAAAATCACGAAAAACGACGATTTCTCAAAAGTGTCTAAAAAAAATAGAAAAATCGTTGTTCGCTCGAATTTTTTTTTTTTTATTCGAGCCTATATTCGACGTATTTTTTCCCGCTGATCACGAATATAACAGTTATTTTACTCCCAGCCCAATATTTTCCACTTAAATCCCAAAAATACGATCTTTCGTCCATATAATCGAGACTTTCAATGCCTCACTGTACGTTAGCCCGAAAGCGTGCGAGAGGACGTCAAAGTGCCGCTCTACTCAAAAAAGCTTTTCCATCCCATTTGCTTAAAAAAAAAAAAAATTGTAAAATCAAAAACAAAACTCTTAAAAAAAAAAAAATGATCTGGCTCTTCGGTAAAGAATGAATTTCTCATCGCCGCGAAGCCTATCACAAAAAACTCCCCAAACCGATCCCTCTCCAGCGCCGCCCGATTTCCCAAAAAAAAAAAAAAAAAAAAAAGAAATCAAAAGATTGAAAAGCAAGATACGTGCCGAGCTCAGCGCCTCGTGCCCATAAGGTACATAATAAAGGAATAAAAAAAAAAAAGTCGCCTCGAAGCGCGAGGTGGGACGGCAAGTGCCGGTGTATCGGGCCCACGTGCTGACTCGCGAAATTTTAAGTCTCCGTTCACCGATTCGCTAACACTACCCTTCGACCTCCGATGCTCAACCCCGTCCGAGCGGCACGTGTCTGTGTGGCCGCCTCTCTCCCCTCGTGCTGGTGTCTTCCACCCCGGTGCTCCAATTCGTTTCAAACAGATCGAACGATCGATACGCTCTTCCTGCCGCTCTTCTGTTCTGCTCTTCGTCGTCGTCGTCGTCGTCGCAGTCGCGGGTGTATCGAGTGCTTCGGAGAAGGGAGGAAGAGGAAGAGTCGACACTGGGCCGAGCCTCGGTGAGGGGTTGGAGGGGCGAAGGGGTTGGGGTTTGATGGGGTTGGGGAGGAGTGCGCGTGCCACTTCCAGGAGCGGATAATTGAAAGGCCGAGAGGAACGAGTAGGACGAGACAAGGGTAGGAAAGTTGGTCGGATATCGCATGGGCGAGAGAGCGGCTTAACGTTTAACACGTAGAAGACGGGGATGTTGAGAGAATCGGGAGAAGCGGCGCTGCGATCGGGTGGGCGGTGGGTTGGGGGAAGCGAGAGGTTCGTCGGCGCGGCTGAGAAGTTATGAGGCAGGCCGGAGGATCTGTGACGGAGCGGGGAATCGGTCTGATTACCGATGGGAGTGGAAAAGGCTGGGGATTCAATTGCCGGAAGGTTTGACTCACATTTCGGTATACTGGGTAATTAAGATGCGGAGGGAGAAGCGCGACTTAATCGGCTTGTCGGGAAGTCCGCGAGTAATGGAGCGAAGGTGATGAATGCGAAGAGGTTGGTAATGTCATTGATTTGCTTGGGAAGCGCGGCGGTCCATATTCTGACGCTTCTGCGGTTGATCGTCTCGATGCACCGTTGAGCGACGCATTCTCGGTTTTTATCATTGATAACGTTGGTATATCAGTGATGACGTCGTTGGTGCATCGTTGATAACATTGTCGGTGCATGGTTGATAACATCGTTGGTACATCAATGATAACATCATTGGTGCATCATTGATAACATCACTGGTACATCAGTGATAACATCATTGGTATATCAGTGATAACATCGTTGGTGTATTAGTGATAACATCATTGGTGCATCGTCGATAATATCATTGGTATATCAGTGATAACATCATTGGTGCATCATCGATAACATCATTGGTACATCACTGATAACATCGTTAGTACATCAGTGATAACATCATTGGTGCATCATTGATAACATCATTGGTACATCAGTGATAACATCATTGGTACATCAGTGATATCATCATTGGTACATCAGTGATAACATCATTGATACATCATCGATAACATCATTGATCCATCATTAGTGCTTCATCGATTTGGGTGGAAAACGAGACGGTTCATATTTATCCACTTGTGCGCTTAATCGTCTCGATGCCCGTTCGAGCTACATATACTCGTTTATCATAATTGTATATCATTGACATATCATTGGTACATCATTAATTTGCGTGGAAATCGAAGTGGTTCACATTCACCCAATTTACTTCCAAATTTCCCATTTGGAAGTTTATCCTAATAGATTGCCAAGGGTGAAACACGCGAGCATATTCCCCTATGCAGTCTCTCTGCGTAAGATACAAGGGGGACTGTCGGTGTAAACTCGAATTTCCGCTCGGCTAATCGCAGCCGCGACTTTCCCATCGAATAAATCGTGAGCTAGCGTGGCCCAACCGCGCGAGAGGCAATGGCGGTAGAAGCCACACGAGGAAAAGGGGGTTGAGCCGAGCAGGCTTTGAGACCGGGCGAGAACGGCGGTTTCTTTGCGAAAGAGGAAGAAACACGGTGAGGAGAGAAACCACAGAGAGATCCGGAGACGGAGAGCCCGGCAGTATATGCGTGGTTCTTCCGTCTCGATGCTTTATGCAAAGTCGAGCGCATGACGTTCCGTCGGGAAAGTCGAGCAAGCCACGGAGGGAATAGCGCGAGGAGCGAAAGGGAAGCCACTGGGACGCAAAGTCGAAAGACAGTACAGTCAAGTGTGAGTAGAAGCAACGAGATCAATGCCAATCCATCCGGTGACTTTCCCAAGCGGCCAAAAACCACGATCCAACCGGATGTCTTCCCAGCCACCGCAGCCTGGTTCCCAGTGGTTCAGAATCCCCGGATCATCGCACACCGCTTCCAGAAAAAGGCGCGAAAAAGCCTGAAGACAGTCTAGCCAAGCGTGAGTAGAAGTAACGCGATCAACGCCAATCCACCCGGTGACTTTCCCAGACGGCTAAAAACCGCTGATCCAACCGTACGTCTTCCCAGCCACCACAGCCTCGTTCCCAGCGGTCCAGAATCCCCGACTCATGGCACACCGCATCCAGAAAAAGCTGCCCCAATCCGTCCAGTCCACGGGGTCGACATTCCTCGTTCCTCGCCGACGTGGCGCCCGGAAGTTCCTAGCTTTTCCCTAAATCTTCCGCGAAAGTAGTGCAGGTCACTCCATGATCAGACGTGGCGCTCCCAGCTTTCCCATTCCAGCCCGCCGAAAATTCGCCATATCCCGGTTCCCACCCATCGCGCCAAAGTTCCAAAGCCCCACGAGTTATGAACACACTCGCACGTGCACACTGGATGCGCTCAGCGAGCTCTCGAGGCTCGGCGAAGCCTCCGCGCGCACACACGAGCGCACCCAGCAAGCGTACCTACGAGAGCTCAGTGCTTGTGTGTTCACCCGCTCTGCCGGGAAGACCCACCGACCCAGTTTTGTCCTTACCTACCGCCGCCTTATACAGACGTTGCCGCTACTATTGCCATTACCACACCACCAGCGAGGAACTGGCAGCCACCCTCGGCGGTAGCCACCGCGTCTCCGCATCTCCGCCACCCTCTCGATTCCCCCGTAGTATTTCTCTTTCCACCCTCGGCATTGTCGACTCCCTCGGGTCTTGTCTCACTTGGCCACCCTTGCAGTTTCTCCCGGCCGCCTTCCACCGCCCCCCTCGCCATCCGGCCGACGTTGGCCTCGACTTTCCACTCGGCTTCGCGCGGTCACCAACACCCCGCCCCGATAATCCCCCCACCCTCCCCCGATTGTTGGGGATAAGTGTGTGTACGCCGTGGCTGACTATACTCGCTCGTATCACTGTATCATCCCCTTCGGCTTTGGAGCCGCTACGGCGATTCTTATACCGCTGCGAATGATGTATTATTCAATTATTGCCCTCTCTTTCGACTGTATTAAGTTTGTAGAATCGTTTTTGGGAAGGCATTGAGATATTTGCCGACGATATGTGATAAGGCGGGACGCACGGAGAAGCGTAACTGAAGAGACGTTGGTTGGTTTTTGTGTGTCGGAGGGATGACGAGTGTGATGCGGTAGGGCGGCGAGCCAAAGAAATGGCGGCTGGCACTGTGCAGCTCCTCGGGGGAGAGGCGGATACTGACCAATGGACGCCATGCAACGGGGCAAAATGGACCAGGTTTTTTTTTTAAACTTTTAGCGGGTTGTTCGAAAAAAAGTCTCGTCTCAAGTTATCCGTCTTGACGCAGCGTCCCCTAATAGAGCTAGGGGAGAGTGGGGCGAAACGGATCACTTGGGAAGCGAGTTTTATTCAGTTTGGACGAGCAGAAAAGATTGATTCCAAGGTGTCGAGTCTCTCGGCTATTCACAGTCCTTCTCACAACTGGGGCAAAAATTGACTACTTTTTAAACGATTTTTCATCGAGTCGTTTAGAGGAGTCTCGTTTCTGGTGGTCCATTTTGCCCCGCTCTCCGTCAACAGCTCCTCCGCTCTGACTTCAAACAATCCACCTATAGCGACAGTCACACAGCCATTGACAGTCGTTCTCCCGTCCGCATTTCCACCGGAAACTTTTCCGCTCGTTCTCCCATCCGAATTCCCGAGGCTGTCGCTCAGGATTCGCTCGGTGGAACGTGATACGAAACGCAATGCGACCCGACGCTCGGACTGGAACTACCTCCGGGCTCCCGTCGATGACACACCAGCTCGCGAGAGTTTTGTCGCATCCGAGATTTGATCCGTGACACGGCGATGCGATCGGGTCGCATCGCGGATACCGGAGCGCATCTCCGAATACGAAGAGACACGTGTCGAGGCTGCGTTCGCTCGTGAGTGTCGAGGACGCTCTTTCGCAGTCGACCGAACACCGAAGATTAGACAAAGTTGACTCGACTCGATTGGCTCGTCGGAACTGCTCACCCGCGAATGCTTCATCGACGAAGTTATAACTCCAAGGAACGCACGGAAGTTCCAGCTCCGGCGAATCGCAACGGAAACCCAATAGCCAACGGCTTCCATTTCCTGTTCTCCACTGCGACCAACTATCGTATAAGTAAACGGACGATGCTCATGCTCCGCAGGTATCGGGTACCTAAAGAGAGCTCTCTCGGCACATACTGCGCTATATACCAAATTACAGCCTTTATATATGTATATATAGATATACTTATGGGGCACTTCACGTCAAATCAAGAGCCCATGTGCCTCGATCAGGTCGATTTTGCTTCCTCATGGAGGAAGCTTTGATATTGATTGATTTATTTATTTATTTATTTATTTATTTATTTATTTACGGGACGAATCCTTTTACAATTGTCATTTTTACAGTTCAAAATAACAATACAAATATCAACCAAAAATAGATAGTGTGTAAACATAATAATAATCTCTTTATCTATTTATATATTCATCGCTTCATTCGTTCATTTATTTCCATTTATGTTGAAAAAAAAAAAAATACAGATTTTTTTATTATATTTTTATTACCGACCTATGAGAGTCTCGAAATTTTTTTCAGATTTTTTTTAACCACCAGTGACATTTTTTTTATCCTCGAAAAATCAAGTCCGATAAGGCTTTTCTTAAACGTTTTGAAAGTCTAAAAAAAAATGCACACTGATTGTATGACTTGAAACGCGATTTTTAAGCATCACATGATAATGGGATTTCTATATGTACTTGTTGTTTTTTAATCGGTTATAACTTTCTCAAATATCAGTGAGTTTCAACTTTTTTTTTCTGAAGTTTATAAAAATACTAGAAGAGCCGAATGCAATTGATATCATTTAACCCCTTCACCGTAAGGGTCTTTATAGTGGCCAAAACTATAGAGAAATTCATTTCTCTAAGAGTGAAGGGATTAAACAAAAAAAAATAAAGAAATAGTAAATATTGAATCAATTGTGATCCCATTATGTTTGGTTCTTAATAATCATACTTTAAATCATAGAATTCATTTAAATTTCTGTGTTTTTTTTCAGATTTTTTTTAAACCAGCTTTTTCGGAATTGGTTTCTCGAGGATTAAAAAATGTCGCTGGTGGTAAAAAAAAAACAGAAAGAAATCCCCAGACCCTTAAAGCTCGCTAACGACATCATGCTAAAAAAATGAATAAAATCGACGTCAGTAATGGAAATGGACTGCGGATTTGACGTGGAATGCTTCACGTACAGTGTATATATATAATATATATATATATGTGTGTATATATATACATATATATACATACGTGTGTAGAATATAGGTAGATAGTGGATTGCACAGAAGTACTTACTGGTGCAGTGTAAAGGGAGCGGTGCAATAACGATCCGAAGTTGCGTGAAAGTTGGCTCGTTATTTTTCGCAACGGAGAACGCTCGCACACTTTGCGAGATTGGGAGAAACGTCGAGGAGCCGGTTGAGTGGGCTTGTAAGGGGATGTACCGAGCGGGCCCGGAGGGTATGAACCGCCATCGGGAGAGATATTCATTCTCATGACTACCAAGTAGACGGTAAGAAACGGCCGCCCGAGAACCGGAAGACGACGTCGCTGAGCTTCGTGACGCAACGTGGATTACACGAACGAAGCCCACGGTCTTCATTTTTGCGACGCAGAATTTAAAGATAAATAAAAATGTATTCTCTCAGCGTTCCGCGCGAGTTACGGATGCGTCGGCGAGAAACATTATGTCGCTGCCGGTGAACGACGATAAAAACAAGATGGCGCGATCGCAGACGGTCGGAACGTCGCGAGAAGACTTTTTTTTATTTATTTATTTTTTTTTTATTGTCGTCCTAGTGCAGTCGGATATTCTTGGTAATTGCGCGACGAAGATAAATCCTACTTCGTCCGAGACAGACGGGAAGATTCTCGGACGGGGATTTTATTTGAAGGATTGAAAAATGGGGAGAAAGAGCCATTGAGATAAGAGCTAGTAGTGAAGGTCCGCGTCGTGTCAGACGCAGACGCGTCTCGAGTACGCCGTTCTTGTCGGGTTAGTTTTTAGTTTCATTTATTTGTTTTGTCTTTTTTTTTTTATTTTTTTCTTGAGGGTTACGAACAGGCTTTTCTGTGAGGAAAACTTTGTGCCGAGGATTCTAGGGTTTTTGTCGTCGGCTCGGAAGTTGCGCGACGCGATGCTCGTGTTCGAGGTCACGTAAGATCCGCTGTCACGAGTGGAAGTCTCTTTAATCGGAACTGCGACTGAAAATGTTCCACAGCCGATCACACCCGGATGAATCTCAGGATCGAACCCGCATATCGTTGAATAACTGCTCCACCCTTGGTAGCAATGTGGACCACCGATAAATGGCTGAATAGTGGCTTGGATAAACTGTGGTCTGTGCTTGGGAACAGTTTTTTTTTTTTTTAGAATTTTTTGAATTTTTATCGCAAACGTCGTTCGGTGGTCCATCGTACCTGTAATTTTTACGAATTTTTGTAATAATAAGCGGGGGAGGGGGCGGGGTGATATGGACCATCAATACGTTGCTCGGGCTGACTGGGATAAATTGTGATCTGTGCTCGGGAACCATTTCAGAATTTTTGATCACAGACGACATTCGGTGGTCCATCTTACCTGGAATTTTTAAAATCATTTTTGCAATAATAAGCGGGGAGGGTAGGGGGTAATATGGACCACCGATAAATTGGCTCGAAGAGGCTTGGATAAACTTTGGTCGGTGCCCATGTGCAGTTTTAGAATTTTTAATCACAGACGACATTCGGTGGTCCATCTTACCTGTAATTTTTTATTAATTTTTGCAATTGTAAGCGGGGAGGGTAGGGGGGGGGGGGTAATATGGACCACCGATAATTGGCTCGGAGAGGCTTGGATGAACTGTGGTCTGTGCTCGTGTACAGTTTGAAAGTTTTTTTTTTTTTATCACAGACGTTGTTCGGTGGTCCATTTTACCTGTAATTTTTTAATTAATTTTCGTAATAATAAGCGGGGAGGATGGGGGGTAATATGGACCACCGATAAATTGGCTCGGAGAGGCTTGAATAAACTGTGGTGTCTGTGCTCGTGTACAGTTTGAAAGTTTTTTTTGCACAGACGCCGTTCGGTGGTCCATCTTATCTGTGAACTTTCATGCATTTTTATAATATAAAAACTAAAGAGTGCTGATCTACCGGTGAATGTGCACAAACCCCTGCACTACCTCAGTGATATGAAAAACTGTGATATGCTGCGTGCACAGGAATAAATTGTGGTACATAGAGCGTACCGGTCGGGACGGATGAACTGAATAACCTCCTTGGAATGTTAATTATAGGGTGCTAATTATTCTATCTCACATCAAATCGGCTTTAATTAATGAATAGACTTATAATACAACTTGTATTTTTTGCAAAAGGCTTTTTCCCGTTGATTCAAATAAATAAATAAATAAACCAGTGGGAGGAGGGTTAATATGGAGCATCAACAAATGGCTCGGGGAAGCTCGGATAAACTGTGATCTAACAGATCACAGTTTATTCGAAAAATGAAGAGGAGAATGAAATTAATTAATGAAAAAAAATTCTGCATCTGTAGTTTCAGAATTTCTAATTAAGTAATTTCATTTTTTTTTTTCGTCAGACTTATTCGCACAGGATTTTCCGCGAGAAAAAAAATCTGATCCGACGATTCCAAGGTTTTTCTTCCCGGCTCGGCACATGCGCGACGCAGTGCTCGTATTCGCGGTCACGTAACGTCGCGCGAATGGAGAACTCTCTTTCATAAGAATTCCGACCGAAAATATTCCGCAACCGATTACCCGGATAAATCTCAGGATCGAACCGGAAATCGTTGAATAACCGGTCGACACTTCCGGGATGCGAAATTTCGCTGAAATTGGAAAATATTTTTCGCCTTCGCTCGCTGTCGCGTCGTGTACCGGGGCGGCTATATAAGCCCATCGATCGCCAGCGCGGGCCCGACACCTTGCATTTTTATCGTAAGCCAAATCCCATTTTCCGCTCGATGATAACACCCTTGGATGCCCCGCGAAATTACGCCACGAACGATATATCATTCGCTCGCCTTCCCTCCGCTCGGAAAATACGTCGCGAGCCCGGAAGCCTCGAGTTACTCCGAAAAGCTCTTCTCGTCTCACAGCCGAGCCGAGGAAAAAAATTTTAGCGTCGCGGATGAGCAGTTGCAACGCATCTGGCGCAGCGACACATATGCTTCGTGACTTTATTTCTTTTCCACAAAACGCTTTTTACCTCGTGACAAAGTACACAAGCCTATATGTATACAATATTTATATACTCATATATATTTGTTTCCTCATATATATTATCTTCTAATATATATTTTGAAAAACTGTGGATTTGTTTGTCTGTTTGTCCGTCCTGTCTAAGATCCCGGAGTGGCTAAATTTCCAGAGTGACTAAATTCCCAGAGTTGTTAAAGTCCAGGAGTGGCTAAATTCCCGGAGTGGCTAAATTCCCGGAGTGGCTAAATTCCCGGAGTGGCTAAATTCCCGGAGTGGCTAAGTTCCCGGAGTGGCTAAATTCCCGGAGTGGCTAAGTTCCCGGAGTGGCTAAATTCCCGGAGTGGCTAAATTTTCGGAGTGGCTAAATTCCCGGAGTGGCTAAATTTCCGGAGTGACTAAATTCCCGGAGTGGCTAAAGTCCCGGAGTGGCTAAAGTCCCGGAGTGGCTAAATTCCCGGAGTGGCTAAATTCCCGGAGTGGCTACAGTTCCGGAGTTGCTAGAGTCCCGGAGTGGTTAAAGTCCCAGAGCGACTAAAGTCCTGGAGTGACTAAAGTGCCGGAGTGCATCCACTCCGACACTCACGAATTTCGTACTGTAAATATAAATAACCACTGTGTGTGATTATTTCGTAAGGCAATACGAGCGTACAGTTCGAATTGCCTGATCTTTAAACATAAAGGCATAATCAAGAACTTTATCAATGTTAGATCGAAGTAGGGAAACTCAAGATTTATGGATATGTACAGGCAGGAGTGAATTTTTTTTCATTTGTGTTTATAACAGTCCGTTTTGCCGCAGACTTTTTTTTCTTGTGAAAATGTCAATGTTTCGTTGACAAACGATAAATTACACATTTTCCTTAGCGGACCGTTTTGCCCCGGTCTCCTCTGCTTGTATACTTACATATATGTTAATTTATGTATACATTACATATGTATGTATATAGATATATATATGTGTGTGTGTGTTGAGGATTGAATTGCCACGCCCGCAGCATTCGAATTGCTCCGTTCTCGCCACGTCTCGCACCCGGTTCGTTCAGTCTGTTTTTTTTTTCCCCCGTGTAACTTTTTTCCTCCCGTGCTTGCAGAGCGCGCGGAAATGAGAGTTTCATTCGCGCAGCCTCTCGGCTATTCGTGCTACGTGCGAGTACAGTGTCTCTCGCTGATATCCACGCAAGATTTTTATTTTTACATCGTCGCCGCGGCTCGACGAGAGTGCTCGATGCATGAAAATCAGCGCTCCGCTTCTTCACTCGTGATATTTTTTTTTTTTTTTTTTTTTTTTTATACGCGCATCGCGTATACGAGATAAATTTGTCGACTTTGAAGAATCTTGTTAAGCCCCTCGTCAATTAATTCCACTTCACAGAGAATAATTTTTTATTTTTATTTTTAAATTCCTCCTTAACGACGAAATGCTGGAATAGTGGACACGATCTCGATGACGAAACGAATTCATGCACGGTAAATCAGGTGAAACACTATAACAGGCAACGACGCTTCGTGTCCACGAATGTCCATAATTTCTTTTTTTTTTTTTTCTTGGTAATTTTGGAAAATAAAATTTCAGGACAAACAATTTATTGAAATCCTTTTTTTAATTGTTCGCCAAACTCGGCAAATTCCGAAAGTTCGACCGACAAACCAGCCGTTGTAGTTTCATCAACGGGACTTTTCTACCTCATATTCTATTTCGCTCATAGATCATTCCCATTATAATAGCAAACGTTTCAGGACAAAAAAAAATGTCTTCAAATTACACTAATTTTTTAATTGTTTGTCAAACTTACGCAAATTCCAAAAGTTCGATCGACGAACCAGTCGTTGTAATTTCATCAACTGAACTTTTGTCTACGTGACATCAGCGATAATCCGCGCATTCCGCTTATAGATCATTCCCATTGAAGTGGCAAACGTTTGAGTACAAAGAAAAAAATATGTCTTCAAATTACATTAATTTTTTAATTGTCTGTCAAACTTACGCAAATTCCGAAAGTTCGATCGACGAACCAGTCGTAATTTGATGAACTGGGCTTTTCCCTACGTGGCTTCGGCCGTAATCCGTGTATTCCGCTTATGGATCGTTCTCGTGTGCACAGCAAACATCGCAGCCGCGGAAAATCGCGGACAATAGCTCGTCCTTGTATCGCGTTTCATAAACAATAAACACATACACACACACACACAACACACACACGCGCGCGCACACACACGCGCGCGCGCGCGCACACACACACACACACACAACACACACACGCGCGCACACACACACGCGCGCGCGCACACACACACACACACACACACACATATATTGCAAACATGCCAGTTGCATTAGAAGAGAGTTTCTATCGCGGCGTATAAACCCGCTTCGTTGATACTGAAAGGGATATGCCTACATGATGTGTCTATCTTGTGTGCTTGCAGGCGATGGAGGCGGCACCGGTGACGGGGATCCCATCGTCGGTGGCAACAATTCCGAGAAGAAGCCCGAATATGAAACGAACCTTTACCTGTACAGCGTGAGTACACGATATATTATTAAATAAATAAGGGCGTTGAATACGCACAACTGCAACATTTTTCAACCCGGATTCCGCCACCGGAAATTAAATCACACTTGATTGTTCTTGGTGGTAAACGTATGGGGAAAAATGCATAAAAATCACAGGTAAGATGAACCAGCGGAACAACATCAATGAAAAAATTTAATAAACGTAATTCCTGAACAACAGTACAATGCTATAATTGGTGTGTTGTTTAGGAATGAAATTTTTTTTTTTTTATTGATGTTGTTCGGTGGTCCATCTTACCTGCGATTTCCATGGTTCTTTAAAATAATAAACGGGGGTGTGTTGGGGGTGATATGGACCACCGATCAATGGCTTGCAGAGGCTCGGATACACCGTGGTCTGGCTCGTGAACCATTTCAGAATTTTCAATCGCAGACGTCGTTCGGTGGTCCATCTTACCTGGATTTTCCATGCATCTTTAGAATAATAAACGGGGGTGTGTTGGGGGTGATATGGACCACCGATAAATGGCTCGGGGAAGCTTGGATAAACGTGTGCTCTGTGCCTGTGCCCAGGTTCAGAATTTTCAATCACAGACGTCGTTCGGTGGTCCATCTTACCTGTGATTTCCATGCATTTTTTAAATAATAAACGAGGATAGCCTGGGGGCAATATGGACCACCGATAAATAGCTCGGGGAGGCTTGGATACACCGTGGTCTGTGCTTTGTGTCCGGGTTGATAATTTTTTTTTCATCACGGATGTCGTTCGGTGGTTCGTCTTACCTGTGATTTCCATGCATTTTTAAAATAATAAACGGGGCGGGTTGGGGGCAATATGGACCACCGATAAATGCCTCAAGGAGGCTTGGATGCACCGTGGTCTGTGCTCGTGAACCATTTCAGAATTTTCAATCACAGACGTCGTTCGGTGGTCCATCTTACCTGTGATTTCCATGCATTTTTAAAATAATAAACGGAGGTGTGTTGGGGGTAATGTGGACCACCGATAACAGGCTCAGGGAAGCTCGCGTACACTGTACATATATATATATATATACATATATAACCAGTGTTCGTCTACAGTTTCACAATTTCCAAGGGACATTTGTCCCAACCCCCCACTGGTCCGTCTTTACCCTCTCCGCAATCTTCGCTCATCTTCATCGAAGCCACTCGACAACAAGCTGAAAATTTATCGTCAAATTTCTCTCCGCGCCTCTTCGCGGTTCCACTCGACTGTGTCAATATACGGAATATATAGAACCGCTAGAAGTTTCCCCTTTTCTTTTTACAATAAGAATCCTATTGAAGATGGCAAAGAAGCAAAGCTGAAGAACCGAAGGAGAAATAGCGGACTGCGGTGAGGAATCGGGAGGGAATAAGAGTTCGTATTGTGTACTCGAGGTCAATCAGTTATTCTCGTTTCTCTTTTGCTTACTTTAGCCCCAGAGCGAGCGACTTTTCAGCGAGTTAAACTGTCCCCGAGAGAAAACCGTCCCAGTACATACATACACATATACATACATATATACATACATATATAGATGCATATATACATACATATATACATACATACATACATACATATATACATACATATATACATACATATATACATACATATATACATACATATATACATACATATATACATACATATATACATACATATATACATATATATTGATATTGAAATATCAAGGATTCTCGACGTAGCGTTCTCGCGAACGTTGCATATTCACTGCTGTATAATTCATCGAATTGAATTACTCCCCCTAACCCCCCCCCCCCCCCCGGCCCCCCCGCCGCTGCCCCTTCACGGCCCATCGCTCGACCGCCCGGATCTTTCGTTTGCTCCATCGCCTCTCGATTCTCCCTTTTCTTCGTACCAATTCAGCGATCTCGGAGTGGCCACTGTTCCGATAATCTCGGGGGACTTGAGAAGAAAAAAAAAAAAAAAAAAAAAATTCCCTCCGGTGAAAACTTCGTAGCGGTCTCTGTGCGCAGAGACGACCGCGGAACTCAATCAGTCTCACGGTTTATCGAGTTATTTATAAAGCCGCCGTATAGATCCGTTGAGTCCGTGCGCCGCGTCCTGCATCGCCGATCTCTCGAAAACGAGCGGGTTTGCCTCGTTGCATCGAGAAAAAAAAAAAAAAAAAAAAAAAAAAAAATGAACAAACTGCAAAACGAACTGCAACGGCAAAAAAAAAAATGGTTGCTGCATCGAAACAATTCGCTGCCAGCGTGAAAAATGTTTCGCCCACATGATTTGTTCGTTCCGTTTTGGGAAAAATAAAGTTTTTTTTTTTTTTTTTGCTCGCCTACGCTAAAAAGTCCACATTCCATGCCTGCAACGGGAGCGAAAAGTTGTCGATTCTTGACGAGCGGGCCGAAAAGTAACGCAGCGGGCCGAAAAGTACTGGAGTGAGTCACTTTTCACCCCGATTGCAGGCATAGAAATGTGGCAATTTTTCAGCATAGTCCGGCAAAAAATAGCGTATAACCATACGTAATGAATGTAAGTTTTTTAAATATAAATTCGCATAGAAACATTATATATATATATATATATATATATATATATATATATATATATATATATATACACTTTGAAACATATTATGAAAAGCTTACTTTAAACATTCTTTTTTGATAAAGTCAACAATTTTTTTGGTTGTACAAGGGCGTGACACAAACTTCCACACGCCTGCAACAAAGCAACGCTCGACGATATGTAACAACGAAATTTTTCGGCATCGTTCGAATAATAAAGTTTGGGATAAAATAAATTTCCGTTCGGATAATAGAAATTCGGATAATAGTACTTTGCGATACTAGTGCGTAAAAGCGGACTTTACAACCGCCGTCGGAAGTACGCTTTTACGTACAAGTATCGCATACAACTTTTTGTGACGAACGCACGAAAGATGCCAGGTTATGCTGCTGGCCGTGCGTGTCAATAAAGGAAAAAAACAGACGGCGTGCGCATGCGCACGTAAACACTGTGCCCATGCGCACAGTACTTTCGATACGCTTTTGCGTTGCAATGAATGCTCGAAGCGTGTCGTAAATACTCATTACGACACGCTTCGAGTATTTATGCAACGCTTTCAGTATTTATGTAACGCCTTATTGAAAAACACGACTTTATGTCGCGCCCGAGCCACCGCATAAAGCAGCACTTTTCATGCATGAGTTACAAAAAATAAATAGCAGTTCGGACAATCGAGACTCTGCTCCATTTATAAAATCTCCGCACAGAGCCATCGCCTCTCCGCCAGGTTCTGCGCCGCCGGTTTGCCTCGTGAATTAAAAAAAAAAAAAGCTCCCTTTGTCGCAGGAACCTCGTGTTCGGCATAGCAAAAAAAAAAAAAAGAGGAAACTCGCTATGAAAATTCATGCAAAGATTCCGATTCGCCGATCTGCGAAGATCCGCCTCGACCACCTTTACGTTCCGTCGCTTGCCCTCGTTTCTTTCATCCCGCGATTTTCACCCCCTTTTTTTTATTGCGAGAGATTGAGCCGCGCTTCGTAACAATTAAAGCGAGCCCGTCGCTGGCTCCGCGATGGAGTCCTCACGATTTTAATGAAGCTTCGGAGACCAACCGAGCCGCCCATCTTGCTCTTCAGCCTCCGCGGATCTCAGCGGCGAAGCTCGCTGCTGCGGCTGCAAGGTTCGCCCTGTCCTACTTTCTTATCTATCGGAGCTTCGAACCGCCTGTCGGCACAGCCGACGACGATCGGGGCCGGCCAATCGAACGCCCGATCTCTTCTCTTCTCTTCTCTCACGAGCAGCCCGCTGTTGGAAGAGCGATTCGATTTCGCTGAATCCAAAGATCGCGAACGCCGGATAAGGATGCCGAAAGGCGAGAGGCGCGGACTGCGGCGAGAGAAACTGCGAGAAAGGGAAGTCCCCGACGAGACGAGCACTCGCACGTGCAGCTTTCATTGAATCCTGCACCGAGAAAAAATTGTTTCGTTGATGATTTGTCCTTGCGGAGGGAACGAAAAAATTGACGCAAGAGCGAAAGAATTCTCGGGCTGCGGGAAAGAAGGAACAAATTGTTTTAATTTGTTGCTTCTGCGTTAAGTACAATGAATTAGTTGCAGTGGCAGAAAATTGTTGCAGTGCTGCACGGAGAAAAATTGTTTCGTTGATGATTTGTCCTTGCGGAGGGAACGAAAAAATTGACGCAAGAGCGAAAGAATTCTCGGGCTGTAGGAAAGAAAGAAGAGATTGTTTTAATTTGTTGTTTCTGCGTTAAGGACGATGAATTAGTTACAGTGGCAGAAAATTGTTGCAGTGCTGCACGGAGAAAAATTGTTTCGTTGATGATTTGTCCTTGCGGAGGGAACGAAAAAATTGACGCAAGAGCGAAAGAATTCTCGGGCTGTAGGAAAGAAAGAAGAGATTGTTTTAATTTGTTGTTTCTGCGTTAAGGACGATGAATTAGTTACAGTGGCAGAAAATTGTTGCAGTGCTGCACGGAGAAAAATTGTTTCGTTGATGATTTGTCCTTGCGGAGGGAACGAAAAAATTGACGCAAGAGCGAAAGAATTCTCGGGCTGTAGGAAAGAAAGAAGAGATTGTTTTAATTTGTTGTTTCTGCGTTAAGGACGATGAATTAGTTACAGTGGCAGAAAATTGTTGCAGTGCTGCACGGAGAAAAATTGTTTCGTTGATGATTTGTCCTTGCGGAGGGAACGAAAAAATTGACGCTAGAGCGAAAGAATTCTCGGGCTGTAGGAAAGAAAGAAGAGATTGTTTTAATTTGTTGTTTCTGCGTTAAGTACGATGAATTAGTTGCAGTGGCAGAAAATTGTTGCAGTCCTGCACGGAGAAAAATTGTTTTGGTGCTCCGAGGAAATTTACTTCGTTGATGATTTGTCCTTGCGGAGGGAACGAAGAAATTGACGCTAGAGCGAAAGAATTCTCGGGCTGCGGGAAAGAAGGAACAAATTGTTTCAATTTGTTGTTTCTGCGTTAAGGACGATGAATTAGTTGCAGTAGCAGAAAATTGTTGCAGTCCTGCACGGAGAAAAATTGTTTTGGTGCTCCGAGGAAATTTACTTCGTTGATGATTTGTCCTTGCGAAGGGAACGAAAAAATTGTTGATAGAGCGAAAGAATTCTCGGGCTGCATGAAAGAAACAACAAATTGTATTAATTCGTTGTTTCTGTATTAAGTAGGATAAATTAGATACAGTAGCAGCAAATTGTTGCTGCCCTGCACGGAGAAAAATTGTTTTGGTGCTCCGAGGAAATTTACTTCGTTGATGATTTGTCCTTGCGAAGGGAACGAAAAAATTGTTGATAGAGCGAAAGAATTCTCGGGCTGCATGAAAGAAACAACAAATTTTATTAATTTGTTGTTTCTGTATTAAGTATGATAAATTAGATACAGTAGCAGAAAATTGTTGCAGTCCTTCACGGAGAAAAATTGTTTTGGTGCTCCGAGGAAATTTACTTCGTTGATGATTTGTCGTTGCGGAGAAAAAAAAAAACAAAAAAATTGCCGTTGGAGCGAAACAATTCGCTGCTGGCGTGAAAAATATTTTTGCCCTCGCGACAAATTTGCTTTTCTCCGTGTGAGAACCTGCATAATAAACCCGTCCAATCAACCGCTGTCGCCTCATATTTTTCTACATCGTTCAGAAATCGATTTCGTGTAATTTTTTTTATTCCTCGACGACGACGTCGACGGAGAGATACGTAAAAATAAATTGCACGGCTTTTCTTCGAATAAAAGTCTCCCGGTCGTTCTCTTGATTCGAGGCCACGGACGGACGGACGGACGGACACGTCGTCGAATCGAAAGGAGGAGTCTTGACGGAAGGGGGAATCGTATTGTGATACCTGAAGAAAAAAAAAAAAAAAGAAAAAATAGTAAAATGCGGAGGTGGTTGAATTGCAATCATTCGTTCACCCGCGGTGACGAGACTCGAGACTCCCTCGTGTGCGAGGGAAAAAGATCTATTCCCACCCACGTGGATCGTATAATTCAAGACACTGGAGCCGCACAGTGGGAAGTTCCTTTCGGCAAATCAACGCGATTTATTTTTATCGCGGATACATAGGATATAAAACTGGGATACGGCAATCTGCTTCGTTTTTTACCTCGAATGCCTGTCCGTGAAAGACGTCTTCGAGGGGCGCCAATCCCGTCGGATTGAACAGCGTAGAAGATCAAAATAAAAATATTCAAGACAAGGGAGGGAATTTATTGAAGGAAAAAATTATGATTTTTATATATATGTTATTACATATATACATATATATATATATATATGTTATAACATATATACATATATACATACATATACATACATATATAGAATTATGTTTACATTCAGCGAAAAATTTATAAAAAACAATTGAACATTTATAAATGAGTTATTCTTATACGAAATGTTTTATTTTTGTTTATTAATTTTCAGGAGGAATTGGATGATCGGCCACGGATTGCCACGGTTCTCAACAATCTGTCGAGTTACAGCAACACGATTCCGGCCGCGACCGATCCGGACAGCAAGCCTGGACCGGCTGCTGGAGCCGGGGGTGCACGCATGGGAACCCTCATCGGTGTCTTCCTGCCATGTATCCAGAACATCTTCGGCGTTATTCTATTCATTCGTCTCACATGGGTCGTAGGCACTGCCGGTGCCATTCAGGGTTTCCTAATCGTACTTTGCTGCTGCTGCGTCGTGAGTATAATTTTTCTTCTATAATCCCATTAGCAGGTGTCGTGGCTCGGGCGATTCACGGCCGATGATGTCACTTCCGGTTGGAATTTTTTTTTTTTTTTTCCACAAGTGACGTCATACCGAAAATACGTCACCACCGGTTCGAAAATACCATTTTTTTCTTTTACCGGAAGTGATGTAATTTAAGTACAAAAGCATCTTACTTCCGGTTTTAAGATTTCATTTTCACACCGGAAATACGTCACTTCCGGTTTGGAAATGTAATTTTATAGACCGGAGGAAACTTCGTGTCGGAAATACGTCACTTTCGGTTTTGAAACCTCGACCGGAAGTGACGGCCTACGGGAAATACGTCATTTCCGGTTCGAAGGTTTCATTTTTTTTTACCGCTAGAAACGTCACACCGGAAATTCGTCGTTTCCGGTTTGAAGATTTCATTTTGTGACCGGAAGTGAGGTCATATCGGAAATACGAATACGAAATGTGACAAACCAATAAACAACTTTCCAAAATATATATGCAATAGATATCGGATGTTGAAGAATTGTTTATCATTTTTTAATTTAATTTTTTTCAGACTATGCTGACCGCTATAAGCATGAGTGCAATCGCGACGAACGGCGTCGTGCCTGCTGGAGGTTCTTACTTCATGATATCGAGAAGTCTCGGACCCGAATTCGGCGGTGCTGTGGGGATGTTATTTTACACCGGTACAACCCTAGCTGCGGCCATGTACATTATCGGAGCGGTCGAAATCGTTCTGGTCAGTATCGAAATCAAATAAAAAACATATATATATATGTATATATATAGAGTATAAATTCGAGATATTAGTGATGAATACGACCCAATTCATATATTAATTTAAGTGCCAACCTCGATGTGCCATATTTAGCCCTTTTACCCTTTGCATTTCCGCCCGTTCCCAGCGTCAATTAAGGTAGCTCCAGCGAGTGGTGTTCATTTTCACCTAAATTTGAGAAATTCGGGCAAGAATTGCAAACACTTCCCGATGTTATAAAAATCTTAAAAAATGCATACTTATTATATACACTGAAAAGACTAATTTTGCATAATAATAATTTCAAAGTGTTATTAACAAATAGTTGAAAAAAAAATTGTTCATCGAAATATCTGGTAACTCAACTTTTTTTTAATGGAAATGATTCGTTCATTTTTCGGAATACGTACGAATTTTGTTTCGAAATTGTGGTTCTTAATGTTCTTATTGAATTTTTGTTCAGACGTACATGGCACCATCGCTCAGCATATTCGGCGACTTCACCAAAGACGCAAGCATAATGTACAACAATTTTCGTGTCTACGGTACGGGTTTGCTGGTCGTGATGGGCACGATCGTCTTCATCGGCGTCAAGTTCGTCAATAAATTCGCGACTATCGCCCTGGCCTGCGTCATATTGTCGATCGTCGCCGTCTACGTCGGCCTCTTCTACAACTTCAACGGGAACGATTTACTCAAGTGAGTCCGCTTTTTTTCTTCACCGCCCCCTCCTTCGCCTCCTCGCTCGCCCGGCGCAATATCCGCGGACTCGTTGAAGTTATATTTGTCTTGAAAAAGTTAGCCACCCGCCAGCAGCTTCACCGGAGAACTCTCGGACTTTCGCAGTTTCGAGAGTTCCGTTTAATTTCTCTCGTCGCAAAGGCGTACGCTTCATTTTCCCTAAACCGGCGCTTTCGATATTAATTTTCCGGCATTTGCACTCCGAGCTGAGTCCGAGGAAAAGGCCTAGACTGGGATCCTCGGTCTTCGGAAATTGTATCATAAATCGATCGTAGAGTTCATTTCAGAGTTTCATTTTATTCTTTTTTTTTTGTGCCTGCCAATAAAGAAGAATTTTGTCCGTTTCAGAATGTGCGTTCTCGGCAAACGTTTGCTGAAGGACATCGACATCGAGGAGTGCAACAAGGAGGTGGGTGGAACGCTCCATCGAATATACTGTGGAAACAGCACCACCAATTGCGACGAATATTATCTCAAGCACGAGGTTACGATCCGCAACGGCATTCGCGGACTCGCCAGTGGAGTTTTCATGGGTAAGATATTGATTAGATCGATTGAGAAAAATTGACTTAAAAAAACTCCGGTTCTAATCCCTTTTATTGATTGGAGATAAAATAACTGATGTAAATTTTTCCACAGAAAATATCTGGGACAGTTTCCAGCAGGAGGGCCAGCTCGTTGCTTACGGCAGGGATCGTGTGGATATCGAGAAAATGGAAGGTTCTTCTTACAACCAGATAGTCGTTGATCTGACAACCCAATTTACGATCCTCATCGGTATATTCTTCCCGTCGGTGACAGGTATAAAAAACATATTGATTGCACCGGAGTGATAAACAGCGCCTGTGTCTCGTACACTGCTTTTTCTATCTTGCTGGATATCTTGCTCTATGTCTGAACGGGATCCAAGATATCAAGCAAGACATTCAGCGAGACATCTATCCAGATGGCCAACCGTAGCACGGGCAAACAAGGGCAATTGCTCACCACCGAGCTTCGCTGTTTGCTTGCCAGCAATATTGCAAGAATAGTTCCTAGCACGAGATTGCAGCATATTGGTAGCAAAAATCCAATAACGACTGCCATAAGCCGATTTAATATTTGATTTATTATTCTTAATAATCGTGAAAGAGATCACAATTCCGGATGGTCCATTTGTGTATTATAGAAAATATGACACATAAATGTAGTGGCACTAACGATCCTTGGAATTAAACTTTTGTAAGAATTGATAGGGGCATTTAAATTTTATAAGAAACCGAATCTTTCAAAATTTTACGCAAAATAACCATGACTCAAGCAAATTAATCATCGAGTGAAACGCAAAGCACCAGCAAGCCTTGCTGACAATATGCTCCCAAGAATTTTCGGCATTGAATGCTGACAAAAACATGGACAAAAGCAGATGCACATGCCGCAATTTGGCAAGACTGGATATCTTGACGGCTTGCCTGATATCTTCGATCTATTGATATTTTCGATTTATTAATATTTTCAATCGAATAATATCTTTGATCTATTAATATCTTCGATCTATTAATATCTTCAATCTATCGATACCTTCGATCTATATATCTTAGAAACCCAGTCGTTTACGACCGGTAGTTACGATAATTAAATCCACCACCCGGTGTCTCTTTCAGGTATAATGGCCGGTTCCAACAGATCCGGAGACTTGGCTGATGCCCAGAAGTCGATCCCGGTCGGAACGATCTGCGCGATCCTGACGACGTCCACGGTCTATCTCTCGACGGTTCTTCTCTTCGCCGGCACGGTCGACAATCTACTGCTGCGCGACAAGTTCGGTCAGAGCATCGGTGGCAAGCTCGTCGTCGCGAACATAGCCTGGCCGAATCAGTGGGTCATCCTCATCGGCTCGTTCCTCTCGACCCTCGGCGCGGGCCTCCAGTCGCTCACCGGCGCGCCGAGGCTCCTTCAGGCCATTGCCAAGGACGGAATAATTCCTTTCCTCTCGCCGTTCGCCAAGAGCTCGAGTCGCGGCGAGCCGACCAGAGCCCTCATTCTCACCGTGCTGATCTGCCAGTGCGGCATCCTCCTCGGCAACGTCGACTACCTCGCGCCGCTTCTCTCGATGTTCTTCCTCATGTGCTACGGATTCGTCAATCTCGCCTGCGCCCTTCAGACTCTCCTCCGAACGCCCAACTGGCGTCCGCGCTTCAAGTACTATCACTGGAGTCTCTCGTTCCTCGGCCTCGCTCTCTGCATAGCTATCATGTTCATGACGAGCTGGTACTACGCCCTCCTCGCAATGGGAATGGCCGGGCTGATCTACAAGTACATCGAGTACCGCGGCGCCGAGAAGGAATGGGGCGACGGTATTCGCGGTCTCGCCCTCTCGGCCGCACGATACTCCCTGCTGAAGCTCGAGGAAGGTCCGCCCCACACCAAGAACTGGCGACCACAGATTCTGATACTGGTCAAGCTCACCGACGATCTTATGCCGAAGTACCGAAAGCTCTTCGCCTTCGCCAGTCAGCTCAAAGCCGGAAGAGGCTTGACCGTTTGCGTCAGCTGCATCGGCGGTGATTACACGCGCAACTCAGGCGAGGCTCTCGCCGCCAAGCAGAGCCTCAGGGAAGTCGCCGACGAGGAGAAGGTCAAGGGATTCGTCGAGGTGCTCGTCGCGAGGAACATCGTCGACGGCCTCAGCTCACTCATTCAGACGACCGGCCTCGGTGGAATGAAACCCAATACCGTTATTCTTGGATGGCCGTACGGCTGGCGACAGTCCGAGGACGAGAGAACCTGGCGCGTATTTCTTCAGGCGGTGAGAAACGTGACCACTGCGCGCATGGCCCTCCTCGTGCCTAAGGGCATCAATTTCTTCCCCGACTCGACGGAGAAAGTCGTGGGGTACATCGATGTATGGTGGGTCGTTCACGACGGTGGCCTTCTCATGCTTCTGCCCTTCTTGCTCAAACAACACAGGACGTGGAAGAATTGCAAGATGAGGATATTCACGGTCGCACAGATGGAGGACAACTCCATACAGATGAAGAAGGACCTCAAGAAATTCCTCTACGAGCTGCGTATCGAGGGAGAGATCGAGATCGTTGAGATGGTATGTTGAAGGAAACAAGCAATTTGCGAAGTCGTTTCCATGTGGCTTCCTTATTTATTAGAATGTTGCTTCCTCGTAACGGAAGCGAGATCGATTTTGGCGTCCTTGTAGACGAAACTACACGGAAAATTTTAATGAATGAGCACATTTTAATAAATGAGGATATTTTAATAAATGAGGAAAATTTTAATAAATAAGGAAATTTTAATACACGAGAAAAATGTCTGGATCTCTTCAAATTGACAGCCAACATTTATTGTAGGAAATTGCAAACTGACATTTACAGTTTTCGTCGTTCTGAGGCAATTTTTAATTAATTCTTCAAGGCTGATTACAAAACTGAAACTCCTTTTGCTCTTAGCGTTGGATTTTATTCAGAAACTCGAGTCGGGCGTGAAACGCGAATTTTTAAAAAATGTATAAATCCCATAAAATTTAAACGGTTAGATAAATTGTCGATAAATTTAATGCGAAACATTGTACAGTGTATACAGTACAGTACAGTTGTACAGTGTCCTCATCAAATTCGCAAATCAAATTCAAGCCAAATACCTCCATGTTTACTCAAAGTACACAGCTTTTAGTAACTTTTTTCAATCAAAATTCCATAAAATCTAACCGCTTGGACAGATTACGGCACATTCAATACCAAAGGCCTTTACAGAAAATCTTATATTCCTGTGCAGTTTAAGGACTATAGCTCCAAAATTTCGCAATTTAAAGATACCACAGACATTTTACAAAATATTCAAAATTCCGTAAAATTTCCAGCTCGGCCTCAATCTTCATAAAAATTGCCCTAAATGAAAAAACCTGCAAGTGTATCAAATTTCAACTCGCTATCTTAAACCCTCCCCTAATTATCATCGTTTTAAACGACGCAAATCTGTTACCCACAAACATACATCCGAGCGCCAGCTAAAAATCGCATTTCTTCCCTTTTACACTATTTTAAGTACTGTGACATTGCAACCTCAATATCAATTTTTTTTTACAAAAACAGCTTTCTCTATGAGGAGCAAAAAAAGAAGTATTCCTCGCCAGTTATAGAATTTTCCTCTCTCAACCTCGTATTGTTTTTTTCGCAGATGAACTCTGATATCTCCGCATACACCTACGAGCGAACTCTCGTTATGAAGCAGCGCAACCAGATGCTTCGCGAGCTTCGGCTGAACAAGAAAGAAACCCTCGGAGTGGTGAGTCTCGGCGAAGTTTTCTCCGCTTTTCTTTCCCGTCTCACTATCTCCATAGTGAAATGTTGTATATTACATAATTCTTACCTTACTATTAATGATTTGCTATAAAAATATATATATATATATGTACATGTTTATTGTAAATACGTGAGATAAGAATTGCGCGATGGATACTGATCGGTCTGTGTCTGTTTGTTGCGTGCTCGTCACGGATACGGTGCAGACTTTGGTGGACTTCAACGAGGTACCCGCTGTGGAAATTTTACCTCCGGTTTGTCAGTTAGACCCCGAAACGATCCCCGGTCTACAACCAGTCCGTCCTCGAACGACGATGAGAGTTGCTCGTCGTTCTTCCCTCCCCACTTGCCCCCTCGTTCATTTTTTTTTCCATCGTCACCCGTCATGATGCGTTTGTCGAATCATGTTTGTCATTTTTCACAATCAATCATCGAATTCGCTCCAACGTCCGACGTGCAACGCGCAATCCATCGATTTTTATCCTCCCCCGCCTCGCATCGATTGCAAAATCCTACACGGCGGATCGTCCGAGCGATCCCGAGCAAAAGGAAAAAAAAGACCCCCGATGCGCGTTTCACGCTCCCTCTCAGCTTGGTTGGCACGTTCATTTCGCAGAGGCTTTGATAGACAATTATTGTGTATATTATTTTATTTTTCGCAACCATAAGCGCTTCAAGGCTAGTTGCATACACTGTAAAAAAATTTTGTCTCTAAAGTTAATGAACGGTATCGGAAGATTTTTTGTATTAGAGAAAGTGGTTCTGAAATTTCGAACACTGCGTTGCAATTTTGCAGTGAAAGTTTTATTTTTAGCTAACGTTTTTGTAAGTTTTAGACGGAAGATTTGGAATTTTCATATCTGGGATTTTTATTTTACAACATGAAAGTGCATTAATGTTAAATTAATGTCACGTACGCAAATTTCAAGTTACGGTACATTAAATTTACAATCTATTTTTACAGTGCAGTTGATCTTTTTTTTTAAGGATGCTTCGCACGTACATTCCCAGCCAATAGTGAGATTCAGTGAGAGTTTGAACACTTGCAGTGGTATAAAAATATGGAAAAAGTGGAACTGTATTGAAGGTGCCAAGAACATTAATTTTGCATAATAATAATATCAAAAAAGTTATTAATAACTTGCTAAAAAAAATTGTTCAACAAATCATCGGTAAACCTTTTTTCTGTTCGAATTTCTAGAACGTTGATTTTCTAGAATCCATATGAACTTTTTCACAAGTTTCTTACATTTCCGAATTGTCCGTTATTAAGTTTGTTAACGCCATAATTACGAAACTGTCAACAAATTTACAAAAGTACAAAAAAAAAGTTGAAATATAAGACAAATCTGAAGAAATTCATATGAATTCTAAAAAATCAAGGAATTAATTGAAAATGAGATAATAAAAGAATTTCCAATTTTTTAAAAAACAAAATAATTCTGTAAATAATTTTTTGGAATCATTATTATGCAAAATCAAAAGTCTCGACATAATCGATACCGCTGATTTTTTCCAGATTTTTTTACATAACGCGAAGTACTGAAATTTTGATTCGAATTAATCTTTTGTTTGGGAACGCATGTGTGACGCATCCTTAATTCATCAGCGAGAACACTTTCACCCTCCATAAAGCCCGTAATATCGGGACTGAAGCAAATTAATATTAATTTAAATGCAAAAAAAACAAAACATTTGTAAGCAAAAGACACACATTAGCCGCAAAAAAAAACATTTTTTTCCATGGTAGACGTGATACAATCGTTCTTTTCGCACAGGTACAAACGATAGTCGATTCTTATCACAACGTGGACGCAAAGACGGCGACGAAGGTGCGATTTATGGAGCCGGGAGCTCAGCAGCAGGCGAACGGAGCTGTGGATGAGGCACAGGAGAAACTCATGCCGGAGGGCGGTGCGAGCGCCAAGGAAGTCGAGGCCACTGAGAACAACGAAAAAACGGAAGAGGAAAAAGATGCGCCGGACGAGGAGGCTCGTCTGATAAGCGGCTCGTCGCCGAAGCCGGAGAAACGGGAGAGCGGCGAGAAGGAGACGAAGGAAAACGAGCAACAGAATAACGAGCAGACGGCGGAAGAGAAACCACCGATAACACCGTAATTAATACTCTGCTACTGAAGCGTATCGAAGCTACTTTTTTTGTTTGTTTTTATTTTAATGAGGGGAATTTAACTTGTGAGGGGAATTTAATTGTTTTATTTTTATTTTACAGAGCCGAGGACGACGTACGGCGCATGCATACAGCGGTGAAACTCAACGAGGTTATCGTCAACAAGAGTCATGACGCTCAGTTGGTTATCCTTAATCTGCCAGGACCCCCGAGGGATACCAGAATGGAACGCGAATCAAACTGTATCCTTTTTTATCGACATTTTTGATCGATCATGGATAATTTTTTGCTTCCTCGTAGAGCGAGTCTTTTTTTTTTAAGTAGGTTGTAGCACTTCATGCTGGTCAAATGAGTGATACATTTTGAAAGACGTTTATAGAAACTCTTACGCATCTATTGATTATAGTGGATGGTTATTTGTAGTACAAATAACCATCAACCAATGTTCTTAACGTGGAAAAACATTAATGGCGGTGGATTTGCAAAAATATTAACTAGTTTGCGCTAATTTTCTAAAAGGTGCATGTTCGTTCAGTTTTTTGTAAGAATAATCCGTCATTTTTACACGATTTTCATGTTTTACGGCTCATTCTCTTCTTCGGAAGATGAACTACGAATTCACCGTCCACGTATTCGATAATATTTTCCATTTAAAAATGACAGCCTTTTTATATCCACCGACGAAATTCCTTCATAAACAAACTACTGTCATTTTTAAACGGAAAATACTATCGAATATTTAGAGAGTAACTGTAACTGTATTGAGAGCGAAACTGTATTGCCTTGACTCGAAAAAAACGCCAGATATGGAATTTTTGGAGGTGCTCACCGAGGGTTTGGAGAGGGTGCTAATGGTGCACGGTGCTGGCCGGGAAGTCATCACAATCTACTCGTGAAGTGAACTGAAACGAGATAAATTCAGTGTCACATCACAAATACCGCAACACTCAAGATCTAGTTTATTTCAGATATATCTATACGAATTCAAGCTCGCAGCAGGAGCGGCAGCCACGAAACTACTATCGTGTCACTTTGCGACCCGTCGTCACTTGCGTCATGCGCTGTGAAAGGATTGAAGAACAAAAAAAAAAAGAAAAACCCAGAAACAAAAACAAGACAAAAACAAAGCGAAGAAACCGAGGAGGAAGAAACGCGGGCTGATTAACATCCTACGATGTTTTGTGGACAAGTTTGAAGAAAACAAAAAATGGAACCCTTCGGTTGTCGTTACGGTTTAGGAAATTAAACGATTAAATCCGTACGAGTAGAGACGATAAACACTCGCGATGTTTTTTTTTTTTATTTTTTTTCGATGGAATTCGATCGAAGCTTACTTACCTTCTGGCTCGTTTGGCACTCGCAAAGGGACTACCGAGTGCGATGGCGATGCTTCGATCGAGCGCGATGCCAAAGATTAACCGTGCCAAAGGGATAAGTTTACTTTGAGTGGATTTCACGCGACACGCCGCTGCGTCGACAGAGGGGCGGGGACGAAGAGGGTTCGGGTAGGTAACGCACTCTTTTTTTTAGACGTCATGAGGTTTAAACACTATTCGTCGAGTCTGAGCTATTTATTCGTACTTGGTGCTCGAAACAATCGCGGACCTGCAGTGCACCGAGCGCGGCGTATCAGATTATACCGTTTGTCCCGGTGCGATGCGCGACTGCGATCGAACGCTCGAGCGGTTACGCGTCGCGCGCAAAAAAATATCGACAGAGATTGAAAATTAAAAACTTTAAGGTCTCGTGATCTCGAAAAAAAAAAAAATTGAAAAACTAAAACGCGACGTCCGCGCGTAACGCCGAGCGATTCTCATTCTCGATATATATATTATGATATATGTATCTCATTGAAACTAAAATCAAAATTTGGTCCGAGGCTAAGGTCGAAGCATCTACGAAAACACTGCCAGAATACTTTCTAAATGCTTCGCGTTTAACCGAAAGACGCTAGAGGCTCATTTTTCTACATGCATTGTCGTTTAGAGAAATTAGATATTGTATGTTAATAATTCTATCGCTTATAGGAGATACTCCAAATGACGAAGAGAAACCAAAAAAAAGAAAAAAAAAACAAAAAAAAAGGCAAAAAAAAGAGCAAAAGATAACGTAAAGACAAACGCGCTAGGCCAGCCCGTAGGATCGGCGCCCTAGATCGTGCAAAACTTATTTGCAACTACTATGATTATCATTGTAACTGACGTACCCATAGAGAGAAAGTCATTCGCGTGACGATAAAGAAAAAAAATGCATTTTCTTTTTTTTCGAGCCACGCTCGTGGATTCCAATCCTCGTTGCTTACGTTACTATCGTTTCTATAAGTATGATGAAGTGGAGAAAAAAAAATAAAACTCATCGTAGATTTCGCTCTCTTATGTGTATACTGTCCAAGGCCTATTGGTCGAATTGCCACTCGAGTACATCAAAAGCCTGAAGAGATGATTTTAAAAAAAAGAATGACAAAGAGAGACGAAGACGAGAGAGAGTCGGTCGATAATTTGTAACGATGATTCGACGAGAGTGTGCGACGCAATTTGCGAAACGACAGACGCTGTCGATTCGTGCGTTAGATGAAGCAGAAAAAGGAAAATGAAAACCCACGAACTATCCTTGCATTTTTCATCAAATGCCAGATAAATAGAATATAATTATAATTATAAATAAATATAAATATATATATATATATATATACATATATATGTATATATAAATTGGGTGCCCCCGTGCGTGTCACGCTCATAATGCATAGCCCGTTTCCGACTATGCTCCATATAGATAGGCACTATATAGTTGCGCGACGAAGAAGAGAGAAAAAAAAACGAAAACTACGAAAATCGATCAAGTCTTTTTAACGAAATCTCGTAGCTTGCCGTTTGATTGATTCGTTGATATACTGTTATACCATCTACTTAATCGGTGTCTGTGAAACAAAAAGAAAACAAAAAAAAAAGAAAAATAAACCACGAGTATAAAAATATGATAATGAATTTAACGCGTAAAAAATTCTATAGGTAATTTAAAGAGACGACCTCCAGACTAATGGGATTCGACGTAGAGTGATTGTTGTAAAGCGTGAAACGGTACCGAAGTACCGATGGGTTTGAAAAAAAAATAATAATAAAAAACTGAGTGGGCAAATTTTATTCGACGAACGGAGGCATTAGGATTGTATTCAGAGAGAAAAAAAATGAAAAAAAAATTATATGTGAACTCACACTGGTCGATGTAAGATGCACAGACTACCCAGCAATAGTAGCTAGGAACTCGAAAGTACATTATTACAATATGACATTCTAACAGGATAACAAGATATTATCGAGAGGTTGACGATTACTTACGTAAGTAAATAAATAAAAAAAAAAACAAGTCGTTAGCGTTGAAAAACTAGGTCGATCGACAAAAAAAAACGCGAGTATCTCGTGACGAAATTTGACACGTGAACACACGAAAAAACACACACACACATACAGCCCGACACTTATATGAAAAAATTCTACAATGCCAAAAATCAACAAACAATTTGTTGCGAGCGGGACGAAGTGAGGGAAATACTCGTTTCGCGAATTACAATCAGTCCGCATATCTGTCTCGATGAGATCCGTCTTGCATTTAACAGATTTGGTTTTTATTATAAATCTAACGGGTCCACTCGCGAGGAGCCGTTTTCTATGCTTGAGAAGAGAAACTGGAAGAGCCCGAAGCGTTACACGCGACGTGCGGAGAAACGCGCTTGTTAAACGGCGTAAAAAAAATATTTAAAAAAAAATTACAGCTCGAACAGTCGGATCTCGATTGTTACTTGATACGAAAATTTCTTGTGTCGAATTGGTGGGGAAAAAAAAAAATCCAGCTCAAACTGTCGGATCTCGATTGTTTCTTGACACGAACATTTTTTGCCCCGGATATGGTGAAAGAGACTCAATAAAAAAAATAAAATAAAAAACAGCCTAACGAGAAAACACACCCACACAGACACGTAATCGCCGTTCAAGCAATATACGTCTTTATCGAACAACTTCTACTCAATCTTACTGCTGCATCGTAACAAAAGAAGGTATGAAAAAAAAGTAAAAGAAATGGGAAGAAAAAAAAACTAAAGGAAATAAAGAGTATTCAACGCAGAGCTGGCATAGAATAAAGATAAATAACAAAAAAAAAATAGAGATTTACGAACAAACAAAAAAAAAATCATTGAACCACTCTATCGTCCAGGATGTTGCGACTTGTATTTTATAATTTTACTACGTTACGATTTACTTACTGAATTACCATATATTTTATGTGTACTTACCTATCTGATAGGCATCGGCACTGCATAGTTTATACGAGACAATGTTGAATATGAAAAAAAGTTTATTGTGAAAAAAAGTAAAAAAAAAAAAAAGAAACCAACTGTTCCGACTAAGTTGCTATAACACACGTTGTACATAAAAAAAATAGATAGATAACAACAAACAGAAATGCGCAGAGAGAATTCACCTTCAAACACCTTTTTCTTAGTTCGAACAGCTTTTTTTTGTTTTGTTTGTTAATTCAGCAATTAATTTACCGCTTCGATAATATCGTTTGCTGTTTGCCATTTAATTTGTCATTTCCGTTATCGATGCACAATTATCACTTTTTGACATGCGATCGTGTGTGTACGTGTATATTATACTATATTAAATGAAAGGAAGGAAAGAAGAAGCTTTGCATTCTCGTCGAGGCATGTTATTACATTCTAGTAAATATTGCGTTAATGATAATGTCTTTTTCCTTAAGGACGAAAATACAATTTTTTAAATTAAATCACCTCTAGGCTGTGAGATGCGAGCTAAGCAGCGGTAAACTTGCTCGAAACCTCAATCATATGTGTCAAATCAAGTAACTCTATACCTTTAAATGTATTTATAAACGAACAAACGACAAAAGACGACAACAACAACAAAAACAAACCAAAAAAAAAAAAAAAACATCACACCAAAATATCCGATCAATTAACGAAGTCATTCTCGAGATTAATTCCATTCGCGTAAAACTCATCGTGATTCCTCGTGATTTCGTATGTTTCACTTGAAGATTAAAGAGAAAAAAAAAATGAAAAAAATGATGCGTTCGTCAAAAATCCCGTACCCGAGCTCGGAGACACATTGCGACATAGCACTAAATAACAAACAACAACAAAAACAAGAAAAAAAAATTGATGAAAAACAACAAAAAAAGGATGTTACAAAAAAAAATATACATGAAAAAAAAAAAAAATGCAAATAATATATTTGTAGATACAGACTTTAGTCATCTGAATATAGATCGAGAAATAGAGTCAATACTGTGAAATACCTATAACCCGTAGTGTCTATTAGATGATAAATACTTGTAATTTAACTTATAAAGAAGAAGAAAAAATGAGGAAACTATGACGAAAAAAGAAAAGAAATATGATGGCGATTAAAGCGTGAAAAATAAATAAACGGTATATCTACGATACAGGGACGGTTGCGAATCATTGTTGCGAAGCGTAGATATATTGTAGATTTATCATAGTTGATGCCTATGCTCCTTCGGCTACCGAAATCTGCTCCGTCGGGACGTGCCAAGTGGCGTTTTGTTCTCGACGATAAAAAAAAAAAAAAAAAGAATAAAAAATGCGATGGAAGGTCGAGGGTAAGTAGAGAAGTAAATTACAAAAAAAAAAAAGAAAAGAAAAACTGAAAAAGAACCTCAGAAACACCTTTCTTACTACAAAGTTACATTTATTGTTAAATTAAAAATTCTATACTTCAATAAAGCATAAATTAAATCGGCCAACTTTATATTATTCCTATTATATGTACACGATATAAAAATCATTTATACTACGACGATATAAGTCATAAACGTTATAAATCATCAATCATCCATCCGCACGCAAAAAAAAAACCAAAAAAAAAATTATCTCTCGAACCTGTTGTCAACCAAGCAGTAGAGAACGACGTGCATCGGTTGAAAGTGGTTCATCGTCCGCAAGGGAGTGTTCGACATCGAGGGACCGTGAACATTGTCATGGCCCAGCGTCGAACCACTGCAGGAACTGACGTAGATCCACGCGATGCACTCTTCTTCGTGCTGATGCTGAAGATCATCGCAGTCATCCTGGTTAACTTTCCTCGACAAGATGCATCGCAACTTCTGTGTTCGACAAAGACGACTCGTCGAAACTCCTTAATGTTAAAAACGATATCTCGAACTAGTCATAAGTGTAAATCATGCACATCGGTAGGGTTTGATTGTTGTTTGAGTATTCCTGTACGGATTGATTGCCAGATCGGTATCCGCGATCGCTTTTTCGACGGTCTTTCTACCGCCTAATCCACTGCTCTGATTGTGCCTAAAATCAACCACAAAATTATGCCGACCGAACGCAACGCCGGCGGCGGCGTTGCGTTCGGTCGAATTTGTCGGATTTCAGGTACGATTCGGACCTGTTGTATTTATAGTGAAAACGCTGTCGACGATACCGATAGGGAAGAGATGAACCATGTGCATCAGTTGAATGAAAGACGTCATCGAAACCCCTTAGTATAAAAATCTATCGAACTTGTGGTAAGATGCACAGTTCACGCACATAGGGAAAAAAAAAACCCATCGTTACAATTTCATGAAATTTTAGTCTTCGCGATAATTATAAAACCGAGCTGGACGGTACTCGAAGTACATGAGTACTTATTTGCTACTTTAAGTACGTACTCAAAGTACCAAAGTACTTTTCGATACTTAAAGAACCAAAGTACTTCCCGGTACTTTAAGTAAGTGCTCGAAGTACCAAAGTACTTTTCGGTACTTTGAGTAAGTACCAAGGTAATTTTCGGTACTTTAAGTAATCACTTAAAGTACTTTTATAAAACACTAAGACCAAAGTACTTGTACTATTTTCTTCCCAAGTACGTTTGTCACTTCTTATTTCAACAAAAGCCGATATATAGATACGATGTTAGATACGATAATGAAACTCATAATTCGCTGCAATACGCGCCTGATCTACCGACTTTTGGACTCTTTATTTTGCTGAATATTGTTTCGCACTCGACATCCATCCAAACGTGATTACGAAGAAAATCGTCATTGAGAAGAAAAAGTACTTTGCACTTTGTACTTCACAAAACTACTTTGAGTACCGAAGTTACTTTGCACTCAAGGTACTCATTGTACTTTGCACTCAAAGTGCTCATAGTACTTTGCACTCAAAGTGCTCATAGTACTTTGCACTCAAAGTGCTCATAGTACTTTGCACTTAAAGTGCTCATAGTACTTTGCAATTAATGTGCTCATAGTACTTTGCAATTAATGTGCTCATAGTACATAGTACTCAAAGTTCACTCAGTACTTAGAACTCCAAGTACTTTTAGTTACTCAGCCCAGCTCGCGACAAGAATAATCTATCTCTCGAACTTGTTGTCAGGCGCGCAGGTCATGTACATCGGCAGCGGTTGATTGCCGTTGTCGTAGTATCCGTAGATCGGTTGATTGACAGCCTGAGAGGCGTGAACGGCCGTATGAACCATGTGCATCGGTTGCACGTAGGGCATCATCTGGACGGGTGTGTTGGGCATCGACGCACCGTGAACGTTTCCGTGTCCGAGAGTCGAGCCATTGAACGAGCCGACGTACGCCTCGTGATTGATCTTACCGGAGTAAGCGCTTCCGGGTCTGATGACCGACGCCTCGTGGATGCTCGAGGCCATCGCCGCCATCCTCGCCTCGTTCACCTGGTTGCTCCAGCGTAGTCTGCAAACGCAGATGACGAAGATAACGATGGCGATGAAGAGAACGACACCGGCGACGATGCCGATGATGAGGGTGTCGTCGGTGCCGTTCGATCCTGAGACCGGCGAGCCGCCAGCCTCGCCAGGATAATGCTTGCCTCGACTGTCGGCCTCGGTCGGCGCCGCCGTCCAGATGATCTCCGGCTCCGACGAGGTCGTCGACCTGACGAGGCTCGTCGTGCTCTCGGTCGTTCGGAGCATCGTCGAGGTCGTCCGGTCGCACGAGAGAAGCTCCTCGCCGACGTCGACGAGCGATCTTCCCACCAGGAAGTTCGGACTCTTGCACCTGACGACGATCCTCCTCGTCGAGCTCTTGAGCCACCTCCACAGGTGCTTCGCCTCGCAGTCGCAGACGATGGGATTCTCGTCGAGACCGTCGAGCCTCACCATGCCGCTTCTCTCATCGAGGGCGGCGATTAGCTGAGCAGTGACGGTCGTGAAGTTGCTGCCGGCTACGTCGAGGTCGACGCGCGTCGATCTCGGCACCGGAAAGAAGAGCGCCGCTGGTATCGTGTCGATAGACGAGTTCTTCAGGCCCAGATAGAGCCTCGAACTCCTGACGCCTGCGAGGGCGCTCGAGAGGACGCTCCGAAGACGCTCGCCGCGTAGTGTCAGCTCGCGAAGACGCGGATGGCTCCTCACCGAGAGGAGCTCGTTGCCGACGGTCGAGTCCTTGATCTCGACGTCGAGCGACTCGAGATTCGTCATTCCTCGGATGATTCCCTGAACGTCGAAGTAACCGAGACGCGGATAGTCCTGCGCCGAGAGGACGCGCAGTCTCGCGAGACTCTTGAAGGCGCTCTTCTCGATCCTCGTGCAGTCGCTGAGCCTCGAGATCCTGAGGCTTCGCAGACTGTCGAGACCGTCGAAGCTGCTCTCGTTCAGGTACCTCGCGGCGTTGCCCGAGAGATCGAGGATCCTCAGAGCGGGGAGGCTCTTGAAGGTGCTCACCAGGTCGCCGAAGTCATCGAGCCGATTCGACGAGAGATCGAGCCGCTCAAGAAGTGTCGCTCGCTCAAGCGCCGCCGGTCTTACGTCCCTTATCTCGTTGCCCGAGAGGTCGAGGTACTTCAGGAAGGGCGTCTCGAGCCTGGTGAGATTCCTCATACCGCACCGCGCCAGATTCAGCGACCTGAGGATCTTCGCCTCGCCGAGGATGCCGCGTACGGCCGCGGCGCTCAGCGGATTGTCCGATAGATCGAGATCCTTGACGCTGTTCACTATGTCCTGAGTGAAGACCTCCGAGAGACGATTGCCAGCGAGTCTCAGACCGAGGAGCCTCGTTGACTGCCTCTGAAGAGCCCTCACCGGAATCTCGTTGAATCTGTTCGACGAGAGATCGATGCGCTCGACCGATCTCACCCTCGACTGATCGAAGATCGTCTCGGGCAGGGAGACGAGTCTGTTCGACGATAGATCGAGAAGCTCGAGCCTCAGAACACCCTCCATAGTCCTCTCGCTCAGCGTCTCGAGAACGTTAGCCGAGAGATCGAGGATCTGCAGCTGGGTCGAATTGTGAAAAGCCAGATCGTCGACGGACTCAATACGATTTTCCGATAGATCGAGCTCGCGAAGATTGACGAGCTGAGCGAACGCGAACTCACCGACGTTGCGCAAGGTGTTTCGCGAAAGGTCGATCCTCTCGAGGAACTGAAGGGGCTTGAAGTAATCGCTCGGGAATCTGGAGAGACGATTGCCGCCGAGGCGAATCTCGCGAAGACGAGGATGAATGAGGAAGCTCGTCGGCGACAGGTAGGTCAATTCGTTGTCGGTGAGATCGAGAACCTCGAGGCCGGTTCCGGTGTTGAAGTGCTCGCCGCCGAACGATGCGAGTCTGTTGCCGCTGAGATTGAGCTCGTAGAGATTCGCTAGGCCGATGAAGGCACCGTTGTCGATTCTCTCGATGGCGTTTCCGGATAGATCGACGTGGGTGAGGTTGCTGAGATGCTGGAACGTTCCCTCGCCGATCTCCTGGAGATGATTGCCGGAGAGGGCGACGCTGATGAGCGAGCGGAGGCTCAGCAGGAGGACGGTCGGAAGGACCTTGAGACCGGTGCGCGAGGCGTCGAGGGTTATCAGCGAAGTGGGAAAGATCGGCGGAAATCCGCCGTAGAGCGGGTTTCCGCTTATGTTCAGGTAGCGTAGCTTCGAGAGATGCTCGAATGTGTCCGGTGTGAGGCGTTTGAGGTGGTTGTCGGCGAGATTCAGGGACATTAGAGCGCGAAGCTGAAGAGCCGTTACCGATGTCAGACGATTGTTGGAGACGTCGAGGTTGAGGAGAGTGTCCTCGAGGCCGGCGAAGGTGTGCTGCGAGATTGTCGACAGCATGTTTCCCGAGAGTTCGATGTTCACGAGGTTCTCGAAGTTCTGGAAGAGGCGGGCAGGGATCTCGCGGACCAAGTTGCGAGTAAGACCGAGCGAGACAAGACTCGGGGCGGCCGATCGCAGGAGCTCGCTCGAGAGGGCGGCGATCCTGTTGAACTCGACGTGGAGGTGGGTCAGCGAGGGCAGTCTGCTCACGGCGAGGCCTGGCACGAGCAGGATGTTGTTGTCCTGGAGCGAGAGCCATTTCAGACTTGCGAGACCCTCGAATGACGACTCCTCGATCTGGAATTTTGCGGAAAGGGCCGATTGAGACTGGGGTGCCGTATTAAAGGTGTTGTCGAATAATTATGATGAAAAGGGAAGTGACGCGAAAAAATCTCGTATTTTTACTTTCGTTGGGGTCTCCGGTACCCCAGTGTGGTATCCGAGTGGAAACTTTCGAGCTTTGGAGGTCCTGAGGAGGTTCTGATAAGGTTCTGATACAGTCCTGATAAGGTTCTGATACAGTCCTGATAAGGTTCTGATACAGTCCTGATAAGATTCTGATACAGTCCTGATAAGGTCTTGATAAGGTCCTGATAAGGACCCGACAAAGTCTCGATAAGGTCTTGATAAGATCCTGATAAGGTCTTGATAAGATCTTGATAAGATCTTGATAAGGTCTTGATAAGGTCCTGATAAGGTCTTGATAAGGTTCTGATAAGGTCTTGATAAGATCCTGATAAGATCTTGATAAGGTCTTGATAAGATCCTGATAAGGTCTTGATAAGGTCCTGATAAGGTCTTGATAAGGTCCTGATAAGACCTTGTCAAACCTCCTCCGGATTCTGTCAGGGTCTGATATAACACTCGTAAATTTCTACTCGAGTAGTTTAGAGTTACCGAATCGCGGAAAAAAAAAAAAAAACCTTAAATTTTACGAAAACGAGAAATCAAGCCTAGGGCATAAAAAAAGCATTCTCTATGAGGAAGCAATTAAGAAGAAAAGAAGAGAAAGTTCAGTAACACGAAAAAAAAAATCTTGTATTTTCACTTTCGTTTAGGGTCAATGAGAAGCGTAAAAAATTTGAAATTTAACGAAAACGAGACATTAAGCCTGGTTCGTGCAGTATTAAAAGTAGCATAGTAAAAATTTAGAAAACAAAAAAAATTACTGTTACTGAAAAGCGTAAAAAAAAAAAAAAAATCTAAGAGTTAGCGAAAAGGAGAAATTACGCCCGGGATTTCGTGTTAAAAGTGTCATTAAAATTAATAATAAACTAACACGCGTAAAGGATTTCATATTTTCACTTTCGTCGGTGTCACGGACAGTCCAGTGCGGTTAGTTTAGTATTACTGAAACGTGTAAAAAAAAAAAAAAAAAAAAAAGAGAAATCCGATGGCGTAGAGACGGACGGATTCGAGTGTCATTATTAATGTACCGTGCGCAAGGCGTTGAGGCTCAAGTCGAGCCTGGTGAGAGCCGTGAGGTTGGCGAATGTGTTGACCCCGAGTCGACCTATGTTATTTCTGCTGAGATCCAACACCTGAAGTTCCGCCAGTCCGGTCAAGTGTGTCCGCTCTATTTCCTGCAATTAATCGTTATAACGAGACAGTCTTTGGTTTTTCGAGAAATGCACTCTAAACACTTTTATACGGCCGCGCTTATCCGCTCTTTAACGTCGCTTCATACTCACGGTGATCAAATTGTTTGAGACATTGAGAAACTTGAGAGCGTCGAGATGCCGCAGTGCGTCGCTCGGGAATTCGTGGAGAAAGTTCGCCGACAGGTCCAGCTGTAGCAAACTGTAAGCACCTGCCAATCATATTTGTTTGTCATTAAATTTAGTAATTTATTCATTTTCATTTCTCATATTTGTTTGCCATTGAATTTATTCATTTTCATTTCTCATATTTGTTTTCCATTGAATTTATTCATTTTCATTTCTCACATTTGTTTGTCATTTAATTTATTCATTTTCATTTCTCACATTTGTTTGCCATTGAATTTATTAATTTTCATTTCTCATATTTGTTTGCCATTGAATTTATTAATTTTCATTTCTCGCATTTGTTTGCCATTGAATTTATTAATTTTCAGTTCTCATATTTGTTTGGAATTGAATTTATTCATTTTCATTTCTCATATTTGTTTGCCATTGAATTTATTCATTTTCAGTTCTCATATTTGTTTGGAATTGAATTTATTCATTTTCATTTCTCGCATTTGTTTGCCATTGAATTTATTAATTTTCATTTCTCATATTTGTTTGCCATTGAATTTATTAATTTCCATTTCTCATATTTGTTTGCCATTTAATTTATTAATTTTCATTTCTCACATTTCTTTGCCATTTAATTTATTAATTTTTATTCATATTTGTTCCTCATTAAATTCCCCAATTTTTTAAAATACTTGTTTGGGGTTAAATGTAACAAGTATTTTTTTTTTCTCAACAAAGTTTCACAATTCTACATACGAGACACTTTAATTGTCGAACAGGTAGAGAATCCATAACAGCGATCGGACAAAAAATGTGCATGATCGATGGATCGTAAATCGCAAAGTGGTACGATCGATCGAACGCTGAAAAGAAAGCAACGTGCAAAGTGTTATTTCGCTACCGATGAGTACATCGACAGGTGCAGCTTTAGCGAACGGCTTTGGTTTGTCATTAAATTTAATTGTTTCTAAATTGTTGTCATCTCTCAACAAAGTTTCACCACTTTACAGCCGAGTCATTTTAATCGTTCGGCCATTGTAGAGTCCGTAACAGCGGTCAGCAGACGCAAGCACGCATGAGCGGTAGATCGCGAGTCGCAAAGTGGATCGAATCGAACGATAAAAAGAAAGCAGCGTACAAAGTGTAGCCCGGCATCGGTAATTAAAGTCCGCGAGTGTGAGACGAGTGTAGGCTCGAGAAAATTGGAAAGTGATTCACCGCCTCGGGAGAATCTGCGCGTTACGCCTTCGAGATGATCGAGAGCGCATGCGCAATGGCCGCTTCCGAGGATCAGCTCGGAAACGCTCTTTCGCCGTTTTCCTGAGAGCGGTTCCGAAGGACAGACAACAAAGAGGACGGTGGAAGATACAATTGATGAAAACAGAAAATCGCCGTAACAATTGCGAGTACAAAGCGCTGGGACAGGAACTCGCGCGAGATAGGAGCGGAGCGCGCAATCCTCGGAGGCGACTGCGCATGCGCAGTTGCGTCCGAGAATTGGGAAATTCTCTTACGCACTTTCACCGAGAGTGCTTCCGAACGATAAACAACGAAGAAGCTAAAGTGAAGCTAGAATTGAAAATGGAAACCGAGCTCGAACAATTGCGTGTACAAAGCACCGAGATCGGAACTCGCACGAGATACGGGCGGACCGCGCATGCGCAGTTGCGTCCGAGGATTCGTTAGGAAGAAATTCTCTTTCGCCCGTTTCTCCGGTAGCGCTTCCGAACTATAAACAACAGAGAGGAGCCTCGATGCTAGAATCGAAAATAGAAACCGAGCCGGAACAATTGCCGAGACACAAAGCGCCCGGTGCAGGAACTCGCACGATGTACGGAGCGGAACTCGTGTTAGCCCGGCGCACACGTTCCCTATACCGAAAGAGCCGTGAGAGCGGCCGCGGATTTTCGAAACAAAAAGCGGTACGCGTATCCTCGCGCGTGCGAAACTCGGCGCGAGGCTTCTTTCAGCCTCTCCCGCGAGGTCGCGGCCATCGCTACCGTAGACCGCGCGATACTCTCGTTGCATACATAGCGTAATGTGGGGGGGGGGCGAGCGGGGCAAAACGGAAGCATGGGCCAAAACGGACCAGGGGCCGTTTTGCCCCATTAAAAAAAAAATATATATATTATAAATAGAAAAATTGACGAAAGCCTTCGATCAATTTTCCTCCTTCACATAAGATTTTCTTCATTTTTTTTTTAAATGTCTGTGAAAAATTGATTTTAAAAAATGGTCCGTTTTACCCCTGTCCGGCTTGTAAACGGCCTGAAGAACCGCGGGAGATCGTGCTCGATTCGGGGGTGCGCTAAACTCGTTGCACCTAAAGCGAAGTGTAGTGGGCGAGCGGGGCAAAACGGACCCGAGTGCGTTTTGCTTTATTAAAAAAAAAATATATATATATATATATTATAAATATTTAGAATATTATAAGTAAAAATATTATAAATATTCAAAATAATAAATATTTAAAAAAGCAAAACGGACCATTTCGACCCATTCAAAAGAATATAATAATTACAAAAATTGGTGAAATCTTTCAATCCATTTTCCTCCTTCAACTTTCTTTATTTTTACGTTCCGTGAAAAATGTATTTAAAAAAAAAAGTGGTCCGTCCTGTCCCAGTCCGGCTTGTAACCGGCCTGAACAACGCGCGGTTGATCGCGCTCGATTCGGGTGCGCTAAACTCGGTTGCATCTATAGCGAGAGCTCATGTTGTACATAGCGAAACGACTCGTTGCTCTACAGTGTAGTAAAGTACATTGAGGTAATACGCGTTCGCCTTTCGTACGTAGATTTTTCCCACGATCTTGCCTCCCGGGGCACAAAGCTCCTACGCCGTTCTGCGTCTCTGCGGAGTTGCCGCTGCCGAGGAAACGAAGGAAAGGAGCTCCGCTCGCGTTCCGCTCGCTCGCACGCGGACGCTCGACGATCGCTTTAGTTCCTCCGGAGGTTCGTTCCCTTTCTCGCACGGCTCGCACACATTGCCGAGGAACAATGTGCAACATGGAGAGAAAAAAAAAAGAACTGACTCTCAGCGACGACGAGAGCAAGAGGAACGTCCGCGACATTGTTCGCGCCTCTTAGCCAATGCACTCGTTTCCGGATAATCGCTCGGCTGCGAATCCAAACGGCGAATCGAGCTACCTTTGAAGACGTCGCTGTTGAAACGCCCGAGATCGTTCCTCGACAAGTTTAAGAACAACACGTGACCGAGACCCGTCAGCGCACCGTCGTCCATGTGAGACAACTCGTTCCTGCTCAGGTCGATCCGCAGAAGAGATCCGCCGATCGTCGAGAACGCTCCTCGAGGCAGCGAGCCTGAAAATGGAAAAAAAAGGTTTCAGAACATTTTTTATATGATTTTTTATATGATTTTTTTTTTTTGGTCACAAAGTAATGACGAAAAAATTGCAATGTTACTTTAGATTTGAAGAAGTTTCGGATTTTATGAAATGATTTTAAGGAATTTTCGGAGCATTCTTCTTAGGAAGTTTCTTTGGCAAAACAAAAAAGAAAACTGCAATGTTAGACGAAGCTACTAGCTGCGCGAAGCAAGGAGCCTGAAAATGATTTTGAAAAGTTTTTGAACACTTGTTTTACGAGTTTTTATTTTGCTAAAAGAAATTATTTTTAAAAAACTGTGATGTTACTAGACTAAATTTTATTTTATTTTATTTTATTTTATTTTATTTTATTTTATTTTATTTTATTTTATTTTATTTTATTTTATTACTAGACTAAAAGTAATAAAAAAAAAGTTTCAGAACATTCCTTTTAACGATTTACTTTTGCAAAATAAAAAAAAACATAGCAAAAAAACTGCAAAACTCTACGCTACTAGCTCCGCAAGGTAAGGATACCTAAAAACGATAAAAAAAAACATTTCAGACAATTTCTGTGCAAATTTTCTTTTGCCAAAAAAGTGAAATAAAAAAACTGCAATATTACTCTAGGCAATCAGCTTTACTCGGTATCCTAAAAACAATAAAAAAAAAACCTTTAAGACTATGTCTTTTTACGAATCTGCTTCTTCGCCGAAAAAAAAAAAAACAAAAAAAACAAAAAAAAAATAAAAAAATGCAATGTAGCTTCAAGCCATCAGGATAATGAATTGAAAGTGAAAAACCATTTGGACAAGTTGCACAGTGTTTCTCACCGATATTGTTACCGGCGAGCGAGAGTACTCTGATGTCCCTCGGGCCCTTCAGTGACTCGGCCGGGACGGCCGTTAGATTGTTGTCGTCGAGATAAAGTTCCTCGAGGTTGCCGCAGCCCTTGAAGATGCCCTCCTCGATGCTGCGCAGTCCGTTCGCTCGCAAATCGAGCAGTCTAAGTTCGGTCATGTCGCGGAACTCGTTGCTCGAGAATATCGGATTGAGATTGTCACCGAGGAGGTTGTCGCTCAGTCTGAGCTCGCGGAGTTGCGACTGGGCGCGAAGAAGACGGTCCATCAACCGGTAAATGGAATTGCCGGAGAGATCGAGTTTCTCGAGGACCAACGCCGAGTTCAGGAGATCATCGGGCAGTCTCTGGTAGCCGCAGTTCCTCTGACTCAGCGACGTTACCGGCTGATCTCGCAGAATGTCGAGGGTGTCCCTCGTGAATATCACACGATCGCAGTTCATCATCAGCGCTCGGGGATTTTCCGGCGCTAGGGAACACTTGCAGGGCACGTGCAGGTCCCTCTTCAGCTCGACGCAAGGCCTCCATTGAGCCCGACCAGCGGCCAATGTTCCGATCACCAAAAACAACCTCAGGATCTTACTGGAAAAAAAAAAATAAAATCAAACGGTAATTGTCATCGAGTGCTAACAGTGACGATTCTATTATGCACAGTTAAAGTCCGAGGGTCATCGATGACTTCCGGACCGTCGCTCGATTTTGAGCCTGTTTTCTTCAGAGCCAATGTCACCTCGACGGTTTTTCACCGTCTCAAATAATCTCAGATAGTCTCGATGAACGTGAGAAGGTTTGGAAACCTCATTTTTCGACCGGAAGTGACTTCGTACCGAAAACACGTAACTTCCGGTTTGAAAATCTCTTTTTTCAACCAGAAGTGACGTCATACCGGAAGTAAGTAACTTCCTGTTAAAAAATCTCTTTTCTCGACCGAAAGTGACGTCCAAACCGGAAATACGTCACTACCGGTTCGAACGTCTCATTTTTTTTTTTTTTTTTTTCAACCGGAAGTGACGACGTACCAGCAGTCAGTCACTTCGGGTTTAAAAAAATTTCATATTTCGACCGAGATTTACAGAATCAGATTTCCAAACCGGAAGTGACGTCACAACGAATTTTGTTCATATTTTTCGCCCTACCGGTTTACAAGTGACATTTTTCAATCCTTAAGATTCGTATAAGGGGAGCCTACGGTAAGGGCTGTGAATTAAAAAAAAAAAAAAAAAAACCACGACACTGATGTCTCTCACTCCGTTAAATGGAGCATCGCTAGAAAGTGATATCTCGTTGAAAAATGATCAAAGGAGATGATCGCCTATCGTCATAAATACCGGGGTAAGTATATATATATATATATATATATATATATATATATATATATATATATATATATAGTTACCGTTGGTAATCTGGTAGTGAACGAGGACGAGATCGGCCGGTGCTCTTGCCGAGGGTCCGTGGGTGACAACGCCTCGCGGGCACGTCACACACGAGTTCCACAACGAGTTTCAGTTCGTGAAATCAAGGTCCCTCCGCCTATATATCGCGACACGAGCGCAGACCCTCTCGTTTTTTTTTATTTTTTTTTTTTTTTATATCTCCGTTTCTCGTTCCCGTGAGATTTCCATTCGTCGCTGCGGCTTCGCGGATCGCCTGAATCTTCACGTCCGACAGCGCACGCTCAGCAGTCTCTAATGTTTCGAAAGAATTTTCAATTTTTTTTTTTTTTGTCCCCTTCATTATTCATTCTCCGGCAATTATTTCGACGAGAAAAGGTTGAGGCGCTCGTGCTGTGTGTACAGTGCAGGGGACCAGCGGGGGCAAAACGGACACGGATCATTTTTTTTTCCCCCATTATACAAAAGTTAAATATACGAAAATTGGTAAAATCCTCCTGTTCGTTTGTCGGTCAGATAAGACTTTTCTACTTTTTACGCTCCGTGAAAAAAAAAAAAAATTGTTAAAAATGGTCCGTTTTACCCCATTCAATAATATACGAACATCGTGGTGAGAAAAAATGGTCCGTTTTACCCCGTTCGAAAATATAAAATATACGAAAATTGGTAAAATTATCCTAACCATTTGACTCAGTCGGCTAAGACTTCCCTTCCTTTACGTTCCGTGAAAAAAAAAAAAAATGGTTAGAAAAAATGATACCTCTTGTCCCGTTTTACCACCATTCAAGAAATATAAAATATACGAAAATTGGCAAAATCCTTTTATCCATTTGACTCAGTCGGACAAGACATTTCTTCCTTTGCATTCCGTGAAAAAATGGTTAGAAAAAAAAAATGGTCCGTTTTGCCCCGTTCTGCCTTGCAACCGGTGTGAATAACGCCGGGAGATCGTGCTCGATTCGGGAGCGCTAAACAATAACAGGTAATATGAAAAGTTCTCGATAATTCGAGTACTTCTGATACTTTGAACTTTGCACTTGAAGTATTTTTTGCCTTCGCTAACCGCCGATTATTATTATGGTTATTATTGTGGTTATTATTATGGTTATTATTATGGTTATCATTGTGGTTATTATCATGGTTATTATCATGGTTATTATTATGGTTATTATTATGGTTATTATTATGGTTATTATTATGGTTATTATTATGGTTATTATTATGGTGATTATTATGGTTATCATTGTGGTTATTATTATGGTTATTATTGTGGTTATTATTATGGTTATTATTGTGGTTATCATTGTGGTTATTATTATGGTCATTATTATGATTATTATTATGATTATTATTATGGTTATCATTGTGGTTATTATTATGGTTATTATTATGGTTATCATTATGGTTATTATTATGGTTATTATTATGATTATTATTATGGTTATTATTATGGTTATTAGTATGGTTATTAGTATGGTTATTATCATGGTTCTTATTATAGTTGTTATTATTAATATCATTGTTATATTGTTATTGGTATTATTATTATTATTTAATTGTAGAACGACTTTCGACGGATCTGCGAAAGATAAACTATTTTTCATCGGCGAGTAGAGCGAATGAGTTAATATTAACCCGTGGCATATATTCGGGCCACGCTCGCGGCGTGTCTGCACGCAAGCGGAGTCTTTCTCTCCGACGGCGCGCTGCCATGCCGTTCGGCATTGCAAGGCAAAGTACTTTCTCATTATATCGTAGGCTTCAACGTGATTCGAATTATTGCGACGGGCTCTAAAGTAGAGGCGCAAGCCTTCGGCGAAGCTCCGATAATTATTCGCAGGGATTCATTCGTGCGTCGTGAAAAAAACCGAACGCATCACGCGTATGCGATGTCCGAGAGAGTCGATAGTACGATAAATTGTTCGGCTTTGATGTTCGTTGTAGAAAGTCATCTCGGGCACGCCCGATGCATTCACGTGCGAACGGTGCGTAATTTTTCTTCTGAGGGTTTTTTTTTTTTTTTTTTTAATTTTTTTAATTTCGCGTCGAGAGTTTATTGTAATTTCCCTCTCGAACGTGCAATGCGAATGGTCCTCGTCGACTCTCTCTCTTAAGGTGGTCCTTGCGAATAGCGTTCACTTCACTTAAGTTTCAGAGAAATGAGAGGGGGAATTGTCGAACACTTGTCGATTGTATGAAAAATCAGAAAAAAAAAAAATCAAGTGTATCAAAGGAATTGCCGAAAGGATTAATTTTGCATAATAATAATTCTAAAATTTTATCAACAAATTGATGAAAATACAAAGTTGTTCAACAAATATCCCGGAAACCTAACTTTTTTTTTTTTCAAATGAAAATTGTTCCTTCATATTTCTGAATGCGTGTGAATTTTTTTAGATTTTTGAAATTCACTTTGAATCTTCTGTTTTTATAGACGTTTTTCTCATATAAAAAAAAAAAAAAAATCAAAGTGAACGTAAAAATCTGCAAAAATTCGTACGTATTCAAGAAAATGAACAAATAATTTTCATAAAAAAAAAAAGTTAGGTTTCCGAGATATTTGTCGAGCAATATTATTTTTCATCAATTTTTTTAATAACATTTTGATATTATTTTTATGCAAAATCAATCCTTTCGGCATCTTTGATGCGCTTGATTTTTTTGTTTTTTTTTCAGATTTTTATATCATCCACAAGTGTTTGGAATTTCTTCACATTTCTCGGAAACTTATGCGAAGCGAACGCTACTCGCAAGGACTGCCTTAAGAGATTTTCTTTTTTTTTTTCTCCAATGTGCGCATCGAAAAGAAAAAAAAAAAAAAGAAAAAAAATAAATAAAATTCTTTCATTCCCATTGACAAACGTCGGCGCATATAAATGACACGTAAATGTCAGAGGTTGCCGGCGAGCGAGAGAAAAATAATAGTCAGTCAGGTTTAAGACTGGCCGAGTGTTGCAAAACCTTACGGGAATTTTATTCTAATCGAAATCTCGGCATTTCCTGAATCGCGTTTATTTTTATTTATTTATTTATTTTTTTTTTATTTCTTCTCTGCAATCTCGCAGCTAGATGTAATTTTTATGATCGCCGTCGCAAGTGCGCCAATCGTTTTTCCACTCGGTTGGAGTTGGAGTTATCCAATGTTTCGCGGAAATGCCGAGTTTTAATGCATGGCCGAACGGCCAGGAGAATTTCGTCCCGCAACGATTATTCAACCGAGTTTTTTTAATCGAACGCGTCGAGCGGAGACGTTCCTCTTCTTCGGTGACCGGACAACTATAAGTGCCAGTTGTGCCTTAAGGTAGCTATGCTCCCTTCGCGCTCATTTCCCATAAGTTCGAGAAAAATTTGAGAAAATTGCAAGTACTTCTCGACGATATAAAAATTCTGAAAAAAAAAAATGCATACTAAAGGCACTGAAATGATTAATTTCGCGTAATAATAATTTCAAAATGTTATCGACAAATTAATCAAGAAATCAATTGTTCAACAAATTATCGGGCAAACCAACTTTTTTTTTTTCTTTAATGAAACATGATTCGTTCATTTTTTCTGAATACTTATGAATTTGTTTCTTTTCTGAATACTTATGAATTTCATCTACAATTGCGATGAAAAATTAATGTTCGGTGTATTAAAAACATTGGAAATACTTTGTTTTAATAATTTATTTTAATCTTACTATAATAAGAGTACTTCAATTTTAATGATTTACTTTAATCTTACAATAAAAGTACTTTAATTTCTATAATTTACTTTAACGTTACTATAAAAGTACACCAATTTTTATAATTTACTTTAATTTTACTGTTACTTTTTTTTTTTTGATTATTTACGATTACCATCTACTATTAAAGTACTTAAATTTTAATAATTTATTTTAATTCCAATGAAGAAGCATAGTAATTTTTAATCACAAGTTGTAGACTAAACTACAACTTTTTGTAAACTAAGTACCGGTCTTTTGCACAAAGACTCGCGGTGCACTGCATCAAATTTACTGTATGTATTTTTTTTTACAGTCCAAATGCAACCTAAGAATGCAGTCTAAAGAACCTAATTCGCTTTTGTTACTATAAAAGTACACCAATTTCTATAATTTACTTTAATATTACTGTTACTTTTTTTTAAAATTATTGACGATTACCATTTACTATTAAAGTACTTAAATTTCAATAATTTATTTTAATTCCAATGAAGAAGCATAGTAATTTTTAATCACAAGTTGTAGACTAAACTACCACTTTTTGTAAACTAAGTACCGGTCTTTTGCACAAAGACTCGCGGTGCACTGCATCAAATTTACTGTATGTATTTTTTTTTACAGTCCAAATGCAACCTAAGAATGCAGTCTAAAGAACCTAATTCGCTTTTGTCGAGATCGACAGTCGCGTGGAAAATAGGAAAACCGATTTGTTGCCGACCGAGTGTACGCATCGGAGCCTCTCAAACGGTAACGATTCGCTTCCCGTTCGGTTCGTTACACCGCAGTTTTCACGTTTAATACCGATGTCGCTCGATCCGGATCGACAATTCCATCCGCTTTTACCGGCGGAACTGTCGTCCCGGTGCTATCACATGCTTCGATGCCGCCGTTCCGCACCTTCGTCACAGAGAACCAATACGGGGCTATTTAACGAGACGCCGGAATAACGGGACCGACGAAACCGGGAACCGGCAAACCCGGCCAAGAGTGACTTCGATGCCCGAACAGCCGGACGAGCGAATCCGTCCGTATTCGATTAGTCCATTTTTCGTTATTTTTTATTTTTTCTTCTTCTTCGTCTCCTCCTTTTTATCCGGACCTTCGCCGACATAGCGTGACATTCGTAGCTTTGTTTTTCGGGACGGGGAGCACAACCGCATGAATCATTCGCGCCGCTTGCACGAATCGCGATCTTCATTTCATCCCCCATTCTTCTCTCGCTGTTATCGAGGAATGGAGCGTAAAAAAAAAACAAAAATTATAGATTTGACGCAAGGGACTGGAAAAGAAAAAAAAAAAAATATAGATTTGACACACCGGACTGGAAGTTTTGCCGCAAAAAATTTTACCATTCAATGTCAATCGTGTGATGGACAATTAATATGATTCTTCAATTAAATTAACGTTAATCACTAATAATAAAGTATCTTCGATATTTTTACTACGCATAACATTAATTATTTAACAGAATTTTGCGAATAATTTAATATAGTTTTTGCATAAGAACTTTCACTCCGGTGCATGAAATTTCGATACGAATCTTTTTACGGTGCGTTGTAAAAAAAAAAAAAAAAACTATTGTAGATTCAATGCACCGAACTGGAAGTATTGCTGCAAAAACTTGTACCCGTTTAATGTGCAATTTGTGATGAAAAATTAAAATGCTTCTTTCAATTAAATTAAAGTGAATTACTGAAAGTAAAGTATCTTCGATATTTTTACTAAACACAACAATTATTCGTTATAATTTTTCGATACAATTTAATATACAAGTTTTTGCAATAAGAACTTTCACTACGGTACATGAAATTTCGATACGAATCTTTTTTTACAGTAAATTGCAAGACAATTTAACGATTTAATGCACCGGACTGGAAGTTCTGTTGCAAAAAATTGTACATTACATTTAATGTCCCATAAATTATAGAGAATTGATATGCTTTTTCAATTAAACTAGAGTGTATCTGTTGAAAAATAAAGTATCTCAAATGTTCTCAATACATTCAACATTCATTTTTTTTTTCGTGATAATTGCGCATGAAATTTGTTATGCAAGTTTTCGTATAACAACTTCCACTCCGGTAACATTAAATTTCATATAATTTTTTTTTTTTTTTACAGTGCCACTATAAAAAAAAAAAATTGTAAATTTAACGCACCGGATTGAAAGTTTTTCACGCAAAAACTGTCTTATTAAATGTCAATGTCCAACAGTGATGAAGAATTAACATACTTTTACAATAAAATTAAAGTAAATCATAAAAATGAAAGTACTTTTACTGTAACATCAACGTAAATTATTTGAAAAAAAAATAATAAAGTATCTCCAATTATTTTAACACACTAAACATTAATTTTTCATCATAATTATACGAGAAACTTAATATACCACTTTTTTGCGTAATAACTTCAAGTCCCTTGCATAAAATTTCATACGAAGTTCATTGCAGTCTCCATTTCTTTAAATCCTAATGTGTATAAATTGCAGTGTCATTATACCGATTACAATCGCGAGATTACACGCGAATTAGCGGCGAAAATAAAAAAGCTCTATTCGCCGCTAAGTCCGATGATTATAGTGCAAAGAGGAACTCTCACATTCCTCCGGGATTTTCTCTCCGCAGCCTCATATACACATACACATATACATATGCACTCGTATATATATGAACCCATATACATATGTACCCGTATACATATGAACCCATATACATATGTACCCATATACATATGTACACATATACATATGTACCCATATACATATGTACACATATACATATATACCCATATACATATGTACACATATACATATGTATCCATATACATATGTACACATATACATACGTACACATATACATACCTACACATATACATACGTACACATACACATACGTACACATATACATACCTACACATATACATATGTACACATATACATATGTATCCATACACATATGTACACATGTACATATGTACACATATACATATGTACACATATACATATGTACACATATACATATGTACCCATATACATATGTACACATATACATATGTACCCATATACATATGTACACATATACATATTTATACACATACATATGTACACATATGCATACACATACGTATACGTATATCTAAATTAATAAGCCGTGCAGGGCGATAGCGAGAGACGAGCCGGTCGATCTAGATATTCCCAGGCCGAGGTGAATAAACCCGTCGACTCGTTGATCGTAATAAAAAAAAAATAAAAAAAAAGTAATAGGGAGGACTGACAGAAGACACTCACGCCATGATCCTCGTCTCCTCGGCCACGTCCTCTGCGCGCTCGTCCCGATAATCGCAGTGTTGTTGTTCCTCGCACTCGCACTGTCGTTCGCCGCACGATACAACAACAAGCTCTAATACACCTTGTACATCCCGACTCGGTTCCTGACTGAAGCATCCAGGCCGAACGTCATCGACGAGAGCTCAACGATCGTGCGAGTCGCACCGAGATCGATCAGTGCGATCGGCGCCGATTATCGTTCGCCATCCCGACGAAATCTCACCCGAAAGGATTTTCGCGCGACTTGGTTAAAAAAAAAATTTTTTTTTTTGTATTTTAGGTTTTTTTCTTTAATTTTTTTTTTTTAACTTATTTTTATCGCAGAGTTCGCTTGCCGGACCGAGGAGCGAGTTTCAGAGACCGGGCGCGTCGCTTTCCTCGGCAAGATGACGACTGCCAGTTCCCCTCGCCAGGTAACGAAGCCGCTGCTCGCTGACTCGCTGGAAAACGAGCTGCTGAACCTGAGAGTTACACCTGAAAGCGGCGGAGAGGGCGTGGAAGGGACGTGGAGGGGAAGGGAGGAGGAAGAAAAAAAAAAATCGGTATGCCGAGAGGCGAGTACCGCGCGGTGAAGGAGAGTCGAGGCTGCCGATGCGAAGGCATAGGATCGGCTGCTCATTCCCTTGATAATTGCGAGATCGTTGACTGCTGGGTTGAATCTTTATTTTTATTTTTATTTTTATTTTTATTTTTTATTTTATTTTTTTAAACTTTTTCTTTCGACTCTTCGACTCTCGAGTCTTCGGCTCTTTGTAGTCTCTAGTTGATGTACCTTGGTCTCTCGAAGATATCGTCTGTCTGTTCGAAGCCATCGATTCGTTTTTTTTTTTTTTTTCTATGTTATTATTATCATAGGACGGAAAAAAATGTCCTTAAGATCGAATGATTTTAAAGAGGCATTTTAAAAAGCATTATTAATTTTTTTTCTCTCTGTATTCGAGAATGCTGAATTTCCATATAGCATAAAATAAATATAGAATAAAATCCTAAATCACTCATATGCACTCTCGAGATTTTGGTTTTCGTACCATATAACACATCTAAGTTGTATTCGAGAATCTCAAATTTCATATAGCATAAAATAAATATAGCATAAAATCCTAAATCACTCATATGCTATATTCTCGAGATTTCGGTTTTCGTACCATATAACATATCTAAGTTGATTCGAGAATCCTAAATTCCAAATAGCATAAAATGAATATAGAATAAAATCTTAAATCACTCATATGCTATATTCTCGAGATTGCGGTTTTCATAGCATATAGAATATCTAAGTTATATTTGAGAATCCGAAAATTTCATATAGCATAAAATAAATATATAATATAATCCTAAATCACTCATACGCTATATTCTCGAGATTTCGGTTTTCGTACCATATAGCATATCTAAGTTGATTCGAGAATCCTAAATTCCAAATAGCATAAAATGAATATAGAATAAAATCCTAAATCACTCATATGCTATATTCTCGAGATTTCGGTTTTCGTACCATATAGCATATCTAAGTTGATTCGAGAATCCTAAATTCCAAATAGCATAAAATGAATATAGAATAAAATCCTAAATCACTCATATGCTATATTCTCGAGATTGCGGTTTTCATAGCATATAGAATATCTAAGTTATATTTGAGAATCCGAAAATTTCATATAGCATAAAATAAATATAGAATATAATCCTAAATCACTCATACGCTATATTCTCGAGATTTCGGTTTTCGTACCATATAGCATATCTAAGTTGATTCGAGAATCCTAAATTCCAAATAGCATAAAATGAATATAGAATAAAATCCTAAATCACTCATATGCTATATTCTCGAGATTTTGGTTTTCGTACCATATAGCATATCTAAGTTGATTCGAGAATCCTAAATTCCATATAGCATAAAATAAATATAGAATAAAATCCTAAATCACTCATATGCTATATTCTCGAGATTTCGGTTTTCGTACCATATAGCATATCTAAGTTGATTCGAGAATCCTAAATTCCAAATAGCATAAAATGAATATAGAATAAAATCCTAAATCACTCATATGCTATATTCTCGAGATTTCGGTTTTCGTACCATATAGCATATCTAAGTTGATTCGAGAATCCTAAATTCCATATAGCATAAAATAAATATAGAATAAAATCCTAAATCACTCATATGCTATATTCTCGAGATTTCGGTTTTCGTACCATATAGCATATCTAAGTTGATTCGAGAATCCTAAATTCCATATAGCATAAAATAAATATAGAATAAAATCCTAAATCACTCATACGCTATACTCTCGAGATTTCGGTTTTCATAGCATATAGCACATCCAAGTTGTATTCGAGAATCCTAAATTTCGTATAGCATATCTAAATTGTATTCGAGAATCCTGCATTCCATATAGTCCAAAATCCTAAATCACTCATACGCTATATTCTCGAGATTGCGGTTTTCATAGCACATATAACATATACATATAGCATATCTAAGTTGTATTCGAGAATCCTAAATGACTCCCATACGCTATATTCTCGGAGATATCACCTTCAACAGCACGTGGAAGTGGATTTCAGCTTCAGGAGGAAAAAAAAAAAATTCTTCACCCGTGCAATTTAGTTCTCAGCCTGAGCTTCCCCGAGCGAAGTTTGTGCGATGCATAACAGCCGTTCTAACTCCACGAAACTACTATAGTCCAATGCTTAATGCTTAATCACCGGGTTGATGTTTCGTTTTCCGGGCAACTGCAAATTTACCAAAGCCTTTCGATTTCCCGTATCCGCAACGGCAACGACAACGTTCTAACCTCCAGACGAGTGCGTTTCTAGCCCGGTCCGCGATGCCCTCACTCAAGCGGGCTCCACGCGGACTTTAACATAACGGTTAATATCGGCCAGTGAGCATCGCAACGCCGGCCGCGCGGTGCTCCTGTCTATACTGTATAGCAAAACTATACACAACGCTCGCGTATGTACAGTCCACGCCGGACACGAGAGCGGCCGCAGCATCGCGCCAACGCTATGCCGCAACATTTCGTCTCTGTGGTTTTTCCGTCCGCCGACGCCGACGCGAATGAAAAGAGAACGGCAACGCGAAGGCAATGAATGAGTAACCAAACGAGCTGTACCCCGCGGCCGGCACATTCGCTCGTGCGAACAAAAGAATCGGCGACAATCGTCCGAGTCGCCGGACAACGGAGTGATTGGAATAAAAAGTAACTCGGTCGGTAATGCAGAGAACTGTCGATAAATCGTTTTGCGATTACGGAAAATTCCACTCGCTATTGACTGTGAAGATAAACTGTAATTTTAATGTACATGAAACTCGAAATTTGCTTGGATTACTCTCAGATCGGTCGAGCGTTAATGTACCTTCTCGTAAGATTGGAACAACGGATATTGAAGTTAAAAATCTGTTGTCTGAAATTTGGACATTCATTAAATAAATTGAGTTTTACTGTAAAATCGCATCGCACGAGTGCCCGGAATTTTGGAAACAGTTTGTGCAAAAAAAAAGCTTGCCAGCACTGTTCAGTAATTCCCAGAGACAAGTTTAGTTGCAGAGAGAAAAAAAAAAAACAGAAGCCTTGTAAACAAAGTTCATTGGCAAAGGTAAAAGAAAAAAAATGAGCGAAGAAACGTTCGTACGAGAAGTCCTCGAGAGCATTTTATTCAAGCCTCGATTAAAATGACTTCATTAAAATTACAAATCTTTTGCCCGAAATGTCCAAAAATAAAAAAATAACTACTCTACAATTGCAACTCGCACGTGTGTTTGAAATTTCAGAAGCAGTTTATGTGAAAAAAAAAAAACGTTTCCCCATACCGTTCATTAAATGTAAACCGAAATTCAGTGAAGTTACGGAGGCCTTGTAAAAAAAAAGTTCATTGACAAAACTAAAGAAAACAAAAAAAAAAAATTGTGAGCGAGGAGACGCTTGTACGAGAACTCCCCGAGAGCATTTTCTACGAGCCTTTCACTGCTCGGTCACTCACACTGAAACGCCAGATTCTAGTCGTCCGTGAGTCTCACGGGTTATTATCGAGGTGTGAGTAAGTGGTCCAGTGAATGTTTACGATCTCGTCCCGTCCCATGGTAAAGCCAATGCCTCCGCGTCGATGCCGTATAGCGAGATGCATATCGACGATTTCGGTTTGTTTGTGCGAGGAATTCAGCTCGAAGAAGGCGAGATCTTCCCGAGCGTTTGTTTTGTTTTCTTTATTTTTTATTCATTTATTTTTCTGACGACGACCGAGGCAGACTCGTTCTGCCGTGGACGACCTTTGACGACGTCCCGTGAAAGTAGATGATGCTTTTAGGAAAATCGGATTCGTACAAATTGTCAGATCCAGATTGATGGTCTCTTTGATCCTGCAAATGGGATTGCACAGGCTCGAATGGACGCGTTGGATCGCGAACGGATTAATTCATAGGTTGCGATGCAAGCCACGTGACGCAAGCGCCATCGACGATCGTAAGAGCTTTTAATGTACTATTGCTTCACGCTGCGATACTCGCATTCTCGCGTGCTTCGTCGAGAGCTGCCACGGTGTAGCATCCAGGTAAATAGCGAATATCTGTAACCCCCCCCCCCCTCGGGCCCGGAGTGTTCCGCGGCTGCGTAGAAACGCGAGCCTGCATAACGGGTTTCATCGTTTCACTGCTATGAAAATAATATGCATGTGTTACCGGAACGGTGCGACTGTGAGCATGGCCGTGGCCGTGAGAAACTCATTCCCGAATGGTTTTTTTTTTCTTTATTATTATTATCATTATTTGTTATTTTTCAAGAAACGCGGAGACGATCCGGTCGGAACAGTAAACTAAATGATAGAGTGTGAATTATTATAGTGCTGAATGAGACTTTTTTTTTTCTACGCTACCGGAGACGTATTCATGGTATGGTCACTGCGCCGATACAGCCGGTCACGCCGACTGAGTCTTAATGTTCGTATTCGATACTTCGAGTACGAACACCAATCCTCAGAATTCGATCTCCCGCTCAACGGTTCCAATGAGCCAGTCAGTGCACGGCTAGGCGGTCACCCATCCGAGTACTGACCGCGAACGATTCAGCTTGACTCTGGGAACCACCGAAGCCGCACACCAACCGCGCATCCACCGCCGTCGGTCCAGTGAGTTTGTGATGCGTTTTTACACATAGCGGCATCTCACGACGAATATAATTACTTTTGCAATAATCCAGTTTCTCCATTACCGGCGGCTGGAGCTACTGAGCGTCGGTAATTTATCTCGTGTACATTGGGTCGCGATCGTTGAAAAGGCTTTTACTCAAGGAAGTGCTTGAGGGAAGATTCAAAGACATCGTGTCTTCGTCGTTCAACCAGAACGAGTTATTACGGTGGTGAGTAACGAAAATGTTTCTGACCGGATTTTAATTGTTTTTATCAAGAAAAATGTCAGTACTTGACAGAAGAGATCGATCAAGTCGACCCCTCATTTTAACATAATAATTTTCACGTAATTATCGTCACGACTGTGTGGAAAACGCCGTACGTATCACTCAAATGAACTTACCAAGAATTTCCGAGCCGAAATAATAATCGAATCTTGATTGTTATTTCGCGTTTCGATGATCATCGAATCGAAACTGCCGCGCGCAAATCCGATTGGCTACGAAAAATCGCCTCGCGACTTCGATTATTTCGATATATTTATCTCGATCATTCGATAGTCGTCTCTTTTTTTTAAAGAGATGGAAACTGTCAGTGTCAGTCTGTGATCTGTCAAATCGCGGACCGATCGACAGAAATTACGCATGCGACTGTCATTTTTATAAACAATCCGGTCAACAACAAACACAGCAACAATGTCCGTCATGCTGACTGCAGATTGGTTCCCTCTGGGACGCGAATATTTTAGGTACATAAAATTTTCCATCCTAACCTCAACGTCCGAATTTGCCTGCCGCTAATATCATCGAACCAGTTTAACAATCGTGTCGTTGTGTTTCAGAAAATTCGAGCTCTATCCTCTGTCCTTTCAACACGAAGTCAAAGCGAACAATTTACTTGTGGCCGCTCCTTACGGAGGTTCCATAGCCGTGACTCGCAATCCAAAAAAACTCGTCAAAGTTCAGGGCGCCAACAAACCTGTGATATCGCTGTTTTCGTCGTCGGGAAAGCTGATGGCTAAGCTCGCCGTGAGTACGAAGCTTTTATGCTCCTGAAAATCATTAAATTCTGTGTGTAATAATATTTACTCTATAACTCTTATTTGTTTCTTATTTTTCATTGTATAATTCTTATTTCATTTGTTATTTTGCATTGTATGATTTTTTGCTTGCGCATTTTCTTTGTTACTCGTTGTTGTATTTTTGGAGCACGGTGCACAGAAAAGAAAAGATGGTATCAAATTTAATGTACTGGAAGTTGTGCATAAACTGCTATATTAAATTTCATGTACAGCTGCGATGAAAAATTAGCGCACGTTATATTAAAAACTTAAAAAATACTTTACTTCTAATAATTTACTTAAATGTTATCTATTAAAGTACATTAATTCCAATCATTTACTGTAATTTCATCCTAAAAGTCCATCAATTTTCCATGACAATTGCATGTTAAATATAATGTACCAGTTTTGCATAAAAAAATCCTGTCCAGTACATTAAATTTATAATTATTTTAGCAGTTTGCCGTTAAGTTTCCCTCGGGTCTTGGATAAACGACAATATTGTATCGAATGTTCACCAAAATTTTACGTTTTCTTTTTTTTAGTGGAGCAGCGGCCAGCTGGTAGCTTTGGGATGGTCGCATCAGGAAGAGCTTTTGTGCGTACAAGACGACGGCATGGTTCTCATTTACGATATGTTTGGCACCTATCAACACACCTTTAGTATGGGAAACGTGCGTGACCACCGATCACCGTCCAATCGCTGTTGTCTCGACATTTTTAGCTGATAAATTACCGTATTTTTTTTGTAGGAGGCCAAATACACCAAAGTCGTGGCGGCAAAGTTTTTCACAACCATCAGCGGAACGGGCGTGGCCGTTTTAACGTCGACAAATCGTATATTTCTCGTCAACAACGTCGCCGAGCCGAAAATTCGTCAGCTTCCCGAAGTCGCCAGTACGTATTTTTTTCCGTGTGTATTTATTTGTTTGTTGCTTCTTTTTACATAATATTGTATAGATTTATATAATATATAATATTTATAAGATTATAAATAAACAATTCTATTCTATTCTAATGTCTAGTTTTAACTAATAACATAATACATCTGCGCGGAAAACTCCCTCGGGTTGTTTATTCCACAGAAGTGAGATTTGCTTTTATTTCTTAATTTTTTAAATTTCGATTTTATTTTTATTTTAATTAATGTATTATTTAATAATCGCCAACGCGTTTTTTGTTTCGTTCGCAGAACTGGACGGAGCTTTCGAGGCTTGGTGCATCGTGCGTTACGAGCGGGACGGCCAGGTCGTGCTCTCCAATCAGGATGGGATTTACCAGATTAATCACATGACCCAGTCGTTGACGCCGCTGCCGTTTGTAATTATTTCTCACCTGCATAATCGAGCAGTATTTTTCGCCGTTATCCCGCAGAGCTGCCTTTTTCCATTCCTAAGCTATTTTAATTCTCTTGCATTTTTTTTCAGAGCAGTCTCTTCAGCAATAAAATAAACAGCGTGACGGCGATCGCCGTCTCGGCGAATAATCAGCACATAGCTCTCTACGGTGACACCGGTCACGTTTATCTCGGCTCTCTCGACCTGAAGACGAAATACTGCGAATGTTACACGGGAATGAAGGAACCCCTGACGGACATGGCCTGGTCGGTTCGATCGACGATCGAGAAACCTCGAAAACTGAGAGACGAAACGATTCGTTTTAGATTTTTATTTTTTGTTAAAAAAAATTCCTCAGGTGCAGAACGGAAGCGGTCGTCTGCAGCTGGAGCAGCACAGTTATGGTGATCGGACGTAGCTCGGAAACGATCGCCTACACTTACGACGGGCCGACGCATCTCGTAACGGAGATCGACGGCGTTCGAGTGATATCGAGCAATTCCCACGAGATGATTCAGAAGGTGCCGAAAGTCGTGCAAGCCATATTCAGGATAAACTCGACGGACCCGTCGTCGTATCTGCTGGAAGCGTCGAAGCAGTTTCAGAAACGCAGTCACAAGGCCGACAGCTACATTGACCTCGTAAAGGACAAGCTGGACTCGGCCGTCAAGGACTGTGTCGACGCGGCCAGTCTGGAGTTCGACTTTGGAACGCAAAAGCTTCTCATGAGGGTAAATCGAAAGATTTTATCGCAATGCAAAAAAAGAAAACGTGTCTTTGATGCCGATTGTGATGGCCTGTCAGGTTTGAATGCCTGTTGAAAGAACGAATGTCCGAACGGATGTTGATTGTCGTTTGTCGAAACGGCAAGTGTTTGCAATTCCCTCTCGTTTCTCTGAAACTTATGCGAAGCGAACAGAATTCGCCAGGACCACTTTAAATGGGTGAACTGACTCACGAAAGGTGCTGACAGTGAATGAATACGTCTCTTTTTCTTTCCATGACCGAGATGAAGCACGAAGGATAAAATTTACAGCTAAAGAAAAATACAAAATAATACACACAAACAAATCAGATTGAACGCTTATCGAATTCGTTGGCTTCAAAAATAAGGCATCATCGGCATTCACATAACTCGTGGAATATATGGGGGAATTAACCGATATCTCCACAGGAAAATAGAAAACGAAATATGAAATCAAATTCAATTCATTCCTTTTCATACTTTCATACTCGATATAACCGGAATTCCTTCTCGCTAAATTGCCAGAACCGTAAAACAAATTACTTCGCTCCCATTCGACTCTCAAAATAATAAAACCAATATAACCAAAATGTTCATCGGGGTTGTCGCGAGAAAGAATGCTGAAGTTATACGAATAATAATAATCCCATATTATTACGTGGGAATATTATTACCGTTACATGGACGTTTGTGTCGATCAGGCAGCCAAGTTCGGCACAGGATTCAGCAGAACCATCAATCCGGATCATTACGTTACGATGTGCAGAATATTGAGGGTCCTCAATGCAGTGAGACATCCGGCGATCGGCATACCGCTCACTTACACGCAGTATCCTTTTTTCTACCCTTATCGACACCGCGACGACGTCGATTGAAAATAATTGAGAAAAAAAAATGGTATTCTTCCGATTGCCGGGTCAGATTGAACGTACTGACGAATCAGGTTCTCCTGGACAGATTGGTGGTGCGAAGGCACTACTATCTGAGTATCCAGATAGCCCGTCACCTGCAGCTTCCCGAGGTGGACGGCGAGAGTCGAATTCTAGCGCACTGGGCCTGTTACAAGGTGAAGCAAGTCCAGCTGGACAAGGAACAACTCGCCGAGGAGATCGCCGCTAAATTGGGATACGCTCCTGGTGTTTCATACAGCGAAATCGCCGAACGCGCGGCCGATTGCGGCAGGAAGCAATTGGCTATAAAAGTGAGCGTCGAGGATCGAAACACCAAAACGAAAAAAAATGAAACGCCATCGAGGAATCATCGGAGAAAACTTTCATGCCGGTCAATTAATTTGTGTTGCAGTTGATCGACTACGAGCCGAGAGCGCAGCTTCAAGTGCCGCTGCTCCTGCGACTCGGCGTCGAACAGGCTGCTCTGAAAAAAGCCGTCGAAAGCGGCAACACCGATTTAGTTTACACGGTCATACTTCATCTGCAAAATAACATGCCGCTGGCGAACTTCGAGGTGAGCGAACCGGAAGACTTGAAAGAAAAATGATGTCTTTTTACGAACCTAACGATTGATTCTGTCACAGATGTCGATAAAGCACTGCCCACTCGCAATGGCACTGTACAACAAATACTGCCAGAATCACAATCGCGAGGCCCTTCTCGATATATACGTGCTGTACGATGACTTTCACAGCCAGGCACTCTGGTATATCAGGGAAAGCTATCAACCAAAGGTACCGAATTCGTCGATACTGTGCCATACTACACTGTTTTAAACAAACGGTGTGGCCACTTATACGATTGACGCTCGATTCGCAGCGGATTCGTGTTCAGCGGGAAAAAATACGTCGAAATATGTGGCAGGTCATTTAAAAAACAAAAAAAAAATTCTTCGGAAAATTGCAAGGCTACCCCTTTCGAGTCCATTTTTCCCATTTTTCAACATTCTGAAACTGCCCGATAAAACGCTTCTAGAACTTCGGGCAGGATCCTATCTTGTGTATTTTTTCCCGTAGAACACGATGGCCACCTCGGATTTTCCCCAGGTCCATTGGGAGCCGAGATATCAATGTTTGAAAATCTCGAAAATCGACGGTTTTCAAAAATGGCTAAAAAATGGAAAAATCGTTGTTCACTCGATTTTTTAGTTTCAGAGCTATATTCGACGTATTTTTTCCCGCTGATCACGAATATAGCAATTATTTTTCTTCCAGGAATATTTTCCATTTAAATCCCAAAAATACGATTTTTGGTGCGTAAAATCGAGACCTTTCTCACTTCCGCCCACTGCACCGTGAAAAAATAAAAATAAGATAGGAACTGCAGGGCCCGTCAGAAGTTTTTTCAAAAACCCAAACTAATAGTAGTGTAATAGTAAAAATTCCACCCGACAGAACGCTACGACGCGGGACGGACTGTTGCAAAACGCTCAAGAGAAGTTCAAGCTGGGCAGGTACGAGACGAACGCGGCGTTGACGGGAGAGCAGGTGAAGTTGTTGAAGCACCAACGATCGCTGGAGGACACGTTGCGCCAGTCGGTAATCGGCAAACCCCTTCACGACACGGTGAGGCTGTTGTTGCAGCTGAACGAAATAAAGCTCGCTGACAATCTACGCTCGGAGTACAAGATACCGGATCGGCGCTACTGGTGGCTGAGGATCCAGTGCCTCGCCGAGAAGGGTCTGTGGAGCGACCTGGAGAAGTTTTCCAAGAGCAAGAAATCCCCGATCGGCTACGAAGTGCGTAACGAACTCGTCACGTGAATTTAAAAAAAAACCTCCGTTTACTTTCTTTTTTGTTTTTACGAACTTAATATCTCCTTTAACGTGACGCTCGTTTGTTTTTCGCAGCCGTTCGTGGACGAGTGTTTGAGGTACGGCAAAGACAAGGAGGCGAAGAAGTATCTGCCGCGCGTCAAAGAGGAATTGAAAGTGAAATACCTCGCCAAACTCAAGTGAGTTTATACGGCCAAAATTATTACCCAATGTACGAAGCTGAAGAGCTCGGCATTGAAGGACGCGAGTACTTTTTAGTACTTCAAGTGCTTTTTTTACGATTTCGAGTACCAAGTAAAAGTATTTTTTTGTTTCTATTAATATATGATCTGTTCTAAACTTTTGGTCAAGTATAATTTTAACGAGAATTTATTTTAAAGCATAAAAAAGAAATATTAAAACGAAAACGTGAAGGGACGAGAAGACCCTTTTCATAAAAAAAAATTAAACTCTTTAATGGTCTTTTTGTTCACGAAAAAAATGGAAAATAGATTAAAAGTAGCTTCAAAACGACGAATTACAAAAATTTCACCTAGCGATTGTTCACAATGAGGAAGCCATGTGTAAGTTACTTTGCACCTTTTTCGTTTTAAACCGAGACAACGCTTAACAATCCAAACCCAACTGCGAAAAGTACTTGGAAAAAGCACTTGTAAAAAATACTTGGAAAAAGTACTTCAGAAATGCTTCAGATACTTCAAGTGTTTTTTTGATATTCAGCGCAGTTCTGCTGTAAATAATGAAAACCACGAATTTATTTCCGCAGCATGTTGCCGGAGGCGGCTCAATTGGCGTTCGAGCAGAGCGACGTGGCGGCGCTGACATTCGTGCTGGCCCAGTGCGGTCCCTCGAACAAAGAACTGTCCGACAAGATAAACGGAATGATAGCTAGTCTCCCGAGCGGCAAGTAAACCAACAGTCTTTTATTAATTCCGGGCGGATAAATGCGTCTCATAGATTCAACGAGAGCGATCACGTCGTCCATGCCATAACAATTCTGTATATACTGTTTATACACATAAAGAAACATAATATTGATAAAATGCAACGTTTCGAACGAACGACCCGCTATGTCCCATCGACCGATTATAGTTTTGCAACGAATGCGGTTGCACGGATAGTTTAGAGTTTCCTGGCGACATCAACTACGCTCGCTGGCGAGCTTGACGAACATCTTTTGCTTCTCGACGAGATCGGCGACGATGTATTTCTCGATTTCTTCACCCTTGTTCAGCTGATCGTCGGTCAACGATATCGTGTAATCGTTCTCTTTCGTAACAACGATAACTTGCTGCTTGCGAGTTTGCAGCATGTTCGCTATAACGAGCTGCGGCACGAAAAAATAATTGTATTCTCCTCTTTCAATTATGGGATTTTAATTATTGGAATTTCAATTGTGGGATGTGCTCAATCAAGCCAATACCTACATTGTGTTTGTATTTGTTGAGGGCGTCTCGCGCTTTGGAAATCAACACGCTCTCGTCCGTCTCGAGCTTGAACGATATCACGAAGGCCTTCGGAACCCAGAGACTCACGAGAGGCACGAGAATCTTCGGCACCAATTGCAGCGATAACGTCTGCGGTTTGCTAGACGGTATCTTGTGTACAGACTGCGAACAAAACGAGACTCTCGTCAAGACAATTATCGATAAAAACAAATATAGAAAATAGAGCGACGATCTATTACCATTTCGTTCGAAGGAATGTAAAAATCGGACACCGCCGCGGCCAAGTACAGCGTGGCAGAGTGCTCGAGGAGAGCCAGGGCTTGACACGCGGAGCGCAACAGCCAGAGATACTCCGAGAGGGTCGTGAAACCGATTTGGAGTAAATCTCCACGACTCTTAACCTCCTTGTACTTCGTCAGGATTTTCGTCAATTTTTCCGAGTAGTCCGGCGATACTGTTCAGAACGCTTTAGCTCTTTAGGAAATCACAAACGAATTCCGTTTGTAAATAATTCGATTATCCGGAAGCTTATACCTGCCACGGACTTTCCTCCATCGGTGTTCGTCAACTCGAGCATGTCCAGAAACTTCTGGCCCGCGAAGTGTCTCGAGAAAGGCTCCAGCGATTTTACCCTGCAACGTTACGTAAATTATCTATATATACTTTCAGAGCTCGGCAAAGTACTTAAAGTACAAAGTACAAAGTACAAAGTACAAAGTACAAAGTACAAAGTACAAATAAAAGTACAAGTAAAAGTACTTGAAGTATTTCTCAAGTACTTTTAGCGATTAGGTTCGTAGCTTTCAGCATTTTGCAGGCTTTAAAAGAAAAGGTGCAAAATAATTTGCATCTTTTCTATTTCAAGTTTTCACTCAACTTTTTCTACGAGAAACTTTCGTTGATCGATATTGGCTTTCTCACAAGGGAAGTAAACTTCAAAATTGTAATGAATGAAGAAGCCATGTGCAATTTATTTTGCAAACTTTTTTCGCAATGTTAACAAATTTTTACATGTCATTAAATTTAAACGATTAAGATTTACCGCAAAATGTATTGGAACAAATCGCTGACAGATAATCATATGTCAATGAAAACAGGATGTCGTGCTACGCGTCGAGGATCCGTAATGTGAGCGTCCACTCAAAAAGTACTTGTACTTGATCTTTGAATTCGTAAAAAGTACTTACAGTATTAAAAAATTATTTGATACTTCGAGTACGTATTTTGAATTACCGAATTAAAATTCGGTAATTCAAAGTACTCAAAAGTACATCGGTACTCGAAGTATTAAAAAAGTACTTTGGTACTCGAAGTATCAAAAAGTACTTTGGTACTCGATGTATTAAAAAGTACTTTGTTGGTTTAAGTACTAAAAAGTACTTTACGATATCGTCGTCGATTCGAAAATCGCGGGTAGTCGGAACTGCGATTTTTCTCACCTGTACATAAATATGACCGCGTAACCTTGCTCCAAAAAGTACTCGGCCGACACGGATCCTCTGGTACCAGCGCTGAAATTATCAACGTACCGAACGGTGTTGTGCTCCAGGGGAATCGTCGTGCCACCGCTCTGTGTTCGAAAAAAAAAAAAACTGGAATTATTCAAGGCCGTTCTGGCTGCGAGGTCGGCCGCTCGAACGATCGACTCACCGTAACCAACACAACTCTCCTGTCGGTGTTCGTACGACGAGCGATGAATTCCTTCAGCATCTGCTCCGTCCTCGGCAAATCCGACGGCGGCGGATTCCTCGCATAGAAATCTTCCCAGCTCGAGACCATCTCTTTGGTCGCTCGATTCTTCGTCGACAACAACCGATGAATGAGACAGCGCGAGCACCGAAGCACTTGCGAACTAACCAGCGTCGTTCTCAACAGCTGATCACAACATAACCTCTTCTACTGTTGCGCTCTGTTTTTTTTTTATTTTTCTCTTAATCTTATACAACAGGTTCGTCGACAGGTGAGGAAAATTTTTTCTTAACGCAGGGAAAAGTTAACGAGGAGATTTTATCGAATGTTCGATCTCGGAACGTCACCGAATGTCGGGAATAAAATCGTACAGTACAAAGGTCAACCTACGATCGATGCAGTACCGTTCTCAACAGCTGATCACAACTGAGCCTCTTCTACTGTTCTGCTCTTCTTTTTATCTTACAAGATAGTTTCGTCGGGAGGTGACGCAATTTTTGTTTTTTATACAGATAAACGTTAGCGGAAAGATTTTATCGAATCTTTGATCCTCGAATGTTTACGAATGTTTGCAATAAAATCGTACAGTACAAAAGTAGGAAACACAGTAGCGGCGATGAAGCTACCGAAACTCGTTGGGCCATCCACGAATTATAATTTCGTCCATTCAGACTTACATCTGCATACAAACACGACGAAATAATGGTTTAAAAAATGTATATATATATATATATATATATATATATATATATATATATATATATATATTATATATATCAGGGTGTTTCAAAAAGGCATTTTTTTTTAATTTTCCTCCCACCTTTTTAAAGTAGAGATTTCGAGCTCATATTGAACCTCGCGAAAGGCGGTACACAGCAAAAAAATCCTAAGAGGTGCCGCATTCGACGTTTGTACCCCAAAAAATTCGACAACCTCTTTCTTTTTGGGTGCAAACGACGAATGCGGCATCTCTCAAGATTTTTTGTTTAGGCCAGTCGTCCGCGAGGTTCCATTTCATATTAAAATATTTTATACTTTTGGAGGGTGGAAAGAATTTGTTTCAACAAATTCACCCTACTGGACATTTTTAGAATTTTGCACATATAAATTAAAAAATGAAAGTCTTTTGTGCCGATGCAGTACCGTTCTGAACAGCTGATCAGAACGTTAACCTCTTCTACTGTTCCATTCTGCTTCTTTTTATTAATCTCTTATTCCGACTGATTCGTCGCGAGGTGACGTAATATTTTTTTAACATTGCTACAAGTTTAACGAGAACATGTTATTGAATATTTGACCCTGCTGACGTTTCCGGATGCCAGCAATAAAGTCGAGCGGTACAAATTAAGGTCAGAGGCACAGCAGCGGTGATGAAACAACCGAATCTCGTTGGGCCATCCACGAATAACATTTTCCTCCATTCAGACTTATATCTACATAAAAACACAAGGAAGGAATATTTTTTGGTTATTTTTTTTTTTTATTTTTTACAATAAATAATCGTCCCCAATCATAAAAACATCATTAGTGTATTTACTTTGAGGGAGGTAATTAAATTACAGAGTAAAGGTACTTAGGAGACGACTATGTGTATTCGCTTATGTCAGTTATCATATTGTATCTTGGATCATTGCGACGGCGTCGCTAAGCTCCCAAACATTGATCTGATACTAGAATGAAAAAATTGGGCTACAGCGCGATCATCTTTAGTACTTCGGCGCCGGGCACTCGACCTTGGAGTAGTCCAAATTGGGAGAGTAGAACTGAAACAAGAAAAATATATCGAGATTGTTTCCTGAACACTATATTGGGAAACTCTTTGGCAGACAGCAATTTTTTGTGCATGTATGCATAAAAAATTGCTATTTTTTAACGTATATCGTACATATGTACACATATGTAGTTTATACGTGCAGTTTGTATGCATACGTGCGACTTGTCGTGTCTCGTCATTGTAACGTGACCGCGCATGCGCACGGTCGCTCTTTGATACGAATTCTTACCATAAAACGAGCGTGAGCATGCACAGTCGCGTTGGTCACGTTATAATAGCGAAAAAAACGCCAAATTTAAAGCACCTCTCTACTGATACGTGCATATACATATGAAGTATAAATATAGTATAGAGCACACCTGAGGTGCTTTCGATTTGGCGTTTTCGTTACTATAACGTGACCGCGCATGCGCACGGTCGTTTTTTGGCAAGAATCCGTACCAGAAAACGAGCGTGCGCATGCGCAGGTGCGTTCTAATGATGAATACCAGATCGGAAGCACCTCCGTATGTGTATGACTGCACGTTTTCGATATTGACAATTCGTCAAGGTCGATGCAGAGCCGAAGAGCGCGGAGAATGCTCGGAGACGAGACAAGCCAAAAGTATGGCGAATAAAGTCACTCAAAGTCGCACGAGATTTTTAGGTTACGTACCTTGTACTGCTTGTTCGCGTATTCCTGCCAGGGCTCCGGGTTCTTCTTCTGCGACCACGTAACGTCGGGATTACGGGTTGCTAGTCGGATAACGTAAAATGTCGACATTGCCAATCCGACAGCGAAGCAAGCGTACAGGGGAATGAGCTGCAATAAATTACGATCGCGTTTACAAAGACTTATTGCTCTAATTTACTTTTTATTTTCCACTTGTGTATTGTACTAACGGCAGGATTTTTTTTGAGATCCTTAAGGGAAAGCCCCTGCATCTTCATGGTGAAGCTGTGTTACGTGACGAGCACTGGAACGAGCAGGTAACAATTTTTCACCGTTCAGTGGCGAGCGAGATTCACCAGAAACTGCGTAAAAAAGTCTGAGCGCATCGAACTCGATGGTTCGCGAACCCGATAACTAAGTTCTGAAGAGAGGTGGAACATCTTCGGCGGTGGTCGCCGAGCAAGTATCGAAACTCCGACGACGGATGGCGCTGTAAGGGTATTCTCAGTTTTTTTTAAGACGCTGGCTTAAACATTTGGTCCAAAAATCAAGTTGATTTTCAACATTTTTTTTTAACGCGGATATTAGAAGGGCAAGCTCGGGTTTTTGCGAACACTTAGTACGAAGTGTTTTGAAGTTTGACTTTTAAAAAAATTGAAACGTATAAATTAACAACGGAGTAAATTAACAACAAACGATTGAGGTCGTTTTTTTCGTCACATCGAAAAAACTATCTCGATCATTGATAAACATGATCAGAATAATAAATGAACTTTTTTTTATTATCTGGTTATTAGATAAAAAATGTTATAATCAAGAGTCGGTCCAAATTTCAGAGATACAATATCCATTGTTAATTGTTATTTGTCAATTGTTAACAAGTCCGTTGTTAATTGATATTTTACAATAAAAACTCAAACTTTGTAATACCTTGTATTAACTATACGTAAAAACGAGCCGTCCTTCGATCAGCCGCGTTAAAAATAATTTTGAATATTGACCAGTTTTTTTGGACCAAAAACTTATGCTAGTGCCTTAACCGGAAGATGAAATCCATGTAAAATACCGTCAAAAGACGAAATCCATGTAAAAGTATATTTTCACGCGTCTACCTAACTTGCTTTTGTCTAAAATATTGGGGATCTCAATGAAAATAGAAAAGTCCATTTGTTACCTACTGAGCGAGGGGTCAGTAAGCGGGTGTTTAACATGGCCTTGAGCGAACACCCGATCGTCGATTCGTCTATAATTCCTTTAATGAATAAATCAACATTTCTCACGTACATTTCTTTGGAAATTACGCAGCGATTTCCTTCGCTCGAGGTATCTCGGTCTCGATAGCTCCGATTTCCTTGAGGAGCTCTTGCTTCGAGGCGAAGTAATCGCGATACCAGAATATGTGCTCCTGCTTCTCGCGCACGGTCATGTAAGGATTCTTCGAGAGACCGACGCAGACTAGCTGCATGAAGTGACGGATCGGGCCTCTCTTCGGACACCAATCGTTCAGATGACGCTCCATGAATACGTGCTCAGAAAAGTGGATGCTCTGTTCCTCCTCGAGGCCTGCGACAAACGAACATTTCCACGATTTTTATTGAACTCTCGTGGAGATCGCGAGTAAAAAAACGGGGTAAAACGAAAAGTAAAAAAACGCACCTTGCTCGTTGTCGATCGGGAATTTCCACAGTTTTCCTTGCTCGGTCCACATTATCATTTCCTGGAATATATTCTCGGGCGGATGAGTCAGAGCAAGTTTGAATTCCTTCTTCTCGAGAGTCTCCCACATGGTCAGTCTTGGCTCGTCCACGACCTCGCCGCTTGATGCCTTTACGTCGAAGATGTTGAACGGCTCACCTTTGTATATATTCGCGGGCGTCGCCGGTCCGCTGATCGAGACATGCGGCAAACAAGTATTACATTAATAATAGGGACTACATTGAATTTTTGGTGTGAGGAGATAGGAGCGCTTCGCTCCAGTCAAACGGGCGCTACATTTTTAAAGTCGTTTATAAAAACTTTTACGCATCCATTAACGACAATAGATGGTTATTTGTATTACAATCGACAGCCTTGAAAAACATTAGTTGCAATGGATTTGCAAAAATATTAACTGGTCTGCGCTAATTTTCGAAGAACAGTAGCAGAGACCAGTTCAATTTATTGTTTTTTTTTTTTTTCAAATAATCCGTAAACTTTTTGATTTTTATGTATCACGGCTCATTCTCTTCCTCGAAAGATGCTCTACGAATTCACCATCTATATATTCGATGGTATTTTCCGTTTCGAAATGCCAGCCTTTTGTTTATTCCTCCACGAAATTCCCTCATGAACAAACAGCTCTCATTTTTAAAAGGAAATTACTATCGAATATCTAAATGACGAATCCGTAGAGCATCTTTTAAGCCGTAATACAACAAAATCTCGAGCAATAGCTACGGATTATTCTTTGAAAAAAACTACAAATATGTACCCTTTTGAAAATTAGCACAAACCAGTTGACATTGTTGCAAATCCATTGCAATTAATGTTTTCCTATGTTAAGGACATGTGCTCTAATACGAATAACCATCCACTATAATCAATAGATGCGTAAAAGTTTCTACAAACGACATTAAAAATAGTACTCATTTGACTAGTCTCAAGCGTTCGAACGTCCTCATAAGGCACAAAATCCCTCTTTGGGTCTTCATTACTCGTATCTTCGCGTTCCCTCTTTGCTGCGATATTTCGAGCTCTTAGCGTTGAGCTCCTGGAACTGCTTCGCCAGAGCTTGCACCCGAGCCGATCTGTGCGTCCGGTCGTGAGCCATATTTTTTGAGAAATCGGGTGCTTTAGGCTCCTGAGGTGTGCGATCGATGTTCATCCCTGTTATGAAGTCTCTGGAAGATCACATCGATGTATCAAAAAACAAATTTTCTTCGTTTTCGTAATCAATGTCATGTGACAATAATTCACATCAATCAGTTCTTCGTAACGCTTCTACGATTGCATCGACGCATTATCTGAGCATGCGAACGATTGTATGTAAAAATCTTGTCACGAATCATTTGTGCCATCTATAATAAAAATAAATAAATAACATCTACTGACTTCATGTTAACGGGTGCAGATTTTGTCTTGTCCTGTTCCTGCTCAACCGACTTTTCATTCTCGAAAGCCAGAAGTTTGTTTAGTAATTCTGACTCTGTTTTCGCGACGTCGCCTCCCAGAGCATTGGCGACGTTCTTCGCAGCTCCGATGAGCTTGTCCTCTGCGAATGAAAAAGCTATTTAAAATCGCTTCGCTACGAAGATACAATTGAATCGCGCTTTGGCAAAGATCGTCTACCGTATGGTTGTGGCTTGACTTTTTTTTCCACCTTCTGTTTTCTGGGAGCAACAGTGAGATTGATGGACTTCGTAGGCTTCGGTTTCTGCATAACACATTTAATTGTCCATTATGTTTGATCTTTATTTGTTTGTATTTGGTCAATTTAATCGCACATTATGTAAACATGTATACACGTTCACATAATGTAAATAATGTAAAAAGGGTTCGACCTGTGAATAAATAAATGAATACATTAATTAATTAATAAACAAATTTAATTTTTTCAGAGTCTGTTGAGAAATTAGGTTTGTCTGTTGAGTCTGTTCAGAAATTATGTCATTTTTTCTCTTCCCAAAGCCATGCAGTGAGAACGGCTTGCAGACAATCAAATTCAATGTTGCGCTGATATCTTCAGGTTCATATGTTTATTATTATTATCATTATTATTAAACTTTACAGAAAGGAAGCGCGACACTTATAAATCTGCATCTTGTTAACTGAATACATTTTCTTGCTTTATAAACTCTCGCAACTCCTATAAATTCTTCAAATTCCTTAAAACTTCTTATAAATTTTATAAATTATGACCCTGAAGATATCTGCACACGACTAAATCTCATCGAGTCACAACGACTGTGTTCTACGTCTCAGAAACTTCGCTTAGGGAACTTCGCTCGGAGAATAAAATTTTAGAAGCGAGCAATTTTTTTTTTCTCCCTAAAGTCCTGCATCGATGGAGACTTGCCAACGATGAAATTCGATGTCACGCAGGTATCTTTGGTTTCGTGTCTGTTTACCGTGATCATATTGGCCAGTAAACTGTTCAGTCTGTCGTTGGTTTCCTGGCGAGATTTTAGCTTCTCTTCGCTGTCGACGGGCTTGGCTTTCGTCTTGGAGCTTTCATTGTCGGAATCCGACGAAGACGACGAGGACGACGACGAGTCCGCCAATACGATCGACGTATGCAATCGCTGCACCGCTGCTGCATACTGCGGCACGTTACTTCTGCGGTGCAACAAATATCGGCGATAGAATTCATCGATGAATGCAAACACGGCAAAAGTACTTGTGTGTATCGCGCGACAAATAGGTTAACTGCCGAAGAAACAAATTTCGCTGCATCGGTCGTGATTGATTTTACTTGAATGTTTCGTACCTTGAGAGCAAACGCATCGAGAGCATTGTTGTTTCCTCGATGGACAAGCGATACGATGTAAATACTGTGCTGATTGTCGATTCAGAACAACTCGACGAACATCGTGACGAGCGGCGGGCTCTGAAATTTAACCCCTTACTTTCTCGGGAAGCGAAGATTTCCCGTCACTTTTACCGCGTCTCGAAATCCACCGGCGTACCTTTGAGATTTTCAAACCGGATGTGACGTTTTACCGGTTTGACATCACTTCCGGTCAAAAAATGAGATTTTCATACCGGAAGGGTTTGTAAATCTAAGTGTATTTCCGGTATGTCATAGGATTACTTCCGGTCGAACAATGAGATTTTCAAATCGTAAGTGACGTATTTCCGGTAGGACATCATTTCCTATGACATCGGAAGCGACGTATTTCCGGTACGCCGTCACTTTCGATCGAAAAATTATAGATTCTCAAACAGTTAGTGACGTTTCCTTGTTACCGGAACTGATTTTATAACGACAGTTTCAGTAGCACAATTGTAGAAAACAAATCTGTCGTCGACGGGATAACAAATCTGCCGATCTGTTATCGATTGGTTAATTGCTGCGGTTTATTTCGAGACACGTTCGACCTGTTGGTGTCGTAAGTATTATCTTTATTGTATCTTTAAAATAATTAATTACATACAGAACAAAATCATATTTAAAAAAAAAAAAAACAAAAACGCCGTGCGGTACACTTTGTCTAATCTCACGGTGCGCTGGGCCTGTTCAGAACTTTTTTGATAAATGCCGCGGCTTTCGTCTCGCCGATCTCGTTCAGTGAATCGACCAAATTGTTCATCGTTAGTTTGCCTTGTACCTGAAAAAGGACGTTTTAAACACACATACACCATACAAACATCGTTTTAGCTGAGTAACCGAATAACGTACGTCGGCATAATTAAGGATATTCCGAGACGGACTCGATCCCATGGTGTCGAGGGTACTCAGAAGATAATCGCATTGGAGATACTTGGCAAGCTTCTCCCAGCCGCGATTCTTATCGAGAATGTCTGCCAGAGAAGTCAGCGTCGCGTCGTCCAAGAATGCCGTCAAGGTATCGTCCTCGATTTCTTCCTTTATCAGAAGCGTGTCGGGATCCTCGACGGTCCTTCCCTCAGAAACTTGAGCCAATAACCGAAAAATCTAAAACGAAAGAATTTGTTGTTGTAAAACGAAAGAATTTGTCGTAAAATGAAAGAATTTGTTGTAAAACGAAGGAATATTCGATGGCTCTCTTAGAAAGGCATTCGAACGAATAATCCGCGCATCGACTTTACCTCCGGTTTATTCAAAGCAAGATCGAACGAGGTCTGCCCGTTGTCCTGTCTCATGTCGTCATCCTCGTCAGGCTCTTCCTTCACGCTCACTTCCACTTCTTTTTCGTCACCCTACAAAAAAACAACGAATTATCAATCGAATAATCCTGAGGCGGATATAAAAAAAATGAAAAAATTCGTCGAAGGATCGACAACGATACCTCCGACTCTTCTCTGTTGTTGTTGGGTATGTGCGGATCGGCACCGTGTTGCAGTAGAATTTTGCACATCTCCTTCGCTCGCGCTCCCGGATTCACGACTGCGCTGTGCAGCGCTGTATTGCCGCCGAGGTTCGTCTTGTTGACGTCGATTTTCGTCTGAACGGAACAGCGCATAATTAAATTTAAAAAGTAGGGTAAACATTAGTAAAAATACGGTAAAAAGATCGAACATGCCCACCTTCTCCAGAAGATACTTGACGATCTCGATGTGACCGTTTTCGACCGCGATGTGAAGAGCCGTGCGACCGTAAGAGACTTCGGTTTTATTCACGTCCGCTCCGGCGTTAAGAAGCGATCGAACGGCGTGGAGGGAACCGGCTTCTACCGCTAATTGCAGAGCTGTCCAGCCGGCCTCGTCACGAGCCTCTATCTCGACGTCTTTCGTCAGCAAGGCGTCCACCAGAGCTCCGGTATCCGGTTCTGAAAATTCATACACTTCGTGAAAATATCGCAACTCACGAAATATGATTATTTCGCTCGGTGCGAAAAACGCACTTTTACGCACGCGAAGTGCGTAAAACGCCGTTTTCACACCCTGTGAACTAAAATTTTGTGCGATACCCGTGCGAAAAACTTTTTATGGACTCGCCAGAAAAAGTTTTATCGCACTAGTGTCGTAATGTACTAATTTCACAACATATGCACAAAAAGTCCCACTTTTGATTGAAAAAAAAATACTGCGCATGCGCAAATCACCCTAGTTACTTTTTTGCACGCTTTCACCACGGTACGGACATAAAAATACACATTACGACACGCTTCCAGTATTTATGTGACGTCTTCTCGAAAAAGGCCACTTTATGTCGCGTCCGGCCCCCGCATAAAGCAGCACTTTTCATGCACGAGTTACAAAAAGTGATATTACAGCAGTTCGAACTGTGCGTTCAAAATACACGTCGACTTACTCTTGACCGCAGCGTGGAGCGGATAGCAATCGCGATCATCACACTCGTTCGGATCCGCGCCCAGCGTAAGCAGAGCGTTCACGACTTCCGGTTGATTCAGTAAAACCGCATAGTGCAGAGGTGTCTGCAATCGTAAGGACGAGTTACGAAATCGATTGTTTATCTCAGATACGTCGATGTTATGTACGAGCGCGCGGTTACAATTCTTTTTTTTCGCAAATCTCAGACGCACCTTGCCCGAGCTGTTCTTCAAGTTAACGAGGACCTTAAAGCCCGGGTCGCTGGCCGAAATCATCAGAATGTGCTTGACGATTTCGAGCTGTCCGTGACGAAGAGCCGAGTGCAAGGCCGTATCGCCGTACGTCGTTCGCTCTTCGAACATTTTCGTGAACAGCTCTTTGGCCTTCTTCGGTTCTTCTCGTATTCTCTTCATTGTATCGTGAACCAAAATCTCGGCGAAAGTCGTCTCATCCTGTATGAAAAGTCACATGATTTAGAATTTTTTTTTTCTACTCGAATACTTGCGATGCGGCGAGTTTCCGTTGACACTTACGTACTCCGAGGAGACTCCGTCGGTGGTCAATAGATCGTCGCTCGTCGGATCCAGTGTTCGAGCGTACCCTGAAAGACAACAAATTAATTCAGTCAGTTCGATCAATTCGATCAATTCAATCAACTCTATTAATTCAATAAATTCCATTAATTCATTAAATTCCAATAATTCAATAAATTCCATTAATTCAATCAATTCCGTGAAATAATTTTTTTGATTGGCCAATAATCGGGTGTATTAAATTGTTACCCGGAATGTCCAATTGCTCGACGAATTTCTCGAACTCCTCGGAATTAATCTTGCTCGCGTGTTTCAACAGCTTGGCGAGATCCTGCGAATCGTTCGACGGGAACGAGTTGGTGTCCATGGCGTTGTCGACTCGTCGGATCTTCGTGAAATCCGAACTGCCCGAGTACGACATGCGAGGACGTTTTTTGCCTGCAAATTTTTAGAAATCGTAACGGTTCTCTAACGGTGGAATAAAGAATGATGACCTTCAAGATATCTACATCGAATTTCGTTACGACTCGATGAAATATAGTCTCGTGCAGATATCTTGCTCGTCGATTGCCAGCGATTTCCTCTACCCTATGTACGGTAAACTTTACGTCCGATTGCAAAACATATCGTCCGGTAAAGAGGTGTTAATAAATAATAAATAATAAATAGGCTCATAAAATTAAACGATGGAAATTGGTAACGTTGAAGGAAACTCACTCAACAAACTGTCCGTTGGCTTGTAGGTAAACTTTATGGGATCGGAGCTGTCGCCGTCGGTCGGCCGCTCCAGTTTTATGTAGACTTCTCGAGGAGACTCGATGTCGCGGTCTTTGTACGGCGGAGTTCTACGGATGAGCGTGATCGATAAGGATTATTTTTTATACATTATTCGTCGATCTGAGAGGCTGGAATTTATATGTTGCGAGGTTTCTTTCACGTACCTGAAGACTATGGCGTATTGGTGATGAACATCCAACTCCGAAAAACGTCCGTAAGCCTGCCATATCTCGTGGTCGTTCTCGTCGGTCTCGAAGAACTTGACTTTTATGTTTTCTGCAAAATGCAAACGAAATATATGGATAATAAAATATGGAACGCGCGAGTTCAATCGCTTACGTACTTTTGCCGACTTTCTCCACCAGCATAAAAACTTCCTCTCCACCGTCGCAGGTACTCGAATACTTGTCGATTCGGCATATCTTCAGCTCTCCGGTCAATGCACTTTCTGCAATGCGTCGTTTAATTAACAATGACTATCAGTAAAAGCCACTTACACGAATGAGAATAATTCACGTGAAAATGTTCGCAAAACTTATATTATTAATTGAATTAGAGTAAATTTGTTTTAATTTCCGGTGCGTATTTTCATGTCGAATATCAAGCTGGAAGCAGCGCGAGTAACCGAAGATAAAAAAAGGTACGGCCAAGTCTTAACATTTTTTTATCTTTTCGAGAAAGATGTTTATCGAAAAAATCTTTGAAGAAAAGAAAAAACGAAAATAAATTAAATCGAGCCGGGATTAAGGCGAGTGCCGTAGGAATTCGCGGTCAGCGCAGACATTTTTTTCCGCCAAACTTACTTAGATTGTTAATTGAATTTGAGTAGACTCTTTCCGTAATCGCCTTCATCACCCCATTCGGACCCTCGATAAAAGCTTGGAAACACAGCGCAACGCTGTTAAGATTCATCCACTTTTGAGCTGCATCCGCGTCCATGCCGATCTAAAACCGATGTAAGTAAGAAACCAAATGCATTTACTTCTTGTCGACTAATTCTCATCCCGGAACTTTCCAATTAGCGTAATCTTCGTGGTATATTCGATGTTCGATTCATACCTGAGTCTCCTCACGTGTGCTCAGATTTCTTATATTAACGTTTTTACATCGATTCTTTTCGAGAGCCTCCATCCTCATTTTTCTCACGAGCTCGTCCTTGATGTGTTTCTTAGCGGTATGAATTATGCCCATCCCGTGAAATCTGCAATAGAAGAAAAAAATAAAGATACCTCGAAGAACAATTGATTGAAATAATCCGCGAGGCACGAACGAAAGTGAATCCTTACTGTGCCGTAAAATCATTGTCAGCAGACACCTCGATCTCGTACGGAGCGTCGTTCTCGACGCTTCCCTCTCTCTTGACCAAGTGGTGAGCGTGAGGAATTCTCCTGTCTGCATCCGATGTCACCAATGTGCAACGTATCTTCGCGTTTTGTCCCACGAAATTCACCAACTGCGACAGTCACATAGTCAATCAATTTTAAAACATCCATTAAATGTTTCACTAAAAATTCCAATTTTTTAAATTTAAAAAAAACGGAATATGGGGAATCCATCTCGTCTTTTTTCTCATAGCGGCATTTTTAAAAAATCAACTCTCGCTAAAATTGTACTTGTTGAAAACTTTAGACATATAATCATTTGTAATATTAATAGAAACAGGAATTCATACTATTAATCGAGTATTCGTAATACGAGCGTGTACTCAAGAAGTACTTGTACTTGGTACTTGATTGCATAAAAAAAACGTACTTGAAGTACTGGAAAGTACTTCAAGTACTTCAAGTACTGCCCTGCTCTGATAACAATCGTAATATCAATTATAATATTAATTAGTTCAATGTTATTATTATTATTATTATTATATACAGATAATAAGTTTCCACTTTTTACATCTGCTTCTATATAATGCTTTTCACGTAAAAATATATAAAACAATTTTATTTTTAAATATATTCGTTGACTCAGCTTCCATTGTATCTGCCAGTTATTAATTAGACTTGTTTTTTTTTTTATATTTTTCAATCTTTTACCTGAGATACATTGTAAGAATGCAATCATATTTTTATTCTTTTATCTGTATTTTCTTTGTAAAAGTACTTATCGTCTAAATAAAAAATAACAATAATATTAATAATTACCATAGATTATTACCAATTAAATAATTGAATAATGTTAAATTAACCACAACTGGAGTAAAAAAAAAAAAATAATAAAAAAGTGCATGTAGATAAATCCGTGCGTACCCTTGCCGTAGGCGCCTGCCTCTTTCTTCTGGAAGTTGTGCTGGCGCTGGACAAACACCCGTGAGTGCCCATCATCTCCGACTTGTATCTGAACCTGAATTTGTCCACTGGCTGATCCAGAATCTCCACGTAAGCCGGCGCCATCTCCGTTCCTGAAACAAAACCCGATTAAATAAACCCTCCGTACATCCGCGAAAAGCCGATACGGAAATTCCTCGCTCACCGGTACTGTTGCTCAGGGACATGAACGTTTCGTCCGTCATGTTGAACATGTTCGACGCGGACTCTTCCATACAGGGCGAGAGCGACATGGACATCGGTGAAGGCACGTTGCTCATGCCGCTGGAGTCCATGCTGTTCATGCAGTAGCCGTTCATCATCGGAACGCGTCTGACTGCTGCGGCATCTTCTCAAAGTAGAAAAAAAAAGAAAAAAAATTTAAAAACATTAATTTTTTTTTCTTGATGTACAAAATTATAAATACGAAATAAATATTTAGTTTTATAACTCGATAGCTCTATTGCCATTAATATCCTGCAGTATTTATTTATTCATTGAGCAACGATCAATGCGCTTTCGCAGATAAATTATTGAAAAAATTGTAATCAAATTATTCTTAACTAAACGTGAAGGCTTGCAATCTTTGATGTTCTCAAAAGGGGCGCTACTGTCCCAACTTCTCCAATGAAAACAAAAAAAAAATCATTTTTTTTTTTTGTACCTCGTTATTTTGTCTTTACGAACACTAAATTCTACAGATTCCTATCCGGCACTAAGTTCTCTGCACAATTTGATTTTCTCATCGACGGAGAATAAGTATCGAGTATTAACGAAACACGAAGGCCTTTACCGTTCAGGAAAGGAGTGTAACAAAACGCATCGTTGAATGCAACGTCCAAAATATTCGTCTCGTCGACTTGCGGCATGGCTCTTGCACGATTCGCACAGGGCACCAGAGAGAGAATTCAAAAGCTTTGGTATTTGTTGCGCGCGTTCGGCGATCAACGCATTCGTTGCTTTTCCACCGCACTGTGTTCTATTATTCTCGTATGCGTGCGATAAGTGCGCACAGGTGCGTTTAACGCGTCGAATATGCCAGCGCGAGGGTTGCACTCGCGATGCAATTAAGAGACTTTCTACGCAGCAGCGTTGCGCGACACTCACCGTACGCGAATGAGCGAAGATTGCCGGATACGTCAGCGGTGAGGAGCGATAACGAGAATCGCAGGTTCTTCCCCGAGCGATGTGTACACGGCCCGACCAATTGGGCGTCTCACTCGCTCGGCTTTCCCCCGCCGTTCGGACCGTCGGTTGATGTCATCGATGCACTCGATATTTCTCTCGTTGCCCCCCACCTATCAAAGATTTTGTGAACACTTGCAGCGAGACGCGCTCCGTGCGCGCGCGAGTGCAAATCTTTTATATTTTTGTTATTTTTGTTTTTATTATTTTTTTTTTACGTAATATGTAGGAGTGTTCTGTGTCGATGTGTGAAGCGAGCTGCGTTGTCGCGCTGCTACGGTGGGAAAAAAAGCTAGCAGACGAACACGAGTTCAGCGATCACGCGAACTCGGCCGGAACTCCCCGACTTCTCCCACTCCTGGCGCAGTACAGCCGATGCGCAGTACCTGGTGCGCAGTAGCGATTCTTTATGCCTGCTGTCAGGGCTTTGGGAAATCCCCTAGATTTTCCGAGCGATTGTTCTGCTGCTGACTTCTGCCTTCCGGCTATATATTTAGTTCGCTATGTGTCGTCACGAATTTGTGATCGACGAGAAAAGTTCGGTCTGTGCCTATCGAACATTTTTAGTCGGAAGCAGATGGGGCGTAATAATTAAGAGATAAGAGAGGATTGTGGGTAGCGGAGTGCACGGGTAAAATGGAGGGATGGAAATACTGCTGGTTGAGATTGGATGTCATTAATTAGATGGGATGAATGTATAGGGGGCAGTTCATGTCTGGTCGGCTCAGTCTCGAGCTTCTTAGATCGAGCTGAAAATTCGTGTTGGAATATTATGTAGCGGGCGTATCTGGCATTTTTAAAAAGATTTTTATTGGCTCGTGTTTTCAAGTTATAGCGCATAAGCGACGTTTTGGGCCGCTCGACTTGACGTGCAATGCCACGTATCGATCAGGAACATATAATCGTCTGCACTATCCATCTGCCGCGGAGAAGACGCGACTTTACCGACAGTGTAAAAACAAATTGTAAATTTAATACACCGGACTGGAAGTTTTTATGATTTAACTGGTACATTACATTTAATGTACAATTTGTGATGAAAAATTAATATACTTCTTCATTGAAATTGAAGTAAATTATTGCAATCAAAGTACTTATATAACAAAATTAAAGTTATTAAAAACAAAGCATTTCTCATGTTTTCAATAGACTGAACATTCTTTTTTTTATACAAAATTTCAGTCCAGTACATTAAATTTCATACGAATTTTTTTTACAGTGCATATCATAATTTGGGTCCGTTCTTGCATGCGGTTTCTGCTCTGTTCGCCTAAGTCCAGAAACATTTTAGATGTATCCGCATCTATACGCAGCTGAAATGGGCGTTCTTATATTCCAATCCTCTCTCAATTCAGGTTTTAGTTTTGACCCAAATCTGCTCTGATAATCTCTCTTGTTATCGAAACGGACGAAATGTGTCCCGCGGAAATAGTCGAATGTACCCACTAAAATAAGCTTGGACTTTTTACAACTTCTTGTACACAAAAGTCCACAATTTTTTATTTAGAAATTTCCCAATCTCACCATCCGGCTCTAGTTTCACAGGCAAAAATACAAGCTAAAATTGTTAATGACAGGGGAAATAATAGGATAAGTTTATATATTCAAATCGGAACAAAAGGGTTTGGTCACTTATTTGACAAAATTATTTTTACGAATCTTCGTATTCGATTTTACGAAATTCCGTTTTTTACCGTTCCCTTAAATTTAATTATTTTTAGTGTTCCGTCGGCAATATAAAAAAAATGGACTAGAAGTGAACAGTCACAAATAAACAAAAAAAACGCATGGTTAAGTAATCTGCATTCAGGAACGCAGCCTTTTTGTTTGCAAAAAAAGAAAAACAAAAAAAACTCTTCGAAAATAGATAAAAACAAACCGAGCAGTGTCGTACTCGCACAGGAGCGTAGGAGCGCTAGAAAGTGCACCGAAGATTCGCGCGGAGAGGGGGAAGTCGTCGAAGGCTATATAAGGCATATCGAAGACCCTCAGATTCAGTGTGAACGCGTACTTGTTGTCGGACGCTTTGGAACACGCCGCTTATCATTATCTTTGCGATACGAGTAGTTGCAACGTTGACCCCGAACCATGGGCAAGAATAATGATGAGAGAATCGGTATAATCGGAAGGTAAGGAGTTAAGTTCGTCACGTGTTAGTTTAATCGATAGTATTGATAAAAACAAAAACCTGTTCTATAACGACTGTTAATCGTACCTGAGGTGCTTTCGGTTTGGCCTTTTTCGTTATTGAGACGTGACTGCGCATGCGCACGGTCACCTGTGATAAGAATTCTTGCCGGCAAAAGGCAAATAATGAAATTCACAATCTAAAAACGTCAAATAATGAAATTTATAAGACGAAAAGAACGCCAACGAAACTCGTAACAAAAAACGCCAAATCGAAAGCGGAATCGGTAGCGTTGCTTTAAAAAAATACCTATATAGTGCTTTCGATTTGGCTTTTTTCGTTATTTAACGTGACTGCGCATGCGCACGATCATTTTCCGTAAGAAAATTTGTGCCATAAAAACGCCAAATGAAAAGCGCTTCTCGTCGTCATGTAAGATACGCGAGATACGCGCCTATCGCGAATATCCGTGTGCAAGCGAAGCGGAAAATGACAATAAATAGCTCGTAATACGCCTCGGCTCGAGCGACGATGTAAATTCAGGATAAATTCCACAGTGGCTTGATCGGCCGGAGTTGGGCGATGCTCTTCGCCAGTGTCGGTTACCACGTGACTATCTACGACATAGTAAACGAACAAATCATAAAAGCCCTCGAGGACATCGAGCAACAGCTGAAGCGACTGGAGGTCGGTGGTCTTCTGCGCGGCTCCCTAACGGCGGATCAGCAATACGCGCTCATAAAGGGTAATCCGTCACGAAATATTGAAAAATATTTTCAATCCTTGAGATCTTATGAAATTTTTTCTGAAATATATGAAAATAATATTTTGAAATATTTTGTCAAAATATTCTAACGAAACGTTTTTTTTTAAATATTTCATAAAAATACTTAATCTTTCAATACATGTGAAATATTTCTGAAACATAGTGATCCATTTTTTGAAATATTTTTAATTTCATGCTTCACCGAAATATTTATACGAATGTTTCTGTGTTTATAGGGATGTGTATATGCAAATTCGACTGTTGATGCAATCTTTCACATTTCAATGTTCAATTTATGAGCGGACAAAAAAGAATTTTTTAATATTGATGAAATATTTCATTAATATCAATATCAATAAATATCAATCAATATCAATATTCAATATCAATATTCAATATCAATATTCAATATCAATATTCAATATCAATATTCAATATCAATATTCAATATCAATATTCAATATCAATATTCAATATCTATATTCAATATCAATATTCAATTTCAATATTCAAAAAAAATATTTTCAATATTTCAAAGTATTTTTGAAACCTTACAAAGATATTTCTGTTCTATGTGGATAAAATGCATCGACTCGTTGCAGGTACGTCGAGCCTCGAGGAAACGGCGAGGGACGCCAAGCTCATTCAGGAATGCGTGCCGGAGAATCTGGAACTGAAAATCAAAGTTTACAACCAATTAGACAAGGTCGTGGACAAAAATACTATCCTATCGTCGTCGACCTCGACTTTCAGGCCTTCGATGTTCAGCGAGAAACTCGCTCATCGCGATCAGGTGATCGTTTCCCATCCGGTGAGTAAAAAATTCTCCTTTTTTTCGTTCTTTTCCTTTCTATCGCATATCACAGTCGTCGAGTGTTTACTCGCGATCTATTCGTTGCGCAATTGTTATCTAAAGTTGCGCGAAGTATTCGCGCATGCGCTTGCATCGATATCGGCGATTCACTATCGCATGGAAAAATATGTTAGCGTTGTTCGACTGCGTTGATTAGAAACTTTAAGATAAAACGATAACCCTGGCGGACGCCGACGAGTGTTCGAGGGGACGATAAGAAATTGTGCAGTGGTTAAAAGCCACTGGCATAAGGACTTGGTCCAAAAAAACGCATCGATTTGCAACATTTTTTTAATTCTTCTATCAGAAGGACGAGGTCGGATTTTTACGCAAGCTGTTAAGAAGTTTGAGTTTTTCTTTATTGACAAATATCAATGAGCAAATAACAATGAACAGCTGACATCGTATCTCAAAATCGATTCGTCACATTGAGTTGAAACTTAGACAGATCCTTGATTATAACCTTGATTATAACATTTTCTATCTAATGACCGGATGATTTTAAAAAATGCTCATTTATTTGTTAATAACGAACAACTCAGGTCGTTTTTTCGTCGAAACGAAAAGAAAAACTTGATCGTTTGTTATTGTCAAATAAATTAACATTTTTTTTAATCACCCGGTCATTGGATAGAAAATCTTATAATCGGGAATCCGTCCAAATTTCACCGCGATCGGACGAATCGATTCACACATAACACCTTGTACTAACTGTGTGTAAAAACCCAACTTTGTCCTTCTAATAACCGCGTTAAAAAAAAATGTTGAGAATCGACCTGTTTTTGGTTTTTTGGAAAACTGTTTCGTCATGACTATTCGTTGATAAAATTCAGGTTAATCCGCCGTACTACGTGCCGCTCGTGGAGGTCGTTCCGAGCCCGTGGACGAGGGAAGACATTCCAGCCCGGACCAAAGCTATCATGACGGAAATCGGCCAGGCTCCGGTTGTCTTTACCCGAGAGATCGATGGCTTCGCTCTCAACAGGATACAGTACGTTTCCTGTAAATGCATTAAAAAAAATAAAAAAAAAATTATTGTTATTGCAGCGTTAATGTAATTACTTGTTTAAGGTAGTCCAAACGTACGGTCCGAATCGACGTGAGATTCAAAGGGAATTGCGAACACTTCCCGGTGGGATAAAAATCTGAAAAAAGTCAAGCTGAAAAGATTGATTTTGCCTAACAATTCCAAAATGTTATTAACAAATGAATGAAAAAAAAATTGCTCAACGAATCACCCGTCAATCTAATTTTTTTTTCTTTGCAAATGTTTTCATGTGAAAAAAAAGATTTGATGATTGTTAATTTTTCTGAATACGTATGATTTTCTTCAGAATTTTTAAATTTATTTTTTGTCTTTAATTTGATAATAACGCTTTGAAATTATAATTATGCAAAATGAATATTTTCAGCACCTTCTAAATCCGTGATTTCATTCAGATTTTTATTCCATCGGAGTGTTCGCAATTCTGTCTGAATCTCACGTGGGATAAGACAGAACGTTCAGACTAAATGAAAACAGATTGTGAAAATGGGGGTTTTACGCACGCTTCGCGTGCAAAAACTCTAGTTTTTACACCTTGTGAAATAAAACTTTATACGAAATTCGTGCGAAAAACATTTTCTGAACTCTTGTGATTGCAACACTTGCCTTCGGCTCGCGCTGCAAACTCACACTCGTCAGAAAAAGTTTTTTCGCACTAGTATCGTAAATATACTATTACAGATACGCGATTCTGAACGAAGCCTGGCGCTTGGTGGCCGACGGTGTTCTCAGCGTGAAAGACGTCGATATAGTAATGAGCGAGGGTCTCGGAATGCGATATGCCTTTTTGGGCGCTTTCGAAGCCGCCCATCTCAACGCCGAAGGTAAACGGAATTATTATTAATCACGCTCACGTGATGTATCAATTTCGTGACCTACCAATTTCTATGTGATATTAGCGCGTATAAAAAAAAATAAAACAAAACATAAAAATTGCAGGAATGAAAAAGTACTGCGAGACATACTCGAAGACGATCTACAGCGTAAGTCAGACTTTCGGACCGACGCCGAAATTCGAGGGGCCAATGGCGGAGAAGATCAGCAATCAACTGAACGCGATTTGCCCGCTCGACAAACTGCAGGAGAGACGCGCCTGGCGAGACACGGCTCTCACGAAATTAGCTTTGCTCAAGAAAGAACTCGACGAATCCGCGAAGAAGTGATGAGAAGACATGATTGTAAATAACTCTTAAGGAAAATAATTTGTGCACGTTCGGTAGTTGATTGTACGTCGACTGTGCGTTGGAATCTTCGGCCGCGACGTTTAATGAAGACTCGTAATAAATACCTTTCGCAGTAAAGCCGCTTAATTTTATTGCTCCTCGTCCGGTGTGCTCGAGATAAAAATACCCGAAGGGAAATCGAGCTTGCTTCTTCGTGTCTGGAAGGCACTCGGAATAATCGTTCGTTCGTCAAAGTGAAGGACACTTTATTTTTGTAATTTTTTTTTTTTTGCTTTTTTATTAAGATTCACAGCGAGTGAATTATCGCTTTCCACCGACACGGGGAGCGGCCTTTTGCGTTACTTTCGCGGCCTTCTGTTTGGCTGCTGCCTTGGGCTTGGGAGGCGCCGCTGCTTTCTTCGTCGCCTTCACCGCCTTCTTCTGCTCTTTCGCGGCTCTGAAAAATGACGAATCCATTATTTTAACAACCTCGCTCGTTAATTTAAAAAAAAATGCCTAGAATCAAATGTATTTGTCTTTAATGCTTTTTCTACAAAGTCATTCGATTGTAAGGACCCGCAAAGCCAGGCAGTGTAATCGCAGTGTACAATCCTGGGTGAAGCAGCCATTTTTCTTACTCTAAGACATTCTGAAATCCAACTCGAACTGAAATAATCGCGTCGGAGGAACAGATGTCTAACTACAAAGTTTGTATGTACATATTTTTGTTTCAATTATCTTCAAATTATAAACAATACCAGCAGGTTGTTGTGGACTATCAAACTATAAAATGTCTATCAACTATGAAATTTCGAAACCGGAAATTTAGATTTTCGGAGAATTACGAGACGTTCGTCACTTCCGGTTTGAAAATGTTATTTTTCGATCGAAAGTGATGGATTTCCGTTATCGCGTTACTTCCGGTCAGAAAAATAAAATTTCCAAAAATAAAACAAAATAATGAACATACAAATATTCAACTCTGAAATATATATAAAATAGATTAATCTCACTCGTCTACTTAAGGTAAAATACAAGATGCAGATATTATAACATGGTGGCCCTTTTTTGCCTGGAAAAAAATTCCCCGACTTTTCACTGACCAATTAAAAACTTACCCTGACCAAACTTCTAACCACTTCTATAAAAAAAAAAAAAAAATTATGATGCAAATGAAAATGCCCAATTATTGTATTAATATTTAATTGTATTTTTTGTTTTTTCAAAAATATTTGTAATTTTTTTTTTGTAATTCCCTTTCATGTACTTCTTATTTATTTATAGAACGTTCTGAGGCAATTTACTTTTGTCCCCGACCAATTTTGAAATTTCCTGACTTTCCCTGATTCTCCGACCAAGATTTTTTTTCCCTGACGTTTCCCGGTTTTCCCTGATCGTGGCCACCATGTATAAGTTGTAAACTTGCCTTCTGTAAATAATAACAATAACAATAATAATTGTATCATTGCTCACTTGATAGCTTGTTCTCTCTGGGCCTTGCGGATCTCGGGTTTCATGTTACGCTTAGCCAGGATGTCCGAAAGGGAGGCACCGACGATGGCTCGGTTGAACTTTTGCGCACGGCGCGTCCTCCTCTTTGCCTGCTCCTCCTCCTGGCCCTTCTTGTGCTTGCGCCTATGCGAGATTAAAAAAAAAACGTAAAAATAATTCATTACGTACCCTCGGAAGTACAAAAGCAATCGACGAAATGATCGAATCGTCTTAGCGCCGATTTACCTGTACAGAACCGTCCATGTCACCTTCCTGGGATTGCGCTTCATCAAGTGAGCGGACTCGCATTTTGAGTTGAGGAAAGTGAATGTCTGAAAGAACAGATGTTTAGGTCAAGCGCGACGAGTTTCGTGTTGTCGAGCTTTAGACTTTACTTTGCACGTTTTCGAACTTACTAACCTCCAAATTAAACAAAAAAACACGAAAGCTTGAAAGCTTGAAAGTATCGAAAGCCGCGAAAAAGAACGCGCTGAACGGACAGAATGGAAGAATCGCCAAACTCGAAGTAACCGAACTGTCGGGTAGGGAAATAAATTTAAAAAAAAAACATACCTTTCCGTCAACTTTGACCATGGTCTTGCCATGGCCCGGATAAATCTTGTATCCGCTGTAAGCGCACAGGCCGATCCTGAAAAGACACAAGTATTATTGTAGCGCGTAACGTCGGCATTGTCGCGTTGCTGAACAATCCGCCGAGGGAACGAGGATCGCACGTCGATTAACGGATTTGTTTCGTTTCGCTCGTCGCGTCAACTTACTTCATTTTGCTTCAGCAGGAAACGCGACAGACGTGTATGCCTGTAAAGCGTATGACGCCAAAATGGCCGATTCTTTGGAATTACACCGCCGCGACGCGCCGTCCGTCCACTCTCAACGCTGCGGCGCGTCGGCCAATCGCGGAGCTCCTCGCTTGCCGGATGTCCTCTTCGGCTCCTAGCTTTCCCGCCAATTTTTCAAATGCCGATTCTTCGCATCGCCTTTCCGGGGCATAACTAAATCGTTGTTTTATTTTTACTTTCGCTTAGAAGAAACTTTCTTGCCGCTGAACGTTTCCGTTTCAAATATTGAGATAGAAGTCAAATGCGTGGCAGATTCGTGATCGGTGGAAAAAATACATCAGACGTAGTGCCGAAATCACGAATTTTCTGTAACTGATTCTGAGGCTGTCCAGCCAGCATGCGTAAAGTACGAGAAGCGTGCGTAAAATATGAGAAGCGTGCGGTAAAGTAACATCGGCTCGATGTGCGCAAGCGCCGAGTATTTATAGCTTGTAAAGTGTTACTTACGCCACTCTCGGCAGGCACGTAAAGTAGCACTTTTCATGCACGAGTTACATACACAAGTTACATAAATACTTCGCATTTTTTTTTTACATTCCTTGCTGTATTCGATAGATTATTTGATAGAAAATGCAGGATAAACGAAACTGCGGATTCGTCGGTGACGAGGATCGATCGCGGTTCCGGCGAAGGTGGATCCAGGGATAATGAATCGTGAGAAATAGTAATGCTATCTTTATTTCATATACTAAAAATGAGGCACATACCACTTGTAACAATTAATATTACACGCCTAATCAACAAAAGTACGGCTGATTCGAACCGAATTGGAGCAAGGATTATTATTTCTCTTTCAATATATTTATTTATTTATTTTTTTCCAACGACGAACGAGTCGTCTATTCTCCTCCGTATGCGAGTTACGAGACCATTAATTTTTTTTTCTTTTTTTAAATATTCCTTTTGATGTTGAAAATGTAAAAATGTATATCGCGTTTTTTTTTTCTTTTTTTTTCTTCATTATAAAAAACAAACTTATCAGTTTTATATACGTATATACTGTCAGCTATCGTCTACTCAACGTGTTCTAGGTGTATTTGGTTGATTATTTCCAATCGTGTCGCATCTTCTGTAATAAAGCAAATATGGTACTCGGGGCGGCGATGGATTCAACACGTCGATCTCGTAAATGCCTTTGACGGAACTGTCGTCGTATCGAACCCAGGATCCATACCCAACGTGGAAGGCATCTGTGACGTAGTGGCCTTTGCTCGCTTCTTTACCGTCGTGATAAGTCACGGCGAACAGCTTGTACTGTTTCTGGCGTGGCACTTTTTGCAATTTTTTCGCAACGTTCGGAGACAGCAGTTCTGCAATTAAACATACGTCTCACGTTAGAAACAAAAAAAATATTACATTATGATGTTAGTGCAATAAACTTTTTTCTGATGATTGTGAGTTTGCAGCGAGTTTGCGTGAGTTAAAAAATCGTTTTTTGCGCGAGTTAAAAAATCGTTATTGGGCGAGTTAAAAAATCGTTTTTTGCGCGAATTAAAAAATCGTTTTTTCGCACGAGTTAAGAAAACTTTTTTTGCACGCGTATCGTACAAAATTTGATTTCGCAAGGTGTGAAAATGGGGATTTTACGCAAAACCGCCATTTCCCACCAAGTGACATTAATTGCATTTTTTTTTTTACTTTCAAAGATTCAAGAATAACTGGATGAGCCGGACTTACTGCTGTCCAATTTCAAGTCTATTGGGAATCCTACGCGCTTGAAGATCTTCGAACAACCGTCCATCTTGTAGTCGAACCACTTCAAGTGCAATATCAGAATAACCGGCAGTTCCTCGAGCGTAACTTGTTTCCACGCCTCGATCTGTTGCTTCGTCTTGCTGCACGTCATTCCCTCGACTTGGTCCCTTCCGACCAGTGTCTCGAGGGCTTCCTCGACAGATTCCGCTTTCTGAAATAATAGCCGTTCAATTTTTACATCGCTCTTATATTAAGCATATAAAAAAAAAGAAAGGACTTCTTCGGAGCCGCATTCCAGTGCGACGCCAATCGAACGCTCCTGACGACCCGCCTCGACGCTCTGGGGCAATTAAAGTTAGTAAAATCTAATTAAAAGATTGTTTTCGCTCGGGGTCACCATTTTTTGAGACTCTTTTGCTAATTCAAATAAATGTTTAAACATATTTGTAACTCCCATTACCATATAACAGGGCTGGACAGTACTTGAAGTCCAGGAGAACTTTTTGGTACGCTGCTCGCACGTCGATGCACGGACCTAATTGAGAAAAGTACTTGATACTTTGTACTTGAAGTATTTTTTGCTACTTTGCCCAGCTCCGCCATACAATATTACATTTTGGGAATAAAGATTCATTATACGATGCCAGCAAGCATCCCCGCAAAACAGTTTAGTCAAATTCACAAATCAGTCTTAATCCTGCAATTTCAAACACAAATTGAGCAAACAAATTTGTAAACCAAGTTAAGTAGTCATATTGTCATTGACAAGTAATTGTAGATGCTTCAAATCCACTCGGTGTTTTTTTTTTTTTTTTTTGTAAATTAAAAATTACCTCGATGTCGAGCTGCAGCGTGAAAAAGGGCTGAACATTATCGGTAGCGTCCTCTCCGGTGCGCAGCACCCTGGATCTCAGTTGTCCTCGGAATATATCGGACAGTGGTGTGCGACCGAACTCGGTGCATCGCGTTATGGACCCTTTGTTCTTAGGACCCATAACCTTGAATGAGACATACGTAAAATTAACAAGTCGTCCGTTCGCCGATGGTTACCGAATTTTTTTTTCTAGTTATCCAATCCTCTCTTCGGAGGCTCTCAATTTCGTTTCGAATCGAGTCTCTGCGCAATATTTCCTTACGGTTGGCGTTTAAGCCGCGTTTGTCTCCACTTATGTCATGTCTGATCACTCTCACTATTTCTCATCTACTGTGATTGTGCTTGGCTCGTTTTTATTCAAATAAATAACTAAACAAATAAATAAATTCGGATTAACAACAATTCGCTCACCTTCCACTCTTCCTCATTGTTGAAATTTACATTATTAGGCTCCCCGTCATCGGACGCAGAGTCGTTTGACTCCGTATTTACTAACTTCATTACCTGAAAAAAAAAAAAAAAAAAAAAAAATCATCGTTAAGTTTGGCCGAAATACGATCGGACGATTATTCGAATCGGCGATCGCCGATCTACCTCGAGCATCTCGTCGCTGATGCCGTTCAACAGACAAGACAGAAATTCTTCGGCGTCCTCCTGTCGACCCTCGACGGAGAACACGCCGGCGCAGGATGTATTTTTCAGCATTGTATATACATAGGAAGGTTCGAAGGCGGCGCCGCACTGAACATCGGCGGCGGTCTCCTCGCCGCGCTTCTGACTCTTGTCCTTTCGGGGCACTCGCGCTCCCTCGGTGAGAGGATTGAATTCGCGAACGAATCGCATCCTGCGTAAAAAAAGGAAAAAAGTTCAATATAATTATTCAAGGTCGGTTAGGACGGGACTGGTGCGTCCTCGAACTTACTCACATATTATCGATTAGTGGAGTCGACGAATTTTTCGTCGTGTTTCTGCGGTGCGGCAGAGCCATCAGCAGATTGTAGAACGGCGGACAGGCCAGCAGGGCCTGCAATATGCTGTTGATGTAGCAGTAATTGCTGCGGTTCGTCAGCCCTCGCGGCAGAAGACTCACCGTTTGCTTGTCCATTTGGTACTTGAGCAGAAGCTCTGAAAAGTAATCACGCTGATCACGAATCTACCGCTTATTTTATTCATAGATTAATATTTAATACGGAAAATTGTGTGAAATTAAACATTTTTTTAATGAGATGAAATTTAAACGTTTCGATCGATTCTCCCTAAATTTAATAGGGATCATCTGATCAATAAAAAATCGCGCACAAAAAATGTAGTAGGACATTTTTTTTTCTAAGTACGATTTTTCGTAACACTTACACGTAAAATCACGCTTTCCGTTTCTGTGGAGTGTTGTGCGCAGAAAGGCACTTTTTCATATCGCGTGCGGGCAACCCACACAAACCCAATGTGGTATTTTTTCCTGCACTAATGCGGAAAAGTACTTTTCTGCGCACATTTCCCAAAAACGAAAAGCGCCATTTTTGGAGTTGTGAAATTGTTAGGAAAAATTATGTGAATGACATGGACGTAGAAATGGGAGTTCTAACTCGGGTGAATGTCGGCATTTTCACACTGGCCAAGAACTCCCCTTCTACGCCCTTGCTATACAAATAACTATTTCGATATTTTAGAACATTCTAAATACATTTTCATTAAAAACTAAAAAAAAAAAAAAATCGGCAAAACGAAGCTTCCTCTATAAAGAAATAAAAAAAAAAATTCTTTCGAAGCCGCAGAAAATAAAAAGGATTCCTCTTCAAAAAAAAAAAAAAAAAATCCTCACCACCCATCCTGATCACCGTCGGATCGTTAAGGTTATTATTCTGTTGCGAGCTTTCCGCCTGGGTTTTCGTCTCGGCCCAGGTGGAGACTTCGGGTGGTTTGGCCGTGGCCTCGGTGCTGTTGCGATTCGTCGAGGCGGTGTGGTCGTTCCTGGAGACGTCCTGGCCGGGCGTTTTCGGAGCCGGGGCCGTCTCGACGGGTGGAGGAGGAAGGTTAACCGAGGTGACGCGGGCCACGGGCAGCTTGGTTATCGGCGGGGTCGACCTCATGCCGTCCATCGGCGTACCGCCCTTCTTCAGGACGTTCGCCCAGGAGATGACGCTGGGCGGAGGTACGGTCGGGACGGTCGCAGGAGGTGCAGCAGTAACGGGCAAAGCAACGGCCGAGGGTTCGGGAATCTTGGCGGGGAAGTGCTCGGCCTGGGTATTTTTAGGGACGGCCTTCTCGTTTTGCTCGAGGCCCTCGGCGAGCTTGGCTTTCGGCGTGCTGTGCGTCTCCGCTTGGCTCGCGGCCGGCGCGGCTTTCTCTACGTGCGGCAAAACAGCCTCCTTCTCTCTGATTTTCTCCTTGACGAGATCGCTCGCGATCGCGGCGCTGTTATCGAGAACCGCGGGAAGAGCCGGAACTTCCTTCTTCTCCGAGACAATCTCCGAACGATCGTTTCCGATCGCTCTCGTCTCCGCTTCGCTCTCGGCGTGGTTCATCGAGAAAGTGACCTTGTTCTCCGAGTGTTTCGCGCTGTTGCTCTGCACGCTGTTGCCTCTCGCTTCGGTGCTCGCGCTGTTTGTCGCGCTGTTCGCGACCGGGGCCTTTGACTGACTCTTCTTCGCCGTTTCGACCTCGTTGCTGTTGCTCGAAGGCTGACGAAAAGGCGGCGCACTCGGACAACTCTCGCGCTGCAGCACTCTCGTCTCGTGCGGCTTTTGATTACTCTTCTGGCTCTCCTGACTGTAGTAGGTCGCCTGGCCCTGCGAGCCCTTCACGTACTTGGTCGCGTTGCTCATGTGCGATTCGCTCGGGTAACTGGAAGGATGATGATAGGACGAGTGGCTGCTGTTGCGGTACATCTGCGGCCCCTGCGGCGGGTAGCCCGACTGGGGCGGTAGAAAAATCGGCGGACCGGCGGCCGGGTGCGCCTGGCCCGGCACCGGGTACATCGCGCCTGACGAGTGGCACATCGGCAACATCGTGCCGAACTGGTGCTGCGGCTGGACGACGTACCTGCAAATTGAGAAATAACGATATTTTAATACTTCGTAAAATTACTGTAAAAATACCGGATTTTTACCATATTATGAGTTAATTTTTTTCTCAATATATTGTGTTGTGTAAATACGATCACAAAGTAGCGGTAAAAATCTTTTGCATATGTGAAATTACGGGTCATAAAATTCTGGATACATTTACGGTCAAAATGTATCAAATCTACCTATTTAAATATGAGATTACCGGTTGAAAAATTGCAAACTTCATCTTTATAGTTGTGAAAATTACTAATTAGATTTTTTTTTTTACAACATCACCAGAACATTTTATCGGTGATATTGTAAATCATTGTGAAAGCGTATAATTTTATTATCACTGTGGTGATGTTCGAAGTGGTCTCGTAACGTATTTTCACGGTAAAAATACGGTACAATTGACGATCACATTTACCGTTCGCATTCCTAGACGTACCTCAACTCTATGCAGTTAGTCATCAAGGTTAATTAAACGTTAATTAAACAACGTTAATTAAAAAATTTGCTATTCATACCATTCGATTGGTGGTCGTTTAGAGGTGATCGGTAGTCTAATTAAAGCATTTTGTGGGAAATCATTTAATTATAATAATTAAAATAAGAAATGAGGCCAAAAATTGGCCAAACATTATTTTTTTACTTCAAATTGCATTATGAGAATGCGATATGAAAATTTAAATTCTCATGTTTTTTTTTTTTTTTTTTTCAAATTGGTTCAAACAAGACTCAACCGATGCAGAATCGTTTGGTGGTCAAGAACAACATAATCAAAACGTTTGGTGGTTATTCATTTGGCTAAAGAATCGGAAAAATAACTACGTGCGCCTTAAGCTGGATTTTTCATCACAACGTACCTTGAGGAAGATGGCCCATAGCAGAGTACCATGCACTAATGAACCCTCACCCTAAGGCACACTTAATTAATCATTTTTTTTAGCCAAACGACCACGAAACGTTTTAATTATATTATTCACGACCACCAAACAATTCCACATCAATCGAGCCCTATTTGAACCGCTATTCGAAGAAAAAAAAATGTTTTGCCAACATTGGGCCTCAATTCTTTTTTTAAGTATTGCAATTAAACGATTGATTGCCAAACGTTTTAATTAGGCTATCGATGACCAATCGTATGATACAAATTGCAAATAAGAAAAATAAAAATCGTATGGCTAATTTTATAGCGTCTTTACCTCGTCTGCATGTCGTTGTTCATGTTCGACGAGCGGTTGTACGAGTCTCTCTTGCTGCTCCCGCGGCCGCCGCCGCGGGCGCGACCTCCGCCCCTCCGGTCGTTCTCCCTGCTCGGCGCCGGGCTCATGAGCTCCGAGTCGGACGAGTACATCGGCGAGGACGGAGCCCACTGCGGCTGGGGAACGAACGAGTAGTTCGGGTCGCCGCCGCCGGTGCTCGCGTAAGGACCTCCCATCGCCGAAATCTCGCCGTAAAGGATGACCCGGTGTCCCGCGTAGTGGTGAGGCGGCAACGTCGTTATCATCGACTGCGTCGTCAGTCCGCACGGCTCGTAATTTGCCATGCTCTCCGGCACACCTTCGAGATAATAAACATTTTCTATTTCATCATTGTGTGCTATTCTTTAAGATGACGGGGGAAAATTCTGGGGATTTTTCATGGCTCACCGTACTGCGGCCACTGGTTAGCGACGTCCTCCGATTGGCCCTCTGGCATGTCCGGATTAAGCTCATACTCCTTCTCGCCGATGTCCCATGGCAGTTTGAAACTCTCCGCTGGAGTGTGCGGCCTCAGTATAGCACGGATCGCGTTCCTCTCCGTGTCGTCCAGGTCGTCCAGATCCAAAAATGCATATTCCGGCTGTAAAATACGATATCGGCATCGGTGAGCGTAATAGTAATATATATATATATATTGCAGCAGATATTTTTAATTAATATATGATATGTATATATTATTTTTTTATGCATTTGTTATATTTTTTAGTCTCGCGACTACAAGTTATTATGGAAGTTATTGTAAAAATTATGAAAAAATGAATATAAAAATGGGTAATATGCTTTTCCATGAAAACATTGAAAATTTATTTCCATCGATAATCAAAATAATACGATATTGATATATATATATAGTATATTTTTAATTAACATATGTTTATATATATATGATATATATATATATATATTGTTTTTTATGAATGTGTTATATATATATATTTTTTTTGCGTTTTGTGACTACAAATTACTATCATTTCATTGTTATTAATAGAGAGCATACCAAAAAAAATGTACATGACAATAAGAACATAAACGCTGCTTCGGCGGATGAGTTTACGCGCTTTTCCATGAAAACATTGAAACTTCACTTTCATCGACAATCAGAATAAGACAATAAAATCTGAACATATATTATATTTTATCAATGTCTTATAATTTTTATTAGTCTTACGACTATAAATCATTATTATTACAAAAAAAAAAAGTAATATAACAATAAAAAGATAAGTTGCAATGACGAACAAGAAACGCGCTCTTCCCTCAAAATTTTTGCATACCGCATTCTCAGTCCACAGAGCAAGAATAAACTTTAAAAACCATTTCTCTACATCCACATAATTTACGTGTCCTATGCATATATCTACGGGACAACGATATAGGTCATCCAATTCGACCAAGCTGTTAACAGTGTGCAAAATATTAACCCAAGTTTCCACAAAAATTCCATCCTCGAAATTAATTTCCCCATCCGAACGATGTGCAATCGAACGGCGATATCTCAGTTTGGCTTTGGATCAGCGACAATGACGAGGATGATAATGAAAAAAAAAAAAAAAAAATGTGTCCATCCACATTGGCCAGCGATCGGCTAGAAACCTCGTTTAAAAAAAAAAAAAAAAAACGGAAAAAACGTTGAGTAACATCGATTCCCCGCGCCGTGCGCGCGAAGGGTGTTGGACGAGCGTGAGATCGATAGAGCGATAGAGTTTTAATCGTAAACATATCGAACCGATCGGCGGGGGGGGGGGGGGGGGGCGAAACACCGGCTTTCGGCAAAACGCTTGTCCCGATAGCCGCGGGGTGTGCGCATATTTTTTGCGGCGGACTTAACCTCAAACATATCGAATGGGGTTTTGAGCGACGGGACGAAAATTAATCGGTCGCGGCGACGATCATCGCAGCCGGGTCGCTCGAGCTTCGGGATTCGCATCGGCGGGCAAAAATGCGCGGTCGATAGATCAATGGATTTTACTTTTTTTTGATAGTCGAAATCGTGGGAATGCGCGATGAATGCGGGTCGAAACGTGTGCGAAGGGCCGCTCGGTGCGCTCAAGCCCGATCGGCTTCTTCCGTGTCACCAACCAAAAAAAAAAGGCGAGCGGTGCGAAAAAAAAAATATCATCGAACGTCGAATAATCGGGGCCTGGGCTCGAAGATATCGCGCACGGGGACTCACCTCGTTTCGTATGTCCATGTTGATTCCCATACTCGGTCGAAAACATCAAAAAATTTTCAGCTGCGAGAGCATGGGGTTCCGCGATTCATAGCCGTCCGTCGAAGAACACCGTCCGTATACTATTTTGAGCGAGGCCAGTTTATCGTCCGGCCGAATTTTCTGATAACTCGATAAGCACGCTAGACTCGGGACATAACACGTTGGCATTATACGTCTAACAATTGCAAGTGACAGTCGTTATTACAATGCATAACCCATCGAGGTGGATATTGAGTTTTTTTGTTCATCGGTTTATATGTACACTCTCGATCGCTGATCGCGGAGGACACTGGGAACGATACGGGAGTTTCACTGGGTATGGAGCAGGAGAGACCAGGAGAGACCCCACCGGGGACGGGAGACCAATTTTTCTCCGTAAAACTATACGCGGAGTGATTCGAATCTCGGCCGGGCGGTGGCGCGCGCAAACGTGCGCGAAGATCGTGCGCGTGGGACGCGCTTGCGGCGGGGTTTTTGAACTTGGCGCTTTTAACGGAATTCTCTTATAGTTAATTGAAAGAACTTTTCGAACACTATCTAACTATTAACGAAGTAACTCATAAATCGAGTCCTAGTTTTTAAATCGTAACCTTCCAGTTACGAAACGGTGTATTGTTATTCGTGGAGTCGTGAGTTTCGAGAGTCGACAAGGTGATTTGTTAATGGGCAATAATTACGTTCGTTCTATCCCGAAATAACTGATGAATCGAGCGCGTCGCACGCTGTTTAGATTGCAAATTGTAGAATGGCACGATAATTCGAGTCAGTTTCTTTTTTGTCGACCGAACTTTCTAGCTTAGCCTGATTTCTCCGCGAAACGATAGGCGTCGTGATTCGAATCTCGGCCGGTGGTGGCGCGCGGACACGTGCGCGAAGATCGTGCGCGTGGGACGCGCTTGCGGCGGGATTTTTGAACTTGGCGCTTTTGACGGAATTCTCTTATCGGTCATTGAAACGGTTCAATGCGAATATCCACTATTTTTTATTTGTAACCTTCCAGTTACGAAACTGTGTATTATTCATGGAGTTGTGAGCTTCGAGAGTTGCTAAGTTGAGTTATGAATGGGCAATAATTACGTTTTATTCATTCCGAACTAACTGATACATCGAGTCCTTCGCAGTCTTTTTAGATTGCAAATTATAGAACGAGACAGGAATTCGATTCCTTTTTTTCTTTTCTCGACCGAACTTTCTAGCTTGGTGTGATTTATCCGTAAAACGACATGCGTCGTGATACGAATCTCGATCGACGGTGGCGCGCGCACGACTGTGCGCGAAAATCGTGCGCGTGAGACGCGTTCGATTCGCGGCGGGAATTTTGAACCCGACGCTTTTACTGGTATTTTCTAATCGATCATTGAAACGGCTCGACGCGAATATCTCCGGTTCAAAGATCACATTTGAGCTCTGCAACCTTCCCATTACTATTATGGTAAATTTCGATAGTCGATGAGTTGATTCGTGAAACCGGCAATAATAACGTTCGTTTCATTCCGACCCAACATGTAAATCGAGTCCCTCGCGGTCTCTTTAAATTGCAAGTTTACGACACACAAATCCGACTCCGTTTCTTTCGACCACCGAACTTTCTAGCAAATCGCGAGTCAATTATAGCCATCACGTGATACATCGCCATATCCCAGAGAAACACTGATCGATCGAGAGATCTTCGACGAACAATACGTTCAGGGCCGTCGCGGCGACCTGACGAACCTTCGGAATTCCATTCGCCCTCGATCAACAGCTGAGAACCTGTCCAACGTCTTATAATCTTTTTACTTTTTAAACGATATAATACTTAATACAAACAAGCATTCAAACCTAATTTTTCGCTACGATAAAATAAAGAATGCTTCACTTTGAAAATTTGAACACTTCCTAACGGTATAAAAATCTGAGAAACATCAACTGTATTTTAAGGGTGCCAAGAACATTTTGCATAATAATAATGCCAAAAAGTTATTAACAAATTCTAAACAAAGATTGTTTAACACATAATCTGTGAACCACTTTTGCCTCTTTTCAAATGAATTCGTTGCTTTCCTAGAAACCAAATGAATTAATTTTTGAAAAAATTTGTTAATAACTTTTTGGCATTATTATTATTATACAAGAATTAAAGATCTCAGAATTATTAACAGGGCTCGTTTTTTTTCGTATTTTTGGCATATCATGAAGTATACTGAAATGTTTATTGAATTAAACTGTTGGTTGGGAATGCATGTGTGATACATCTTTAAGGTGGCAAGCACGCAAGCTTACAAGTATTATAAGTATATTATAAAAGAAAAACTTGCTATTGAATGTTGTACGCTTTACAAGCGATAAACATATATCTATCTCCGTTATGGAAAATTAAAGGTCTTGGCATAATAAATACGGCTGATGTTTTTCAAACATTTTTGGCATATCGCAAAGTACTGAAATTTTGATTCGCATTAAACTCTTCTGGTTGGGAACGTGTGTGTGATACATCCTTAAAAATGTGCCGAACAGAGTTGCTCGGGGTGCCGTTCGATCGAACAGCGCCACTGCACTTATCGGCTCCGACGTGTTTGCCCGATGCCATTGTGTACATTCGCTCAGCTGTTCCCGTCGGAAACTCACGGTGCAGCTCGCTCTCACTCCTCGCCACACAAGTGCGATTTCGGAATTTCACAGTTTATTTTTAGTATAGAACGTCGCGATGTCGCGGGTGACCGAGGCGAGCGACTTTCACGCGATCGAAAAAAATCACTCTGCACATTAATTCGTCGCTGTGGCGAGTGAAAACGCGAAAAAATATAAATCTGACAAGCCAGTGTTCGTCCCTCGCTCGTACGTGCGCGGTGGTGTGCGAACCTCGGCCAAGTTCTCGTGTCCAAAATAATAGCAATTCGGTTGTAACGTCGTCGTCCTCGTCGACGCCGCACCGTTTTAGAAAATAAAAGCCGTTTTATGCAATTCGCGCACGAATCAATTAACGTCCGACGTTCGTCGCGCAGCGAACGATGAGGGCCGCGAGATCGGGAATATTTCATGACATTTACAATCAGCCGTACGATGATCGTACGAGACTCAAGCTCTACACGAGCAGCAAAGGTAGACGAAACTCTCCGGCCGTTATTCGCTCCCTGACAATCTCTTCCTTTTGACGATCGTCCGACGTTCCTCTTTCGTCGATCGATTTATCGATATTATACATATAGTCGGTTTCGCCTTACGGAAATTATCAATTTCTTTTTTCGACAATCGTTCGGCTTTTCGTCGAAAGGAATTTTGAAATTTTTTGGACCATTTTTTTTTAACCTTTTCTTTTTACAATTTTTTGATCATTTTTTTAAACCATTTTTTTAACCATTTCTTTACCATTTTCTGGACCATTTTTTGATAATTTCTTTACCTTTTTTTTATCATTGATTTACCATTTTTTTAAACCATTTTTTGATCATTTTTTAATTGCCCATTGTCGTTTCCTCAATAAATTTATCGATATAGAATAAATTATACGACTTATCCGAATCGTCATCAGATTCGTTGAATTTATCAATTATTCAATAAAGCTCTTCGAGCTGACGACGTTTAACCAACGAGAAACAACGCAAGATTTTGCATCTGATCTTTAAGAATAAAAAAAAAAAAGGATTGTTCATTATTTTTTAATTCTCATAATTATTTCAGCGAGTCTGCAGCTGGTGCAGCGGATGTCGCTGCTGAAGAGGCTGAAGGTCCACAACGGTTGCGTGAACTCCATTTGCTGGAACAGCGGCGGAACTCTGATACTATCCGGCAGCGACGATCTGCATCTCGTTCTCACAAATCCGTACAATTACCAGGTAAAGATATCGATCGGAACTGTAAACGAAACTCAATTGATTTTCCAGAGGACGAAACGCCTGGGAGCTTCGGAGCGAGTCGTCGGCGTTGGAAGATCGGAGCGAGCTCGAGTTTGCCAGCCGCAGCGTCATGGCAGGACCGATTACAAAACACCGGAGTTGCGGCAATGGAATTCAACATCGACGACATTGAAATTCGTCGTCGCGATTCTAGAGCTTCTAATCTCGTCTGTGTGTCAAGATCGTCGCTCGAGATGTGACCGAGACGTCGGGGAGGTGGAGAAAAAAAAAAGATATATATGGAAAGAAACATCGCGAGCACGTGGGCAGGACGAATTAGCGGCGCAGCGAGCGAGACGCGATTTATAGCGGCACTTAGCGAGGAGTTTGTGAAAAATCGTTTTTCACCGGAATGCGCGCAGCTTCCGACGGACGGTCAGACCCACAATGTACGAAAAATTCATCGAAAGGCTCACGCGCGCACCGGAGAGACTGTCATCTCCGTTAATTTTCGTACATTATTAATAGACGAGTAAAATTCCGTGCCAAAGATATATTTACTGTGTCGGCCTCGAAATGCAGGTGTATCGATGTTTCACCGGCTCCAGAAACGGCCTCTAATTTTTTTTTTCCGTGCCGTAGATAGTATTTATTTTTATTAAAAAAAATTTTATCGGCTTTAGTTTTGCAAGTTTTATCGCGTTCGTTGTTCCGATCAGGGTCGGCGCTCGCCGTTCCGATATCGGATCTTTCACGATAATGAATAACGTTAATTTTCGTCGATCAAAAAAATCACAACGTTCCGTTAATCAAAAAGATAACATCCGTTAATTTTTGTATATTATTAATAGACGCGTGAAATTCTGTGCCAAAGATATATTCGCAGGCATCCTTGAAATGCAGGTCTATCGGTGTTTAACTCGGCCTTAAATTTCATATTTTCATTCCGCGCATCGTATTTATATTTTATAAAAAAAAAGTCCCCGCTTTACTTTTTCCAAGTTTTACCGGAGTCTTTGCCGCCTTGCCGGGTTAGTTCTTCAATCCAGGCCGGCGCAGCTCCTTCCGATATCGGATTTCCCTTCCGCGATAATAATTAACGCCGGACCTTGATCTTTGCTGCAAAACCATCCGTCGAGCCTTAGACCGAAGGGAAGCTTTAATCTACGATGCATTCTCGTCAAGGTTCTAACATTGGCCTAGATAGGATGGAAACTGTTGCGCTCTGCCAAATGGGATAAAAACCCGCCACGTGCGTTACTTCGGCTGCTAATTTTATCTTTGTGATCTAGCGGCTATCTCGGTAATTGTGAGTGCTCGCTATCGGCCGGACAGTGACATTGTGCAACCGGGCCATCGCTCACAAAAATCGTAACGGACGGTAGAGTCGATTCCGTCCCAATCGCTGCAGAGATCGTCAAATTTTTCTCGTCCCGCCTATCCGAAAGCCTGTGGAGAAACTTTCGTAATGAACTCTAATCGCAACGATCTTATTAAAAAAAATCGTCCTCGATCTTTGTTGCAGGTACTGACAGACTACAAGACTAGCCACAGAGCAAATATATTTAGTGCCAAATTTTTACCAAACAGCGGCGACCATCGGATAGTGTCGTGCAGCGGCGACGGTATTATATTGTACACAGGTAACGATAACTCTTCGTTACTGTTTCTTAAACAGAGTGGCCACTGTCAGGAAAAACCTGGAAAACCTGGAAATGTCGGGGAATTTTTTGAGCGTCAGGGAAATCAGGGAAATAAATATTAGTCAAGGAAAATACGAAATATTAAATCGAGAAAAAAAGAGTGTTTCGGCGAACATTTTTTTTTTTTCGTAGTGCTGAAAAAAAATTATGGACGGATATTTCATTTTTGTTTTTTCTTTTTAAGGTAAATATAAAGCATAAATTGAAAATCCGCGATCACGATTACAAATTCATTATAGCTATCAATAATCGCGCATTCTGACCACCGTTGAATCGGCGAATATAGATAAACTCGCTCAGGAGCTCGAGCTTAAAGAACTCGTAAAAAATGCAAAACAAGAAGAAGCTCTCGTCAATGAAAAAATGACGGCGTTGAGGGAAGCAAAATAATTCTTATGTTATTTAGTTCATTTTTTCCAAAGATATAATTTAATAAAAATAGAAAAGAATAGATAAAAAAATAAACATATCTAATGTTTCTATCGTGATACTGTTTTTCACAATTCTGAATAGTTTGTCAGGGGAATTGTCGAAAATATCAGGGGAATGTCAGGGAATTTTTTTCGTCCGATTTAGTAGCCACCCTGTTAAATAAAAAAGAAAAAAAACCTTTTTGAAGGCGAATTCGCAGTCTGCAATTGAATAATAATTTTCCAATAATGTGAATAATGGATTTCGACTAATTTTTAGATCTCATGAGAAGGACGGCAACGTTTCAAAATCAGTTTAATTGCCACAGCGGAACGACTTACGAAATAGCGACGATACCCGGAGAGCCTCACAGTTTTTTGAGCTGCGGCGAGGACGGCACCGTGCGAGGCTTCGATTTGCGAGTCAAGGAAAAGTGCAATACACCGAGATGCAAAGAGGTAAGCTATTGTTATTAATGTTATTTTTTGTATTATCATTTTCAAACGTGAGTACTTGTGTTAATGATAATTCAATATCACAAGGACGTTATGATCTCGTGCCAACGAGCAGTCACCGCTTTATCCGTCAATCCCCTGGTGCCGCATCAAGTGGCGATCGGATGTTCGGACAGCACGGTGCGCACCTTCGACAGAAGAATGCTAGCAACGAGAGAGCCCGGTAAGATATCACCTCGATCTCTCGACTCTCAAGCGTGCGAAACCCCAACCGTTAACAGATAAATAAATTATCGTAGGCAAAACACCTTTTTTTATTTTTTTAATCTGAGATTTTTCTAACCGGTAGTTACGTATTTCCGGTATGACGTTACTTCCGGTAGACAAATGAGATTTTCAAACCACAAGTGACGTATTTCCGGACAACGTCACTTCCGGTCGAAAAGTGATATTTTCAAACCAGAAGTGACGTATTTCCGTCGTGACGTCACTTCCGGTCGAAAAGTGAGATTTTCAAACCGGAAGTGACATGTTTTCGATCCAAAACGATTTTTTTTTTTTTTTTTGCAAGCGACGACAACGCAAAGCGGTGGATTCTTGAAAAATCGGGACAAACAAAAAACTTTCCGCAATATATAATGATATAATATTGATATCTCGCAGGTTGGGCGGACAACGGTGAGACCGCGTGGCCCCTTTCGATCTTCACAGTTCCCGAGTTCGAGGGGAATTCGTACAGGATAACGTCGCTGAGTTACAGTCCAGACGGTCAGGACGTTCTAGTCAGCTACAGCAGCGACCATCTCTACTTGTTCAGCGTCAAGGTAACGATTACGATCCACCGCGTCAGCTCAATGCTCACGAAGCTCCGATGACAGTGCACCTTAAGATTTCCCAAAAAAAAAATGCATATCCCGAATATTTTTTTTCTCGCGACAAGGATCAAGGCAGCATGCAGATGAAGAGGGAGTCGCTGATGTCGAAGAGCAAGAACAAGAAGCATCCGCTGAGATCGCCGCAGCCCGTGCGGCGTCTGAGGCTGAGGGGCGACTGGTCCGACACCGGGCCGGACGCCCGCCCGGAGCGCGAAGGCGGGCGTCGCAGCGGAACGGAGATTGCTCAGGCGAGGCCCGTCCTTCACACCTCGCTGATGCAGAGAATGACCGACGTTCTCAGCAGAATGCTGAACGACCCGGAGACGCGCGCCGCGTTGAACGGTGGCAGCGAGGAGAATCTCGAGGGCTGGATAATCGACCAGCAGGGCGAGGCCCAGCCGAGCGTCGAGGAGGCGGCCGTCGAGGAGGCGGCCGTCGAGCTCGGCGCGCCGGGCAACGAGCCGGCGAGCGCGGCGATGGAAGTCGAGCACAACAGCGGTGGAGCCTCGGAGTCCGGCGAGGCGAGTCTCGCGGCAGTGAGCAGCCAGCCGAGCGACTCGACGAACGCTCTCGCGATCGGCAACTCGACGGACAACGGCGCGGAGGACAGCGCCGAGCCCTTTCGAGAGAGCGAGGAGGAATCGGCGGCCGGCGCGAGTCCGCTGCCGGAGTCCGAGACGGAGGAGAGACGGCTCGAGGCCGAGCTCGACAATGTTCCTATGGAGAGCGAATCTAGTCAACCGGAGTCGTCGAAGACCTCGATACAGTCGTTCACGTCGCTGAGCATATCGAGGGAGGAGGAGGGACGGAGCAGAAACGACGAGGGACCCGCGGCGTCGAGTATCGAGAGCGCGCGTGAGGGCAACATCATGGAGAATCTTCAGGACAGGCTGACGACGATGAGAGACGGATTTCTCGAGAGACACGGCAGCGAGCCCGCTGTCAGCCTTACTTACTCCGACAAAAGCTCGACCGGCGCGACGATCTCCCTTGGCGTCGCCAACGAAGTCATAAGGGACAGTTATCATCCAGGTAAATCGCCTTCGGCTCGACGTAGACACCTGTTTGTTTTTTGTCTATCGAAAATGATTGATGGATCGATGGATCGATGGATCGATGGATCGATGGATCGATGGATCGATGGATCGATGGATCGATGGATCGATGGATCGATGGATCGATGGATCGATGGATCGATGGATCGATGGATCGATGGATCGATGGATCGATGGATCGATGGATCGATGGATCGATGGATCGATGGATCGATGGATCGATGGATCGATGGATTGATTTATTGATTTATTGATTTGTTATACGGGTCGAGCGCTTTTTAGAAAGTTATTACTTACAAGTGTGCGCAGACGCACCAAATGTGCTCATGCAGCAATAGAGATGATGGAATGCGAGAAGATAAAGATAGAGTAAATATAAAGCGAAGTAAGAAAAACGTAATCGTAATCATTTTATAGGGTGCGGTTAACCCTACGACTAGACGTGGTTAATTTTTGTAATTTTAATTTTTTGGGAATTTTTTGCAGGACCGTCCGGCAGTCAGAACGCGGGGACTCACGTTCTCGGGGGCGCAGGACCGAGCAGCAGTCGTAACAAACAATCAAATTATAGCGATCTTCACGAGCGTGAGTATATTTCGTCTGGATTTTTTTCGGGCGCGGCCCGAACGAACGTCGAATATCGCTGCTTAACGGATGATGTTTCTTGTCAGGCACCGATGAGGACGTTTACAACGACAGTGACGACGAAGACGCAGAGTCCACTGGCAGCAGCAGAAGGTACGAACCTCTACGAGATTTGGATGGTCCGAGCTTAGTCTAGTTTTATAGCAGAGCTTGGCATACTTGAAGTACACGAGCATTTCTTAGTACTTCAAGTGCTTTTTAGCACTTCAAGTACTTTCTAGTACTTTAAACACTTTTTAGCACTTCAGGCACTTTTTTTTACGATTTCAAGTACGAGTACTTTTTGAGTAAACGTTTGCCTAGGAAAAAGTAATTGGAAAAAGTACGTGACAATTCAAGCACTTGTAATACTTTGTACATCAAAAGTACTTCGGAAAGTATTTAGAAAAGTACTTGAAAAATACTTCGAGTACAAAAAGTACTCGAAACTTCAAGGACTTGAAGTGTTTGTTCTATTTTTTTTCACTTTGCCCGGCAATTGGTTAATAGAATTGATCTCGAAAGTTTTTTTGGTCCTCAGAATGGTGAATCCCATCGAAACGGAGATGGACAAGGCTGTCGCGGAAGCGCGCGCCTCGATGGGCCACGACACATTCGACGATGGCTGCCTCACCGAATTCCGCGTCAAGCAAAAATACATGGGTCATCGGAATGCGAGGTATAATCCCCTTCTCGTTGCTCGATCGTCGTGCCAGACACGACAGTCGGCTAATAACTCTGCAACCAAATCGCCGTTACTGCTAGCACAGTATCGACGGTCTAAACCTCTTTTTTATCCCCCCTTAGTTTCAACATTTAGTCTCTCTCGCGTAGCGTTTTGAGCCTCGGTCCGTTTAGCGTGAGGGTCGATCTCCCCCGCGGCTGTAACAACAAATCAACGACGAAAAAAAAAAAAAAAAAACAAACTGACCAACCAAAGTCCCAAAAAAGCCTCCGAGCGGACTGGGCCAATTAGCATCAGCCCATCCAACATATCTGATCGCTTGCCCTTCCCTCGTTTGACTCTAGTTTCTTTAGGACCATGATCAAAGAAGCAAATTTTTGGGGCGACGATTTCGTCATGTCGGGTAGCGACTGCGGACACGTCTTCGTATGGGAGAGGGACACCGCGAAGCTCTGCATGCTCCTCGAGGCGGATCAGCACGTCGTCAACTGCCTCCAGCCGCATCCATATCTTCCCATGCTGGCCACTTCCGGTATCGACTACGACGTCAAACTCTGGGCGCCCATCGGCGAGGAAGCCAGCTTCGACACCAATTTTGCCGAAGACGTAAGAGAAATTCCCGGTCGCTCGAAATCTTATTCATGGTGTCCAGCGGTCCTTGAAGTCCTCGAAGTCCTGGAACTGTCCTTGAATTTTGCTTGTCCTTGAAAAACGTCCTGGAACTGTCCTTGAATTCCACCTAATGTCCTCGAATTTTTTATTTCCACGTAAATTTGAGCTTTCAAAATATATGTTACTATCGATCATCCTAAAAAATGTGCATCTCAGATTCGCTGAGACACACGTATGTACATTCATGCATAGTGAATAGGATGAAGTTACCCTTTCGAATAGTAATTTTTTTAAACCGACTCTAACATAAACGAAAACGATTATCGAACTAAATGTTATTTAGAATGTCGCGGGTGATATGCATATTTTAAATGTTTTATAAATGTTGCAACACAACCTTTAAATGTTCTGGAAATGTTCTGAAAAATGTCCTTGAATGTCCTTGAATTTCGCACGGACTTTTTACTGGACACCATGTTATTATTATTAATGTTGTTATTATTATTATCATTGTTATTATTACATGGCGGCGGCGGTCAGCGAAAACCAGGAAAAGTCAGAGGATTTCAAAATTGGTCAGGGAAAAAGTAAATTGTCGTCGAACCTTCTATAAATAAATAAGAAAGTACAGTAGAACCTCGATTATCCGAACCAATTCGGGCCGGGACCAGTTCGGATTAACGATTATTCGGATAATCGAGTTATGATTAAAAAATATTATAATAATTACATACGTAATGAATATGAGTTTTTAAAAAATATAAATTCGCATACAAACAATATATATATACTTTGGAACATATTGTTAAACGCTTACTTTAAGCATTCTTTTTGATAAAGTCGTCCATTTTTTGTTCTATAAGCGCATAATACAAAGTTGCACACACCTGCGACAAAGTAACGCTCGACGATATGTAACAACGAAATTTTGCGGCATGGTTCGAACAATAAAGGTTCGGATAAAATAAATTCCTGTTCGGATAACAGAAGTTCGGATAAAATAAAGTGCAGTTCGGATAATCGAGGTTCTACTGTACATGAAAGGAAGCCTTGAAAACAAATTGGGAACATTTAGAATAAAAAAACAGAATTAAACCAAAAAAAACAGAACTGACCATTAACAATACATGGGCATTTTCTTTTGCATCATTATTTAAAAAAATAGAAGTCGTTAAAAGCTTGGGCAGGGAAAATGTTTAATTGGTCGATGAAAAGTCAGGGAATTTTTTTTCGGGGAGAAAATGACCATGTATTATTATTATTGTTGTTATTATTGTTATTATTTGTTCACAGCTCCAAAAGCGCAACGCGGTAATGCTCGAAGAGACCAAAGACACGATCACCGTGCCGGCCGTCTTTATGATCAGGATGCTGGCCTGCCTCAACCAGATACGCAGAGGTAGCGATAGCTTGTGATAATCCTACAGACAAGTGAAAAGAAAAAAATTCTCTCTTCCAGGGGCATACACCATCTGGCGTGCGCTTCTTTTTTTTTCTTTTAACATACTGCTGGGTTTTCTTCACGTAGAGTCGAACTGTTGAAAAATATTAAGTTTTACCTGTCTAACATCGTAACCGCATTTCCTCTATGATTACTTTTTTGTTTTTTTTTTTCAATCATTCTCAGTACAAATTCGCGAGAGCGCTTTGTATTATTCTTTTCGCAACTGCTTTAAAAAAAAAAAAAAACACGTGAATGTTTGTTACATAAATTGTTAATGTAGAGATCGTGAGTGAGCGAATGGGCGACGGAGGAGTGGCGGTAGAAACGGCGTATGCATACGCGACCCACTGCCAAAAAAAAAAGTAACTATATTCGTCACAGCGAGTTATGACGAGACGGACACGCAGCCGACGATGTGGAAAGTTTATTATTAAAAGAAAAACGTGTTCTGGTTTTATTTCAGCGCACACTTGTACAGTATCTTGAATCCCTGAAATACATATCATTCCATTTTTTAACCCCTTAACCCACTAATCCCTCGACTCGCTCCGGTCTGACTGAGGTAACAGTACGAATGCTCGGACGGGTCCCAGTCGTCGGACACTCCAATGCAGATTTGATTTATTCCGAATTTAACGACCGGACATTCAATTTGGCACTTGTAATCGTATCTACTAACATTGTTTGACGCACAGAAAAACACGTTATCCAAGGTTTGAGCCTAAATTATCTTCTGTTGGTGGAATTTTTTGTTAAAAGACGGACGACGCAGTGTCCGGAAATTGGTACAAGCGTTGCTACATACGCGACCCAATAATCGGAGAGTTCGAAGACGCTAGGTTGGCCAGCTTTCTACGTAGCTTCAATTATTGTTTCGCGTAAATATAATTTTTGTTTTGTTTTTTTTATTGATTTAATTGATGAATGGCAAAGAAATTATTTTAAATACATGATATATTTTAAGTATCTTAATAGTCAAATACTTGTCTGGTATTTAAAGTACTCTTTGGACCAATTATGTATAAAATACAAAATATTTTTACACCTATCTCCAAATTTGAATTTTATGAATGATTGTGGGGAAAATACTTGGAAGATGTTAACGGAAAGGAATAAAAATTTTATGTAACATTTTAAAAAAATTTCATTGCAAAGTGCCATTACAGACGTGATACAAGTATCAAATTCTAATGTACGATCCTCAATAATGCCAAATTTTCATGCGAAGTTGAAAATTGCAAAGTCAAAGCATTAGATATAGCTTTAAAAAAAGTAAATTTCAGATTCCGAATGCTAAATGTTGAATGCGAAGTAAATTTCAAATGTACAAAAATCTTAAATTTGCAATGCGGACAATATATTAAATGGCAAATATGGAAAAGTGTCGGGGGTAAAAAAAAGAGGTTGAGATGAAAATAATGACAAATGTCTAGTATGAAAAAAAAATATTTCAAAACTGAAATTCAATTAGAAAAAATTAAATTTCGGTTTCATTGACTTTTAGTAGCGAATTTTAGGAAGTGCTCGGACGAAGTACTTACTTATAAGTACGAAGTACTTATCAATGTATTTTGCGTACAAAAACTATATTGTATTTAAAATACATACAGTATTTTGCATTTTGTATTTTCAGTATTTTCCATTATTTGTCCCAACTCCGTAAATTCTTTTAGTCGATACGAATTATTTGAGTTCGTACATCAGAATTCTCAGGATCTACGATTGTCCGAATATAGGGACGTGCCTAAAAACCCGTAGACTGGTACAATTTGGACTCTCTTGTTATTCTTCCGTAATTAAAAAAAATATATATAGTGTTTTGGAAATCAGAAACTATCAGCTTGACATTGGTCTCAGTTTCTTTCACAAAAAAAATGTGTTCTTCACCAATTGATGAACAGCTAAAATCTGGCAATGCTCTTAACCGTCCGACCATTGGTAGTTTCACCTTACAGAACGGCGCTTCCGGTCGCTTGAACGACAAGCCTGTAAAAAAAAAAAAAAAAAAAAAAGAAACTAGATCGCCTCTGAGAACGGCGAGATTAGAAACGCTTGTAAGATATCCTAGTTGACCTAGTTTAACGAACGATGCTTGTTGCTGAAATGAAAGTGTGAGGAAACAAACAAAAAAAAAATGTTTTTACGTTGGGTTTTTGTTTTCAATTGTTTGTAGGACGCGGTCGCAACATGAGGAGAAGCGGCGACGAGGCCGATGAGTTGCGAGGCGGCTAGTACCTTTTGGCCTATGTTCTGCAAACCCCCCCCCCCCCCCCCCCTAGTTACTTTAATTCGTCGACGAGAGATGTGTCGCGTCTAGCGATAAACCTCCATTCGCAGCCAGCGAACTTCGACGTTGTGTCGAGAATGAAACTGTCCGGAGGATCGTCGACGAGCCTCTCGTTTTAGGGACTCGGCGAGGAGGGTTTAAAGCGACGGGAGACGAGCCTAGAGACATAGGGACATAAGTAATCGTTCGATGGGCCGAACATAGTCAATTGCAAAGAGATTTATTTAATGAATTGTTATAAAGTCTCTCCGGCGGACATCGCGCTCACGATGTTCTTCGGAACAGTGCATGGGGCGTTCGACGTCGACGTCGAACGGCCCAAAATTCTGACCCTCTTGGATCGAGCTGAACTGAAAACGGGAGCCGACAAAAATCTGAAAAAAAAATCCAGATACTCGCACCATATAACACACCAACGTCAGGAACTCTCAGCCCGATCTGAGAGGATCAAGAGATTTCGTGCCCTTCGACTTGACGTGGAACGCCCCATAGATAGATATTCTAGTTTCGCTCGATCGCGGCGCAAGAGCTTCCGCGGTTTTTTTTTTCCTGCATTTTCCATCCCATCGATCTTTAGTGTCACGACTGTTGTCATGACTGTATCGGACTGTTGGTCGCCTTCAATTATTATCATTATTATTTTTTAGTTTGTAAACACATCGAACGAAGCCATCGCGTGCGGAGATAAAAGAAAAAAGTTACTACGCGACCGATAGCTGCACCAATATTTACTGTCGCGAATAACGATAATGGTTGTGAGCGGAATTGTACAAGAGAAAGAGAAACAATAATGTTTACTCTCCGGAGGAACGCGAGTGTGTCCGGACGCTCCGCGATCCTAAACGAGCCGCAACGTGTGTGCCTTAAACGCAATGCCGACATGAAAATAAACAAAGCCCGGAGAAGCCGGCCGATGGATCCTGGATGGTGTGAAGCGACCTTGAAAAAAAAAAAAAAATCACTATAAAAACAAAATGTTGAGACTAAAAAAAGCCCAAAGTGACTGCAACTGCCAGCGCTTTGCCTTCGGAGAGTCGAACGATCGAATGGCAAATAAATTATCAACTCCAAGTGCAATAATTCGTATATAACAATAATTACATATTATCGTCGATAGAAAAGAAAAGAAAAAAAACCGCTCAGCGGTGATTTTACGAGCGTAGTATTGTAACGCGTGTGGTCTTTCCTCGAATAAAGTTTGTAGAATGTACATTAAAAAAAAGATGAAGAAAAACGGGACACGTTGTACGGTTGAAACTATATATATATATATACACACACACTAGCGATGTAGGTTTTTTTTGTTGTTGTTTGTAATAAAAGCTTGAAAGAAAAAGAACAAAAATTGAAAGTTGTTTTCATTGAACGCTGGAGAGTAGTTAATAGTAAGGTAGAGAAAGAGAGCGCTGTGAGAGTCTTATGGATTTGGACAAGAGACCAGTACACGGTTAGATATTACGGAGATTTATATTTTTATTTTCTGAACATTAGGACAAAATCGTAATCAATCGTTATTTGTTTTTGTTTTTTTTTGTTTGTATTTGTTTTTCATTTTTATCATAAATTTATCGTATCCGTAGGAATAATTAATAGTATAGTTAATGATAATAAAAATGATAACAGTAACAATAATAATGGTAATAAATATATAGCGTTATATTGAATACCGATGAGAGTTTTATAATATAGTTGGCAATACGTCGTCCCCGGCAAAGCGAGCACGGCCGTTCTCGTTTCGTTCTGGACGAGCCCATGCAGTTTTCTGTATTTTTTTCTCTCTCTTTTTTTTAATATTCGTTTTTATCCTCTCGCGAAGTATGTGCTTTTACATCATATTAATTTATCGTATAGTATATGGTAAATGTATTTTCATATACCTATGTAGAAGGAATCGCCGCGATGGAGAGCGGCTCGTTTTTTTATTTTTTTTTATTAACGGAGACTTTTATAACGCTCGATATTATAAAAGAAAAAAAAATGAACGATTTTCTTTTAATTCGAAGTAGAGGACAACTATTAGAAACGCGACGCGACTCGGCAGCGTGGACCGAAATTCAACGTGAATCGCAGTGTACATAAATCCAAGGCGCGTGTCGTTGATATAAGACTCGTTTAAATCGTGCCTGAGAACGACCGAGATTGCCGCACAATTGCCACCTAATTTTGTTTTTTTTTCACACAATAATCAACTATCTTATTAACATTAAGGGGAGGGGGGGTTGGATGTTTGCTCAGCTCGGTTCCCGTGTATCGCGCACGCTCCTCCTTCTATTTTCGTTCGTCACTGTATTCTCGTGTCTTTGTTTATTATCTTCTTTCTTTTCCCCCATTTGTTTCATCGTTTACATTCGTCATCTCATCTCTTTCTCTCGTTAGCAGTTTTCTTTTTTCCTAAATCGATATAGCACGATCGTCCCCGTCGTCGTTATTAAATTTAATCCGTCGCAGTCGCGAAAAAGTTCACATCGCCTGTTTTTTTTTTTTTTTTTTTTTTATCGATCGAGCGCGAGTTTCCGTTCGATGCTTCGTGCGCAATTCTAAATTATAAACGATATATAACAGTCGGTTGTTTAATTAAAGTACAGTATCTCCGGGTACAGAGAGTTCCCTGCCAGGTACGCCGTTTTTTTTTTTTTTTTTTTTTTTTTTTTTTTCATTTCCCTTAACTATTCGTCCGCTTTCCGTACCGTTTCTCGAACGACGCCTCTTATGCGTGTACGTGGTAAGTGTATGTGTTTTTATGCAATAAATTTCTCTTCACGATACGCCGTACGAAAAGGGACTGTAACAAAAATCCGGAGTACGGGTTGGTTAATATTATGAACGAATAATAAGTTAACAATGACCGGTGACTTTCTCGCGAGACCGTCCGCGCGACCTTGGAGATGTCGAGGTTAGAACGCTATCGCTCGTCGGATCTCCGACGACTTTTAACTACGCCCGATTTTTATGCCTTCTCGCTTCGACGACGTCGCGAGAAAGTTTCAGGACGAGAAAAATTATCGTGAGCTTATTTCGCTTCTAGTGTTATACGAAGTAAATAACTACTATACAACGAGACTTTGTCGATTAGCTTCGCTCGTGTCGCCATCTCTCTGACCGAAGTCGTACCTTGCCCGAGCCATCTCGGATGTGTAATGTACATTTTTTTTCTCTTTTGTTTTTTTTTCTGTGAGCAGATAATAACGATTATAATCTTCGACATCCGCTGGATTCGCTGAAAAGCGCGCTCCCAATAATGGTTATTTTTTTTTTTCCTTTTGCTTTTCTTTCTTTCGTTTTTTTTATTTTATATTAATCTTTGTGTACCAGCGTCGCAAGCGTTGCTCGATCGCGCCGTTACCGACCGAGCCGGAACAGCGGAGCTCCTCGGACTCTCGGCAATTCAATATTTAATCATAACTTTATTCAATCCGACTATCCCAACCGAACGAGCGTGATGCATTCGCGACTCTCTAACGGTAATTTTCTTTTTTTTTTCTTTACTTATTAAATATCATACGGAATACACAAACGTGAATAGTATTTAGGCCAAACAATGTACGATGGATGAAGACGCTCACGTCGTACGCGCGCTCCATGACGACCATGTTTTTTTTTCTTCTTTTTTTTTTTAGTTCGCTTATTTAAATTTATTTATAAAGTGCTATGTAGACGATGAAAATTCCGAAAATACCATTCAATAGAATTTTCTCTATTTCTTTTCTTTTACTTTGTTTTTTTTTGTTTTTTTTTTTTTTTTTTACTGTTTCCGTTTAGTCTTTTCATGGTGGCGAGTGCGTCCGTGTGTGATCAATGATGAAACAATTTGATGTTTTTTCATTTTTTTCTTTTACTTCGAAAGTTGCTCGAAAGAAGGAGAATGATCATTACGGCGATCTTCGCGTTTACCTATTCGTTTCATTCCTCAGTTTCAACGGCAAGCTGGGAGACTTTCTGTACGAAGACTGTTTACGGCATTACCGACCGTGGTAAGTGGAGGATAAAATTCTCTATTCTCGGTTAAAGTGAAATTGGACACTTTTTTTTAGTGTATTTCTTTTCTTTCTTTTCCAAGCTTTTACATAGAGTTAGAACAGGGCTCAACGAGTACGAGATCTTCGTATTTATAGTAACGTGTAAGTGGTAACGTTTATTCGGGCAGTGGAGAATAATAACGAGTATATAAGACAAGTTGTTTGTTTTTTTTTTGTTTGTTTTTTTTTTTAGTGACTGCGATCACCGATCATTCTCCTTCCGACCACTTTGCCGCATCGATTTCCGGCAGCCACAGCAGTTCGTTATCGAGAGATCTATTTGTATCGATTTTTACTTTTTTTCTTTCATTGAATCTCATCCCGCACGGCGACGATCAACGAACTTGTCGCGAGTTTTTTTTTTTTTTTTCTTCACGTTTTTGCTTATCTCGATAAAAGAATCGAACGGATCTCGGTGAAAGCGGCGCGCAGCGATGAGGCAATTTTTTTTTTTTTTTTTTTAATATCCACGACGATTAACGAAAAAATTTGCCACAACGAAAGGAGACTCGAGATTACACAAGAAAGACAAGAGGAATTAAAATACGAAACGACTTTCAACGAGATCCTCGTTCGGTTAATGCAAGATTTTACAAACTTGTACAATACGAAACGACTATAACATTTGTTTTGTTCTCACACTCCAAGTTGAATCGTCGTTATTAACTACAAACGCAATTTATCGTCGATCTGCTTCGATCTCTTTAAATTCATAAAAAAAAAAAAAAATGAAACTTTCATTTTTTACCCATTCGTAACATTAATTTTATAATTATAAATAAACTTTACACTAGTTGACAAGTTAATTCGTGCGGCAATCGTGTTATCGTAGTATTTAAAACGCGAAAAAAAAAATAAATAAAAATAAAAATGGAAATAATAATACAACGAAATATTCATATTCATTAATTCATTCGTAGTCGGTAAGTAATGTTATTTAGTAGTAGTGGTAGTAGTAACGCGTACTAGTACACATAATGATAGTAGGAAATCAATTGTAATTATTTTATACAACAATCACACGTAGAAGCGATGAATTAGAGTAGTAGAAATAACTATTTTTTTTTCTTGTATTTTTTTTCTCTCTTTTCCTCGTTTAAATTTAATTGTATCATTTTAATTTTATAGTTATATTTGCAATATAATAAATCATATCGTTTCATCGTTATTCTAATATATGTAATTTTTGTTTTTCTTTTTTTTAACTTTTTTTGTTCTTTTTTGTATGTATAATATTTATATGTATATAATACGATGGCAAAAGTGTTCCTTTAATTTGTTTTTATTTTTTTTTTTTTCTTGCAGATTGAGACTGACTCGTGACCACTATTGGAGGATGTACGAACGTGTAGAAAGATTTCATCGTAATAACGAAGTAAATTCGATAAAAATTCCAATCATAATTCCGCCCCTCCTAGCATTTAATCGCCCGAATTTATTCGTGCGACGTTACTTCGCGAATTCATTCGTTAAACTCATCTTCTCGTCTTCCTCTTTTTTTAATCGTTTAATTATTTCCTTTTTTTCTCCACCCCTCTCTATTCTTCATTAAATATCCAATATGTATATAACATTAATTATGCAAAGAGAGACACGACAGAGAGCGCGGATTATCCTTGTGTTTTCATTGGTTTTTTTTTTTTTTTGTTTTCTGTCATAACAGCTTCGTCACCTCGTCGTCGATAGAGCTTGCCCCTAAATATATTACTTCACTTAATCACAATATATGTATAATTTACTCAAAGATTCACTCTCTCGAACGTATTTTTTTTTTTTTTTTATAGTTTACTCGTATTTATACTCGTATATAAGTGTTTTCGGATTAAATAAATAAATACAATTAAAACGTTGGCAATATAAATTATGCACGTTAATGTGAGCTTTGTAAACGCAGCGTATCAGTGCCGGGAACAAAGTACAAACATTATTTGGAATCGCGCACAAGTTTCGCGCTAGCTGAAAGTAAAAGCGCCTCGATCGGCCGATCGCGCGGCTATAACAAAACAAATAAAATCAACAACGTATCAACGAATAACGAAAGAACACGCGGGGATAAAAATAACATGGAAGAATGTTCTGTACAGTGATCATTATTTCTCTCTCGTTTTCTCTTCTGTTTTTTTTCTTCTTCGTTCTCTTCGTCTATACCTTATCATCAAATATACGACACGGCCGACTCGCAGGTTGACGAGGGACAGCGCGGACGCTGCGCAGGCGCAGCAATTAAGTCCTCATACACACGCGGCTCTGTTGCACAACGAGCGATCGTCTGGGTTATTAAAAATGTATCGCACATATATTCCCAACCAAAAGCTTAATTCGAGTGAAATCTTTGTACTTCACGAGATGCGAAAAAATTTGAAAAAAAAAAAATCCGTTGTATCAATTTCGCCAAGACCTTTGATTTTGCATAATAATAATGTCAAAAAGTTATCAACAAATTATCAAAACAATAAATTGTTTTTTTTTTAAATCAGAAAACCTTTTATTTTCTCATTTCAAATGATTTTCTTGATTTTTTAGGATTCATGTGAATTTTTTCGGAATTTTCTTGAGTTTCAAGATTTTTTTTTTCGGAGATTTGAAAAATTGATGCTGAGGCGCGAATCTCGGATATGTTTCCGTATCACGATTCTACAGTGGGCACGAAAAGTTTCGAGGAGATTGCGCCAAGCGTTCCGTAGTTGTGGCATTAAAAAAAAATTTCGAAACCGCGACATTCAAAAATGTAGGAGAATCCTGAAAAAATTCACGTGACTTCTAGGAAATCAATGAATTAATTTGAAAACAGAAAAAAGGCTTTAACGATTATTGATCGAACAATTGTTTTTAGCGATTTGTTAGTAACTTTTTGACAGTTGATTTTTTACAGATTTTTACACCATCACGAAGTGTTCACATTCTCACTCAATCTCACTTTTGGCCTCGAATCTACGCGCGAAGCATCTTTAACAATTATATAATAATCGCGAGACACATGACAATTTTTTTCCTCTAAAGAATAAATTAAAATATGTTAAATTAAATAAAGAAACGTTACACGTTATTACACACGTTTATTTATCTATAGTAATGATAATCGCGTCGCGTTTTTTTTTTCCTACACTCCGCGTCCCTAGAAAATTGCCCTGCCCGACTCGAGTTGGACTCGGATCGGGATCGAATCGCGATATCGCCGTCGACGCAGCTCCTCGTGTTTATTGGAAAGATCGTTTGTTCGAGAGACAAAAAAAATCGCACGCCCGCCTCTGGTCCGAGCCACGCGGAGGAAACGATTTTTTTTTTATCATCGGGTACTTCGTTATCGGCGTACGTAGCCGTCCTCTGTTATCGTACAGCGATAATAACGCGCACGACGAAAGCTCGTCGGTTAGACCCTGTTTCGAGGATCGTCCTCTTACAACGACCAACCCTTATCCGCTTCCGCTTGAAGATTTTTTTTTTGTTATTTTTTTATTTTTTTTTTTATCGAGAAGAAGATAACGAGATTGGACAAAAATTTCATGAGAGGAAGAAGGAGAGTATAGAATAGTGAGCGAAAACTCGCCGTCCGGCAAAAATTCTCGGCCCTCGTTGTTTTTTTTTTTTTTGCCGCCGGGCAATTTCGTAGAATTACATTAACAGACGATTTTTTTTTCTTTTTCGATATAACATTGAGAACGAGTGTCTTCGCGGGGACCAAGGCTGTAAATCGAGCGTTCTCGAACGATTTGCGAAAGCTCGATCGGATATCAAAAAGCTCGTGTCGAGTGTCTTATTTTTTTTTTTTTTTTTTACTTTTTTTGGTTTCTTTTCGTTTTTTTTTCTTCAATTTCTTCCGTCCGCGTGAGTCGTGTACGTTTTTCTGTGTGTGTTTCGGTGGAAGTTCGCGTACGTCCCGTTTTTTTTTTGATCGACTTCCGTCCGTCGCGCGAGTACAGCGCATGTACGTATCGGCGCGATTCGCAACAACGTCGGACACCGTCGGATGGTATTTTTTTTTGGGCTTTTTTTTAGTCTTCAGCAAAATCGGAACTGGAGCACCTGAGGAAACTTTGGCCACGAGTCACGAACGGTTCGAGCTATAGATTGTTAGAATTGATTTTTTTTTTCAACTTTTCTTATAATTTTTTTTCTCCCCTCGTATCTATCATAGCGTATATACTGTTGTACAATTATATTATTATATTCAGTTGCGAACCGAAGTACTTACGAGTACGGTAAATAACAGAGATGAAACGAGGAACGCGGGAGTTGGCGATTTTTCGGGAGCGGGGAGAGTAAGATCGATCGTTAATTATTGAAAACAAAAAAAAAAGAAACGAAGCGTATTAACAACAAGTAAAAGTTTGTCGCGAGTGGGAGTCGATGGAACGCGTAGATACCGACCAATGCACACAGTCGAACATCAATCGATTAACGGACGAAATTCTTTTTTTCTCTCTTTCTTTCTCGTCGCCTTCGATTCGCGAGTCGAATCGTTTCTCGCTTTTTATTCTTCTCGACCGAATCGATAGTAGTTTAATTCACGGTTGTGTGTTTATGTCAGAGCTGGGCAGTATTTTAAAAACGTGATATATGTTAGGTATTTTAGGTATTCAAAGTACTTTTTGGGCCAATTAAGTAAAAAATACAAAATCATTTTACACCCCCCTCGACATTTGAATTTTAAGAATGATCATGGGAATATCGAGAGACAAAATACTTGGAAGATGTTAACAGAGAAGAATAAAAATGTTACGTAACATTTTTGAAAAAATCATTGCAAAGTGCCAGATTACGCATGTGAAATAATAATCAAATTCTGATGTACGATCCTGAACAATGCCAAATCTTCATGGGATGTTGAAAATACAATGTCAAATCATCAGATATAGATTAAAAAAAACGATATCAGAAATTTTAAATGTATAAAAAAATCTTAAATTCGCAATTCAAACAACATATTGAATGGCAAATATGGAAAAAATATCAGAGGTTAAAAAATATTGGATGTCAAACTAAAAAAAAAATGTTTGAGGTGAAAATAACGATAAATGCCGAATATAAAAAAAATGTAATGTCAAGTATGAAAAAAAAAATGTCAGAATTGGAATTTAATTAGAAAAAATGAAATTTCATTGGCTTTTACGATCTTTTTCGTGAACTACGCGAGCGAAGTACTTAACAATGTATTTTAAGTACAAAAAGTATTTTGCATTTAAAATACATATATTATTTTGTATTTTCATTATTTTCTAGTATCTTGCCCAACTCTGCTTTACAAACCGTTATATAAACAATGATCGTCAATCGATCGCGAGAAAAGAGAGAAGAGAATTCCGGCCCAATCGCGGTTCCCTTCGTTTCGCTGTAACCCTCCCTCTTATAGTATCGATTGCAGTCTTAGCTAAAGTCCCTCTCTCGTCCTCCGTCCTCCTTCCAGGTCCTCGCTCGTCGTTTTCGCAACAGGACGCAAAAAAAACAGTCCATTCTCGCGAAGTTCTCGCCAGTTCTCTCATCCGCGCCGATACCGTCTCGGCATACTCGCAAGCTAAACATGGCACGTTGGTCGATATTAAAGCCTCGATCGGGCCGAAAAAGTTTTTTTTTTTTACTAAAACGACTCCCTAGATAGAAATTTGTTACTCTAACTAATAATAATGATTTAAAAAATCGTTAAGCAAGACGATTCGTTAGCTCGACGTCGGGCCTCCTCTCTCTATCTCCGCCTTGATCTTACACGATATTATCATTAATATATATTCAATATATAGCGAACGCGTGTGCAACTCTGCTGTTCGTTTTTTTTTCCTCCTTCTCCCTACGTGTTTCTGCCAGTGAAAGAATTTTCGTGGTCTCGCGTACTCATCGCGGCTCATCGGGCGATCCTTCCGACGCGCTCCGACGGATCCGACGATACAAAAATCCGACGCGAAAAATCCATCCCTAAATTCGCTTTTGTTTTTTTTTTCTCGCGTTCCTGCGCGCATCTCGCGTTCGCGTACAATCTTTTCGCCTCGTTTCGAAGACCGCCGACAATATACCTCCAGTTTTTTAATCAACAAAATTCACCGACGAATTATTCGTCGTACAGACGGCGATAATTCGTCGTGGGCATTCTCGTCGCGCGCTTTTCGCCCCCTCCTCTTGTGCACTTCTCTCCGTCCATGTGTGTGTGTCGTGTGTCGTGTGTGAGTTTTTCGTTTCCGCTTGTTCGGCTGCTGGCGCCTGCTCGTCGTCTCTTCTCTCTTCATATGTTTTTTTTGTTTGTTTTGTTTCTTCTTTTTTTTTTTGTTTCTTTGTTTTAAATATAATTATATTACTTTACGAAATCGCTGTGCCGCGCGACATGGTACATGGATCATTCACGTGGGAACAACTGAGGAGAGCGGTGACGACGCCGTCGTCGCCGTCGTCGTCGTCGTCGTCGTCGTCGTGTTATCACGCCCCGACGCGACAGATTTATTTGTGATTGAAGGAGAACGGCGATGGTCCTGTGACCGCGCTTCGATGGAAGTGCACGTTCTGCCACTTGTTGTCCTTCTTGTGCCAAACGCGACTCTCCTCGCTCTGCTGGGTATGCGCCACTCCTTGCCTGTGAGAACAATTTCGAATTAGACGATCAGTATTTATAGGCAGTGAAATAAAAAAAATATATATATATATTTACAAAAATTCATCATGCCATGGAAGTTAGCGAAGTTGCTCCAATTAAGTTATTGACAGAGTTGTCACGTTTCGTAGACAGTTGATTACCGGTGGTAATATATTATAAATTGTAATATATAATATATAATATATAATATATAATATATAATATATAATATATAATATATAATATATAATATATAATATAAAAATTAGAAGAAAAAATCAGTCTTTATGGGTTATCGTTTGACGATTTTTATACGCGGCACTGCATTTTTGGGAAAAATCTGAAAAAGTTCTCAAAAATTCACTATTGCATATAAAAATGGTCAACGGTCCATTCTAAGGGGTTCTATCAGAATTTCGGTTTTTATAGCATATAATAATGGACTTTCGAAATGCCATTCAATATGTTATAATTTCGGCATTTTTGTGTTTGTAGCATATGTAGAATGAATTTTGAAATTCCACTCTATACGCTGCAATTTCGAAAATTCGCTTTTCACCGCATATATCACATAATATTATATTTTTTAAACGTTTCGCCAGAAAATTCGCTGTTTGAGAAAAATTGGAGTCGTCAATGATTCGATTGGAGTAAAATTGCAAACTTCCATAGAATTTTTTTTCCCAGTCGATGACTAATATTATGATAATATTAATTTATTATTAATATTAATATCAATATACTTCTGTTCTTTCTATAAAATTTTATTCGCTTTTCCGTCGTTCACTGGAACAAATTTGTCTCAAAGAATTTTGAAGTTTTACTCACTTGTCGACGTACTGGGTGAGCCTGACGTATGCGATACAAGCTGCGTCCTCGCCGAGCAGGTGAACGTGGGGATTGAGAATCGTCGTGTTGACTGCCTTCCAGCTCGAGTTTTTCCCCAGGACTGCTTCATGGGACATCGAACATTCGAAAGGTTACACGCCATGGCAAAATAAAAATTGTCGTGCGAGCCGATAAAACGTCGTTCGTGCGTTACAGAACGTTGACATAAAAAAAAAAAAACGTTATCAAAAAATAAAACCATTTAGCTCGAAGTTTCGCAGTCATTGCGGTTTGCTGACAAGCTGAACTCGGATTTCGCACATCTTCGTTAAATAAATAGATAATTAATTTCTTGCTCAATAAATAAAAAAAATGTATTTATCGTTATACAAATGAGAAATTGATTTTTAGTTAACTAAATAAAAAAAAAAGCTGCATTTCGAGAAAAATTGATGAATGCACAAACAGCCTTGTCGAAAGTCATCGTACGACTGATGAGTACGATTTAAAAAAAATATTTTTCGCATAAGAGAAGTCTCATGCTGGAGAACATGGCAATATATAGCGATAGAAGAGCGGATGGAAAATTTTAGAGATAAAAATTCAAGCGATAGTGTGACTTGCGTACAGTGGGTAATGTAAAAACAAATCGCGGATAAATATAGTGAGGGCAAACTAGACATAATTACCATTATCAAAGTAAAATTTGTGAAAGTCCATTCCCTCGACTAAATTACCTAGAGCCTCGGGCTCGAACGCGGTCAGATGAGGGTCGCAGATTTTTCTGAAAAATAAAAGAAAAATAAATCAAAATCAAACAAAAGTAGGCAACATTAATAAATATTTGCAGCTTTATCGTCGTTTATATTTATCAATTTTTTTCCTCGAAGAAACTCGATATTAATCGGTCGCAGATAAAATAATAAACGTTCCATTGAAGACCCCGATAAGGGTGAAAACTTCATATTGAGTTTCTTGGGAAGAATAAATCTCACGAACAGTGTTCCGATATCGAATCGAGCGAAGAGAAGAATTCCCCGATCTCTGCCTCATAAAATAGAGGAGGGAGCGGGGCAAAATGGCACAGTTTGGCAAAAAACAATCTTCCAATGATTTTTGGATGTCCCATTTTGTTCCACTGTGCCATTTTTGCCCACTGTACTTATATTTGCAATTCTTTTTGAATAAAAAAACAGACATTTCTTTTTTCTTCCTAGAAGGAACTCGATAGTGAACAGCCCTAAAAAAATAATAAACGCACCATTAAAGAGCCAGATAAGGCTCGTAACGTTGATATCGAGTTTCTTGGGCTCAGAAATCTTACGAACAGCGTTCCCAGGCCTAATAGACTTAAGGTAGGAATTCGTTCACACCGCCTCATGACATTGATTTTATTTATATTTTGGAATTATTGTTATGCAAAATTAATCCTTTCGACATCTTTAGTACGCTTGATTTTTTTTTTCAGATTTTCATACCGTCGACAAGTGTCTGCAATTCCCACTCATTTCTCTGAAACTTATGTGAAGTGAACACTATTCGCGAGGACTACCTTAAGGTACCAATTAGTTCGTACCGCCTCATGACATTAATTTTATTTATATTTCATTTATATTTTATTTATATTTTATTTATATTTTATTTATATTTTATTTATATTTCATTTATATTAATAATATCGACAATTTTATGTTTTTTTTTTTTTAATAAAAAAAAAATAAAAAAAATTCTTCCTATTTCGATCGAGACTTACGTGTAACCCTCGAAGTCTCCGGTGTTGATGCTCTCGATTAGCTGTTCGGTCATCTTGATGATCTCCTGACGGCGCGCTGCAATCGTCAATACACGAGAGTCAGTAACAAACTCCCGTAGCTCCACCGCCCCGTTCTCAGGCTCTTTCCGGTACATATCACAGCAAAACAGCCACATGCACGTATCTTTAACATCTACGTCCTATGTATAAAAAAAAAAAGAAAAAAAAATTCGACTGTCGATTTAAAAAAAAAAAAAAAAAAAAAAACCGAAGTATATCTCCGTATTATATTTTTCTCGCCTTGGGCCCGAATTGCATTTTTTTTCATTGATCTTCGGACGGTGGCGAGTAAATTGCGCTATAATTTTCGCAGCCTCCCACATTGATCCCCCAATAGAGATCAAACAAGTATATTTGATAGGCTTTCGTCCAATCGAACTCCATTTAGAATCGATCAATTGATTTTTTTTTTTTAATTTTTTTTTAATCATTCCCGTTGTGGGCGTTTCGGAAGATAAATCGAAGCGTATCTTCATTAAATATATCGCGTTCTGTGTCAGGCGGTGGACGCGCTCCGATTGGCAATTAAATTAACTTGCGCGAGCAATGAAGAGACGATTTCGGCGCTCGACAAAATCAATCGTAAGGGAAAGGCGTTCAGATAGGGATTTTTTTTTTTTTTTTTTTTAATTCGCGTTGCTGGCGACGATAAATCGACGTCTCGTTTTTTTTTTTTTTTTTTTGATACATCGCGTTCTATGTCACGCTGATGACGCACTGCGCGCTCCGGTTGATAATTGAATTAACTTTCGCGAGCAATCGGGAGACGATAAGGACTCGAGAAAATCTACGACTGGGCGACAAAAAAAAAATCAAAGGTGTGTCCGGAACGAGGATTATTTTTTTAAATTATTATTCCGATTGGGAAATAGAAAAAAAAAAAAAAAAATGATTTCCGTACTCGACGACAAATCGGCGTCTCTACTTTGGTGCATCGCTTCAGCGCTCCGATTGACGACTGAATTATTTTTTTTCCGCTAGCAATCGAGGAATGATAAAAAAAAAAAAAAACAATCAACGACAAGAAAAAGCGAAAGCTGTTCGAATCGGAGACGATTTAAAAAAAAAAATTTTATTTATAGTTTATTCGCGTTGCTCTCGCACTCGACGACAAATCGGCGTCTCCACTTTGGTGCATCGCTTCAGCGCTCCGCTTGACGACTGAATTAATTTTATTCGCGAAAATCAACGCACAGGGGAAGGCGAAGGGCGAACGGATCGGAGAAAATATATTAAAAAAAACAAAAACAAAAAAAAAAAGTTTATAACCGACGATTTTAATTAACACAATCGCACTTGGTCCGCGAAAGGACTTATCGTAGCGGACGAAATCGTTTTCCTCGGGCGTTCTCCGGCTCGCCTCGCTGTTCTCCGGCCCGCCGCGAGCGAGACAATACACCCGCGATAAGCCCCGCACCGCGAACAAACGCGTTGAAATTAAATCGGACCCGATTCGCCGTGCCGATTGTCGGAGACGATCGTGCCGGCGCTGCGCTCCGAGAAAAATCGTCGAGGCGCAGACCGCAGGGGCGACCGAAGACTTCCTCGGGAACGAGTCGGTCGCGGCGCGGAGAGGAATTGGTTTTTTTTTAATTTTTTTTTTTTTTTTTGCGGCGTTATATGTAGTGAAGATTAAATTAATATCAGTGCCGATAAAAGAGCGCGAGGTAGATCGTGGCGGGACGGTTGAGCTACGGCACAGTCGGACGGAGCAGCGTTCTCGTTTTAGTTTCTCGTTTTACCATTTTTTTTTTTTTTTTTATCGGGCCGATAAAAATTAAACGGCTCGCGCGACGTGATTCAAGGAAAAAAAAAATTTCAAATAAAATACGACGATTATCGTTTATGGTTTTGGAATTTTTTTTTGTTTTTTTTTTTTTTATCGAGGCAATAAAAATTAATTGGTTCGCGACATAATTCAGGAAAGGAGAAAAGTCGACCACTATAGTTTATCGTTTTACTGCTTGTTCATCGAGACAATGAAAATTAAATAGTCGTCTCGCGACGTAATTCGAGGAGAACAAAAAATACGAGCATTATCGTTTCTTGTTTTATCATTTTTTAATCGAACCTATAAAAATTAAATGGCTCGCGACTTAATTGAAGGGAAAAAAAAACAAAAATCGACCATTGTAGTTTCTCCTTTTACAATTTATCAATCGAGGCAATCCAAATTAAATAGTCGTCTCGCAAAATGATTCAAGGAAAAAAAAATAACAAAAAAATTCTCACCGCTGCTCCGTTCGCCAAAGCGGGAAAGCGCTTTGAATACCACCCGCGATAAGCCCGTACTCCGAACTGATCTTATATAACGTCCTTATGAATTTATATTCCATTAATCGAGGCAATAAAAATTAAATAGTCGATTCGCGACAAGTGCCCAAAAAAAATAAAAATAAAATAAAATAAAATAAAAAAAATCCTTCCGCTGCTCCGTTCGCCAGTGCTCGTGGATTACGGACAGTGACAGTGATACATCTAGAGTAAAGTCGAACTAAAACACGTGTCGGTGGCCTTTCTACCACGCGTGTAGGCGAGAGCGGGGCAAAATGGACCACGAAAAAAAAAAAAAAAAATAAAACAATAACAATAATCGGCGAAAGACCATTGGTCCGTTTTGTCCAAGTGTTCCGTTTCGCCCCGCTCCACCCAATAGAGGGTACTAATTGGAGTTTGTGGAAGCTGTCCCTGGACTGTCGTCCTCGGAGTACTCTGTGCCAATCTATAACTATATAGTATTTTTTTTTTTTTTTTTTTTTTTAATATCGTATAGTAGATAAAACCGGAGTCTCAGGTGGCAAACAGAACGAGCTCTGGGCTCTTTCCTTATAGACTTCTCCCGCGTATCAGACCGTACGATATTCCTCGTAGCCGTCCAGCTCATCCTCCTCGATCTCCTCCGGGGAATCCGAAGTAAATCGATCGGATCGATCGATCAGCCGCCGAAGGCCGCGCAATAATAATAATAATAATAATAATAATGATTATGAAAAAGTTGGACGAGTAAGAGAGTCGGTTGTCCCCTCGGCTGACTCTCGTCTCGATCGATCCGACCCGATCGGGTGGATCCTCTGAGAGCATCTCTCGTTGTGGACATTTTTAAGCGCGCTTGTAGCGTGGGAGCACGACGTGACGGTGTAACTATATTTATGTAATGTATCGATGAACTGTAACTCGGCGACGCTTGAATTCGTTTATTTCTCGAGCGACGATTACCGATATATCGTTAATTGCAAAATCGCTAACCGGATTAATGAGAATTTAGGAAATAATATTTTTAATGAAAATCGATGTGTAAATTATTATAGGTAAACTACAAAGTCGGTGACGCTTAAATTCGTTTAGTTCTCGAGCGACGAGTACGATATCGTTAATTGCAAAATCGCTAAACGGATTAATGATAATTTGGGAAATAATATTTTTAATGAAAATCTATGTGTAAATTATTATAGGTAAACTACAAAGTCGGTGACGCTTAAATTCGTTTAGTTCTCGAGCGACGAGTACGATATCGTTAATTGCAAAATCGGGTAAATATGAATTAAAATATATGGATTAATAAAAATTTGCAAAATTATAATTATTATTGAAAATGATATGGATATTGCTCGTGCATATATCGTTGCTTATTATCGTTCAATTATGAAGCGTCGAACGTGATATTGGATACTTCTAAAATCGCTAAACGAATTAATAAAAAAAAAAATTGACGAAATATCAATTTTTATAAAAAATCGATTTATAAATTATCATCGGTAACCCATAACTCCGTGACGCTTATCTCAATGCCGATTCTCTCTCGAGCGACGACTATCATATTGTCTCTCGTAAAATCCCTACCCGAATTAATAAAAATTAATGAAATAATAATTTCTTAACAAAAATCAATATACAAATTATTATCGATAAACTCCAACTCGCTGACGCTTAATCTCGTTTAATTTACGAGCGTCGACTGTGACACTGTTTCGCGTAAAATCGCCAACGGGATTAATAAAAAATTAATGAAATAATAATTTTAACAAAAATCAATATACAAATTATCATCGATAAACTCCAACTCGCTGACGCTTAATCTCGTTTAATTCTCGAGCGTCGACTGTGACACTGTTTCGCGTAAAATCGCCAACCGGATTAATAAAAAATTAATGAAATAATAATTTTAACAAAAATCAATATACAAATTATTATCGATAAACTCCAACTCGCTGACGCTTAATCTCGTTTAATTCTCGAGCGTCGACTGTGACACTGTTTCGCGTAAAATCACCAATCGGATTAATAATAAAAATGTATGAAATAATAATCGTAATTGAAAAAACGATATGGGTGTATATATACATATGCTATATACGTTATACCATAAAAATTGTGTACGCTGTAGGGAATTTCAATGAAACTTTTCTCATCTACGTTTCGTGATTTTTTTTTTTTTACGGCTATCGGTGTTTCTAGGTGTGTCTATGCGAATGTGTGTGCATGTGTGGGTATGTGTGTGTGTGTGTGTGTGTGAGGTGGTGTAGGTGGATTTTTCTCATTGTTTTGTTAATGTGGCGCGGCGTTACCTGAGCACTGCGAGTTCGTTGAGAGCTGGCTGCAGGTCTTGACGGGACACATGATTCTTATTTCTACAAGCATATACCTTCCTCATTAAAAAACGCACTTTAAACACGATTATTTCGTTAGCTTGCATGTGTTGCATTTTTTTTTTTCATTTTTTTTTTTTTTTTAATACATTTTTCGTGAAGCAATTTTAGCGTGGCTCGAGTCTGGGAAAGGACGATTCGACTGCCGAGGCAACGATCGATCGACAATTGTTAAATTTTTTTTTTTAATAAATCATTTTTTTTTTTTTTTTTTCAATTTGGTTTTCTCTACTTTTGCCTGATTGAATTTTATTTAATCAGGCCAAATTTTGTTATTTTCTAATTATTTTTGCTCGATTAAATGTCAACAGCGGACGATTCGCTGGGCGAAAAATCTCTAACAATTGTCGATTAATTTTCATTAATTTAAATCAAAGATTTATTTTTTGTTTTTTAAAAATTATTTTTGCGCAGATCGGATTTCAACAGCGAAATCGAGTTCGAAGCTCTCCGAGACTCGCGGCTCGAGTCCGGGAAAGGACGATTCGCTGCGCAACAATTCTCCGACAATTGTTAAATAATTTTTTGTTAATTTAAATTAGCCACTTATTTTTGTAATTTTTTTTTTTTTTTTTATTATTTTTGCCGAATAGATTTTAACAGCGAAATCGAGTTCGAAGCTTTCCGAGACCCGTGGGTTTAGTTTGCGAGCGATATGTTTATACAACATAGAGGATCGATTGTCGTAGCGCCTCACAATCCCGCCTCCAGTCGGCGCGCTCGGATTATCCGATCGCTCGTACAATTGTTCCAGCGTGCAGTGAATTTGTAATTGAGCGCAATATAGGCGCGTAGTCGCGGGGAGGCGTGTCGCCGACGAAATTTACAGGGGCTCATCTAATTCGACCGATTTGCATGCGTCGCGAATGTCGAGCATAGTCGAATTAGGCCGCGAGACGCGACGTCCCGCACGCGAGAACGCCCGTCTGACCGCAACCGACCTGCTCTACTGCGACGGACTTTGATCTCACTTCCTCGCCAGCTTGCGCGCTCAAAAAAAAAAAACATTTTTTTTTTTTTATGCAATAAAAAATCATTGTTGGGCGGTTCGTCGGGAGGTTTTTCTTTTTGTTTTTCTTTCTTTTTTTTTTTTTTCAAGCGCCTCTAGCAAGAATACGGGTACGAAGCTTCTGACCTGTTTCGTACAAGCGCAAGACTTTTTTATTTTCATTTTTTTTTTTTTTTTTTTTTTTCTACAGGTTCTATTTATCGTAAACTTCGGTTGTTTGAGAAAAGTATGATCGTAGTTGATTTAGTTGGTTTGAGTTTTTTTTTTTGTATTTTGTATTTTGTTTTACAAATGCCCATAAATAGGGTAATTGGGCGAAGCGGACGTCATACACGATTCTCTATTCTTTATAATGTGAAGTACTCGTGCTGTATGCAGAGGGAAGTCGTGCTGTATGCACTCCTCCCTCTGCATAACAAATTAAAATGTTTTTTTTTAATGCTTTAACGTAGCACAGTAGTGCTGTATGCACTCTTCCCTCTGCAAAACAAATTAATTTTTTTTTTTTTATGCTTTAACGTAGCACAGTCTACGTGCACTTTAACTGCACATATACAGATCGTTGCACACATAAAACGTTTCGTATCTCCCTGGCGCAGCGTACATAACATGACGCAGCTATATCGGACAAATGTCGATAGACTTGCGCCTGAAAAAAAGTAAATAATATATTTAAAAAAAAAAAAAATGCATCCGATTCGAAATTGACTTTTCTCCCGTTGATTCGTGACAAACTGCAGCATGCGTGGATAGGGCACGAAAAAAAAAAAAAAAAATAATACAGTTTTTCAAAAAATAACAACCGGCGAAATAACATCAAAATGTTATTTTTTCGTCTTTTTAATATTTTAACATGGCACAGTCTTGCTGCACACGTAAAATTTTTCGTATCTCCCCGGCGCAGCGTATGGATTTAATATGACGTAGCTATATCAGAGAGATATCGATAGACTTGAGCTTAAAAAAATCAATAAATAACATATAAAAAAAAAAAAAAAAAAAGAATGCACCGAGCTCGAAATCGACTTTTCTCCCGTCGATTAATCGCAAGCTGCAGCATCGTAAAAAAATAGAAATAAAATAATAATAACGTCTTTTAAAAAATAAGCCTCGACGAAATAACATGAAAATGTTATTTTTTCTTCATTTAATAATTTAACATGGCAAAGTCTTTCTGTGCCATGTAAAATTCTTAAGACGCAAAATTTTTCGTATCTCCCCGTTGCAGCGTATAAATAATTAATATGACGCAGCTATATCAGAGAGATATCGATAGACCTGAGCCTAAAAAAAAAAAATCAATAAATTACATATTGAAAAAAATAAAAAAAATAAAATAAAAAAATAAATAAATAAAAAATTGCATCGGACTCGAAATCGACTTTTCTCCCGTCGATTCACGACAAGCTGCAGCATCTCTGGATCTTAGGGCACGAATCATCGTCCTCGGTGCGGCCGACAACTTTCTCATCGCCGTCTCTCGCATCGGCATCCTTACCGTCCTCGGGGATATCGGAAGCGAGGGGACTGTAGCCACCAACGTTCCCGACTGCGACACCGACGAGTGTGCGTCGCCCCTCGGCTTCTGAGATGTCGGCGGCGTGACGAGCGGTGCGAGCATTGGTCGTGTGTTGTCGTCGGGTTGACGCATACGTGATTTAAACGTGCATGCATGAGACGTGCAATTCGCGGACGGGTGAAACGCATGCGTGCGGTCGAGGAACACATACACAAAACACACGAGGAAACAAACATTGATACGTACGATATTTGAGTGGCGAGAGAGAGTATTGTGTGTTTTTTTTTTTTTTTTTTTTTCTCTCGAAGCGCAGCAAATGGCACGCGAGATTGACAGGACGATATAGAGAGCGAGAGTTCGAAAGTAACATTTTTTTTTCTTTTTTTTTTTTCATTTTGCGACAGAGCGCAGCGACGTTGTCCTGCCTCTTAGCTCAAATTTATCTTCGATTGTCGGGAAGGCAATTATATTTTTATCACCCTAAAATTATTGGGACGATGATTATAGATAAATGAATTATTTATCGATTGGTAAAGAATCAATTGATTATTATAATTAAATCAATTAACTAATGTTCGACCGATCGGCAGAGCATTAATTAATTTATAGTTGTCGATCGTCTTAAAATGATTAAGACGACGATTACAAGTAAATGAATTCTCTATCGATTGGTAAAGAATCAATTGATTATTATAATTAAATGAATTAATTAATTTCCCATCGATCGGCAGAGCATTAAATAATTTATAATTATCGATCGTCTTAAAATGATTAAGAGGACGATTACAAGTAAATGAATTCTCTATCGATTGGTAAAGAATCAATTGATTATTATAATTAAATGAATTAATTAATTTCCCATCGATCGGCAGAGCATTAATTAATTTATAATTGTCGATCGTCTTAAAATGATTAAGAGGACGATTAAAAATAAATGAATTCTCTATCGATTGGTAAAGAATCAATTGATTATTATAATTAAATAAATAAATTAATTTCCCATCGATCGGCAGAGCATTAATTAATTTATAATTATCGACCGTCTTAAAATGATTAAGACGACGATTAAAAATAAATGAATTCTTTATCGATTGGTAAAGAATCAATTGATTATTATAATTAAATAAATAAATAAATTTCCCATCGATCGGCAGAGCATTAATGAATTTATAATTATCGACCGTCTTAAAATGATTAAGACGACGATTAAAAATAAATGAATTCTCTATCGATTGGTAAAGAATCAATTGATTATTATAATTAAATAAATAAATTAATTTCCCATCGATCGGCAGAGCATTAATTAATTTATAATTATCGACCGTCTTAAAATGATTAAGACGACGATTAAAAATAAATGAATTCTCTATCGAATGATAAAGTATTAATTAATTTATAATTATAATTAAACAAATAAATGAATTCTTAACCTATCGATAGAGAACTGATTGATTGATAATCGATCAAAGTCGGCGGTCCACCGAGTCGATATAGGAGACATAGTGGGGCAAAATGGCCCTCATTTTTTTTTTTTTTTGTAAACTTAACTTCCCTCGAGGAATGGTAAAAAAAAAAAAAAAAAGGTCCGTTTTGGCCCGCTTCTGACCCACGGTTCTACATCGCGTACACTTCGACCGAAGTGTAGGAGTGTCTCCGACGAGGCTGTAGACAGGACAACGTTTTAGCGTATTATCGGGGAACGCATGTACAGACCAGTGGCCGAGGAGTTGTGTCGTCGAGGTGTGCTGTTGGCATTGAGGTAGGTCGTCGATGCCGGCGACGGCGATGCCCCTGACTGGCTGTTCTGGCTGGTCGTGCTGCTGCTGCTGTGACTTGAAGCGCTTCCGCTACCGCTGCCGACTTAATCATGCAACCAACCAACGAGACAAACGTTTTTTCGATCAGCGACGTATCGCTCATTTCAATGGCTTTGGTCGCGCGGCTGATTGCGAACCTACGAACTCTGGCTGGGACTACTGAAATCTCTTTTTTACGCTCGGATCGTGAACTTTTTTTTTTTATTCTCTCTCTCTCTCTCACTCTCTCTCTCTCTCTCTCTCTTTCTACGATTTGGCTTACTTGCTTACCGATTTTATCTGGCAGCGGAGAGATCGGTCAATGCTTTCGTCTACGTGCGATGCGTTACAGTGGAATCTGGATAATGTCGAGGTTTCACTGTGGCCGGTGCGGAGGGGTGCACAAATTCATTGGTTTTGTCGATCCGCATGCCGATCGTGCAAGACTCGGGCGTATGGAACTTTGGTGAATGACATTTTCACACTCGTCAAGAACTCCCTTTCTACGCCCTTGCTATAGAAAATAACTATCCTTTCGGAATTTGCTGAAATAACCAAATTTCTTGCGTGCAAGACGGATAGAAAATCGCCTATTATTGACCAATTATTATTGACCAATTATTATTGACCAATTATTATTGACCAATTATTATTGACCAATTATTATTGACCAATTACTATTGACCAGTTGCTATTGACCAATTACTATTGACCAATTACTATTGACCAATTACTATTGACCAATTACTATTGACCAATTACTATTGACCAATTGCTATTGACCAATTACCATTGACCAATTACCATTGACCAATTACTATTGACCAATTACTATTGACCAATTATTGACCAATTCCTATTGACCAGTTGCTATTAACCAATTATTATTGATCAATTATCATTGATCAATTATTATTGACCAATTATTGACCAATTACTATTGACCAGTTGCTATTGACCAATTATTATTGATCAATTATTATTGATCAATAATTATTGATCAATTATCATCGATCATTGACCAATTATTGACCAATTACTATTGACCAGTTGCTATTGATCAATTATCGATCAGCGCCCATGCGCAGTACCATTTCATTACTTCCTACGGAGTAACGAAATCCCTCTGGAAGTCTTATTACTCGCGTGAAAGTAATCGTCACTGACGAATATGACGATTTCGCGACGCAAGAAATGTGATCACCTCAACGAAGTCGGAAAAAGTAACGTGTGCTAAACGGGAGGGCGCGGTTTTTCATTTCCCACCCTCGTAGGATAAGACCGTAACTTTTATTTTATCGACGAGATCTTGCATAATCGATGCCAACCGATAAAACCGATCGTGTTAATTACATTACACTATATACGAGAGATTCACAGCTGTGCGCCAACATTTAAGGGATCTTGTTAGGTGTTTTTTTTTCTAATCGGACGAAACATACAGTACATCGTTATGTGGATAGCTCGACTGTTGCTGGAATGCTTGAATATCGTGTGACTTTTAATCGTTCCGTCAAATGATCGTTAAAATCGTGTCTGGCATTAACTGCGCTCGCTTCGTGCCAAATATCAAATATTGTTGAGATTTTATATCTTTCTCTTTCGTCGATGTCATTTGATGTTTCAGTCAATTAAGAAACAGCCTCTTACCGACAGGTTGACGCTCTCTTCAGAATTACTTCCGGTTTTTTTTTTTTTTTTTGCCCATACCTTTTCATCGGAGATCAGCGCCGGAAGTCGTCGTAAGAGTTTGTCGACTAGTGCGATTAATGCAGCTCGTTTGGATTCTCAGAGCGTGCCTTATCGATACCGCTCAGTAGCGCGTTCAATAATATATATATATATATATACATATATATATATATTTTTTTTTAATTAATGAATTAATGATTTAATTTAATTTTTATTTTTCATACTGCTTTTCCTTTCAATTCATTATCGTAGCGATCTACGAATCGTCTGCACGATCGCTGAGGGAGCTACGAGATTAGTTTCAGAAAACGCGTCATTCTCTTCGATGAGATCGATTACCGTTGAAACGCCGGTAAAAAAAAAAAAAAGAAAAAAAAGACAACGATACGCTTACAATCGCCAAAGGCAAGTCGATCAGCCTTTTTATTTTATTCCGTTCGCGGGACTGCCGTAAAGAAACGAGAAATTTGTTAGAAAATTTTAAATAAAAAAAAAAATAATACAACAACAACAACAGCAATAATTATTTTTGGCTTCCCCATCGAGGATGCGATTGTTATTACAATTTTAGTCGGACGACAACGAAAAAAAAAAAAAAAAAAAAAAAAAAACATTGGCAGGAATCATGTGAGATCACGAGATCCTTGCGCTTTACCTTGCGCGCCCTGAAGAAGCACCGCAGCTATTCCTAAATGGTTTCCCGGACTCTGGGGCTGTTTGTTCGCCGCCCCCGCAGCGATAACCCTCGAGAATATCGACGCGGCCGCGGGACTGCTCGGCGGCGTTCCCTGCGACGCGTTACCTGTGCGCGACGATTCGTTGCGAAAAAACAATAAAATAATACAGAAAAAAAATGATAGAATTTTTTGAACCAAAATAAATTTTTAAAAATTAAAAACGACAACACCAACTCGGTTATGCAGAGCTTCGTTGCTTTTAGTCTCGCATTAGACAGTCATTGCACGTGGGAATTAGTGGCTCGCATTGCGGTTAATCAGAGTGAAAGGATTTGGGACGACGCGACTTTTCTGCACTTTTTTTTTTGGCGATAAATAATTCGCGGCAACAGACGACGATTTATGGCGAGGAAGGAACTCTTATCTGGAAAAATTTATCCTCGAGCTTCGTTACGAAAAAAAAAAAAAAAAATAGAACTTTTTTATACTATATGAAAAAAGTTACAACTCCAACTCGATTAGGCATTGCTTGTTGTACTTTTTTTTTTTTACGTAAAGTAGGAACTCTAATCTAGATTCACTTTAGTTCCCACTAATTATCCTTTTAAAATGTGTAAGCACTCAAGTACTCCAAGTACTTGCATTTAAGTACTCAAGTACTCCAAGTATTTGCATTTAAGTACTCCAAGTACTTGCATTTAAGTATTCAAGTACTCCAAGTACTTGCATTTAAGTACTCAAGTACTCCAAGTATTTGCATTTAAGTACTTCAAGTATTTGCATTTAAGTACTCCAAGTACTTGCATTTAAGTACTCAACTACTCCAAGTACTCGAATTTAAGTACTCAAGTACCCAAGTACTCGGCTACTGAAGTAATCAGGTACTCAGGTACTCAAGTACTTCGCCCATAGCTGGTCAAAACCATTTTTGGAGTCGTAATACTCGATGGACTTGACTGTACAACGTGAACTACCTGAATCAAACTGGCTGGATTCGCGTTAGAACGACGCGACTCTTCTGCATTTCTTAACCGTACGTAGACGAGCGCACTGGCGATAAATAATTCCCGGTAACGGACAACGATTTGCGAGGATAAATATCCAAGCGATCGCTCGTGCCGGATAAATTTCTCATCCAAGCGGCAGTCGGGCGAGCGTCGGAGGCGAGCGACGAAGGCTGAACGCGTCGTTGACGAGCGGCGAACGCGCGCGGAGGCAAGGTGGAGTTTATGCAATATGTTTTATGCAACGCGATATTATAAAACACTCGCGTTCGGAGAACACTCGGAACGGTTAACAATTTGCCTCCGAGAGCGAAGCTCGCGCCTCTTCGACGTGTTGCACTCTCGAGGACGCTCGTCCGATACGCCGAGAGCGCGTCCGCGAGAGATTTTCCGCGACGGTAAATCGTCCGCAACGAAAATAGAACGCCGAGAGCCTGACCGTGGCCTAGCTCCGCGGAAGCGCGTTTCCGACAATGATGCACGCCTCGAAGTCGGAAACCGAAGGGAGAATGAAAGAGAAAAAAAAAATCTTAGCGCAACTTCCGCTGAGATTTTTATTTTATTTTTTACTTTTTTTTTTCTTAACGCACCTGGCGCGAATCTCTTTGCGTCGCGAGTCGCGTCGACGACGATAATTAATGCAGTGCTTGCGAATAGTGTACAAAGATATGAAAACAAAAAAAAAAAAAATCAAGCGTACTAACGATGACGAATGAATTAATTTTTGGATAAGAATAATTTTAAAATGTTATTAAAGAATCAATGAACAATAAAATTCTTCGACGAATCTCCCGGAAACATAACTTTTTTTTTTGAAAATTATTCGTTCACTTTTCTGAATACGTATGAATTTTTTTCAGATTTTTACATTCACTTTGAATTTTCTAACTTTCTGTATGTTTTGCCCATATATAAAAAAAAAAAAAAACAAAAATCAAAGTGAATTTAAAAATCTGAAAAAAATCATGGGTATTAAAAAAAAATGAACGAATGATTTTTATTCAAAATGAAAAGGTGGGTTTCCGGGATATTTGTCGAACAAATTTTATTTTTCATCAATTTGTCAATAACCGTATGGAATTATTGTAATGGAAAATTAATCTTCTCAGCACATTTAATACGCTTGAATTTTTTTTCAGATTTTTATATCATCCAGAAGTGTTTGGAATTCCTCTCTCAATTCTCTCTGAACTCACGTGGGCTCGCACGCGGAAAAAATTATTTATTTGACGGCCACCGTTTATTAAGATGAAGCGAAATATTTATTTCATTTAAATAAATATTCATTTAAATTAAGTAAATTGTCACTTAAATGAAATAAATATTGATTTGATTCAAAGAAATATTCATTTAAATTAAGTAAATTGTGACTTAAATGAAATAAATATTTATTTGATTCAAATAAATATTTTACTTGATCTGAATAAACGGTGGCCGTCAAATAAATTATTTTTCTGACCGTGCAGGCTGTCCGCTAGAACTACCTTGATCGCCCCCAGCCGCGACTATAAAATCCCGACACTTGTTGTTTTTTTGTTTACATATTTTTTAAAACGACTCACGCGAAAGGCGCTCGATTATAATTTCACTCACAGTTATCGGACTGTCTCGACGTTCCGGGAAGGCTCGCCGCTGCCGCCGTGCTCGACATCGCTCCGCTTCACGGAGGCGCTCGCGCGCTCTTCTCCGTGCGACGATTGATAAAAATGTATATATATTTTTTTTGTAAATAAATAAATAAAAAAAAAATCGCACAATTTAGCGGGCCATCGCGGTTCGCCCGGCGCTCGTTGCCTTCGCTGGCCGAGTCTCGAAGTGGTACGTAACGATAATTCGGCTCGGTGCGCGGAGGGAGGCGCGTCTCGGTTCCGATCCGCGCGGTACCAAAATGCCGGCCGGCCAGCAGGTATTTCTGCTCCCTGCGAGAGCGCTCTTTACTCGCCGTTAGCGCCAAAACTAAACGCGCACGGCGCTTCCCGGAGCTTCGCAGTCACCTCTTCTTCCTCTCGGGGCGTCTCTTCCTCTTCATCGTCGTTTTCCTCATCGTCTTCTTGTTCGTCCTCCGATCGGGCGGCACTTGAACGCGTCCCGAGTGTTTCCCAAGATGGCGGCCGGCGCGCATGCGCACGAGAGCGCGCTACCTGCAAATTCAGCTCTCGGCGAACGCGCGCGAATTCTCACGCGTGCTTTATTTCTGTTCGCGCTAGTCTGTCTAATTATAAGACGGTTTGACCAACGGACAGTCGGTCGAAGACGCCGCGACTGGCCGGTCCGAAGACGGAGCTGCAGAGACGGTGCAGCTCCGTTGCATCGCGAACGACGATAGCGCAACGGAGGCGGACGATTCGATCGGCTGACCTCATCGCCTAAGGTGGATCTCGATCGTGTCGATGAGATGCAGAAAAGTCTCGTCGTCTTGTTGTATTGTGTTTCATTATGTTTTTTTTTGTATAGTGCAAGCGAGCTGGGCGAAGTACCGAAAAATATGCTTCGAGTACAAAGTATCGCAAGTTGTCGATGCGTCGAGTACTCTTTTGGACTCGAAGTATTTCTCAAGTAGGTTTCACAATTAGGTTCGGGGCGTTGAGCGTTATCGAGGCTTTAAAAAAAAAGGTGCAAAGTAATTTGAACTTAAGGTTTGAAAATTAAATTTTTTGATCGCAAGTGACGTTTGCCTTTAGATGATGTCACTTCCGGTGAGAAAATGGGATACTCAAACCGGAAGTGACGACACTTTCGGTCGAAAAATAAATATTTCAAACCGGAAGCTAAGTCACTTACGATCGAAAAATAAATATTTCAAACCGGAAGCTAAGTCACTTCCGGTCGAAAGATGGGATTTTCGAACCGGAAGCAACGTTTGACGTAGATGACGTCACTTCCGGTCGAAAAATTTCATTTTTTTAACCGGACGTGACATTTTTTCCTGGATGACGTCACGTCCGGATGAAAAATAAAAATTTCAACAGCGGAAGTGACGTCTACTCAAAAAAAGTACTTGCACTTGGTATTCGAAACTGTAAAAAATACACTTGAAGTACTAAAAAGTATTTGTGTACTTCAAGTCCGTGCTTGAAGTGCCAAACAAGTACTCGGTATTTCAAGCTCTGCCGAGCTCTGCAATATAACATAACACACCCCGAGATGGAACGTCGGTGCAAAATGGACCAGTGTCCTGCGTTCGAGACGAGACTCCGATCTTTCGATCTAAGAAAAAATGGTCCACTTTGCCCCGCTGCTGCCTAAATAGCGAGTTCACTGTGTCATGCCGTCAGTTATAGCGGAATGTTACAAATGCAGAGAAGTTTCGTCGTCGATTTCGGTGATGGCCGGCAGGTATTCGGAGCAAACGGCACACGGCAGTTGGATGGAATTTTGCTTCGGCTCGATATCAATGATTCGCCATCGCGTCGAAGCCAGCAACTTTGCTCCAATCGAGTTGCCAATTTTTTTCAAACCATTCACTTTTTTCGTCGAAACGGTAAAAAATATTAATATTAATATCAATATAATATTAATATAATATTAATATTATATTAATATTATATTAATATTATATTAATATTATATTAATATTATATTAATATTATATTAATATTATATTAATATTATATTAATATTATATTAATATTATATTAATATTATATTAATATTATATTAATATTATATTAATGTCATATTAATATAATATTAATACAGAGATGGAACGTCGGGGCAAAATGGACCAGTCTCCTCCGCACGAGTCGAGCGTCCGACGATTTAAGAGAGTGGTCCACTTTGCCCCGCCGTCGCGCGAAACAGCGAGTTCACGATGTTGCGCCGTTCGTTATTGCGGAATTGTTATAAATGCGGTATTACGCGTTACTGCAGGCGGATTGCACGGGCGGTCGTCGAGTTCTCGACGGATTAACAATAGCGATGCGGGAAATTTTGATAGCTCGAGCTGTGGAGACGAGTAATCGATTAGCGAGATCGGCTCGGACTGATAAGAGGCGGCCGACAATCGATCTCTGTGCATAAAAACCTCTCGTTAAAGCTCGTGTGTGGCGACAAGCGCATCGTGGACCACCGCGGTGAGCGTCGGCGAAGCCCGCTTCCGTTTTTTTCGCGTCTAAAATAAATACATTTATTCACGGCAAAATTTAATCGGGGAGAAAATTCTTCGAACATCCCGAATAATTCACTCCACGCGCGAGCTTCGCTTCGTCACCGCGTATCACTACATATACATATATACATACATATAGTTATCTACGAATAGATAAATATATCGAAGGCAAAAATTTATTATTATAGTAATAGAAAATTAAAAAAAAAAAAAAAAAATTCAAGATCAAAGTCAGAAGATGCAACTGAGAGAACGGAAAGGAAACGACGAAGCTTCGTGATAGAGATTTACCGAAAAAGCCGCCGATATGGCGAATAAGAAAATAATAATTGTTCGTGCCGACGAAAGATTGGATCTTTTTTTTTTTTTTTTTTTTTTTGCGGTTTAAGCGAAGCGTATCAGCGTCACATCGATGAGGCTTTTTCGATATCTTCTGGCTGCAATAGCCGCGTTAACAAAAAGCCGAATGATAATCCCAGCAAACTCAAAAAAAAAAAAAACACAAATATCATCAACACACACATTTCTATTATTTTCAATAACGATAACAAACTCGAGGACGAGGACTCGCATTGCGCGACACTCGTCAGTTGCATTGCCATTCGTTATCGTTATTATTATCATTGATATCTTTTTTTTTTTTTGCTTTTTTTCATATACATATTTTTTTGTTTTTTGTTGGTTTTGGTGCAATTTGGATTACCTTCGGGTTCTTTGGCAATGACCGTGCTGCTCCGGTCGACGCCGCCCTTCTTATCCTCTGTACAACATACACACATATACATCACGTACGGATATACGACAATTTTACACGATTTTACATTAAAACGCTTATGTGGCAATTTTTTTTCTCTCTTTTTTTTATTGCTACACCGCGGTGGGGCGTTGTAATCGAAAGTGGACGAACCCCTCGCATTTTTGTATTTTACTCGGTGTTGCAATTTTCATTTTGCCCCACATGCCCCTCCCATATTTCATCTTACGCGTTCTTTCATTTTTCCATTTTACCCCACATATCCATCCCATTTCTCATTTTACGCGTTTTTTCATTTTTCCATTTTGCCCCACAAATATCCATCCCCCCCATTTTCCATTTGACTCGATTTTTCATTTAATATACTCCTTCCATTTTTCCTAATATACCCCACATACTCCTTCCATTTTTCATTTTACTCGTTCACTGATTTTTCCCCACATAACCGTCCCATTTTTCATCAGACCCGTTTTTTTTTTTTTTTTTTTTTTTTTTTTTTTTTTTTTTTCATTTTTTATTTGGCCCCACATGCCCCATTTTTCATTTTACCCCACATAGATTTTACACTAAAACGCCTATGTTCAATTATTTTCTCTTTTTTTTTTTTTTTTGTTTACTCGCAAAGAACCTTCGGAATATCCGAATCTATGAACTCCACTTGACTGTTATAATCGGAAATGGGACCGACTTTTCATTTCGCTCGTCTCTCCATTTCATCTTCATCTTCGTCTCTCCACTTTTCATCTTCCTCGTTTTTTTTGCATTTTTCATTATACCCCACCCACCCCTCGTCACTGTCGTGGCGGTAAACGACGTCGTCGCCGTCGTCGTCGTCGTCCGATAACAAGTGTTTTCTCGTCAAAGGGACGAAGAAAATTCAATTGTTCCGCGCCGATCCCACCCTTTTCGGATATCGAGCCGCGACCCTCTTTACCCCCGCGCTTCGTCAAAGGGATCAGAATTTAATTTCCCCCTCGACCCCCCCCCCCCCCCCCCCACCCGCCCCGTGAAAGGGAACGCGAGATTCGATGAATCGAACATCTCGTTTACGTGCTCCACGCTCACCGCGATTCTCTGCCAGAGACGACAAGACCGGCCGACAGTCATTGGCCACTTAATACTCCAAAAGTCCTATCGAAGAGATATGAGAAATTTTTTTTTTTTTTTTTTTAAATCTTCTTTTCAATTAAAAAGAAAAATTTCTCTCATTCCCTCTGGGGAAATTACATCGAGTCGCGTTACGAAGCGCGACTCCGAGAACCGTTCGTCCCTGCGCACGTGCTACTCACAAATGATGTCTTTTTTTTTTTTTTTTTTTTTTTATAGTTCCTCGCCCGATGTATGCGTCCCGAAGGGAGAATGCCGGGTGAAACGTGCGAAGCGGGATAATCATGCGCCAAGCGTTTTGGATTCATCGTTCACGAGTGAATCTGTTTTATGTGTGCGAAGAGGCTCCCTTTTTTTTTTTTCCCCTCATCAGTCGGTGACCAGTGACAAAGGCGATAGTCGGCGGAATACTGAGACGGACAGATGAAAAAACGGTGAGAGAAAACAGTTTGCGCGTTTGAAAAAAAAAAAAAAAAAAAAAAAAAAAATGATTGGACGCTCAAACATTTCTTGCACTCAATCTTTCGTTATTTCATTTTTCATTGTAGAATCATTTTTTTTATTTTTATTTTTTACTTTCAGATAGATTTTGTTTTGGTGCGAGAATAATTTTTGTCTTTATTTTGGAATTTTTTTTTTTTTAAATCTTTGTAGCAAATAAATGTTATTTTTGGAATTATTATTCGTGGGCGAGAAATGGTTGGACGAAAAGAGAAATCATTTTTACCGCGCGCGCGCGACGGAAGACATAAATCGAGACGAGATATCGACAAGTGTGCGTGATTATTGTGCATTATTCGATGGAATAAAAAAAATAAATAAATAAAAAAAAAAAAAAAAACGAGTGATCGAAGAAATTATTGTCGAACAAGAGAGTGACGGAAGGTGAATCAAAGCTGGACGATACAAAGATAGAGACGGAGGTGAAACGTGTGCGCTTGGGAGTGGTCGAAGTGGTGAAATGCGAGGAGAGTGTTCATAAATCCATAACACCCGATTTACAAGAAAAAAAATTAAAAAAAAAAAATTTATATATATGTACATATATATAACTCACTGTGATGATAATATCGTGACGCATTCCCGCACGGCTGAGAGTGGACTCTCGGGAATGTCGTTCAATTGTTATAATTTTTTTTTTTTTTTTTTTTTTTTTAATGCAGTGTCAAAAACGGTCTAAAAGAGTATTTTTTATATATATATTTTTTTTAATTCACGAATAGTGAACGGTGCAATGGAGAAGAGACATTGGACAAGAGACGAAAAGAGCGGGGGGTTGAAAAAAAAAAAAACGACTGGCGAAAAAGTGGAGAGAGTGAAAGAAAGTGATAAAGAGGAGAATGAAAAAAATTCGTAGATAAAGCATGGTGAGCGGTACAGTTTACAGTGATTAAAGATGATATGCACAGTGTTTGGCCCGCGATTGTACACTGTAAACAAAATTCGTATATAATGTAATGTACTGGTAGTGAAAGTTTTTATGCATTGACTGGTATATTAAAGTTCATGTAGAATTGTGATGAAAAATTAATGTACAGTACATTAAAAACTTCAGAAACACTTTACTTTTAATCATTTATTTTAATTTTACTATAAAAACACTTTAATTACAATAATTCACTTTAGGAAATTCACTCCAAAAGTTCATTAATTTTTCATGACAAATGTACATTAAATTGACTGTACTAGTTTTTATTTCATAAAAACTTCCAGTTCGGTGCATTAAATGTGCAATTTTTTTCAACAGTTCTGTAAAAAAAAAAAAAAATCATCTAAAATTTAATGTGCCGATAGTGGAATTTTTTATGCATTGACTGGTATGTCAAAGTTCATGTAGAATTGTGATGAAAAATTAATGTACAGTACATTAAAAACTTCAGAAATACTTTACTTCTAATAATTTATTTTAATTTTACTATAAAAGCACTTTAATTCCAAAAATTCACTTTAGGTAATTCACTCCAAAAGCCCATTAATTTTTCATGACAACTGTACATTAAATTGAATGTACTAGTTTCTATTGCATAAAAAATTCCAATTCGGTGGATTAAATGTGCAATATTTTTCAACAGTTCTGTAAAAAAAAAAATCGTACAAAATTTAATGTGCCGATAGTGAAATTTTTTATGGTATATTAACGTTAATGTACAATTGTGATGAAAAATTGACCTACAGTACATTAAAAACTTCAGAAATACTCTACTTTTAATAATTCACTTTCAATTTTTCATGACAACTGTACATTAAATTGAATGTACTAGTTTTTATTGCATAAAAACTTCCATTTCGGTGGATTAAATGTACAATTTTTTTCAACACTTTCTTAAAAAAAAAAAAACTCGTATAAAATTTAATGTACCGATACTGAAATTTTTGACGAATTGACTGGTATATTAACGTTCACGTACAATTGTCATGAAAAATTAACCTACACTACATTAAAAACATTAGAAATACTGTACTTTTAATAATTCACTTTAAAGATACACTCTTAGAGCCCATCGATTTTTCATGACATCCGCACATTAAATTTAGTGTACCTTGCATAAAAACTTCCAGTCGACTGCATTAAATTTGCAACCTTCGTTAACAGTGTACGTTCACGAGGCCGAACCCGAGGACGACACCTGTACCGCTCACCCTAGCATCGTGGATAATCACTTTGTGACGTGCTGCAGACTAAACGATCAATCTATGGGTGAGAGGCACACACACAGTGGGTAAACGCGTGATTTTTTTTTTTTTGATTTTTTTTCCCGATCATTCTCTATAAATATACATTCCGATCGTGTGTCGTTCCACGTCCTCCCGTGGTTTCTCTCTGACGCACGAGTCCTTTATCCTCTCCACAGACGGGATCGATGATTATCCGATTTTTATTGTTTTTTTTGTGTTGTATTTTTTTTTTTTGTTATGAACAGCCCCTTCGTTATCGGCGTTTTTTTTTTTTTTGTTGTTGCTCATCGTGTTACTTTTTAAAAACATATACGCATCCCTATCTAAGCTCTATCGCCCAATAGCTCTGATCTACGCCGATCTATTGTGCCAGCGATCGCAGCGAACACGATCAATATAAAACATTAAATGCAAAAAGCATTGCTTTTTTTTTTTTTTTTTTCAAGGACTGATCACTTCCGGTTTCGATACCTCCAGTAATTTTTTTTGCATTTGCGATTTTAATTGCAATGAAATTCTTAACAATTATAATTTATCAATTACAATTGTTACTGACGTATAGTTTTGCAATGTTTTCCTGTCGGACGAACGAAGTGATCGATCCTCGCTCTAATAAATAAACGTACTAAAGCGACAGGTATTGATCAATAATAATCATGATAATAATAATAATAATAATAATAATAACAAATGAAATAATAGATACGCTCAAAATTATTTGAGAAACTAATGAATTTGTAAGAAAGCGTGACGAAGATGATCGAGTAATTCGATCGAGTCGTTCGATTCGAGATCAATAATAAAAGTTTCACCAATCGAGTGCCCAATAAATTACACTCACAAAAAAAAGGTGGTTTTGTTTGGTTTAAATTTTTTTTTTTTTTTAATTCATATCTCGATTCGAAAGATCGTCGAAGCTGCGCGGTGAGAACGATCTTAGCGCAATAACGATGGAAAAAACACGTGGCTTTCAGTGACGATGAGATTACATGATACATAAAATAACGAATAACGTTTAGAGAGTAAATGTGGCGTTTGAGGCAAATGAAGCGAAAAAAAACAAAAAAAATAATCGAGTCCAAAGGCGTATATAAGTTTATACGTATAATATAAGCGAATTGCCGTGAGATTAATGAGGAAGATATGCGACGATAGAACAATACGTAAGAGTATCAAAAAATAAAAAAATAAAAAAATAATGGTGAGGAATTATAGTCTATATTCGGTGATTAATGATAATAATAATAATAATAATAATAATAATGATAACAAGGTGGTGAAAGCTCGAGTTGGTCGAATAATGTAATAAGTAGTCGAATTAATTATAAGATGTAACTTCAGAAACAGTAAATAGCTGAAGTGGCAAAGAAATTTTTCATAAAAACGAAATTTATAATATAGAGACGATAATAGTAATTAATTAACGAACAAATTCTACGAGAAAATAATGCTGACCTGAATTCCAATCTCCTGAAGAGTGCGACCTTGAAAACTCAAGTGACAATATGTGTTTCACGCAACGCAGTATTTTTTAATTATTATTTTTTTCAACCTTCTTTTTTGTCTCTAATCTTTTCGCAGTTGTGCACAATCGAGGCACTGTTTTGTGATCAACGGAAGAGTGTGGGGAAAAAAAAAAAAAAAACTGGGAGAGAGCTCCGACTCGCTTGCTCGGCTTTTATCCGACAGGGTTCTTTTAATTGTATTCTGGCTCGATGATCAAACGATTGTTATCAAAGGAATGAAAAAAAAAAAAAAAGAATGAGTCGTACGCATGTTATGGATTTGTGAGCACCTTCGACGACCACGGCCGAATAAAAAAAAAAGAAATCGTCGCAACGATAAAACTCTGTGAGTGCCTGTGTGTATCTCGCTTCACTCGGGTGCGTACTATCTAATGTCTGATTATGGTCAAACTGTGAGGCACATCAGGACGAAATATTGTGTGTGCGTGTTACATCGACGGCTGAGAGTCGTAAGGGCGTAACTCGCGTGCTCTCCCAGATGAGATTTAACCATCGGCACGGCTTGACACGTTTCCGGTTTGGACATCTCATTTATAGACCGGAATGAACGTATTACCGGTATGACGTCACTTCCGGTTAAAAAAAAACTGAGATTTTCAAACTGGAAGTGAGGTATCTTGAGTATGACGTCACTTCCGGTTAAAAACCTAGATTGTCAAACCGGAAGTGACGTTTTTTTCCCCCGTGTGACGTCACTTCCGGTTAAAAAAAATGAGATTTTCAAACCGGAAGTGACGTTTTTTCCCCGTATGACGTCACTTCCGGTAAAAAAAAATGAGATTGTCAAACCGGAAGTGACGTTTTTTTTCCCGTATGGCGTCACTTCCGGTAAAAAAAAATGAGATTGTCAAACCGGAAGTGACGTTTCTTTCCCGTATGACGTCACTTCCGGTAAAAAAAAATGAGATTGTCAAACCGGAAGTGACATTTATTCCGTGTGACGTCAGTTACCGTAAAAAAATCAGACTGTCAAACCGGAAGTGACGTTTTTATTCCGTGTGACGTCAGTTACCGTAAAAAAAACAGACTGTCAAATCGGAGGTGACGTTTTTTTCCCGTATGACGTCACTTCCGGTAAACAAAATGAGTTTTTCAAACCGGAAGTGACATTTATTCCGTGTGACGTCACTTCCGGTAAAAAAAAATGAGACTGTCAAACCGGAAGTGACGTACTTCCAGTATGACGCCACTTCTGGTTAGAAAAATGAGATTTTCAAACCGGAAGTGCCATTCAAACGGACGCACTGTTTTTCCACTTGCCGCAGAATTTCAGCCGGATTGACACGGGAGTTACGCCCTTCTGACTCCCATCGGTCGATATTGTGTCGCACGTGGACACGAAATGCGACACAGTAGTAGTGTTGTGTGTGGGCGCGCGTGTGTGTCTGTGTGTGTGTGTGTGGGAATGTGTGTGCGTGTATGTGTGTGTGTGTGTGTGTGTGTGTAAGTGACACAACGACACCAACGACAGCGACATAGTTGTGAGTGCGCAAACTCGCGAAACTACGGTGACAGTGACAGTCTCGATTAACAGTTTATTATTATTACATTAAAAATGCGTATAGTCAATCGAACTTTCTTTTTTTTCCCCTCTCTTTTCACACGGTGCTTCGACACATATGTACAGATACATAGATAGATATATATAGTACGTTATGTTAATGATTGATATTTGTTTACTTTTTTTTTTTTTTTTTTTTTAAATTTAATTGCTCATTTGTGAAGTGGACGGTGAACGAAAGAATTGCACATGCATCAGGAAATTTGCGTCTGTCGTTGTAGTCGTCGTCGTCGTTTCAATGACGCTGAATTTTAGCCGTTTTAGCGAAGGCTCTCAGGGAGAACTTTTGGTCCCGTGCCATTTCTTCGCCCTTTTCGGCGATGTCCCAACTTTAAGATCTGGCGAAAATTCGTCGGGCACGACCGGAGCCGAATCACGCGACTCCTCCTTATATAGTTGGGTTAAAGAAATTCCAACGACGAAGATCATTTTAGGGGGTGAAAAAGCTCGGGTCTCGTTTTCAACCTAATCGACGGAGGGGGAAGAAAAATAATGGTCCCTTCGCTATATTGAAATCCTGGATACTCCGGCACCAGTAAAATCGCTCGAAAGGCGATCGACGTACTACCAGGCAATCCACATACGACTATCGAATAAGGATTAAAAAAAAAAAAATTGAAATAAAATGAATATTTGAAATTAAATCGGGAATTTCATTCGTTGTGTTAAAAGCCGGAACGAATTTCGGTACCAAAGATTATGGACAAATTTCTTTTAACGAGACTCTCGAGTCAAGCCGGAGACTCGTGAAAAAAAAAAGGAAATTCAATCGATGCGAATAAAGGCACGAACAAATTTCTGGAAAATTTTCTTTTAACGAGACTCGTGAAAAAAAGAAAAACGGGAAATTCGATCGATGCGAATAAAGGCCGGAACAGATTTCTGGACAAGTTTCTTTTAACGAGATTCGTGAAAAAAAAAAGATAATCGGGAAATTCAATCGATGCCGAATAAAGGCACGAACAAATTTCTGGACAAGTTTCTTTCAACGAGACTCGTGAAAAAAAAAAGATAAACGAGAAATTCAATCGATGCGAATAAAGGCACGAACAAATTTCTGGACAAGTTTCTTTCAACGAGACTCGTGAAAAAATAAAAATAAACGAGAAATTCAATCGATGCGAATAAAGGCACGAACAAATTTCTGGACAAGTTTCTTTCAACGAGACTCATGAAAAAAAAAAAAAGAAAAACAGGAAATTCAATCGATGCGAATAAAGGCACAAACAAATTTCTGGACAAGTTTCTTTCAATGAGATTCGTGAAAAAAAAGATAAACGGGAAATTCAATCGATGCCGAATAAAAGCACGGACAAATTTCTGGACAAGTTTCTTTCAACGAGACTCGTGAAAAAAATAAATAAAATAAACAGGAAATTCAATTGACGCGAATAAAGGCACGAACAAATTTCTGGACAAGTTTCTTTCAACGAGACTGTCGAGTCATCCTGGCGACTCGAGTCCAGTGAACAGTCAGAGATCATTTTTACCAGGTGTCAATTCCGTCACTACGGGGATGTCTATCGATAAAATATTTACCATTACGAACTAACTACTGTAGTTTCGTCGGTCGATTAACGAAACTTCGATTTTACACGTCTTCGCAGTATCGAACACACATTTCTCCGAGTACTCGACGGGGTTGAACTATCATTAATGGGATTGTCGATGGGACAATTAACTTAGTTCTACTGCTGGTCAGACATCAACTACAAGATGCTGCCTCTATCGATTGCAACTCTTACACATGGGTTGTTATTAATCGTAGCGGATAAGCAACATGGCAGGGGTGGTTTTTTTTTTTCGCAGGGTGGGAAGCGCCGAATGGACGACTCGCGAATTCTCTTAATCGAGCCTCAAATATCCCGAATACTCGAGCCCGATCGATTGACACATTTTTGTATCAAATTAATTTTTGCAAAAAAAAAAAATAATAATAATTTTTCATCTTTTTTTAAATAACTTATTTTCCAGCAATATTTGCGGGTGAGCCGCGCAGCTCCGCGGCGCAAAAACGGACGATAAACGACGCGCGGCATCGTAAAATAGGCGTCCCTATTACATGCTATATATATATATATATATATAAATGCGACGACGTTGATTACTAAATATATCCGAGAATCGAGGCATAAAAAGTATATATATAAAAAATACGTGATATTTCATCCCGATCGATAAACACATTTTCGAATCATTTAAAATTTTTACAAAAAAAAAATTAACATAAAAAAATAAAAAATGAAAAACATTTGCGATTGAGCCGCGCAGCTCACCGGCGCAAAAATGGACTCGGAGCTGGTATTGCGAAATAGGCATAGTTATTACGTGGCATATATATATATATATATAGCATATAAAAATGCTACATTTTTTATTACCTTCTAAACATGTTCGAGAATCGAGGCATAAAAAAAAAAAATTTCAAAAAATAAAATGAAATAAATACGTTAAAAAGAAAATTGAATAAAATAGTTGATTTTTCATCCCTACCTTTAACGTCATCGTCTTCGATCGTGGTGCTGCTGTCGCTAGACTCCTTCACCTGGGATCCATCCCCCTTCTTCGAGGTGACGATGCTTCGAGCTGAAGTACGCAATGTGACATTCAGTAAAAAATGGTCAGTGATAACCCTCGATAAGCCCGATCTCGAGGTCACCGAGAGTCGGATTTGCAAGGGGGAGCGCGATTAGGGTTTCTTGGGCGGGGAATCGGGAGGGCGGATAGCGTGGTTACAGTGGCCGTTATGGGGTACATAGCACAGATAACGAGAATAAACGATACGCACGTCGTACGAGAACGATTTAAATGTGACAAAAAAAATAAATAATAAAAAAAAATTTTAAAAATTAAAAATAAAAATGAAATCACAGAGACCAATTATAATCACATTATACTATATGTATGTAACACTTAGCGCCAACGATTTATGAGACACAAACGATTATGAACGTTGATAACGTCGAACTTGCAGGAAGTCCCTTTCGATCGACCAAAATTCTCCTCGACCATTTCTCGATTGCGGTAAAGATTTATTCAATTTTTCTTTTTTTTTTTTTTTTTGTGTTTTTGTTGGGTTTGCGGACAGACGAGCGGGCGCTCCGAGTTGTTCTTTAATGCGGCCGGCATTGGAGATTAAAATAGCGTTCTGATTTAAACAAAAACAAAAAAAAAAAATTATGTACTTTCAAAAAGTGAATCGCCGTTTAATCGATGAAATTAGGTAAATGAAGAATAATTTTAAAAATCCCACAAAGGAAAATTCTCTAGACTCGATAGAACGTAAAAACCCAGTAGATTGCGTTGACAAACCGGCTTAAGGATGCATCACACATGCATTCCTAGTAAAAAATGTAATGCGATCAAAATTTCGGTACTTCGCTACATGCCAAAAATTCGAAAAAAAAACATCATCCGCATTATGTGTGTCAAGACCTTTGATTTTTCACAATAACAATGCCAAAAAGTTATTAACAAACGATCCGAAAAATTAATCGTCTAAAAAAAAGCAGACAACTTTTTATTTTCTCTTTTTAAATAAATTTCTTGATTTTTTTTTTTAGAATCCATATGAATTTTTTTCAGAATATTCTATCATTTGAAAAAAAAATGCTTTTCGAAAATTTAAAAAATTGATTTAGAGACATGAATTTCGGATATGTTTCAGTTTCGCGATTCTACAAAAAAAAATCTATGAAAATTCAAAAATGATGGAAAATTCTAAAGAAAATTTGTGTGGCTTCTAGAAAATCAATGAATTAATTTGAAAAGAGGAAAATAACAAGTTTATTGATAATTTGTTGAAATCTTTTTTTAGCAATATTTTAATAACTCTTTGACATTATTATCATGCGAAATGAATGTTGTTGGCACCTTTGATGCAGTTGATTTTTTTTTTTTTCAAATTTTTATAGCCATTTGAAAGTGTTCGAATTCTCACTAAATCTCACTTTTGACCGAGAATTTACGTGTAAAGCATCCAATCAATAAATAAAGTAAGATAATCAATAAAATTAGGTAAAAGAAAAATAATTTTAAAAATCCCACAAAATAAAAATTCCCTAGACTCGATAAAACGTAAAAACGCAAAAAAAATATATATATATATATATAACGAGCATTCGTCTCGCCCGTCGTGCGTAGGGAAGAGAGCGGGGCAAAACGGGACATTGGGGCAAAACGGGATATCGATGAAAAGCGCAATTTCCCAATAGCTTTTGGATGCTCGCTGTGGTCTTGAGTGAGAGAAAAATGGATTGAAAAACCGGATGTAACGTCGGACCAAAGTGGAGCATCCAAAAATTATCAGAAAATTGAATTTTGCTCCACTGTTCCGTTTTGCCCCCACCGTTCCATTTTGCTCCGCTCTCCCCTACGTCGTGCTCGATATTTTCGTCCGTGATATTTGGCTTCCGGATTTCGTCTCAGGATCGGCGTTATTTGCCCAAAGTGGGATTCGGCTGCGCTGCAACTTAGCCAACTTAGCGAGGTAAGTCGCATGCGGCGCTCGTTTCCGAGACCGAGTCCTTTGCAGAAGTGACCAGGACGAGGAGAGTCGGGACGAGTCGAAAGGGGTGCGAGGGTGTCCTTTGGCGCAGAGCCGCGCACATCCCCTCGCACGGCAAGAAGACACGATTCCCAGCCGGCTCGCGCCGTCGCGGAGGAGAAATGCTCGAGGACCCGGTGACCCGTGGAAGGCGCGAGAGTGCGCACCGTAGATCGTACCGAGACGTTGCACTTATATATGTACAGTAGACGATCGCGCGAGTTGCTTGCTCGGGAATCAAGCCGATTAGACGGCAGCGGATAAGTTGGATTCTCTGAAAAATAAAAAATCACTTACACCCAGAAAAATGATTTATTTGACGGCCACCGTTTGTTTGGTTTAAGTAAAATATTTATTTGATTTATATCAATATTTATTTGATTTATATCAATATTTATTTGATTTAAATAAATGTTTATTTGATTAAAATAAGTATTTATTTCATTTGCGTGACTATTTACTCAATTTAAATGAACATTTATTTAGATCAAATAAATATTTTACTTAAACCAAATGAAAGGTGGTCGTCAAATTAATTTTTTTGTTTTTGGGTGTAGAGTGTAAAAAAAATTAGTATGAAATTTAATGTAGCGGTACTGAAGGTTTTTAGGCAAAAAGAGGGATATTAAATTCTGCGTAGAATTGTGGTGGAAAATTAATTTTCGGTTTTTTAAAGAGATTGGAAATACTTTTTTTTTAAATAATTTCCTTTGATTTTACTATAAAAGTATTTTAATTCCAACAATTAACTTTCATTTCACTAAAAAACCATTCATTTTTCATGGAAGTTGTACATTAAATTTAATACGAGTTTTTGCATAAAAACTTCCGGTCCGGTACATTAAATTTACAACTTTTTTTTTTTTAAACGGTGCTGTAAAAAAAAAAATTCGTTCGAAATTTAATGTATCGGTGCTGGGAGTTTTTGCGCATAAACACTGGTGCGCTAAATTTTACGCAAGATTGCGTAATTTTAAATAAAAGTAGTAAAAATTTTGAAAAATAGTTTACTTTGGATGAATTTACTTTAAGTACACGGTAAAGATTCATCAATTCTTTTTCCTCACAATTGTACGTCACATTTGATGTACCAGTTTTTTTCACTTGTTACAACACCGACGCTAACTCCAAAAACCTTCGCGGTCCCAACTTCAAAATTAACAAAGTACCAAACTTGGTGGTCAGAAAAAAAATTAACTTTGTGTTCGTTTTATAGAATTTTTATAATGTTAGTCAATTAATAAATTAAGGAAGAATACGTCGAAAAAAAAAAAAAAAATGACCGTCAAATCCCAACTGGATAGATTTTTCTCGCTATTTCGACCATAACAAAAACCTCGTGAACCCCGAAAAAAAAAGGTCAGTCGGTTCATTTTCCTTCGGACATAATTTCATAGTTCAGATAATTAAAAAATTTATCAAATTATATTTAATCGACAAATTTTTTTTTATTCACATTCACATATTTTGTTTTATTTTTCCGATTGACCAACTAATTCGAATAAAAAAAATAATAACAATAGATGATTATACTGACGAAAATTGCAAAGAATAAAAAAAAAGAGCCTCACGGCACATCCGCAGATCCGCCAGGAGGCAAACGAAAAATCGAATCGTTATTTTCCCCCTTCCCGGCCCTGTGCAAGTAGTCGAACTCAAAGAAAAGGCCGACCTAACTTATCGGGTCGTGCTTTATCCAACTTATCCGCTCGGTGAACCCAGCGGGGATGCAACTTACGCGTTTCTCTACTCTACACCGAAGAGACGACGGAGGGTCAGGCGGGTTGGAAAGAGGAGGTTGGATGCGGAGGGATCTTCGACGGAGGAGGGCGAAGAGGCGAGCAGCCGTGCAGCTTAAGACCGGAAGTGCGCGGGAGTCGTCGCTCCGAGGCCGTAAACTCGCTTCGCAAAGTCGCCGTTTCGCCCTCCGACGTTCTTCGGGACATACACTTTCGTTTCCCACTTGGCCGGACGGGCAGCGGCGTTCGCTGCAAGACTTACGAGCAGCCGAACGGCGCGCTCTAAGCCATCGCCGTAAATTAGACCGGCGACCGGGCCGGCCCGACGCCCCGCCGACGCTGGGCGAAATCGCCGACGGAATTTTCATCATCCACCTCGAGGCGGGTCGTAGAACATTTTTCAAAAAAAATTGCAAGAATCGGGGTAAAAAATTGCAATAAAAAAAAACAAGATGGCGTCCTCGAGCATTTTCCGACGCGCTATTGCTTTTTCGCTGGGAATTAAATATCAACATTGATACAACGAGTCGCGCGTTTACTTTTGGCCAAACAAAGCGTAATTCTGCCACTGTGTACTGAGGCGGCGGTGACACGGCGCGTGGGAACAATTACTTTACGCGACGGCGCGGCGGGAAACAAGTAGTAGAGACGCAAAATTGTCAGACGCGCGATTCGCGATTCGCGATCTGTTTGGAGAAATATTTAACAAAATTTGATGGATTTTTATTTTTTTTTTCTGTAGCTGGGTTACATTTGGCTGAAGGAGTTTGCGGGCTCGAGGATGTGTCACACGTACATTCTCAATCAAAAGGCTAATTCGATCGAAATTTCAGTACCTCGCGATGTGGCAAAAATCTATAAAAAAAAATCGGCTGTGTTAATTATGTGAAGGTCTTTGATTTAGCATAATAATAACGCCATAAATTTATTAGGGGATGATTTACAAAATTAATTGTTCAAAAAGAAATAAGACAGACTTTTATTTTCTCGTTTTGAATTAATAATAAACAAAAAAAATGTCAAAAACGGAAAATATGAAAAAATGTAAGAGAATGTTGAGAAAATTAATACGAATTCTAGAAAATCAATGAATCAATTAATTCAATAATGAACGAATGAATTCAATAATGAACAAATGAATTCAATAATGAACAAATGAATTCAATAATGAATAAATGAATTTATTTGGAAAAGAGAAAAACAAGGTTCACTGATTATCTGTTAAAGATTTTTTTTTTAGTAATTTTTTCATAACTTTTTGACAGTTGATTTTTTTCAGATTTTTGTATCAACAGGAAGTGTTCAAATTCTCACGGAATCTCACATGTGACTGGGAATGTACGTGCGAATTCTCAAGCAACCATTGGAGCGTTAAGGGGATGTGATAAAAAAAAAAAAAAAAATTACACGCGAGTGTCACGACCTAGGTACGACCAATGGCAAAAACGATCTGTGTACACACATTTATGTATAACACATAGTATTTTGTGACGTGTCGCCGAGAACCATGGAATATCGTTGCAACAACGAAACTGATTTATTACAAAAATATATTTATATATTTATAGAAAAATTTCATAATAATTCCATTGGGCCTCGTACACACTGTGTTTCGTTTATTCTCATCGTTTAAAGAAAATTAAAAAAAAAAAAAAAAAAAAAAAAAAACTGTTCCTTGTTACCGGTGCCAATGACTGTGCAATGTACATCGAGCAACGGTAACAGGAGTGTTATTGCTCTTGAAAAAAAAAAAAAAAAAAATTATTAATCTTTCATATAATTATTCGAACGTTTTTAAAGGTTGAAATATGAAATCGTCAAGTATCGTGTTAAATATAGATAGATATACCATAGTATAGTATGCTATACGATCCCCCACGGAAAATCAGATTTATGTGCAGAGAAAAAAAAATATAATAAAAAAAAAATATATGGAAACACCAATATATGGAAAAAAAAATATTCGCGATAAATATATATATATATATATATATATATATATATATATATATATATATATATATATATATATATATATATATATATATATATATATATATATATATATCAAAGTATAATCGAAATATAACGACTTATTTCCACATTTTTCCGTAACAAATATATATTCGTGTATATGACGAATATATTCTTCGATAAACGCCACGTTAATTTTATTTTTATTACATCGATGTGAGAAAACGTGCACTAAGTTCGTGTGCCAAGTTACAATCCTCCAAGAAATTCAGATTTATTTGCAATGAAAAAAAAAAAAAAAAAAAAATACACGTTAAAAATATTAATATACGAACTTTCATATATTAATATTTTTCTCTTCGCATATAAATCTGATTTCCGTGGGCGATCGTACTTAACACACCTACTCATTGATCTTCGGCATGTTTACAGAATTTCTAAAGAAAATATATATTCGCAAAATATAACCGAAATGTAAAAAAAAAAAAAAAAATTCGAAACTTTCAGGTTAAAAATATATTTCGTCTATATCACGAATATATTGGTCGATAATTTTACTCAAGAAATTTCCATGTGGAACACCGTGTACTAAGTAGGTGTACCGAGTACGATTACCCACGAAAAATAAGATTAATATGCAACGAAAAAAAAAAAAAAAATACATAGATTAAAAAATATTAATATATGATCTTTCATATATTAATATTTTTTTTTCTTCGCACATAAATTTGCTTTCGGTGTGCGATCGCACTTGGTACACCTACTTAGCGATCCTCGGCATCTTTATCGAGTCGCTGAAAAAAATATTCGCTCCAAAAATGAATTAGCAAAATATAACCGAAAAAAAAAAAAAAAAATTGAAATCTTTCCTTGAAAAATATATTTCGTCTATATCACGAAAAGACTCATCGAGAATTTAATCAAAAAATTTTCCATGTGGGACACCGTGTACTAAGTGGTTGTACTAAGTACTCTATCATAGTATACTATAATAATATTAAAAAAAAGGTGTGTGCCCGTGTGTAGTTTACGCGCGCAAGTGTTTCACTGCCGATCGACACTCTCCTTTCGCTAAGCAATTACCGATAGTTCGATTTGTTCGACGACATCGAACGCAAAAGCAGTGTCAATGCCCGAGACGACGCGCGGCGAATCACGTGCGCGCGATTTCATTACGATTTCGAAGTGCAGTGGATTTCCGGTCACCGGCAAGTACCCGCGAGAGGGCGCGCCGATCGAGCCGCAAAAAAAAATCGACTCGTTCGATTCGCGGCTCTCGCGAATATTTTCCGGCCGAAAAAAAAAAAAAAAAAAAAAAAATCGTCATGCTCGAGTCTCATACGAGAGTGCATCGGTGGGATTTTCGGTGGAGAAGCGGGAGGCTGACACACGCGCAGCTTAGCGGTAAAATTATAATGCCGGTTGCGCAAAGACGGACATAACTGAACGATCGTCATTAACATTGACATTCCAAAGACTTTGAGGCAAAAAAACACACAGAACGACGACAAACGAAACATGCGCCACGATCGAAGCAACACGATCGAATCGCTGATCGGGTTAAACGACAAAATCGATCGGGTTTGATATTACTAAAAAAAAAAAAAAAAAAAAAAAAATAATTTAACTTTGCCATCAAACGAACTCCAAGCATGCGAAGTGTGTGTTAGCACGCGACTGTTTTTTTTTTTTTTTTTTTTTTTTTTTTTAACCGGTATACAAGGTAGTTTATAATGTTTTACAATTACGTATCGTATAGTTAGGGTGCAGCGACCGCAACTAAAAACATCGAAGCCTCATCTAAAGACACGTCGAAAATTTATTGTATATTAAGAGAAAGAAAAAAAAAATGATGTATGTAAAGAAATTAAATTATCAATCGAACAAGCGTCGTTCAGGCGGTCTCTCGGATGTGTCCTCGCTTCGACTCGCTGAAAGAGCGAATCGACGATTTTTTTTCATATTTTTGGCATATCATGAAGTACTTTAATTTTGATCGAATAAAACTTTTCGTTTGAACTATTGGTCAAGATATAAAATTCTGCAAAAAAAAAAAAAAAATCAACTATATTAAAGATGCCAATAACATCAGTTTTGCATAACAATCATGTAACAAAGTTATCAAGAAACTGCTCAAAAAAATTCTTCGACAAATAATGACTAAACCCTTTTATCCTCTTTTCAAACTTGCGAAGAAAAATGTTTCAAATGAATTTATTCGAAATTTCGTTGTATTTATACAACAAAATTCCGACTAAATTCATGTGAATTGCAAAAAAAATCAAGGAACTCATTAAAAATGATAAACGGAAGTTTTTCTGAAAAAAAAAAAAAAACACAATTTCTTCAAAAAAATAATTTAATAACTTTATGGCATTATTATTATGCAAAATCAAAGGTCTTGACATGGTTAATACGTCCGATTTTTTTTTTTTTTTTCATAATTTTTACCTTCAGTACCACAATTTCGATCGACTAAAAGCTTTTGGTCGGGAATGTTTGCGCGATGCATCCTTAAGTTCGAGTGCAAAAAAAGAAGTTTCGAAGATCGTTCGGCCGGCGTAGTGATTGGTGTCGAGTGGAGACTCGACGCTTTAACGATCGACTTAAGGGTGTTGAATATATAGGAGAAGACTGTAGGGCGGAATCGAAGCTCGAACAGAAACGAGAGACCACTTCTCGCCGCGACGGCGGAAGTTTCCTGAATAATTAGTTTTCATTTTTTTTTTTTTTTTTTTTTTTTTGCGCCTCCGTAGGCGTTATTCTAATACTTATATCACTATATTAAAAAGAAACTGTGAACTTTCATAGATCTCTCTCTCTCTCTGTTTTTTTTTTTTTTTTAATCAAAAGTAGCGAAAAGTTTTTAATAATAAGGATAACGATAATAATCGATGATAATAATGATAATGTAAAAAATTTGAAATTGGGCTATTTAAAAAAAAAAAATAAAGAAACATTGTGTACACGGCCTTACCACTACTTTCTTCGTATCACAGCGTGGAGCAACGAGATATCGTATCGGTCGGTCAATTGGTATTGTTGATTGGTTGTTTTTTGGTGCAGGGTGGTAACGGGGTCAACCAAAAGAAAACAGACATAAACATCCTGTTAACATCGCTTGCGGGTTTTTTTTTCTCTTGCTCGCTCTTTGCTTCCTTTTTTTCATTTTCCGCCATTTTTTTTTTTTTTTTTTTTTTTTTTGCTGCTAGTTAGCTTCTATGATAAAGATGGTCTAAACTAAATGGCTGCGTTGTGTGGGTGGTAAATGTGGCTCGTGTAGCGCTGCGATTGCTTATCAATTCTTTTTTTTTTTTCTTTCATCTCGCCATTGAGATTCACTATGTAGCGATGTAAAAAATAAGTTCCGATCAAAAAAGGAAGTTGTGTGATTGTTTTATAATTCTTTTTTTTTTTTTTTTTTTATGTATCGTCGATCGAGTCAGTTTGCGCTGTTGATCTCCCTCGGTCACATCCCGACGTTGTTTGCGCGAGAAAAAGATTTTGAGAGGCTCTCCGTTCGCACTGAGAATAATAATATATCTGCCGAACCCTCAGCAAATAAATTTTTATTTGGCTTAAATGCTCATTTGATTAAAATAAATATTTATTTGGCTTGAATAATTATTTGATAAAAATAAATATTCGTTTGGCTTAAATACTTATTGGATAAAAATAAATATTTGTTTGGTTTAAATACTTATTGGATAAAAATAAATATTTGTTTGGTTTAAATACTTATCGGATAAAAATAAATATTTGTTTGGCTTACATACTTATAGGATAAAAATAAATATTTGTTTGGTTTAAATACTTATTGGATAAAAATAAATATTTGTTTGGTTTAAATACTTATTGGATAAAAATAAATACTTGTTTGGTTTAAATACTTATTTGCCAAAAAATAAATATTACATTCAATTGAACAACTATTAATTTCAATAAAAGAGATATTTATTCGTCGAACGCCCTCAAAATAAATGATTTATCTGGTTCTGGGAGACAATCGAACAAGCCCAAAAAATTTCCTCGAGCAGTGCGTAATTTGTTATTTATTTGTTTCTTAACTCCCCCGATAATCGACAAAAAATGATTGCGACATAAATTCAATAGCGATTGTGCAACGAGCGAGGTCTGCTAATGACTTTAACGGACGCCTCTCCGGTGCTCCACTCAGCCGAGTTTAATGAGGCTGCGATTACCGCGTCGCGTAACCGCTCCATCGCTCGAACATTTACATTTTTTTTTTTTTTTAATTGTATTTTTATTTACCATTATCATTATTTGAAAAGAATTATTATTATTTTTTTAATTGCACAGTCTCGTTTCCCGGAATTATGACGTAAGATACCCGTTGCGTAATTTGCAGCGAGAGAGCCAAGAGCCGGAAGAGCCGGTCGAGGGGTACGTCGAGGCGCCCCGGCGCGAAGTAGTACGCCGCGGGAATACTCTTGAGAAAGCTCGCGTTGCACTCGAGCTTCTCCGCAGGCCGCTAACGAAGTCGCCCGGGCGAAATAAACGAGAGGCGTATAATAATCACGAGCCTCGCGGACACACAGGCGATAGATGGACGGAAACGAGGGGGTTTGCATTGATGCACGGCTCGCTTTACGGTAAAGAATTCAGGAAATACCTGCGAGGTGAAAACCTTTTATATATATATATATATATATTTATCTATATATATATGTTTATATTATATATCTATATATATATATAGATATAAACATATATATATAGATAAATATATAAATAAATATATATATATATATATATATATATATATTACCGCTTTACTTTCGAGGGCGGCTTCGGAGGGATAAATCGTCGAGACGAGCAACCCCCGAGTGGCTGAGTGACTCTCTCGCTCACCCTTTGCGTCTTTATTCCTTCGTCATCGACTGCCATTTTTTTTTTTCATTTTTTTTTTTTTTTTTTTTTTTTTTTAAGTTGGCACGAGGACGAGTATCCGGGACTCGGGGTAATTTATTCGTGATCGCGCGATTCGCGTCGACGGTCCGTTTTAGCCCCTCACTTGCCTTCGCGGCGAGGCGCATTTATTCGAGGCAAGCGCGTCTCAAACTGTCTCGATCGAGGACAAAATTTATCCTCCTGGATTTATCTAGCAACACCACGCGATCTAACTGTCGGGACGATTATGCAAGAGTACCAAAAAAAAAAGATACAGATATGTGTAAAAAGTAAAAAAAAAAAAACAAAAAATTGTAAAAAAAAAGTTATCAAAATAAACATACACGATGCAAACTGCTCTTTACATTTCAACTAGGTGTGCAGTTAGTCTACAGTGAGACGACGATACGATATGATATATAACGATACTGCTGCTCGTTCGACAGTGTTCGAATCTGTGATTTTTTTTTCTTTTTTTTTTACGTACTTTCAAATGATTTTTATATTATATATAAATATATATAAATATATATATATACATATATATATATATATGAGACGTGTGTCGAGATCATTTGTGAAAGGGTTGCTGGCAACAACACACTTCTGTACTCTAAGTGGAATAAGTGGACAGTATCAATGAGCACAAGATACAAATTCGAAGGACAGGAGACTCGAGTCGTTCGGTTTACAACAGCAAATTTCACTACTTTTTTTTGTATTTTTTTTTTTTTTCTTTTTTTTTCTAACACTTATTATACCGATCTAAGATCGAGGAGCTCGACGGTGCTTGTAGCGGGATCACAAAACGGTGGACAATCTGTACAGATTTTATGTATATATATATATCTCTCGTCTGTATATATTCCAATATATATGATAAAATATGGTCGAAAGTGAAAAGAAAAAAAAACGATAAGTAACTTTTTTTTTAATGTTTCGACAGTGAATTCAAACGGTATTTCGTTCGATTCGGCGTTTGTGCGAATTGGCCAGTTAAATTCTTTCGCATCGTCACGAATAATCATATATTACAATGGATAAATAATGACAATGAGAAAATTCATGCAAGATGCGAGATTGTGTGATACGCAAACCCGTGTCTGTTCGACGAGATGATTGTTTTTTTTTTTTTTTTAGTTTTCTTGACACGATTGTGCAAGAAATTTCTGAAACGACCTTTTCGACGGACACGGGAGTTGCGAATAAAAATAATAAATTGAAAAAAAAAAAAAAATATGATTGACGATCAACGTCGATTCGGTCTCTGTGGTGAAGTTTCTGTCGCGAATGACTGTCGTGTGTGAATGCGTGACGTGTGTTTTGGGCCGAGTTGTTTTTTTTTTGTTTTTTGTGTGATGTTTAATTCTCTTGATTATTATATCGTCGTGAATTAAATGGCACAGTTAATTCGATATATATATATATATTCCTTATGATATAATACGAATAATATTAGCATTAATAATTACACATGAAAAATAATTGCGGCAATATCGAGTGGTCTCTCGCAGTGCCTCCGACCCAGTCCGCGTTAATGGAACTTCGGCGCTAACGGGTATCGAAGAATCGGTCTGTTTTTTTTTTTTTTTTTTTTTTTTTTTTTGTATCGGAAGCGTGGTATAGCGATAATTATAGTCGGGAATGATGAGAAACGATTATGGGACGTGAGAGAGTAAATGATTTTCATTTTTATCGATATCGAAAAAAGAAAAAAAATTCAAGGAATTATCACTAATCAATGACCAATCAATGTACAGTTCAATTCCTCCCAGAGTCCTTAAAAAAAAAAAAAAAAAAAAAAAATTCGAGTAATTATTACTAATTAATATCCAATCAATGTACAGTTCAATTTCTCCCAGAGTCCTTAAAAAGAAATAAAAAAAAAATTGAGGAATTATTACTAATTAATAACCAATCAATGTACAGTTCAATTTCTCCCAGAGTCCTTAAAAAGAAATAAAAAAAAATTTGAGGAATTATTACTAATTAATATCCAATCAATGTACAGTTCAATTTCTCCCAGAGTCCTTAAAAAGAAATAAAAAAAAATTCGAGGAATTATTACTAATTAATATCCAATCAATGAATAGATCGATTCATCCCAGTCGTAAAAAAAAAAAAATTTCAACCGATAAACCGGCCGGATGAACCGACAACTAAATATATATATATTCTTTACATATAAGCCCAGAAAAAAAAATGTATTCAAACCGAATAAAATTTATTTAGAGCAAATAAAATTGCTTATTTTAATATGGGCTCAATAGAGTTTTATTGAAATCTAATAAATTTTATTAGAATTAAATATCGCATATACTTGAATCAAGTAAAGATATCCTTGAGTCAAATAAAAATTTAATTAATTCAAGTAAAAATATTCTAATATCCGATTTTATTGACGATTAATAAACTTTATTCTGGGTGTATCTACAAAAAAAAAATAAATAAAAAAACGATTGAGAAATTGGCAAGAAAGAATCCCGTTATCGGAGGCTCGGCCTCGCACTCGGGACCGTTCACAGCGACAACGATAAACGATTATAAAAAGCTAATAATTTTACTTTCGATCGGCATTGAAAAAATAAAATAAAAAAATGCATCGAATTATCAATAATTAATGTGCAATCAACGTACAGTTCATTACATCGAGTCTAAAAAAAAAAAAAAAAATGATTCCCAACGCATATTCTTATCAGTTACGAATATTTTTTCTCCCGTATTAAATCGACTGATTGACAGGTTGAATTGGCTCGATGAACCGATCGCCAAAAATCGGTACACATTTTCTCCAGATATGTACAAAAAAAAAAATGACGAATAAAAAATTGCTAGTCGAGTGCCGTTATCGGTTTAGCACCGGAGCCTGCGCTCTGCACAGCCGGGCTCACCGTCGAGCACGGAGAAGTGTAAAGAAAATTCATTAGAGCCGAAGTTGGAGCCGCTCGGAAAGGGGGGGGGGGGGGGGGCGCTAAGTTAATTGTTTTGCAGTTAACCGGCGCAGTCTATAGCAGACTGTACACGTAATGTATACGTGAGCGTTCGTGGGAGGGAGTGTGAGAGCCGCGACGGAATAAAAAGAGCGACGGAGGCTGCGAGGCACGCGCCCGGCGAAGCCTCCAATTAAGAATCCAATGATCCCTTCCGGTCTCCAGTCGTCGGAGGCTCATGGGGCTCCAGCGACAGTGCGGAAAGGCTTCCCTCGCGAGCCTTGACTCTTTCACTCCAGCGGGGCAAAATGGAACGGTGGGGGCAAAAATCAATTCTCGAATCATTTTTTGATGTCCCATTTTTGACCCAGATAGATCCTGATTTTCCGCTCCGTTTAACGCGAGTCATTTTTCACCCTTCTCTGCGGTCCCAGAGCGCATTTGAGGATGTAGGAGCAGATCCTGATTTTCTGCCCCCTCTTCTGTTATTCGCCCAGAGCGCATTTAACGACCGAGTTAGGGGAGAGCGGGGCAAAATGGAACAGTGGGGGCAAAACGGAACGACGGAGCAAAACGCAATTGTCCAATAAGTTTTGTATGGTGGCCGTCGTGGTAAGTGGGGCAAAACGGGCTTGAGAATCCAAACCTACAGTTGGGGCAAAATGGAATATCGAAAAATTAACTGGAAAATTGAGTTTTGTCGCACCGTTCCATTTCGCCCCGCTCGCCCCTATTTCCACACCCGAGAGTCGTTCGCTCTCCGGTTTCTCGCTTCGCCCGGGAGATTTTCTCCCGGCGCTATGCGCCGTTTGCTCCAGAAGCCATATTTCTCTCTATCTCCCCGGCGCGCTCTCGCATCGGCTATTTTTCGCGCGGAATTTATCCGGCCGAGAAAAACCCACCGGGAATTCGTCGGTAAAACGGCACCGCGCCGATTGAGCCAGAATCTTTCCAACCTACGGAAGCTATTACACTTTTATTCTCGCCGCGTACCGCCCCGTTCCACCCCCGTGCGGCCCTCGCACACCGTCGCCGGCCAAATAATCGGACGAGGATTCAATTTCGCGGGCACTGAATTTATCAGACCTGGCGGGAGGTCGCTTGATCACCGGGGGGAGTGATTCGATAAGAATCGGTCCGATCGACGACAAACTATCCTCGGGGTTTTATTCGCTCGCCGGGCTTGAGTGTAACTTATCCGCGAGGGGTGGGTGGGGCAAGATGGACCGCTTTTTACGGACTTTTTTTTTCTGGACGTTGAGAAAAATGTGTCACAAAATTGGCGAGGGAGAGATAGGCGGGTGGTTTTGGGGAGAGCGGGGCAAAATGGGGCGGAGAATCAGAATGTCATCGATGGGGCATGATGGACCGCTTTTTACGGACTTTTTTTTTCTGGACGTTGAGAAAAATGTGTCAAAAAATTGGCGAGGGAGAGAGATAGGCGGGTGGTTTTGGGGAGAGCGGGGCAAAACGGGGCGGAGAATCAGAATGTCATCGATGGGGCAAGATGGACCGCTTTTTACCAACTTTTTTTCTGGACGTTAAGAAAAATGTGTCACAAAATTGGCAAGGGAGAGATAGGCGGGTTGTTTTGGGGAGAGCGGGGCAAAGTAGGGCGGAGAATCAGGATGTCATCGATGGGGCAAGATGGACCACTTTTTATGATTTTTTTTTTTTCATCCTCTACAGCGAAGAAATCGTGGAAAATCTCGGATTTGCGGGCAGATCGATTCGGCCAATCTCGCGACTCTCTGTGCGATCCCTCAATCGAACCGGAAGGGAAATGACGCGACGAACGGCAATTCCACGCGCCATGGCTTTTCTCACTTTTTTCTTTTTTTTTTTTTTTTTCACCCTCCTTCGACCGGAAATCGAATCACGATCTCGCGACAATTCCCACGCGATAATGCCGGTGCAAAGGGCGAGCGCATGCCGAACTCTCTCTCTCTCTCCTCGGCGAAGTCAACCCCCAAGGGAATATTCCACGAGGATAACCCGAACTGACCCGTTGTGTTCGCACTCGACCCAACCCGACCGACCCACCCCCCCCCCCCCCCCCCTCGACTACAATGCCGGCTCAAATTTACCGAGAAATTTAATACATGGTATGTTCATGAACCAGCGTCGTACAGGATTCTCCTCCGTGACACACTGTAACCCTCGGCCCGGTTGCGGAACGCTCTTGAGACGGTAATTGCCAAGAACACAATGTTTTTATTAAATTTCTTCGTTTTTTTTTTTTTTTTTTTTAGATATTTGCGACATCGTGAAAGCTTCTTCCGTCGGGCTGAGCCGGGCTCAGGAAAGAAACAATGAAACTTTCAGACGGGAAGCGACTCTCGTATGACGTCACTTCCGGTCGAAAACCAAGAAGCAGATCTTAAACGCATTTCGAGACCGGAAGTGATATCTTCTCGTATGACGTCACTTCCGGTCGAGAACCAAGAAGCAGATCTTAAACGCATTTCGAGACCGGAAGTGATATCTTCTCGTATGACGTCACTTCCGGTCGAAAACCAAGAAGCAGATCTTAAACGCATTTCGAAACCGGAAGTGATATCTTTTCGTACAACGTCACTTCCAGTCGAGAACCAAGATTTTGAAACCGGAAGTGACGTTTTCCCGTATGACGGCACTTCCGGTCGAAAACCATGATTTTCAAACCGGATGTGACGTTTTCCCGTACGACGTCACTTCCGGTCGAAAACCAAGATTTCGAAACCGGAAGTGATATTTTTTTTTACCGTATAACGTCACTTCCGGTCGAGAACCAAGATTTAAAAATCGGAAGTGACGTTTTCCCGTATGACGTCACTTCCGGTCGAACAGCAAGATTTTCAAGTAGGAAATGACGATTTTTTTTTTTCTCCATATGACGTCACTTCCGCTTGAAAACAGAGACGCCGAGACCGGAAGTGGCGTTACAGAGAATAAAGAAAAAAATGTTTCCGTCAATGCAGCCAGCGACGGAGAATCGTAAATTAAGGGACACGGAAAAGTGATCAAGAGTTGCGTGTCTCGTACGTTGCGAATGACCGAGAGCGTCTCGCATCGCCGGCGATCAAGATTGAGTGGCAGCTTCGCGGATCGCGGGGGCAAAAAAAAAAAAAAAAAAAATACATCGCGCCGGTATCAGGTGCGATGTATTTTTGCGCCGCTACGCTACTGCACGACGCAGCGGAGCAACAGCCGATAGAGAGAGAGAGACGATGGGTAGGTCGCCGCTCGTGATGGAGCGTGTAAAGCGACGACGACGCGGATACCCGAGAGACTCGAACGGTACACAACGAGCGTATAACAACACGCGGTGAGAGCGAGAGCTGAGAGAGGGATCGCGAAGGGCACAGAACGGCAACAGCGGTCGGTAGAGATCAGCTTACACACTTTGTTTTCATTTTTTGTTTTGTTTTCTAATAGTCAATGTCGAGTCCCGGCGATAAATTTATCCGTCGGACTAACATAGACGAAGCGCCGTTGGCGATCTGTTTGCTTATTCCGAAAAGCGTAATTCGAAAGCGAGAGCGTTTGTTTTGAATGTTAGGCGAGATATTGTTTTATCGAGTGAAAAAAAAAAAAAAAAAAAAAAACAGAAAATAGAAGCCGAGGTATTACGGCTGAAAGACGAGAAACTGGGTCGCGCGTATCTCAAGGCGGTGTCGTGTGTGTGTGTGTGTGTGTATACTGCGAGGTCTATAAAACTTTCTTTGAAAGGCTCGGCGCAACATTTCTCCCGTAAAATGCCTACGGGCGAGCGTGCGGTCGTACAGAATAACGCTCGGCGTGTATATCGGGCCCGAGGCGGGACGGGGCCGATATAAATGTTTCGAGGAATACCCACGAAACGACGCTTCGCTGCTCCGGCCCGATAGGAGATTCCCCTCCCGGAATATTTATAAACGCATTCGCGCTACGGCGCTCGTACACCGCTCAAGTGCGCCTAAGCAAACGCCAGGCAGAGGCCCCCGCGATCCACCGAAATCGGCGACGGCTATTTGCACGATTCATGAATTCGACTGTGTAAACCTATTAGGGAGTAAGAACGACGACGAGCTTTCGCAAATATATGAAAGCGGGTACTTCTCGACGGTAGATTTTCCTACCTTCGTTTATAGTCTGTTGTTTTTTTATTTTTTTTATTTTTTTATTACATAGATTTTTTTAATCAATTTTTATTCGGCAAGGTGGAGTGTAAGTGAAAGTACTGCACTGAGAAAAACTTTTTTTTTTTAAAGGTTACATATTGTCCGGTTTCAAAAATGAATCGGCGACGGCTATTTGCACGATTCATGAATTCGATTGTGTAAACCTATTAGGGGGGAAGACCGACGACGAGCTTTCGCAAATATATGAAAGCGGGTACTTCTCGACGGCAGATTTTCCTACCTTCGTTTATAGTCTGTTATGTTTTTTTTTTTTTTTACATAGAATTTTTTAATCAATTTTTATTCGGCAAGGTGGAGTGTAAGTGAAAGTACTGCACTGAGAAAAACTTTTTTTTTTTTAAAGGTTACATATTGTCCGGTTTCAAAAATGAATCGGCGACGGCTATTTGCGCGATTCATGAATTTGACTGTGTAAATCTATTAGGGAGTAAGAACGACGACGAGCTTTCGCAAATATATGAAACCGGATACTTCTCGACGGTAGATTTTCCTACCTTCGTTTATAGTCTGTTATGTTGTTTTTTTTTTTTTTTTTTATTATATAGATTTTTTTTATCAATTTTTATTCGGTAAGGTGGAGTTTAAGTGAAAATTCTGCACTGAGAATAATAAAAAGATATTTTACAAAACATAAAAATATCACGCGATTTCAAGAATCAATAAGACCAAAGACGATCTCTCGCAAATATATGAAACCGGATATTTCTCACCGTCAATTTTTCCCACCTTCCTTTGTAGTCAGTTATGTTTTTTTTTTATACATATATTTTTTTTAATGAATTTTTATTCGGCGAAGTGGAGTGTAAGTGAGAATACTGCACTGCGGATAAAAAAAAAAGAACATCAAATAACAAAATAAAATAAAATAAAATAAAAAAAGAACAAAAAATATCATCCGCTTAAAATTTAAGAGGATCGAAGAAGCATGCATTTCGGATTTTATTTCCCGGAAAGTGCATGCGCATTTCGTGGTCCCTGGACGATTTTACACTTTTCGATCTATAAACAATTGGACTTATAAATATATTTATCTCGCGTTATTTATTTATTTTTTTTTATCGCGATTTAAACATATCGAACTTTGAGTAAAAAAAAAAAAATATATATAGCGTGTTATTAGTTTCTGTTTTCGACTGTGAGCAATTCCCTGGTGAGACGGGTGGGTACACACATGGGTATATGCAGTGTATCTAAGCAAACACCCAATCCATCGGTCGTCATAATTACCGCATTAGCAAAGGGACATATATATATATATATGTATATATATAGTGTAATTAATTAATGTACGTGTCGATACCCACGATATAGGTACATACATGTAACGTGTTCGATACAGTGCACAGCTAATCGATCGGAAAATGTCAACAATCTATATTTCGGAAGGAGGATCCAATCACCTCCCGCGTGTATGCGAACGATGCGGGTTGTGTGCTCGTGTCAAATTATTTTTTTAAATAAAAAAAAAAAAAAATCCAAATTTACTACAGTGCAAGAATATCTCGTAAATAAATTCCTGACCGAAAAAAAACTAATCGAGATTCCAAAAATAGCTAGTAAAAAGTTTTTTCTTTTTCCCCAAGTAACACGATCTTCGGATAGTTAATGATTTCGGCGAAAAAATTGTACGGCCATTCATTTATTGACTCAATTAATTAATTTTTTTTGTTCCTACAGGGCAAGTTTATCTCGTTAATAAATTCCTAACCGAGGCGAAATAATCGAGATTCCAAAAATAGCTAATAAAAAAATACTCTTTTCTTTCCCCTCAAGCAATACGATCTTCGGACAGTTAATGATTCCGAGTAAAAATTTCTACGACCATTCATTTATTGACTGAATTCAGTAATTTTTTTTCCCTTCAGTGTAAGATTGGCTTGTAGATAAAATCCTGACCGAAGCGAAACAATCGAGATCCCAAAAAAGATAGTAAAAAATAGTCCTTCTTTTCCCCAACGAACTGCACATTTACATCTCTACCACTCACAACTCTATCAATATCTCCACCAGAAAGTTAAAAAAAAACTCTACCTGAATCAAAATAAAACTCTACCGGACTTGAAATAAAACTTTACCGGAATTGAAATAAAACTCTACCAGAATCGATATAAAACTCTACCAAAACAGAAATAAAACTCTACCGGAATTCAAGGCTAGACGGTAATCCTGTATTCCGGTAGAGTTTTATTTCAAGTCCGGTAGAATTTCATTTCAAGTCTAGTAGAATTTTATTTCAAGTCCGGTAGAATTTTATTTCAAGTCCGGTAGAATTTTATTTCAAGTCCGTTAGAGTTTTATTTCGAGTCCGGTAGAATTTTATTTCAAGTCCCGTAGAATTTTATTTCAAGTCCGGTAGAGTTTTATTTCAAGTCCGGTAGAATTTTATTTCAAGTCCCGTAGAATTTTATTTCAAGTCCGGTAGAATTTTATTTCAAGTCCGGTAAAATTTTATTTCAAGTCCGGTAGAATTTTATTTCAAGTCTAGTAGAATTTTATTTCAAGTCCGGTAGAATTTTATTTCAAGTCCCGTAGAATTTTATTTCAATTCCGATAGAATTTTATTTCAAGTCCGGTAAAATTTTATTTCAAGTCCGGTAGAATTTTATTTCAAATCCGGTAGAATTTCATTTCAATTCCGGCAGAATTTTATTTCAAGTCCGGTAGAATTTTATTTCAAGTCCGGTAGAATTTTATTTCAAGTCTAGTAGAATTTTATTTCAAGTCCGGTAGAATTTTATTTCAAGTCCCGTAGAATTTTATTTCAAGTCCGTTAGAGTTTTGTTTTGATTCTGGTACAGTATTTTTACTGTACCAGAGATTTTGGTACAGTAGAGATTTTGGTGGAGTTCTGATACGGCACAGTTACAATATGGCAAAGATATTTTCTGGCAAAGTTGTTAGAGTTGCCTCTTTTGATAGAGTTATCATCCGGTAGTCTTGTTTGACGAGAGATGTTTTCTGGTAGAGTCGTGAATGGCAGCGATGTGAATGTGCTCAACGAACGCCATCTTCGGTTAGTTAATCATTCCTGCGAAAAAAAAATGTCTAGGACCTTTCGAATCAATATTTTTTTGTTTCTTCTCGATCATTGAATTTCACCACCGTGCGTCGTAGAGTCGGGAAATGTTTCCGGGCGTATGCAGCGAATCGAAAGAAAGCTACGTGTGGGCACTCGCGTGGAGCGAGAAGTGTCGCGTCGCCGGGAGCGTCGGTTGTTGCTATCGGAAATGCAATTTCAGCGCGTAGATCGGTCAATCGTCGTCCAATCTCGCGGGTAGTTAATTTCTCGATATTCGAACGTGGGCGAGGTTCTTCATCGGTTCGCTGGTATGTTTCTCGCGGAGCGCGTCGAACCGGCCAATCGACGTGTTTTCCGATTAAGCCTCGCACAACTTCGTCCACGTTTCGTGATTATTAGCCCAGTGTGTAATTTTTGCGCCAGGCGATTTTTTTTGTCGCCGATAAATATATTTGTTCGATAAGTATTTGTGAATTATACTTATTTAAAGTAGACTCTATAGTATAACATTTTTTTTATAAATTTAACACACCGGACTGAAAGTTGTTATGCAAAAACTTATGCAGACTGTAAAAAAAAAAAAAAAAATGTTTTATTTAATGTAGCGTTCTGGAAGATTTTATGCAAAAGCTGGTACATTAAATTCAATGTAACAGCTTTTGCATGAAAACTTCCAGTCCGGTACATTGAATTGAACTTTTTTTTTTTTTTGCAGTGCATACGAACGCTGTGCAAAGATTCGTATGAAATTCAATGTACTGGAAGTTTTAATGCGTACACTTGTATGTTAAATTTTATGTACGATTGGGGATGAAGAATAATAAAACTTTAGAGTAAGTATAATAAAAATTTTAGAAATACATTACTTTTAATAATTAACTTCTAATTTTACTATAAATGTACTTTCGTTGCAATGATCCGCTTTAATTTCACTCCAAAAGTCCATTAAATCTCATGCGTCAGTTTTTGCATTAAAAATTCCAGTACGGTGCATTAAATTTAGAACACTTTTTAACAGCGTTCATCCCAATAAACAAAGTTGCACCTAAAGTCGATCGTAACATTGTACGATTCTTTCTGTTGATTAAAAAAAAAAAAAAAAAAATGCAAATCGACCAAAAAAATGAAATCCCCCCCCCCCCCCCCCCCCAATTTTTTATATTCGAACCTAAAGATTTTTTATACCGTCGTATGCACATTTGTACGTTAAGAAGATTGTCCCATGGTTCAATTTCCTCCCTTATATCAATAGAAACAAAAAAAATTGCGACTCGACAAAATATTCATATTTTCATATTCGTGCCCAAAAATTTTTTTCCCACATGATCGATGCAATTCTTCGTGTGATCGGTGACGAGGGAAATTATTAAGCCGGCTACATAGCTACGCGATATTTCGTCGAAGATAACGCGACCGTGTGCAGGAATCCTCGGGGAATCAGACGACATTTAGTGCATAACATATATATATATATATATATACACACACTACTGTGTATGTATCAATGATACTTATTTAAACTATACGATTATATCGAGATACACAGTTGGGCGTTGGGACGATCATACCATTGTTCAATTTGCTCTCTTAATTATTTGGTAAAAAAAAAAATCCAATAAAATGCGAATCGACAAAAAATTAAATTCCCAATTTTTTGTTCGATTTTTTTTAGTTACAGAAATAAAAATTAATAAATAGTTTTTTTTTTTTTTTTTTTTTTCTGAAATAAAATCGCCCTCAGCGAATGGACACGAGCGGCTCCCTCGGACTCTCGAAAATATCGGCAAAAATTGTGACAATGAATCGAGCTTCGTTCAGGTACATCGGATGAACGATGATACGGTCGTACGAGACATTGGGGAGTAAACTGAAGAGCGTTCGTGTACACGAGGAATAAACACTTATAGGGTTGATTTTTTTTTTTTTTTGTTTATGGGGTGAGAATGATCAATGCGGTGAACGGGACAATTATGCAAGAAGTGTCGGGGCCGTGTCTGTGTGAAATTGGTGTGTGTGTGCGAGGACACAATTTTACGTTCCGTCAGGGGTTCCATATGTAGCGCCGAAGAGGGTCGGAGGTACTCACCCTGTGCCTCATACTTACTGGAAAAGTTCCGTGTCGCCAACATCGTCGTCAAGATCGCGCCCTGTTGACAAAGCAAATCGCCCAATAACGACTGGATTTAGCAAAAATTGTTCCCATCTTATTACTATTATAAAAAAAAAAATATATATATATATATATGCTACGTTGGTCGGTAAAGGGTTAATCGCGGAAATAGTAATCATTTTTATTACTATTATTAAAAAAAAAAAATATATATATATATATATATGCTACGTTGGTCGGTAAAGGGTTAATCGCGGAAATAGTAATCATTTTTATTACTATTATTAAAAAAAAAAATATATATATATATATATGCTACGTTGGTCGGTAAAGAGTTAATCGCGGAAATAGTAATCATTTTTATTACTATTATTAAAGAAATATATATATATGCTACGTTGGTCGCGTAAAGGGTTGATCGCGGAAATAGTTATCATTTTTACTACTATTATTTAAAAAAAATATATATATGCTACGTTGGTCGCGTAAAGGGTTAATCGCGGAAATAGTTATCATTTTTATTACTATTATTAAAAAAAAAAATATATATGTATATATATAGATATATATAGACATATATATATGCTACGTTGGTCGGGTGAAGGGTTAATCGCGGAAATAGTAATAATTTTTATTATTATCAATAATTTGTTAAATGATTATTTACGATTTTTTTTCGACGTGGCTATTTCCAAGTTTGCACGTACAAATTAAGAAGGCGCAATTGCCGGGCAACCCGGAGAGCAATACTGCACCCTGTCGCTGCGCCGTCGTCACCGATCCCGCTACTTTGCAGCTCTTACAATGAACCCTCCGAACGATCGGCGGCGGGCGCGGTGGGAGATGATAAAAATTTATTTCCTTCGACAGTTTCATTTCAAGAAATTTTACACGATTTTTTTTTTTTTTACCATCACGGCAACAAAATCGAGCGGCCGCGCGTCGACAATGGTCGGAGCGATAAGGCCGAAGAAATCGAATGGGAAAGGTCGAACGACGGCGACAACGATCGGTGAGCTCGCTTGCGGAATGTCTCTTCTTGATGGAAAAAAAAAAAAAAACGCGAATGGACGGCGAGTCGATAGACGCGAAATTCACGGCAATTCACCGAGAGGACTTGTTAGGGAATCGCACGGTGGAGAGAAATCGTACGCTGTGGAGAAGCGCGCTGAGAGCCGAGAATCGTTTCGTTCTTCGGTGCACAGTAAACAAACAAAAAAGTTTGTACTTTTGTTTTACAACTTATTGTCCAAAAAACGTCCATGATTCATTATTTGTTAATTTATAAATGCAAAGTACAGACTAAAATTGTTAATGACACGGGAAATAAAAAAGGACAGGTTTTTATAATGCAAACCTTAACAAGTTGAGTTTGTCAGCTTACTTGACAAAATAATTTTAGCGAAATTTCGTATACCGATTTTACGGAATTTTTTTTTTTTTTTTTTTACTATGTACACAGCATCTTTTACTATGCACAGCATCGATGTAATTTTTTAATTGACGCATCGCGGACGGCGGCGAGGCTCTCGTCAGGAAATTTGTAGGGAATTATTTCGCGGCGCTGTGACGAATGATCGCGGACACGTTACCGACGATAATCTTGTTACGGTAATCGTGGAAAATTATGTTTTAGACAAATCGGAGCGATTTTTTTCGTTAAATTTCACTTGTCGTGATTGTCGGAGATAAAGAACAGTGCGAACTAGTTGGGTAATTTTTTTTTCTCCACGATTAACCGGCTCTCAAAGATCAAATTATGTTTTAGACATTTCGGAGCGATTTTTTTCGTCAAATTTCACTTGTCGTGATTGTCGGAGATAAAGAACAGTGCGAACTAGTTGGATAATTTTTGTTCTCCACGATTAACCCGGCTCTCAAAGATCAAATTCTTGTCTATTTCATCATTTCTGAATTTTCTTCTGTTTTGTGTTTGAAATCCGTTTATTCTTTTTTTTTTTGTTCTTATTCGAAACGGAGCTGTTTTCGCTTGAGCAACGAACGACCAAACGTTCTTACCTTTAGCTTGCGCCTCGCGTTGAATTTCTTCAAGCAGTCGACAGTCTCTTGCCTGTGGACCACTGATGCGACACGCTCACGTTGCTGTATTCAAGAAAGAAAGAAAAAAACATTATATTTAATAAGTATTTCATGTGTTTTATTCTTTTATTTTTTTATTTTTTTTTTAATATATATATAATATAAAGTCGTCGATAGCGGGGTGAAAGGGAACTTACGCAGATCCATGGGTGCCTGAGTGCTTCGCCTGCTGTTATGCGCCTTGTCGGGTTCACCGTGAGCATCTGGTTGATGAGGTTTCGCGCCTCGGGCGTCACCGTGTCCCACTCGGGACTCGGATACTGAAATTCGATTAAAAAAATAAATAACGCAATAAATAAATAAAATTCGACAGAAAAAAAAAAAAAAAAAAAATATTGAGCCTTGAATTTCCTTACGTCGTACGCTCCGGACTTGATCTGCCCGTACAACCGATGCTGATCTTCGTCCCAGAAGGGTGGATAACCGACGAGAAGGATGTAGAGGATGACGCCGCATGCCCAGATGTCGACCGGCTTGCCGTACGGCTCTTTCTTGAGAACCTCGGGACTTAGATAGCCCGGCGTTCCGGCGAAACCTTCAAATTGGGTTATCAGAGAGCGCGTGCCACACGAATAGTAAAGAAATCTCAAAAGAAAGAGTATATATATATATATGTATCATATATAAGCATAGGGGGAGAGTGTGGCAAAATGAACCATTCAGAAAAAGCCTCGCTTCAAAGAGAGGTTCGTATTGCCCCACTCGCCCGCTATTATTATCATTATTATTATAAACATATAATTTATATAATTATATAGGAATACTGGGAGAGTGGACCAAAACGGACCACTCGTAAAAATCTCGCTTCGAACGAAGGTCCGTATTGCCCCACCCACCCCTGTTATTATTATTATTATTACTATATATAATTTATATAATTATATACAGGCATGGGGGGGGGGGCGAGAGGGGTAAAACGGACCACTCGAAAAACTCTCGCTTCAAACGAAGGTCCGTATTGCTCCACCCACCCCCGTTATTATTATTATTATTACTATATATAATTTATATAATTATATACAGGCATAGGGGGGGGGGGGGCGAGAGGGGTAAAACGGACCACTCGAAAAACTCTCGTTTCAAACGGAGCTCCACATTGCCCCACCCTCCCCGATTATTATTATTATTATTATTATTATATAGATGTGTCTCGCACACAGGGAGTCGGAGCAATTTTCCGAGTTTCTTTCGCAAGAAGTACTCATCGAGAAGACTTTCATCAGCGTCGAAACTCGCCGGGGGAGGTTGGGTCAGTTCGTCCCGTGACGATGAAAAGTCTCCAGCACCGGCTCAATTTCCCTCTCCCCGTCCCGCTTCGGCCCCTCTTTGTATCCGAGCTGGATTGTTCCTGACCGAAGTCACAAAGTTCCGCGGACTAAAGAGAACGGAGGCGGAACGAGGAGGAAAAAAAAAAGGAGGAAAAAAAAAAAAAAAAAATTGGGGCCGGGATAGCGCGGGGTTAAAGTATGGGCAAGTTGTTAGAACGGGGATTAATCCCGAAGATTTGAACTTACCGTACCACGCCTGTGCCTCGCCCTGCATCTCGATCGCGAGCCCAAAATCCGCAAGCTTAACGGCCGCTCCCTTCGCTTTGCTCGCGAGCAGCAGATTCTCCGGCTACGGATTTTGCATGCGATAAACACATTTTTATACAGCTCGCCTTTTAAGGACACTTCACACGCACGTTTTCAGGAGACAGTGAGATTCAGTTATAATTCGAACAGTCGTGTTAGAAAATTCTGCAAAAAAAATCGACTGTATCAAAAGTCATAAGAACATTAATTTTACGCAATAATAATGTTGGGATGTTATCAGCAAGTTGCCAAAATAAATTGTTCGATAAATAACGAGTATAGCGATTTTTTCCTCAACCTTTCAAATGAATTCGTTGATCTTTGTAGAAAAAACATGAATTTTTTCAGAACTTTCTTATATGTTTGAATTTTTTCGTTTTGAAATTTTGTTTAACGACAATTCTACGGAACTCGCTCGCGCTATCGTCTCGAAAGTTTTTCTGCGCACTGTGGAAACGTGACACGGAAACGTATCCAAAATTCGCGCCTCCACGTCGATTTTTCAAACTTTCGAGAAGAACAATTTTTTTGTTGTGAAAAAACATTCGGAAAAAAAAATTCATATGAACTCTAAGAAATCAAGGAATTTATTTTTAAAACCATAAAGGTTCCCCATAAATAAAATGAATTCCCTGATTGTTTTGAATTCATATGAGTTCTTAAAAATCAAAGGAATTCATTGAGAATACCATAAAGATACCCGCACAAATAAAATGGGGACAGAGAAGGTTCTCTCATTATTTTAAATGATTAATTTTTTTTTTGGTTAGCAAGTAAAGCTTCTATGCTCTCATTTTATTTATGGGGATACCGTTATGGTATTTTTAATAAATTCCTTGATTTTTTTTTTTAGAATTAATATGAATTATAAAAAAAAATCGAGGAATTCATTAAAAATACCATAACGGGGTCCGCACAAAAAAAAAAAAATTCGAGCATAGAAGGCTTTCTCATTTTTTTTGTAAATGATTAATTTTTTTTTTTTTTAAACAAGTAAAAGCACGAATTTCGCATGTTGCCGTATGACGATTCTACAGTAGACAAACGTTTCGAGGCGATAGCGCCAACATTCCGTAATTATGGCGTTAAAAAAATGTCACAAATGGTAAATTCAACGAATTCATTTGAGAAGGAAAAAACGGGTTTACTGATTATTAGCTGAACAATTTTTTTTTAGCGATTTGTTAATAATTTATTAACATTATCATACGCAAAATTAATACTGTTACCATCTTTAAAGCAACTGATTTGTTTCAGATTTTTTACATAATAAAGAAGTGTTCGAATTCCAGCTGAATCTCACTTTTGGCTGGGAATGTACGTGTGAAGAATCCTTAAACTTTCGACGGATCGGAGGCGAATTGCGAGAGGGATAACGGAGCAAGAACAAACGCTCGATGAGAGATAGCGGGGTAAAACGGAGCGGGGCAAAACGGACCACCATTGCAAAATATTCCGGCGGAGCTGGATGGGTCCGTTTTGCCCCGTTCTTCCCCCCTAAGCGATCGTTCCGTCCGACGATTTATCTCGGCACGTGTTTTATCGTCCGGAGACTTTTGTCCTCGCCCGGGCGAGACTCTCGACTACGAATGAATATTATGTCGTTCCGCGTTAAAACTTGCCGTTCGCCCCCTCGACCAGAGGCCACTTATCCGCCGGCAACGAGAGTCGCCAGTGGAAATAAGAATGAAATAAACAAGTTCCATCGGGTAACTTTTTTTTTTTTTACAGACGGAGTTAACAACAGCGCGCAGGGAAGCGATAAGTCCACGGTTAAGTAAACGCCACTGCGAATTATGTTTTGACGGTGGAAATTTGCCTATCAGATAAATAATAAATTTATAAAAATATATTTATAAATTTGAAAAGTGATAATTATAGATTTGAAAAATGATAATTATAAATTTGAAAAATGATAATTATAGATTTGAAAAATGATAATTATAGATTTGAAAAATGATAATTATAGATTTGAAAAATGATAATTATAGATTTGAAAAATGATAATTATAAATTTGAAAAATGATAATTATAGATTTGAAAAATGATAATTATAGATTTGAAAAATGATAATTATAGATTTGAAAAATGATAATTATAGATTTGAAAAATGATAATTATAAATTTCAAAAATGATAATTATAAATTTCAAAAATGATAATTATAAATTTCAAAAATGACAATTACAGATTTGAAAAATGATAATTATAAATTCGAAAAATGATAATTATAAATTTGAAAAATGATAATTATAAATTTGAAAAATGATAATTATAAATTTGAAAAATGATAATTATAAATTTGAAAAATGATAATTCTAAATTTGAAAAATGTTAATTATAAATTTGAAAAATGATAATTATAAATTTGAAAAAAGTTAATTATAAATTTGAAAAATGACAATTACAGATTTGAAAAATGATAATTACAAATTTGAAAAATGACAATTACAAATGTGAAAAATGATAATTATAAATTTGTAAAAATATAAATACATATATTTTTTTTCGGGTCCAGTTGCACCGAGTGTTATTTCATTACCGACGGAGTCGCATGACGGGGCTTAGGGCAGCGATGAGTGACCGGTTAATTAACCGCGGCAACGCTCTAAGCAACATTTTACGTTCAATTAAAATTACATTTATAACGGTGGAACTTTGTCAACGACATAACATAACAAATTTGCTCCGAATTTAATTTGAAACGGATAAATAAACGAATGAATAGGAAATGTTTACAGTGGGGTAAAATGGTTCGATCGTATACCTTGAGATCTCTATGCACGATCCCATTGTGATGGCAGTGATGAACGCTCTCGAGGATTTGTTGTATGCAGTGGGACGCGTCTGCCTCGCTGTAGAATTCTCGGGCAACTATGTCCTCGAAGAGTTCGCCGCCGGTGACACTGCGAATCGACAAACATTGTTGTTATCGTTATTATTATTATTATTATTATAATTCATCCATTTGTCTCTCCTGTACGGCTCGGTGAACTTTTTCCACTTTGTCCGATGATAAATTTTTCCACTGTGGTGTAATAAAAAAAAAAAAAAAAAAAAGCAATGACAATCAAATGGAAAAATTCTCATTGAATGTGAGAGGCGATTTACAGTGACAATGCGCCTCGATCGAGGGCTCGAGCGAAAAAAAAAAAGAAACAGTTGTTCGCGCACAACTCGGACGCAATAAATAAATAAAATGTTACATTCAATGCAATGAACGTCGCGAAGTATCGAAGCGAACAGTGCAGGATTCAACGATTTGTGTCGGTGAATAATCGCGTGTCTAACGGCGATATCGAAACGGGGTTGAAGTAGATCAATGAAGTTGATTGATAGATTTTACGATTTTTCCGATCTTTTTTTTTTTTTTTTAATTTTTTTTTTTACTCACAGGTCGAAGACGAGGTAGTGGCAGTTTTCTTCTTGTATACTTTCGTGTAATCGCACTGTAACATAAAACAAGAAAATCGGTATAAATATCACGTTTATGTACATGTTATTTAAAAAAAAAATTTTTATCCCAGCCGGAGGCAAGGAAATTTTATTCGGTGAAAAAAAAGTGTTTTCTCCTTTCTTTTAATCTGTTTCCGAGTGCAATATATAAATTACAAACCGACAGCACGGAGAACACGTTACACTATTGAATACGTCCCCAGAGGCAAGAAGAAATGTATTTTGATCATAAAAAAAAAATATTTTTCTCAGTCTATCTAATATATAAATTATATAGTATATTACATATAAAATCTATATACATATATATATATATATATATATATATATATATATATATATAAATTATAATCCAGCAATACGAAGGACACGATATATTATCGAAGAAATTTACACTATTGAAGACAGTGCCGGAGGCAAGAAAATTTTATCGACTGAAAAAAAATGTATTTTTATCATTTTTTTTTTTTTTTTTTGTTCAATTTTTTTCCGACTCTAATACACAAATCCTTTCTTCCAGTAGAATATAGAAATTACTACCCGATAACACGGAGAACACGATACACTGTCGACGAGATTTCATACTATTGAGGACATTGCCGAAAGTCACGAAAATTTCAGCGAATTAAATAAAGCGTATTTCGACATTTAAAACAAAAAAAAAAATGTTAATCTTCATCGCCGCGTAATGTATAAATCGCAATCCGATAGCGCGGAGGACACGCTGAATACTGGGCGCAGAGACAGTGCATAGTGCGCCCCGGTGACAGCGAGCCCTATAGCCGTATTTCCTCGACGATATTGCGCTTTCCAATTAAATTAGTCGGATAATTGCCGGTATACGAGCTGCCGCGGTGAGAGAAGAGCCGGTCTCGAGGCCCGTGAATAAACAGCATAGTGGTCCATGCCGGCGCATCGGCACATAGCGCCGCATACCCGACGTTAACAATGGCAAATGCTACACGGTTAAGCTCTCGGCGCCGGTATACCGACTCTCCGTGCCCGTGTCTGCCCACATCAGGAGACTATCTACTGGCTCGAGAAAGCCCGCTCTCGCCGCTGCACACTCGACACGTGTTGTACAGTGTCTGCGTTGCTTCCAAGCACTGGAGATATTTGCGGCAATGCATTAATTCCCGGTACGCCGGTTCACTACTACTAATAATAATAATAATAATAATAATAATAATAATAATAATAATAATAATAATAATAATAATAATAATAATAATAATAATAATAATAATAATAATAATAATAATAATAATAATAATAATAATAATAATAATAATAATAATAATAATTATTATTATTATTATTATTATTATTATTATTATTATTATTATCATTATTATTATTATTATTAAACAAAAATGGTACCTCTCTCGTCTCGCGAGGTGGATGAGTGACAAGTTGGAAACGAAGGCAGCGACGATAAAAGGAAACGAACGTTCGCCGGGCAAAATGCCATCGCGGAACGGAAGTCTCGACGGGAGTCTGCGTTTAAATTTTAACGAAGAATATCTCCTAACGGCTTTGGAAGCGACGTCATACCGGAAATACGTCACTTCCGGCGGAAATGTATATCCACGTCACTTCCGGTCGGAAAATGAGACACCCGAACGAGAAGTCGCTTCCGGATATTAAATTTTCAAACCGGAAGTGACCTACTTCCGGTGTGAAGTCACTTCCGGGCGGAAAATTATATTTTCAAACGGGAAGTGAAGAATTTCCGGCGTGATGTTACTTCCGGTTGAGAAATTCGATTCTCGAAACGGAAGTGACGTTTTTTCGGTATGGCGTCACTTCCGGTTAAAAAGATTTTCAAACCGGAAGTGACCTACTACCAGGCGAAAAGTTAGATCTTCAAACCGGAAGTGACGTATATCAGGTATAAGGTCACTTCCGGCTGGAAAATTATATTCTCAAACCGGAAGTAAAGAATTTCCGGTGTGATGTTACTTCCGGTTGAAAAATTAGATTCTTGAACCGGAAGTGACGTCACTTCCGGTTAAAAAAGATTTTCAAACGGGAAGTGACCTACTTCCGGTGTGAAGTCACTTCCGGGCGAAGAGTTTGATCTTCAAACCGGAAGTGACCTACTTCCGGTGTGAAGTCACTTCCGGGCGAAGAGTTAGATCTTCAAACCGGAAGTGACGTTTTTCAGGTATAAGTTCACTTCCGGGCGTAAAATTATATTTTCAAACCGGAAGTGACGTATTTTCGGTCTCATGTTACTTCCGGTTGAAAAATTCGATTCTAGAAACGTGACGTATTTCCGGTATGGCCTGACTTTCGGTCGACGAATTCAATCCTCAAACGGGAAGTGACGTATTTCTGGTAAATGTCAGGAAATCGGAATTCTCAGTTTCTAAATTTCATAGTTCGTGGCGAGGGTGCGAAGCGACCACACCAACCTGCCAGTATATCATATATATATATATATATATGTACACATAAAGATAAGATATATACAAGATATATATGTATATAATGTATGTAGTGACGAACGCGAGTTGGTCGTCGCCCGATAAGGACTCCGAGGCACTCGCGTACCCGCCGCGCGTCTCTCATTCATCGATAGGGAGTCCTCTCGAATCCTCAAGTCTCTCACTCACTTTGAATTGAAAGAAAGTGCAGTGGCCCAGTGGGAAATCTACTCGGAGTGGCCCCGGACCCGAGAGGAAAGAAAATAAATTTAAAAAAAAAACGGGGAAGGAGGGTGGCCGATAAAAAGTGTCGAGGAGAAAAGTGGGAAGCAAGTTTCACGAGCCTACTTAGTTATCGAATTAATTTATATTGAATTCGACCGATGGGGGCGATTCGAGTAGAACGGAGTTTGTATAAAAGTCACAACGACACGACTATGGAAATGCACTCGTTCGACCGTGAAAAGGAGGGCAAAAAAATGCGCTCCACTTCGTCCTCTCCTGTCGGGTGGGCGATGAAGATCTTGGCTGATCGGGAAAATTTCGCCGCTCTGCTGTTTATTGAGTTAAAGGCAAAATGCTCGGACAGTTAAGGAGAATCGACGGTTTCTTCGGAGTCAAAAGTGTGACCGAAAAAAAAACATTCGTCACGGCTCTCTCGAATCGCAATAATGGTAAAACGAATTGTGCATGTCATTTGTCGCGCATGTTTTGCAATGTTTCGCAATATATTTATATTTTGCTATATATTATTTGGCAATTTTTTTCAGATTTTCTGAAGTCACTTTGAATTCTGCGTCTTTCTGCACATTTGTTCCATACAAAAAAAAAAAAATTCAAAGCCAATTTAAAAATATAAAAAAATTCATACATATTCAGAAAAGTGAACGCAGCATTTTCATTTTTTTTTTTTAAGTGAGGTTTCTCAACAATTTTATTTTTCATCAATATGTTAATGACATTTTGGAATTATTATTATTATGCAGAATTAATCTTTTGGGCACCTTTGAATTGCTTGATTTTTTTTTTCAGATTTTTATACCATCCAAAAGCGTCTGCAATTCCATATAATTTCTCTGAAACTTATGCTAAGTGAACACTTTTCGCAAGGACTACCTTAAGTGTTGTAGCGATGAATAATTTAGAGACGACCGATTAAAAGTATTTTCAACGTTAAGACTTTATATTAAATACGTCTGCAAGACAGCAGACTCGTCATAAAAAAAAAAATTAAGTTACCGAACTGAAGACACTAAAATAGAATGATAGAAGCGCAATAACAATTTTCACAATGTTATTTTCCTCGAATAACAACTCGTTGAAAATAAAATTCTGAAGATCCACACGTGGGACCGAAACGTTAACAGAAGTCTTCGTCCAAAGCTTTCGTTCCCCTTACATCGCGGAAACGATCGCCGCAGTCGAATAAACAAAAAAATCCAGGAGATCCTCCTTAAAGTCGACAAAAAACGGAAATCCGCTGCAGTGAGCTTATCCGGAAAAGGCGAAACTTTTCGTTGCGGCAAAAGCAATTTATTTTTCTTTCGTTTCATTTTTTTTTTTTTTTTCTACGAATTTCCATACGTCTTGGGAAACACGCCCGTCGCATTACGGAGGGGAGGATGAAAAATTTTCGTACGAAACACACACACACACACACACACACACACACACACACACACACACACACACACACACGCACGCACGCGCACGCGCACGCGCACGCACGCACGCACGCACACACACACACACACACACACACACACACACACACACACACACACACACACACACACACACACACACACACACACACACACACACACACACACACACACACACACACACACACACACACACACACACACACACACACACACACACACACACACACACACACACACACACACACACACACACACACACCGTACGCTATCGCTAATGCTATTCTCGCATGACTCGCCAGTTGCTCGACATACTTCGGGCGTTGCGTTGCGTGTGTGTGTGCGTGTGTGTGTGTGTGTAGATCGAAACGGACGTCGTCGACTCGCGTAGATCAATCGAGTACCGCATTAATCCATCATCGATCAACGTCTCATCGGCCCATAGTTTTACCCCCCGGATCGCCCCTCGGCTCTCTCTCTCTCACGTGCGATTTATTACCGGACCTGCGTGCAATAACGCGTCGTCACGCGAGCTTCGCGAGAGGCACGAGCGGATGGACTGTTGGCTCATCTTCGTATCGTTCCGTAAATTCGTGAGCCTCGATAGCAAAATAACGACGCAATAACGAATCGAGGAGGAAATCAGGGAGCAAAGCAATTTGTACGTGGCTTCCTTTTTTTTTCTTTTTTTTTTTTTTTTAACGACTTGCTCGCAGCTTTGTTTCTCTATGAGAAAGTTCGATGACCGATTTCGGCCTACTCGCGCAGGAAGCTAATTAGCGTTTACTGTGATAGGCTGAAACGTCGAGAAATGTGAGTTGTCAATTTTTTATTGCGAGGCTTTATGTATCTATATTTACTGATCACGTATAAAATTTACTAATCACATTTCTCGACGTTTAAGACTATCTCGAGTATTTTTCACACTGAGATCTTGAAAACATTTTTTTATTATTATTATTTTTTTTTAACGGAAAGAGATTTGTCCATGAGGATGGAAACGAAGAAGGAAAAATAAGCAAGAGATGAAAATTCTTTCGCGATTCGAAAGAAAGGTTCGAATAATTGACTATTCCATTTAGCGGCCAACTCGTCACAATCTTTCGGAGCTAAAATATAAATATAAATATAAATATAAATATAAATATAAATATAAATATAAATATAAATATAAATATAAATATAAATATAAATATAAATATAAATATAAATATAAATATAAATATAAATATAAATATAAATATAAATATAAATATAACTGATCAGATTTATCGACGTTAATCGACAATCCCAAGTGCTCTTGATAGTAAAACCTCAAAAGCATAATTTTTCCATAAAATAAATCATCTATGAGGAATGAAGCAAAAAAAAGGAAAAAAGAAAAGCCCACGATTAAATTGCCTTCACGACACGTATTCGGCTAGTCGACAATTCAATTTAGCGGCCGGCTCGTCACAATATCTCGCAACTCTGATACAAGCTATACTACAACAATCTCTATGACACACAAAGCTTACAATACAAAATCCCCCAATCACACTTCTCGATCTTTCGGACTATCCTAAGTGCTCTCGACCCCAAAATCTCGAAAACCCTTTTGTGTTCGCGAAACCAAGTTTCTCCAGAAGGAAAAGGAAAAAAAAAAAGAAAAGAAAAAGAAAAAAGAGCCCAAGGTGAAATTTCTTCCCCGGATACGTCTTCGTACAATTCGTAATTCCATTTAGCGCCCGGCTCCTCATAATCACTCGCCCGCCTAGGCCGACCTAAAGATCACGGAAACGAGATCTGAAATTGAGCAAAAAGCTTTACCCTTCAAAAAAAAAAAAAAAAAATCCCATCAGTCGAAGAACCACATCGAGAAACGGAGCACGCGTGTCGGCACGAAGCAGCGTCAGCCGTCGCTAAATCCAAAGCTGTCCTTAGAAAACCCAATTCCTCATCCATCGCAATCCCATCCCTCCCGCGCGTCCCAATCTGTGCACAGTGTCTATATATGGTAATGCGAGGGGACTTTCATGTGACGTATCGGCCACACATCCGTCCCCATAAATATAGATCGACACATTTTTTTTCTTCCCCCAATATATATATATATATATATATATATATATATATATATCTATTTTTTTTTCCACGTCCCTCTGGATTATATTTATCGATGAAAATTTATCAACCTCTCCGGTCGCGCGCCGTCTCGCAACTTTTTTCATTTCTTTGACGATTTATTTTTATTTTTTTTTCTCCCCCGCCCGCTCCGTTTTTTTTTTTTTTTTTTTTCTTCGCCTCTCGCCGTTCGCTCTTCGTCGATGAGGGTGCGCAACGGGGTGGGAAAAATTCACGACGGGGCGGAGGGGGGGGAAGAACGGGGCGGAGGAAGGAGACGTTACGAAATTTTCTCGTTGTTCCATCGTTGCCCGTGGTGCGGTGGTGAAGAAGCACCAGGTCACGGAACACGAGGGTAGAGCAGGGAACTATCGATCGCGCCACTGCCGCTGCTGCCGCTGGAGCCACACCTTGGCGAGCGCTCGACCGCCGGTTTCTCGTTACGTCCTGCGAAACGCCCGCTTTTTACCGCTACCCGGTCTTCCACCTTCTTCGAGTACTCGCTTTTGCTTCTGGTTTTTAGGATTTTGCCGGTTTTTTTTTTTTTTTTTTTTCGTTTCGGCTTGAGAGGCTCCTACGAGGAGTTCCAGAAACGTTATTTACTTGAGGGGGGGGGGGGGGGGGGGGGGGGGGAGGGCGGTCCGGCAAATAAATATATCATTCATTCGAATAATATTTATTGAATTTAAGTGAATATTTATTTAATTCAAATGGATATCCATTGAATTCAAGTAAATATTCATTGTATTCAAATAAATATCTATTGAATTCAAATAAATATCTATCGAATTCCAATAAATATCTATCGAATTCAAATAAATATCTATTGAATTCGAATAAATATCCATTGAATTCGAATAAATATCCATTGAATTCAAATAAATATCTATCGAATTCAAATAAATATCCATTGAATTCAAATAAATATCTATCGAATTCAAATAAATATCCATTGAATTCAAATAAATATCCATTGAATTCAAATAAATATCTATCGAATTCAAATAAATATCCATTGAAATCGAATAAATATCCATTTGAATTCAAATAAATATCTATCGAATTCCAATAAATATCTATCGAATTCGAATAAATATCCATTGAATTCAAATAAATACCCATTGATTTCAAATAAATATCCATTGAAATCGAATAAATATCCATTTGAATTCAAATAAATATCTATCGAATTCAAATAAATATCCATTCAATTCAAATAAATATCCATTTAATTCCAATACCCATATAATTCAAATACAAATATCTATTTAAAGGACACCGGTAAAACAATTTCTTTTTTTCTGTGTGCAGAAAATCCAGATTGTTAAATCGGGGCCTCGGGAGGTGCCGAAGCGGCGATCCGGGGTTCTTTCGTCGGGGCCCGACGTAGCTCCAGAAATTCCTACAAGGTTCCGTCGTTCCGTCTCGTCACCCCTCGTCGTCCGCCTTTGCTCGAGGGCTGCTGCGAAGCTTTCTCCCGAGAAACTACCTTGGGTGACTCTCCTTTTCGAAGTCGAACGGGGATTTCTCTCGTGCAAGGACACGAGAATATATGTAGAAAAAAAAATAGAAAAAAAAAAACTCGATATGTTATTTAATGTATCGGAACTGGATAGCGGCCTGTGTCGCTATCGCCGACACAGGCCGACATATCTACCTGCGAGGGATAACAGCCGGGGAGTCGCGTCGGACGAGCGCCCAATGGAGGGGGGGGCTAAAGGGGTTCGAGAGAGGATCGCTTACCTTGTCCCTTTGTGACAAGCTTCGCGTATGCGATTAAGCTCGAAAGACGAGGGAAAGCCGACGGAGCAGAGCGAGAAGAGTTCACCGTGTGCGGGAAGCTGTGGCGACGGAACGAGGACGAACCCGGTCGGAAAGAGCGAGCCAGCGAGCGAGCAGAGCGTTATCGATCCTCTCGAGGCCACACCTCGGTGCGTTAAGGTCACGGATATATGCACAAGGCGATACAGCGTGCGAGGCGAAAACAACGCGCTTCATCGTCGATGAAGAATTTTTTTTTTTTTTTTAATTTTTTTCACCTTTTTTATTTAAGCATGTTTTGGTGATTTTCCTGTTTTTTCTTTTTTTTTTTTTAATTTTTATTCGAAAGATTATCTGCAGTGGAGAGGGCTTGGGGAGACTGATTGACGTCGAGCTGCATGGCGAATGGGACAGTTGGATCCGAATGTAGATTTTTATTCCGGTAAGGTCGTCGTTAACTTTTTAATTTTTGTTCCCTTTTTTTTACGTATTTTTTTTTTTACACTTTTTCGAACGCATTTTTTTGCGGGTCAGGGATAATATACACAAGGCGATACGGCGTGCTACGCGAAGACAACGCGTTTTATCGTCGATGAAGGATTTTTTTAAATATTTTTCTTTTTAGCATATTTTGGTGGTTTTTGCTTAGTTTTATTAAACTTTTTTTTTTTTTTTTTTAAGATTATCTACATTGGAGATTGCTTGGGGAGACTGATTGACGTCGAGGGTGTGGAATGCGTGACGAATTGGATAATTTGATCCGGAAGTCGATTTTTACTCCGGAAAGGTCGTTGTTAAATTTTTTTATTTTTTCCCCCTTTTTTTTACATATTTTTTACACTTTTTCGAACGCATTTTTTTTTCAGGTCACGGATAATATACACAAAACGATACAGCGGGAAAAGCAAAAACAAGGCATTTTATCATCGACGAAGAATTTTTTGTTAATATTTTTCTCCATTAAAATGTTTTTTTTTTTCCTTTTTTTTTTTAAAGGATATTTCGATGGTCTTTTTATTTTGATTTTTTCGAGCAGCGTTGAAAGACTATCTGTAGTGGAAGCAGCTCGTGTAGAGAGATTGACGTCGAGAAAGTGGGCGGCGTGGGAACTCGATCCGGAAGTAGAATTTTTATACCGGAAAGGTCGTCGTTAAATTAAAAATGTTTTTCTTACTTTTTAAAAATATTTCTCCCACTTTTTTCGAGCGAAATTTTATATTAAATTTTTTTTCTCTCGTTTTAGCGAGCAGCCTTGAAAGATTATCTGTGCTCGAGGCGGCTCGAGAGACGGATTGACATCCGGGGAGTGGGCTGCGCGGAGAGTGGGATAATTCGATCCGGAAATGGAATTGTCATTCAGGAAAGGTCGTCGTGAACAATCTTTTTTCTTCTACTTTTTTTTTTTTTTTCTACATATATTCTCGTGTCCTTGCACGAGAGAAATCCGATAAACGTGCTCGGATAATAATGAGTTTTAGCTGGAGAGCGTAAAAAAAAAAAAGAAAAATTATACTTTCCCAGAATTCTTGAATTCGAGCGAAAAGTAATTTTTAAAAAAATGTGCACATAAGGTAAACGGCCCACTTTCCGTCACCGCGAAAGTTACTGTCATCAAGCGACTTACGCCAATAATAAATGCAGTTAAACGCATAAATGCGTTTAATACCAAAAAAAATTATACTTTCCCAGAATTTTTGAATTCGACAGAAAAACATAAAAAAAAATGTGTTTGCGTAAAAACTTCCAGTTCCGATACATTAAATAACATATCAATTTTTTTTTTCTATTTTTTTCTACATAATTCTCGTGTCCTTGCACGAGAGAAATCCGATAAACGTGCTCGGATAATAATGAGTTTTAGCTGGAGAGTGTTAAAAAAAAAAAAAAAATTATACTTTCCCAGAATTCTTGAATTCGAGCGAAAAGTAATTTTTTAAAAATGTGCACATAAGGTAAATGGCCCAGTTTCCGTCACCAAGTTACTGTTATCGAGCGATTTACGCCAATAATAAATGCAGCTTACGTTTAATACCAAAAAAAAATTATACTTTCCCAGAATTCTTGAATTGAACAGAAAAAACGCTTAATAAAATGTGTTCGCGTAAAAACTTCCATTTCCGATGCATTAAATACAATTTTTACGACATATCAATTTTTTTTTTTAACCCACTGAATTAACTTCAATAATGGCAGAATTGCATTCAGAGTGCTTCGACGCATATATTAAAACAGTCTTTTTCCAAAGCGACGCTCCGACCCGAGTATAAACAATGGAAAACCGTCTCTACCTCTCTAAAGATAAAATGCATGAACTTTTACAGTGAAATAAAAATAAATTATTGAGAGTAAAGTATTTCTAAAATTTTTAACATATCGTACATAAATACGTCGCATAAATTCTACATCGCAATCCTCCGTGAAATTTAATATGCCAGTTTATGCACAAAAACTTCGAGCACCGATGCATTAAACTTCACACCAACATTTTGAACCTACCGAATTAATACCGAATTAACTTCAATAATGATCGAATCGCATTCAGAATGCTTCGGTGCATGATAATAAAACAGTCTTCTTCCAAAGCGACGCTCCAGCTCGAGTACGAATAACGGAAAAGCGCCACCACCGTCCTGAAGACGACGGAAACTGGGCCGTTCGCTTTATGTACAGTCCGAGGAGCTCCTCACTCGCAATTGCGTTCGTGTCTTAAGACGATCGTCAAGGTAAGACGATAGCGGATTGTCCAATTACCGTCAAAGTGGAGCAGAAAATGAAAGGGGGGCGCAGGCGGGCACCGGGAAACATGTCGGGGAAGATGGTCGTCGGGGTTAACTCCCACGTCGACGATATAACGGAGGTCGCCCGACGTAACCGCACTGGGACGCGGAAACCTGCCGTGCGCGCGACTCGCGCGTTAATAATCGAACGAGTATAGGACCCGCGGGGATTTTCTTGAGGCTAACCCAACGCTCTTGGTCATAACAGGTACGAAGCACATATGTATGTGTATATATATACACATAAATACATATGTATGTGTATATATATACACATAAATACGTGTGTGTGTGTGTGTGTGTGTGTGTGTGTGTGTGTGTGTGTGTGTGTGTGTGTGTGTGTGTGTGTGTGTGTGTGTGTGTGTGTGTGTGTGTGTGTGTGTGTGTGTGTGTGTGTGTGTGTGTGTGTGTGTGTGTGTGTGTGTGTGTGTGTGTGTGTGTTTGTGTACGTAGAGACGTAACAGGTTCGAAGGTACCAGGGACGTTCCATCCAGTTTATGAAAAAAAAAAAAAAATTATTTTCATTTTTTTTTTTTTTAATTTTATGGAAAAGAATTTTTACTCCCTTTCAATAAAAATGTCCTCGAAAGACCTCCGTGGCGGGATGGAATTTAAGAAAAATCGCGGATTCGAGAGCAATGGAGATTTTTTTTTCTTGTTCCTCGAACGAGAATAGGAGGCGGGTTTTTTTTTAGGCTAACCAACGTTAACAGGTACGTAGCACATATATATATATAAATATATATATATATATATGTGTATATAGAGACGTAACAGGCTCGAAGGTACGAGGGACGTTTCCAGTTTATGGAAAAAACACTTTTATTTTAATTTTTTAAAAAAATTTTATCTAAAAGAATTTTTACTCCCTATTAACAAAAGTGTCTTCGAAAGGTTTCTGTCGCGGCGATGAAATTTAAGAAAAAATCCCCAATACCAAAACGATCGAACATTTTTTTTTATTCTCCCTTCTTTCGGATCACGATCCTTCGTTTCGCGTACTTGTCGTTTGTCTTTTTTTTTTTTTAACCGAATTATGAAGACTGCGGTACGAAAAAAAAGAGTCTCGCTCAGGAGACGCAGCGCCGAGCCAAGCTCATCCGAGGTGGAGTCCAAGCGTGTTCCAAACTGCCACCCACTCCCATCCGTAGATGTTATTAGCGGTAGGACACACCGAGCGAGAGAGCCGGGAAACAGGGACGACGGGAACGACGAGGGCCTCGAGGGATTCGCCTCGATGGTAAGATGATTACGTGGCTGTCTACCATCGACTCTTGTTACCCACCAACTCTATTATCGGCCGCACGCTCGAGCCCCTTGGCAGTTTCGACGCTAAGTTCGCCGTCGTCGAGAAAAGTCAATGCGATAAATAACAATGAGAAAAATGAAAAGAATGTTCAATAAGAAGAAAGAGAAGTAGGCACGACAAAGTTTCGCCGAGCCCCAAAGTTCTCCAAGTATTCTCGAACGATTGACATTGTTTTTAAGGCTACCTAACCGTGCGAATTGGATAGAGACATCGTTGGATTTGGTACGATCGAATTCCGAACAGCCTCAGAGTTCTTCTGGATTGTCGAATTATGGAAAAAAATTGAATAAAAATTCTATGTAAGGTAGAAACATTGGATTTAGTACGACCAAGTTCCGCTGAATCTCAAAGTTCTTATGGATGTTTTAATAATGGAAAATATTAAATAAAAATGCTATGTAACGTAGTAGAAACATTGGATTTACTACGACCAAGTTCCACCGACCCTCAAAGTTCTCTTGCATGCTCGAATTATAGAGAAAAAAAATGGCATGTTACCGTGCGAATTACACAGAAACATCATCAGATCTGTTGCGCCCAAGTTCCGTCGAATCTCAAAGTCCTCCTGTATTTTCCAACGATGGAAAAAATAAATATAAATTCTGTTACCGTGCAAATTACGTCGAAACATCATTGGATTCGGATTTTTTGAATGTTCCATTTTACCGTGCGAATTACACAGAAACATCATTAGATCTGTTGCGCCCAAGTTCCGCCGAGTCTCAAAGTTCTCCTGTATTTTCCAATGACGGAGAAATAAATAAAAATTCTGTTACCGTGCAAATTACGTCGAAACATCATTGGACTCGGATTTTTTGAGCGTTTCATTTTACCGTGCGAATTACATAGAAACATCATTAGATTTGTTCTCCTGTATTTTCCAATGATATTTCCAAAGTTCTCCAAAGTATTTTCCAATGACGGAAAAATAAAAAAAAAAAAACTATGTTACCATGCGAATTACGTAGAAACATCATTGGACCTGCGTGTGTTTGATTCGAAAGCTGCGGTCGCGCCGTCCAGGCCAGTTTTTTTCCGCACACGCTATCATACAGACTCGTTGCTATATGAAAACTACCTGGCAAATGTGTGCACAGAAGCAACGGCACGTATGACCGAGTCGAGGATTAGCCGTCTCCGTTGCGAGGCTCCACCAAGTCGCGGTAGAATACTCCGTGGGTGAAATTTCTGCTTTCGTGATTCTGCTCGTTCCAGCGGACACACGGGGGCGCGATGGGGTGAGACCGGCGGGGGGGGGGGGGGGGGCAAGACGGAACACGAGGCAGGTCGGAACCAACGCGCTGTGAATAATCGGCGGCCTTCGCTTCCAATTATGGCGCTCCAAGAGCCGCGACCCACCACAATGCGCGCTTCGAAGCCTTGGAACAAGACACTTGTTCGCGAAGCTCCGACTATGTTCCATCTTGCCTGGCCTATACACTGACAGAAGGACTGGATGGGAATTATACCGGGAATCTGGTGAAAAGCGACATAATTTGAAGGTGAACGGAAAGTAGACTGAGAGAATCTGAGATAATCTAGTAAAAACTACCGATCATGCAAGACAAATTACCATAGCACATACTGGTAGGGAACCGAGGCGCCACCTGTGGCGAAAAATTCCAGATTTTTCAAGAATTTTTACAATAATATCTACAAAAAATTCTTGAAAATCCGGTACTTCTTAGTTGCTTGATACTTTATTCTATGGCAATATCATATTCACTAGATCCATCTCTCCCTACTACTGTGGGGACTAGCGCGCCACCTATGTTAGAAAGTCTGAGATATCCAAGAATTTTTACCATAATATCTAAGAAAAATTCTTATAAATCCTGTACTTCCAACCATAGGTGATGCCCTACTGCTGTGGGGACTGGCGCGCCACTTATGGTAGAAAGTCTGAGATATCCAAGAATTTTTACCATAATATCTAAGAAAAATTCTTATAAATCCTGTACTTCCAACCATAGGTGATGCCCTAGAGCTCTACTACTATTTACTATGGTAATTTTTACTGGATCCTTCTCTCAGTGTACAGTAATATTCACTAGATCCTTCTCTCCCCACTACTGTAGTTCCCCACTGCTGTAGGGAACTAGTGGGGAAACCAGTGGGGAACTCTAGTAAAAACTAGCACAGCACATAGTGGTAGTGAAAACTGGCCTATATACTGAACTACATATCGTCGTAGAAGTACTCGTGAAGAACAAAAAAAAAAAAGAAAAAAACCTTTAACCGAAGATCGGTAATTGACCTGGCAGTTTGAAAGTCGAGAAGAAAAGCTTTGCGTGCCCGCGCAGGAAAGGATTAAGCTTCGTTCTTTCATTTTCCTCGTCCGGATCCGCTTCGGTGGTATCATCGGTGGACTTTTGATCCTCCCGACTTCTGAGGGACGGCGCTTCGAGCACACAGAGCTTATATCTCGTTATCCGACTGTTCCATCGGACTCGGGTGGGAGACGCATCATACCTCGCCGATAAGGAGGAGGGGGCAAGACCGACTACCTTTACCAATCTTTGCAGTGACCAAAAAAAAAAAAAATAAGTCTCATGTAAAATAGATCCCATTTTACCACGCTGTTCCATTTTTCCACGGTATTTCGTATTCATATAAGAGGAGCAAGACGGACACCTTTCCCAATGTTTTTTTTTTGTATGGTAACGAAAAAAGAGAATAAGTCCCATGTAAAATGGATCTGTTTTATCACGCTGTTCCATTTTGCCCCCATTATTCCATACTCCGTATAGGGACCGGTTGGACCGCAGCCACCGAGAGCAGACGGCTTTCACCGCGAATTGGGTTTTCAGCAAGGGGCTCAGCCTCGGCCGACCCTTCGTCCTGCCTTAACCCTCCCGCCCTTTCACCCCCTCCCGCCGCCACTCCGCAAAGCGAGCTGAGCCCGGACGATGATTCGTCGGGAGCACGCGAAGAAACGAATTTGCAGAATGGCAATATCTCCAGAGACGATTATCCACTCGGCTTTCTCCTCGATTACCCTCTTATTAGAAACGAGGGATTGAGATATCGGGAGACAAGTTTTGGATAAACGATTTTTTCTTTTTTTTTTTTTTTTTTTTTTTTTTGCCATTGAAACGGAAGGGAGGGTACGATTTGTATGCGGCGAGTCGCGAGTCACTTGTTGAGTCATCGACGTTTTATTGTGCTCAAATGCAACTGTATTGTTCGTACGAAATCGATTGCCTATCTGCGGTTCGGCCCGGGCTGTTTTCATTACATCAATAAATTATCCAAACGTGAACTTTCGTTTTTTTTTTTTTTTTTTTTATTCAGTGAATCTATCAATTATCTAAATTGTAATAAATAAAATTTGGTACTGCGAAAGGTGAGTTTCAATTTTATTTAGCACGAAATAAAATCATCGCGCGTAATAAGTTAATTTTAATAAATTTGTAGTAAATTAATTTTTAGTAGTAGTATATTTGCTTTATCACGCTCAGTAATGCATGCTTCGGTCGTATTGCGTCTATACATGTGTCACTTTTTTTTTTCCTCAGACTAATGATCCAACCGATAGTTCTTCAGCCCATATATTTGTTTTTGTCTATGAAGTACCTCATAAATATAGAATGAAAACTTGGTCGTGCGAAAAACTATACAATCGATTAATTAATTTCGATTAAATCTTAATAAATCAATTTTTATTAATTCGTAATAAATTAATTTTTATTAAATCGTAATAAATTAATTTTTATTAAATCGTAATAAATCAATTTTTATTAATTCGTAATAAATTAATTTTTATTAATTCGTAATAAATCAATTTTTATTAACTCGCAATAAATTGAGTTTCATTAATTTGCAATATAAATCAATAAAAAATAAAAAAAAATTAATTAAATTTCCACGAAATTAATTAGAACGAATTAATTGCAGAAGTGCTTTGAATCCCGACGGACCGTGCATGGATTGCGAAAATTAACTGTAAAAGATGGATCGGAGAAAAAAAAAAAAACAAAAACAAAAAACAAAAAAAAAGTATCGATACACCTCGAGGCTTTGTATGTGGAGGATTGCTGCGCTTGGCTCAGCGGTGAAAAGCAAAGCAAATTGGAGTAGCCGTAGCACATGGGAGGATACATAATGCGGAACCGGCGATAGAGGGAAGCGAGGGAAGAAGAACAAGCGAGTCAGCGGATCTCAGGTATTGATCTACCGTTCGGGTGAGGCGAGAACCGAGATAGATGAAGAGAAGTGTGTTTCACTCTACGGTGCATTGTCTTCGGCGGCGAGAGGGAGAGGGAGAGGGAGAGAGAGAGAGAGCGAGCGCGATATCCAGACAGGAGGTTACAGAGTTACGCCTGGATTACCGAAGACCCGGAGATACCTCAGCATCGGCTCTCGCGCTGGAACCCGAAGGGATCCATCGAGATTCCACGGATTGATACAGATCGCTAGAAACTAACGCATATGCACACCTTCGGATCGTGACTCGATTGCTTTATCCTCAAACATAAATTTAATGTAGCTATGTCGATTCGCGCTCATTTCCCACGAGTTCGAGAAAAATAAGAGAAAATTGCGTGTACCTCTCGATGGTATGAAATACCGAACAAAATTCATGCATACCAAAGGTACTGAAAATATTAGTTGTGCATAATAATAATTTCAAAATGTTATTAACAAATGAATCAAAAAATTAATTGTTTAATGAATTTTTTTTTTTTTGTACGAAAATGATTCGTTCATTTTTCTGAATACCTATGAATTTTTTCAGATTTTTCAGTCGACTTTGATTCTTTTTGTTTTTTTTTTTTTTTTTTTTTTAATATGGAAAAAATAATAAAAAAAAAAATTAAAGTTGACTGAAAAATCTGAAAAAATTCATGCGTATTCAGAAAAATCAACGAATCACTTTCATCGAAGTAAAAAGTTTGTTTGCCCGATAATTTGTTAAGCAATTCATTTTTTTTATTGATTTGTTGATAATATTTTTTTAAATTATTATTATGCGAAATTAATCTCTTCAGTACCTTTAATATGCATGCATTTTTTTTTCAGATTTTTATACCGTCGAGAAGTACTCGCAATTTTCTCTAATTTTTTCTCGAAATTATGCGAAATGAGAGCGAGAAGCGACATAGCTACCTTGATCGACGTGAGGGGATAAATAGATATTTTTATTATTATTATTATTATTATTATTATTTTACGTTCGAAATTTAATAGTTAAAAGAGACAAAATCATACAATTGGAACTGCATTCGCATGCTCAAGGACGGATAAATAGATAGGTTAAACGTGGTGAATGTGGACCAGCCCGATTAACATACGTGAATCAATGAAACGCGGAACGGTCCATATTCCCCACTTTTACCCCACAAGACAATGGAACAGAGCGGGGCAAGTTGGACCATAAAAAAAAAAAGAAAATTGCAACCTTTTTTAATTATAGAACATAAAAATAATGTAGACTCTTCTCGAATGGGAAAGGCCATTTTGCCCCGCTCTATCCTATAGGGCGTGAACAATAACGTGCTCGTAACGTCAGTGCGGTAAAAGTGTCGTAAATTAACGAAGAGTATCGAAACGGCGATGCAAAAAAATATCAGACACACGAGCCTCCATTCGATGCTCTATAAAAACAAATAACTAAACAAATGAATTAAATAATTTTAAAAACATGCAATTTAAAAAAACGATTGACGTTTAACTATTTAATTTCTGACACGTTTATCTTCAATGTGCGATTGAATGTTTTTCTGTTCATTTGAATTATAATTATGTTATTATTATCATTATTATTATTTAATAAGTGAGACAAAAAAATAAAGGGGTGGAATAAAATACCGATTGGCATTTTCTAAAATAAATAAATAAGTACATTGATAAAAAAAAAAAAATGCAATTGCGAATATGAGCGAGGATTACCTATTCAATTTCTGATACGACGATCTTCGATGTCCGATTGAATGTTTCTCCGTTCATTTGAATTTCATTATTATTATTATTATTATTTAATAAGTGAGACAAAAAAATAAAGGGCTGGAATAAAATGTCGATTGGCATTTTCTAAAATAAATAAATAAGTACATTTTAAAAAAAAAATGCAATTGCGAATATGAGCGAGGATTAACTATTCAATTTCTGATACGACAATCTTCGATGTCCGATTGAATGTTTCTCCGTTCATTTGAATTTCATTATTATTATTATTATTATTATTATTTAATAAGTGAGACAAAAAAATAAAGGGCTGGAATAAAATATCGATTGGCATTTTCTAAAATAAATAAATAAGTACATTTAAAAAAAAAAAATGCAATTGCGAATATGAGCGAGGATTAACTATTCAATTTCTGATACGACAATCTTCGATGTCCGATTGAATGTTTCTCCGTTCATTTGAATTTTATTATTATTATTATTATTATTATTATTATTATTATTATTATTATTATTATTATTATTATTATTATTATTATTATTATTTAATAAGCGAGACAAAAAAAAATAGAGGTATAAGAAAATAGCGATTGGCTCGATTCCAAGTTCGGCCTGTCTCGCAAGATATGGAGAAAGTCGTCGGCGAAGGAGGCGGGGACTTCGCGACTGACGGAATATTCGATGAGCCGGTCGCGGACTCCGGCACGAGCTTTTCCCGTCGCACGTGCGGATTCCGGTGGCTTTTCTCCGGCAATATATTACAAAACGTGAACGCGTCCCTCGCGCCGAGTATAATTTTATTCCGTCCCACGGAGCACGGTAAACGGCGAACGAAAATTGTTCCCTCGCAAGAGAAACCTGAGTGACGAATGTTGCAAAAAGTGGAGTGAAAAAAGCAAAAAAATAAAAAATAAAAAATAAAAAATTGAAGAAGAAAAAATCTTAAATCATTCTCGGTTCCGCACAGTGAAATATATTCAATGCCTCGTAACGTTTCCGCCGTCACACGCTGGGCCCGAATGACAAATGACGTTAAACACTTTTCAGCCCGGGCGAGCTTCCGCGCACGCGCAGATTCATTAATAAATTGCGGTTTGTACACATACCGATAGCGGGACAAAGAGCGTGACGAGCGGTTCGTAAATTACCGAGTGAGGGAGGGCGAAAGAGTGTTTCAGCAAGGACCGACATTCGTCAACATAAGTGCAAACCGACTGAGGTAACTGCAGTGTCGCAGGCTCGGCGATGACGTTGTGGAGGTAAACCCAGTGAAAATGGCACACTCCGCAGCGTTCTTCAGACCGGTCGAATTGGATCGCCGTTTTTTGTTTCGGAGTCTTTCAGCAAGGACGCATTTGTCAACCCAAGTGGAAACCGACGAAGGTACTTGCACTCTCACACTTTTCCAATGTCACGAGACTCGGCGAGGACGGAATGGAGAGTGAAGCGGTGAAAATGGCACCATCCGCAGCGGCATTCACACCGGTCGGTCCATCGGTTGCTGCCGAGCTTACAGGTGGTCGCGGAGAGGAGGGCGCGACGGTGTTAAGTAGGTAACGCCGTATCTAATCAGACGAGTTGGGCCACGCTCGCTTAGCTTCACCGCAGCAAGGGCGCGCGTGTAACCAGGTGGAGAACCGAAGGCTGAATGGTCTCTGTGAGCCTTGGCACGGTACGCGGCTCTCGTCGACGCTCCGGTGCTCGATAATCGTCTCTCATCCACAGCTGCAACTGGCAACTTCCAGCATGAGCGTGTGCGAAAAGGGACGCGTGTATTAAGCCTCAACCGCATGCCGGCGCGTCGACAGCTGATACGCGCCGAGAATGACGGAGCGCCAGACCCGACGATCCACGCTTATGCGGTGGAGAAGAGCGCTTTTTTTTTTTTTTTTTTTTGGAGAAAAAACATTTGTTAAACGCACAAATCTTTCTTTTACTGTGTTTTTTTTTTGTATGTCAGGTCAAAAATATTTGTACATTGAACAAAGTTTTTTGTCCACTTGTGTCCGTAACTACTTTCGTGTTCATGTTTCAAAAAAAATGGTTATTGAAATTAGCAGACTAGTAAAAAAACAAATATTTGTATAATTAACAAACATTTGTAAAATTAACAAACATTTGCAGAATTGACAAACTTTAAAAAAAAATTACCAAACATTTGAAAAATCAACGACAAAGATACCCATTCGTGGACAAAAAAAAAGTTTGTCAAAAGCGCAAATCGTTTTAACCGTGTATCCAACATAATGAGAAAAAAAAAAAAAAATCCAGCGCCAGGAAGCCAAAAAAGGGAAGAAATCTCCGGAGTTCGTTGCTCCGAAGGGTCGCTCCGTCATAGATCAGGCGGCCGGAGACAACCGGAGCTGTCCGGGAAGCTTCGTTGTTCGACGGAAAAACATTTCGGTCCGTTGCGTCTCATCGAATCAATGAAAATTCGTGAAACTTGGAATAAAGGTTTCCGCGCTCCTCTTCCCGTAGGCTTTTGCGCCGTTATAGCGCGTGTGTGGCTCGGCGACGAGGACAAGAGACTCCCCTTCGCCGGTTTTCCTCATCGAACTTTCGGCAGGCATCGGAGTCGAGAATTTGATCGAAGCTCATATATGTATATTCGGCGTCTCTAACAGCGGTAGTTGGAAGTTTCGTATGTACGAACGGGGTTCGTTTGAGGAAGGGGCGAAGGGGGGGGGGGGGGGGGGCACTGACGTGATCAAACTTGAGAAAGAGCTTCGAAGTGAAACCACCGACGTACTCTTGGCTCCGCTCTTTGCTCCGGTGACGTCTCTATGGGAGTATAGATAAAATGCCGGCGAGAGGAGATCGTACCGATGGGACACATCCACGAAATACCGATATGTATACTTTTTTTTTTTTTTAATTCATTCATCGACTATGTCAATACTACCGAAGCTTTTTCGATGCGTCGATAAGAAGTGTTGAATGACCTTTGCAGAGTCCTATGCTGTGCGCAATTTATTTTTTCTATTTTTCTTTTTTTTTTTTTACATATTTTTGACATTTTAAGATTTAATATTTTTGATATTTTAAGATTTAATATTTTTGATATTTTAAGATGGAATATTTTTAATGATTTAAGATTTAATATTTTTTAAATGCCGGCGAGAGGAGATCGTACCGATGGGACACATCTATGAAATACCGATATCTATACTTTTTTTTTTTTTTAATTCATTCATCGACTATGTCAATACTACCGAAGCTTTTTCGATGCGTCGATAAGAAGTGTTGAATGACCTTTGCAGAGTCCTATGCTGTGCGCAATTTATTTTTTCTATTTTTCTTTTTTTTTTTACATATTTTTGACATTTTAAGAATCAATATTTTTGACATTTTAAGATTTAATATTTTTGATATTTTAAGATGAAATATTTTTAATGATTTAAGATTTAATATTTTTTAAATGCCGGCGAGAGGAGATCGTACCGATGGGACACATCCACGAAATACCGATATGTATACTTTTTTTTTTTTTTAATTCATTCATCGACTATGTCAATACTACCGAAGCTTTTTCGATGCGTCGATAAGAAGTGTTGAATGACCTTTGCAGAGTCCTATGCTGTGCGCAATTTATTTTTTCTATTTTTCTTTTTTTTTTTTACATATTTTTGACATTTTAAGATTTAATATTTTTGATATTTTAAGATGAAATATTTTTAATGATTTAAGATTTAATATTTTTTAAATGCCGGCGAGAGGAGATCGTACCGATGGGACACATCTATGAAATACCGATATGTATACTTTTTTTTTTTTTAAATTCATTCATCGACTATGTCAATATTACCGAAGCTTTTTCGATGCGTCGATAAGAAGTGTTGAATGTCCTTTGCAGAGTCCTATGCTGTGCGCAATTAATTTTTTCTATTTTTCTTTTTTTTTTAACATATTTTTGACATTTTAAGATTTAATATTTTTGATATTTTAAGATGGAATATTTTTAATGATTTAAGATTTAATATATTTTAAATGCCGGCGAGAGGAGATCGTACCGATGGGACACATCCACGAAATACCGATGTGTATACTTTTTTTTTTTTTTTAATTCATTCATCGACTATGTCAACACTACCGAAGCATTTTTCATGTGTCGAAAAAAGTTGCGAAGGATATTGGCAGGATCGTATGCTGCGAGCAATTTAATTTTTTTTTTACATTTTCAATGTCTAACATTTATAATGAGCAGCTAACATTTTTTTTTACGTCGATGGGACGCGAACGTATCGATGGAACTAACATCCCTGAAATGCGAATGACATGTAATTCCCTTTAAGACACTTCATTAGCTCATCCACTATGTCAATACTACCGAAGCTTTGTCCATGCGTCGAAAAAAAAAGAAAAATGTCGAATGGTTTTTGCTGTGAGCAGTTTAATATTTTCTTCTGTTGTTGTTGTTGTTTTTTTATTAATGCACGTGTTATCGCAACGCAAAGAGTGTGTGTCGATGAAATACAGCCAGTAGCGTCGAATTGTTGATGACCGAATTTTATGATCGATAAAACAAATCACTTGAACAGACAGTTATTCAATTAATAAAAAATAAAAATAAAAAATAAAGAGAATTTGTAAAAAAAAAAAATCGGTATTATTATATTAGTGTATTAGTATATTACGTACACATGTGCGAGATACGTTTCGAGTTGTGCTCCCCGTCTTGAAAAGAAAAACCAGAATTAGAATTTTTTAAATCTTTTTTTAATACTCTTTTTTTTTTTTAACAAACAGTCGAAGTGTTCGCTGATTTTCAGATACATGTTTTATCGCAAACGCGAGTCACTGCGTTCGCTGCCTCGTTTTAATACGCGCTTGTCTCTTTCATTAGCGTGCACGGTAATTTTTTTTTTTTTTTTTTTTTTTTTTTTTTTTTTTTTTCACCGTGGTTTACCGAGCGACGTTCGTCGGGCCCGAAACACGTCAGGCTAGTCAAACACGCGACGACGGGAGACTGCAAACGCGTCCCGCGGGAAATTCGATGGTTTGATTAGAGCGATTACGAAATGCAATTGCGCCCGATGTCCGCGAGGACGGGAAAAGCGCGCGACGAAAGAGGACGTTGGAATTCCCCCGGTCGATTGGCGACACGCTCCTCCGTGGACAACACCCTGACGTGTCTTGTCCGAGAGTCCGACAAGACACATCGATCCGCCCGTCGTACGTCCAAAAGCGTTCCGCACGCTCTGGTAACAGCCTCGATGAAACACGATCGACAGTCGTTGTTACAGACCATCCTGATTATTAACTCTCATCGTCGTACAAAAAAAAGAGGGGCTTTCCCTTCAACTTTACAATGACTTTTCCTTATCAATTTTACATTCGATTGTTCAAACCGGAAGTGACGTATTTCCGGTATGACGTCACATCCGGTCGATAAATTAAATTTCCAAACCGGAAGTTATGTATTTTCGGTATGACGTCACTTCCGGTCGAAAAATTAAATTTCCAAACCGGAAGTTACGTATTTTCTGTATGACGTCACTTCCGGTCGAAAAAATAAATTTCCAAACCGGAAGTTACGTATTTTCGGTATGACGTCACTTCCGGTCGAAAAATTAAATTTACAAACCGGAAGTTACGTATTTTCGGTATGACGTCACTTCCGAACAATAAATTAAATTTACAAACCGAAAGTGACATATTTCCGGTATGACGTAACTTCCGTTTCGATAAATGAAATTTACAAACCGGAAGTGACATATTTCCGGTATGACGTCACTTCCGGGTGAAAAAAAAATAGATCTTCAAACCGGAAATGACGTATTTTCTGTACGGCGATACTTCCGTTTGAAAACTGAGATTTTCAAACCAAAAGTGACAAAAGTGAAAAAAAAAAATAGATCTTCAAACGGGAAGTGGCGTATTTCCGGTGTGACGTCACTTCCGGTTGAAAATGGCGATTTTGAAAGCGGAACTGACATATATTCCCGGTATGACGTCACATCCGGTTGAAAGTTGAGATTTTCAAAACCGAAAGTGACGTCGCAACGAAATTTCTTCGAATATGTCCGCGCTACATCGATGCAATATCGACGATCGTACAATCGATACGATGCGCCATCTTGTCTGGAGACTATTTTCGACAAAGTAAACTCTCGATCGCGAATCTCCAAAGGTTTTCTCGCGAGCGGAGTGCGGCGAAAGCATCGAAGCTTTTGACACGCGGTAATGATCGACCTCCAATGCGCAGTCCGTCTATCCTTGAATAAAGTTCTCCGGAGTTTCTCTCCGAACGATATACTTTCAATGTTATTTTTCCATCCGCACTACTTTCATCCGAAACCCGAGTCGGTCTCTCCATTCATGCACTCGACTGGCTCCGCATCCGTATTCACCTGCTTCCTTTTTCCACGAATGGGGATCGTCGTTTTGCATTTCAATGGCCGTGTCGGGGCCTCGGCGAAAAGCTTTCTTCATCAGAAGCTCACCCGACATACTTGTCCTTGGTATTTATGGCGTACAGACCGGACGACGTGAGCGTAATGCGCCGTCGTTGGAAAATCGACCGGATGTACAGTAGAACCTCGCTTATCCGGCCTTCGGATCAAGCGAGCCTCCGCGTTAACCGAAGCGCCCAACTCATCCGAACCCTACGCGTCAAGGTATTTCTTGCGAATAAGGCTCACTTCGCGGAAGTTTCAGAGATATGAGTGGGAAATAGAGAATTGCAAACACTTCTCGATGGTATGAAAAGCAAAATTAATCTTTTCAGCACCTTTAATAAGCTCGACTTATCTTCAGATTTTCATAACATCCAGAAGGGTTTGCTCGGATGAAATGAATAAGCAAGATACGTTTACATCTCTACCACTCACAAGTCTACCAGAAAACATCTCCCCCTAAAAAACTTTACCAGAAAACAACTCTACCACACGACAACTCTACCAGAATCAAAATAAAACTCCATCGGAATGGAATTGAAACTCTACCAGAATAGCAAGGCGGTAGCCCTGTATGCCGATAGAGTTGTTATGTGGTAGAGTTGTCAGAACGGCCTGTTTTGGTAGATTTATTATCTGGCAGAGTTGTGAGTGGTAGAGATGTAAATGTGCCAATACGGTAGAGTTCTTATGTAGTAGAGTTGTTAGAGCGGCCTTTTTTTACTAGAGTTATTATCCTGTAGAGTTGTGAGTGGTAGAGATGTAAATGTGCCAATACGGTAGAGTTCAAATATGGTTGAGATGTTTTCTGGTAGAGTTGTTAGAGTTGTCTTCGTTGGCAGAGTTGCTTTCCGTCAGAGCTGTTTGGGGAAAGATGTTCTCTGGTAGAGTTGTGAGTGGTAGAGACGTAAATGTGACAATACGGTAGAGTTCCGATGTGGTACAAATGTTTTCTGGTGGAGTTCTGAGTGGTAGAGTTGTAAATATGCCAATACGGTAGAGTTCGAATATGGTAGAGATGTTTTCTGGTAGAGTTGTTAGAGTTGTCTTCTTTGGTAGAGTTGTTTTCCGTCAGAGCTGTTTGGGGAAAGATGTTCTCTGGTGGAGTTGTGAGTTGTAGAGATGCAAATGTGCCAATACGGTAGAGTTCTGATATAGTTGAGATGTTTTCTGGTAGAGTTGTTAGAGTTGTCTTATTTGGCAGAGTTGTTTTCCGTCAGAGCTGTTTGTGGAAAGATGTTCTCTGGTGGAGTTGTGAGTTGTAGAGATGCAAATGTGCCAATACGGTAGAGTTCTGATATGGTTGAGATGTTTTCTGGTAGAGTTGTTAGAGTTGTCTTCTTTGGCAGAGTTGTTTTCCGTCAGAGCTGTTTGGGGAAAGATGTTCTCTGGTGGAGTTGTGAGTGGTAGAGATGTAAATGTGCCGATACGGTAGAGTTCTCATATGGTTGAGATGTTTTCTGGTAGAGTTGTTAGAGTTGTCTTCTTTGGCAGAGTTGCTTTCCGTCAGAGCTGTTTGGGGAAAGATGTTCTCTGGTGGAGTTGTGAGTTGTAGAGATGTAAATGTGCCAATACGGTAGAGTTCCGATGTGGTACAAATGTTTTCTGGTGGAGTTCTGAGTGGTAGAGTTGTAAATGTGCCAATACGGTAGAGTTCTAACATGCTAGAAATGTTTTCTTGTAGGGTTTGTGAGTGATAGGGATGTAAATGTGCCAATACGGTAGAGTTCGAATATGGTAGAGATGTTTTCTGGTAGAGTTGTTAGAGTTGTCTTCTTTGGTAGAGTTGCTTTCCGTCAGAGCTGTTTGGGGAAAGATGTTCTCTGGTAGAGTTGTGAGTTGTAGAGATGCAAATGTGCCAATACGGTAGAGTTCTGATATGGTAGAGATGTTTTCTGGTAGAGTTGTTAGAGTTGTCTTCTTTGGCAGAGTTGTTTTCCGTCAGAGCTGTTTGGGGAAAGATGTTCTCTGGTGGAGTTTTGAGTGGTAGAGATGTAAATGTGCCAATACGGTAGAGTTCCGATGTGGTACAAATGCTTTCTGTTGGAGTTCTGAGTGGTAGAGTTGCAAATGCGCCAATACGGTAGAGTTTCTGACATGCTGCAAATGTTTTCTGGCAGAGTTGTTAGAGCCGCCTTTTTTCGGATGAGTTCTTTTCCGTTAGAGTTGCTTGGAGAAAGATGTTCTCCGGTGGAGTTGCGAGTGCTACAGCTATAAACGTGTCGAAAAATTCCTTAGAGCAGGGAATACTCTCCTTTTTCTCCATTCACAAGTTCGAATTGACTAATGTTATCCGCTTTATCCGAGGTTTCGCTTATCCGACCTGCAGCCTCTCCACACATTACCACGGACGAACGGGATTCCACTGTATTGTCGTCGATAATGCTCCGTCACTCTGGCTTTGCGGAATTTTTCAACAGCATAGCGCGTCGGTTTTGCACGCGTACGAAAATAAAGCCGTGCGCGACGAACGCGATAGTCGCCTCTTAACCAAAAGCTCGTCGTCGGGTATCCGCAGTGCAGTGTTGCACCGACTCCACCCACTAATAACGTCACGCGGACGAGCTCTCTGCGCGCCCCTTTGCCTCGTTACTCACTCGACAACCCCCTAGAGAAAGGGGGGGGGGGGAGGGCCGGAGAGGGAAAGAGAAGAGCTTTCAGCCCGCCAGTGGAGTTTGCAAGCTTTCGCGTACACGAGCTGACTAGGTGCGTGAAACTACCATAAAACACCTGCAACGACGAGACCGCGCGACGGCTAAACACTCACCGTCTACGACATGCTTTCCTGCTTATTTTTTTTCGAACTCTTCAATTGACTCTGCTGTTTAAGCCACTTCGTTATATATATATATATATATTTTTTTTTTGCGCTTTTTTTATCTGCGCTCTCTCGACCATCCCGCGGCACAATTTAGGCCACGTTGACGAGTGAAGAGATCGGGGAAAAAATACGGCGAGTCGACGAAATTGCGAACATTCGATGAGAGGCTGAATCGAGTCATTGGGTGAATAAAAAAAAAAAATGATTGAAAAGAATTTTGACGGGTAAGTTGGAAGCGTTTTGGGAGTTCTCAGGAGCAGAATTGATAAACTGTTTATCGGTATTTTTGGTGAAATAATGAAAATTTCGAGATTTCAGTGAAAACTTGTTCGGAATGTTCCAAAAGATCGAAAAAAAAAAATTCCGGATGCGTTTGCGTGTTTATTAAATTTTTGGGGAGAATCGATCGAATCGATCAAATTTTGCGTGATCTTGAATGCTTTGAATTTCATGAAAAAATTAGTACTTTATTTTAGGCGCGATTTTCAGTATTAAATATACATCCATTTTTTTTTTTTTTTTTGCTCGATAGACGATAAATGATAAATGAAAATTTGTAACATTGGACGCAACAAGACTACGCTGAAATTGAGAGAGAATGTGTTAATGTTATATTAAGCGACCGAGCGAGATCGATCGGCGTCAGTCGGGACACCGCGCGCGATACAGAGCGGTGTGCGATTACCCGAGGCGTGTGAGGAATCGATGCGATCAAAATTTTCTCGAGTCTTCGTCGAAGCTCGATGAACTTTTTTTTATTTTATTTTTTTTTTTTATTTTTTTTTTCGTTCTCTGGATTTGTATGTATCTCGGATAAATTGCCCGGTAAAACATTTTTTTTTTTTTCACCGAGAGAAATAAGACATCTTTTCGATACAATAAATCGGTACTTACCGATATTTGGATGTTGCAGTTTCCTACATATCCGTGCTTCGCGTTCGAGTTTCTGGAAATCTGTAAGCACAAAAAGCGCGCAAAATCAGTGAATCGCCTTGTCGATCAGAGCATAAAAAAAGAATTTATAAAAAAAGGTGATAGCGGGGCAAAATGGACAACTTTTACACATTTTTCGGCGAAACGTAGAGAAAAAAAAAAAATCTCATCTCAAACGGTGGTCCATTTTGGCCGGCCTTCCCTACGGTACGACTGAACGAAAATTGAATATATCGCGTTGTCGATCGGAGGGTAAAAGAGGCTAGAGCATAATAGCGAGGCAATATGGACTGCTTTCATCAAAAATGTCATCGAACATAAAGATAAAAACGAATCTCCTCTCAGGAGGCGGTCCATTTTGCCTCGTTCTTCCCTACGGTACGACCGAATGTAAATCTAACAAATCGCGTTTTCGATTAAAGGGTGAGAAGGGCTGTCGGATAATACCGGGGCGAAATGGACCGCTTTTACCAAATATGTTGTCGAGCCTAAACATAAAAACAAATGTCTGAAACGGCGGTCCATTTTGCCCCGTCCTTTCCACGGTCCAACCTAACGCGAGTGTGATAAGTCGCCTTATCGATCGGAGAGTAAAAAAGCACCAGGGCATGATAGGGGGCAAAATGGACTGCTCCTTACAAACATCTTTCCCCGAACACAGAGAAAAAAATATTGATCTCGTCTCAAACGGCGGTCCATTTTGCCCCGTCCTCGTCCTACGGTACAAACGAGCCTATTGTCTCCCCCGAAGCCGGGACACCTTCGCAGAGATCGAACAAGTTCGTCCACGTCACGCACGATCTCGCGAGAATCACATCCGATATTCCAATCGGGAGCTTTCGAACGTTATCAACGAAACTTGAGCAATTTTCACGCCGCTTTTATTCAATTTACCGCGAACTTCGAAGAGCCCGGTCGTTGGGCAGACGGGAACGAGAGCGAACCTCGCGAAGGATCGTCCCTAAGTTCTCCTAACGCCCGTCGATGCCGTTCAAGCGTTGCGTTCTACGTGCTAAAAAAAAAAAAAAAAAAAAGGAATCCAATTACCGAGCGCGCGAGCTGAGAGCGGCTTCAGAGAATGTCCCGTGCGCCGCCGATGATTCCATTCGCTCCCCACGAACTCGGACCATTTTCCCACCCCCCTCGTGCATTATTCGCAGCGTGTAAAAAAGAAAAAAAAAAAATTGGAGAACGCATCTAATAACGGAGAACGTGCTCGGATTTGCCGTCACCAGCGAGAGGCCGGCCCGGTATTGGCGCAGCGTCGGCCAGCAGCGGCCCTGCGTGTCATTCCCACCGGGGGGGCGAAACGAGAGTTCGTGCGTTAAATAATTAAATGCGTTCCGCGGGAATTCTCGTCCGTGTTCTTCGTCGCGGAAGGGTCCGAGAAGGGAGCTGAAAATGGGGGAGGATTCGAGCTCGGCAACGCGTTTCCGGTGGCTCGTCGGTGGGTCAGGAGTGTCGTAAAACTGAAGTAGTCAACGCGTGCTCTGTTGCTACTTTATGCGCATACATTGGGGAAGCGACGGCGCGGAGGGTGCTCGAGCTGTCTCGGGGATCTTCGTCGTGTTATTATTGTTTATTTATGCTGTGCACGAAACGATGTAATCGAGATTCGGAGTACAATAAAATGTTAATAAATATATTATTATTATTATTATTGTTATTATTATTATTATTATTGTTTATTTATGCAATTTTATTAAATTTAATGTGAATTAGTTGCGGCGATTGAAAAAGGAAATTACGAACATTCGTTAGACTGCAAAGAATTTCTGCATGAAAATTAATGCACCGAGTTTGAAAGCTTTTATGCATAAAGTGGTTGTGTTACGTTTAATGTACAAATGTTATGTAAATTAATGTACGGTAAATGACAAGTGATAAAAAGTTGGATTTTTAAATCATGTAATCGAGATTCAGAGTACAATAAAATGTTAATATATTATTATTATTATCATTATTATTATTATTATTATTATTATTATTATTATTATTATTATTATTATTATTATTATTATTATTATTATTATTATTATTATTATTATTATTATTATTATTATTATTATTATTATTATTATTATTATTATTATTATTATTATTATTATTATTATTATTTTTTCCTTTACGGAATCCCTGAGGATTCCGTAAAGAAAAACGGAATTTGCGGAATCCAAGTTACGGATTCCACCAGCCCAGCTGATGGGTATGTGGGACTCCCGTAGCCTACCCACTAAACCGCCTTCTCCTTTCGGTCCTCCCTCAACCAGGAACTATGTTAGTATTACTTCTGGTTGGGGGAGCTGTCTGTGTTCGTCTGTTCGTTCTGTCTATTCGTTTCGTCTCACGTCAGTTTGTCTGCTCTGTCATTCGAGGCAGCCGTCTGCGTTTTTTCGTCTCAGTATTGTCTCTGTGTAGGTGGCAACAAGTTGCCACCATTCAGTTGTGTGGAGCATCACCTCGACAATATTGTCTGCGGTGACGCTACCAACGGTCGTCTCTAGTCTCAGTCTAAGCGGTGTCCAGCGGTCGCACTCGAAAAACTCGAAAAACGAAATTATTATTATTATTATTATTATTATTATTATTATTATTATTATTATTATTATTATTATTATTATTATTATTATTATTATTATTATTATTATTATTATTATTATTATTATTATTATTATTATTATTAATATTATTATTATTATTATTAACGACGAAAAGATGCAATCGATTTTTGGGGGACAATAAAATTCCATAAATTAATGAATTATAATTATGAGTTATTTATATGTTAATTGATGTAATAAAAATAAAAATTAAATTTGTTATTTTTCGTTTTGTTAAAATGTTTAAAAAATTCGAATTCCTGCGAGGCGGATCGGCGATTGGGTGGAATCGCGAGTGTAAAACTCGTGGCCGGGTTCGACCAGCGAATTATTCCCGCCTTCTGTGTCCGCACCGGCAACGAAGTTCCTCGGCGCAATATAATTAAGTGACACTCGATGGCAAAGATAAATAATGATTCGCGCGAAGTGGAAACGCGAGGTAATTGGAGACAGAACAAGCGTTCGGAAAGGGGACACGAGCACGAGCTTGGGGAAACCTCGTAGTTTCCAGATGGCCGACCAGCAGTCGGTTTGCTCTCGCAACACAATCGACAGTGTTTATACCGTGTGTTTTACGAGGCGACGCTATTTGCCCGTGTGCAACTGGTGGGTTTTAGCAGCGAGCCGTCGCGGGCGGCCGCTGTTTCACTTTCGCTATCTAAATTACGAGCACTTTGCCTTGTTTAAAAAAAAAAAAAAAAATAAACAAAAAATAATATCTTTATTATTCTATTTTGTGAAAACACACAAACTGTTCTCAACAAAAACAGTTCACATTGAAATCATTAAAAAAATGTCTTGTTGAACGGACGTGTCCTTTTTTACACCCATGTTCCATTTTACCCCCCTGTGGGCGTCAATGATTTATATATATATTTTTTTATTTTGTACAAAGACATAAACTGTTTTCATTAAAAAAAAAAAACAGTCTTATTAAACGGTTTCACTTTCGCTACCTAATTTACAAGCATTTTGTCTTGTTATTAAAAAAAACATAAGTAAAGATTAAATTTTAAAAAATGATATTTTTATTATTCTATTTTGTAAAAACACACAAACTGTTTTCCCACAAAAACGGTTCATATTGAAATCATGAAAAAATTTCTTATTAAAGAGACGAGTACTTTTTAGTCCATTTTATGTTCCATGTTCCATTTTACCCCCCCCCCCCCCCCCGCGAGTGTCAAAGTTGTCCAATTTAGACGGTAGCATTTTGTCCTAATAATTTATTAAATGAATAAAAAAAAATAGATACAAGAGAAAACTAAAAAATTATATATTTTTTAAATTTATTTTGTACAAATACATAAACTGTTTTGATTTAAAAAATGTCTTATTAGACAGGCAAGCGCTTTTCGGCCCAATGTTCCATTTTACCCCCTCTATCACCGAAAAGCTAATCCACTTTACACGAGAGCATTTCGCCTCACCGACAATCAAATAAAACTCATATCTCTATTATTTTTATCACATATAAATAAATAAACAGTTCTGAAAAAAAATATATAAAATAAAATAAATATCTTATTAAATGAACGAGTCCATTTTGCCCCGATCTTCCATTTCACCCCCCCCCCCCCCCCCCCCCCGGGCCTTATCGCCGAGAAGGTAATACTTTCGTCAGCGATTTACGAGTGTGTACATCGATACCGAGATAGAAGAAACAAAAGCAACGGTGGAAGGGGAACGCATTACGAAGATTGGTGATTTGCGAATTTTATCGGCCGCCCCCGCGCAGGGCGGGGGCGAAAGGAGACACCGGCTATGGATCGAGCCGCTAGGCGCGGGGGTGGAGACGAACGGACGAGAGTACACCCGAGGAAGCAGCGAGAGCCGCTCTTTATACCGACGTCGACATTTACCTTCGTATTTACGATCTCCCGCGTTCCCGTTATACCTCGCAATTATTTTCCCATTAAGATTCCCGGCGCCGTTACTCACCGGGCTTGTCGGGAGAGCAAAACCGGAGGAGGGATGGGGCAAGAAGGACCGGCCTCGGTGAAGGTATTTTTATATCAGAGTAAAATATCTGTATTTTTATATCGAAGTAAAATATCTGTACTTTTATATCGGAGTAAAATATCTGTATTTTTATATCGGAGTAAAATATCTATATTTTTATATCTGAGTAAAATATCTATATTTTTATATCTGAGTAAAATATCTGTATTTCTATATCGGAGTAGAATATCTGTATTTTTATATCGGAGTAAAATATCTGTATTTTTACATCAGAGTAAAATATCTGTATTTTTATATCGGAGTAAAATATCTGTATTTTTACATCAGAGTAAAACATCTGTATTTTTATATCGGAGTAAAATATCTGTACTTTTATATCGGAGTAAAATATCTGTATTTTTATATCGGAGTAAAATATCTGTATTTTTATATCGGGGTAAAACATCTGTATTTTTATATCGGAGTAAAATATCTGTATTTTTATATCTGAGTAAAATATCTATATTTTTATATCTGAATAAAATATCTGTATTTTTATATCGGAGTAAAATATCTGTATTTTTACATCAGAGTAAAATATCTGTATTTTTATATCTGAGTAAAATATCTGTATTTTTTACATCAGAGTAAAACATCTGTATTTTTATATCGGAGTAAAATATCTGTATTTTTATATCGGAGTAAAATATCTGTATTTTTATATCGGAGTAAAATATCTGTATTTTTACATCAGAGTAAAATATCTGTATTTTTATATCGGAGTAAAATATCTGTATTTTTATATCTGAGTAAAATATCTGTATTTTTACATCAGAGTAAAACATCTGTATTTTTCTATCGGAGTAAAATATCTGTATTTAGGTTTATTTAATTAATTATCAACGCGATAGTAATATCACGAGCGATTAAGCGATTAACGATAATACGAGTAACATGATAATGCGAGTAACCAGCGCTAAAGTCCAATAATTATCGTTTATTCGTCGGTCGAAAATTCCTGAAGAGCCGCGCCGCGCGTGCGCACACGCGTGTTGCCCGACTCTCGTCGGTATACGCGAATTTTGCCTAAGCCACGGTAATAACGCTTTAATGCGCGAACGCGGGTCGCGATTAAAGCGTATTCGACACGGCAGCGTGTAATTTGCCGAGCGGAAAGCCAACGAAAAGTATAATGTATTCCAGCTCGACTCGGGAATATAAACTGGCCGTGAGAGCGTACGCGAAGGTTGGAAACGTAAATAGGTTTTCCGGCTGACTCGACAAACGCCTCGGCCGCGCTCGTTCCGTCTAGTCGTTCATTCATTCGTCTAATAAACGAAAAAGCTTCTCGGTCTCGCGTTTCGCGAGTTGTTTGCCGCGATGCGCGTTCCAGCTAGCCGGGCAAAGGCGCGAGCACTCGCTTTACACTTAATCAGCCTCGTGCGCGCCTTCGCCAGTCACCTTCGCAGCTTTTGCACTTGCACGCCGAAGGCGGTTGCCCATTTCTCCCAGTCCGCAAAACCCCGAGCCGAAAACAATAATCATGATATATGATAATTATAATAATCATAATATATGACAATTATGATAATTATAATCATAATATATGATAATTATGATAATTATAATTATTATATTATATTATATTTCGGCGTTTACGTTGACTCGGGCGCTCGTGTGGAACGCGTAGTTTATAGTATGTGGAATGGAATTTCGGAACTTCAAATTGCATTCCGTATGCTGTGAAATTCGAATTTTCGAAAATATAGTGAAAATATGGGATGGATTTCGGATTTTGGATTTCAGAATTCCACTACATATGTTATGAAAACGGAGGAGGAGGGGGGGGGAGTAATCAATCAATCAAGCAAATCTACGACTTTCAAAATATATAATAAGATATATAGGTCACGTTACGTGATCACAATGATCACAATTGTATTATTATAATATTATTATTATATCACTATAATACATAAGACAATATTTTCTAACTACCTTGCAATTAATTATTCAGATCTTCAAATTACGATTTACTGAATACTGATTGCAAAGAGAGAAATTCCTCAAATAATTGAAATGTAATAAAAAAAGAAATCTAAAAAAAAAAAGAGAAAAAGGTCATCTATATACGATTTTTTTCCCCAAGAGTATAACAATAAATTTCGGCACACGGCGCCAATTAAGCCTTTACAAAGTGCCGGAACCCTCGCGCGCTTTATTTTTATCCATTTTACTGCAAAGCGCAAAAAAAAAAAAAAAAAAAAAATGCTCTCCCCTTTCTTCCCGGGACGTTCGCCTCGCGAGCCGAGAGTAAGGAAAATGTGGCTAAGGTAACGTTTATAAGCGGAACGAGAATTAGCGCACTTAACTTAACTTCCCTCGCTAGTCGGTGCACGAAGGTGGAGAGAGTTGCGTCTCTTTCTTCGTCGCTCTCTCTCTCTCTCCCGCGTCTCTCTCACCAGGCCGGAGGAGCGGAGAGTGTTGGTTGTTTTTACAAAGTGGTCATTTTCCGAGAGGGTAGTTTCCAAGTCGGCTGCTCGCCGGTTGTGTGTGTGTGTGTGTGCGTGTGTGTGCGTGTGTGCGTGCGTGCATTCTCGCCTGGCGTGCAACCGTGAAGCGATAATTGCGTCTGCAGGTGAGGGTGGAGAGGAGGGGGGAGGGGTGGGGGGGGGGGGGGGGGGGGGGAGAGGAGTTTGCGCCGCCCCAGGGCTGAAAGCTCGCGCACGTACGGGCGAAGTTGTCGCGGTATTGGAGCGCCTTACAATCTCGCGATCGTACCGGAGCGCGATCCGGAGCTTCCAGCGTGTAAAGGGTGTCGTTTCCTGGGGAATCGAGTCCCTCCGCCTCTTCCTCCTTCGTTTTCCTCGTGCGTGGGATGCCACTAAGTGCGTTAGGGCCTATAATATAGCGGGAGATATCAGCGAAAGGCCCGAGGCGCGTTGCAACGCGGATCTTGAGAATACCCGAACTCCAAGCGTGCGCAAGTATGCGGGGTGTACGCGAGGAAAATTTGAGGAGGTTCTTCTGTTAGGTAAACTGCGCGTCATTGATGCCTAGTTTTTTTTTTTCTGGTCTTTCTGTAGACCGGGGGAAAAAAAATTGTTGACTCAAGGAAAAGTCGCGGTGAGGTTCAAAGCCGTTTGCTTTTGGTGCCAATGAAGCGTTGGTTTGTTGAACGATTAATAGATTCGATTGATTGATTCGATGAATGTCCAACCGAATGTCCAGCCAAATGTCCAACCGAATGTCTTCAATCCGGCCAAGACATCGACCGACATATCCAGCAAGATACATTGAGAAAAAGAAATGGTTCTTGTAACTAACAGTCGCTCTGACATACGTACAAAGGTCTCGTTTTGTCGGTAAAACAACGTTTGTCAGAATGGACATTTGTCCATTCCAGATACAACAACGATTGTCAAAATGAACATTTGTTGGACATTCGGTTGGACATTCGGCTGCACATTCGGTTGGACATTCGGTTGGACATTCGGTTGGACATTCGGTTGGACATTCGGCTGGACATTCGGCTGGACATTCGGCTGGACATTCGGTTGGACATTCGGCTGGACATTCGGTTGGACATTCGGTTGGACATTCGGTGGGACATTCGGCTGGGCATTCGCTTGGACATTCGGTTAGGCATTCGGTTGGACATTCGGTTGGACATTCGGTTGGACATTCGGTTGGACATTCGGTTGGACATTCGGCTGGGCATTCGGCTGGACATTCGGTTGGGCATTCGGTTAGGCATTCGGTTGGACATTCGGCTGGCCAGTCGGCTGGACATTCGGCTGGACATTTGGTTGGACATTCGGCTGGACATTCGGTTGGACATTCGGTTGGACATTCGGCTGGGCATTCTGTTGGACATTTCGTTGAACATTCGGCAAGAATGATGAGAAATAATAAGTGCCGACTAAAGAGCAAAAAAGCTCGGGTACGGACAACAAGAGCGCGTGAGAGAAGCTCCGAAGAAGTTCCGTAAGGACGAAAGTCAGAGGAATAAAATGGAGCGAATTCGACAACGGAATAAGCTCAGGCTAGTCCGAGCTTCCAATATGCAAAGGGTGTCGTTTCCTCGGGAATCGAATCCACCGCCTAATCCCCCTTCGTTTTCCATGTGCGAGGGGATTCCCTTAAGTGCCTTACGACCCATAATACGGAAGATATCGGCGAGACGCCCGAAGGCTCCGCAACGCGGGATCTTGAGGATTCCCAATCTCTGCACATGCGCGCATACCGAGCGGTCTACGTGAGGGAAATTTAAGGCGCTTCTTCCGTTCCCGGCTCCCGAACGAGGAGAAACAATAAGTGGCGAGTAAATAGCGAGAATACCCTGGTCCGGACGAAAATAACACGTGAGTGAAGATCCGCAGCGACGAGTATCGCGAAGACGGTATGAAAAGATGAAGAAAGAAGAAAAACAAAAAAAAAAGAGCGAATTCGAGAACGGGACAATCTTATCGGGAATTCCGTCGCGCGGTCGTCGAACCGAAATAACACTGGGAGGGTCGCGGAATCACACGGAGGGGGGGGGAGGTGCGATCGTATAATTTATTATTCGAACGCTGTTATTGTAGCTAAAAGGGGTTTCTCGCAGGAAGCACTTGATTTTATTCGGGGGAAAAAAAAAAAAGTGAGGAAAAGAAATCCAAGATGAGCGGAAAAATTGGAAGATATAGCTATAGACAGTGGAGAATGAAGATATGAGAAAACTGACGGTGGGCGATAAAACGGAATTGGGCGAAAGTATGTCGGGAATCAGAAAACCCGAAACTGCGGAAAAGAGACGAGTTGGCCTAACTTCACGGACGCGATAGGGTGAAGACTTTTTTTTTGGGGGGGGAATCTCGCGAGCGCTGCGCGAAAGTCGCATACATGAAAATGCACAGTTCTTGATAGGTTTGCTAACGATTTAAGAAAATGGATCTTGACTCATCTCTTCGCCTATGTCGGCATGAAAATACCGAGTTCAATCCCATAGCTTAGGCTTCCGAAAACCAACTGCGCTTTCATCGTTTCGGTTTTTGCGATAAAAAAAAAAATTTGCTTGTGTTATGAAAAATTAGAAAGATAAATAAAATAAAACTAAATAATGAGTACATTTTTAATAGAAACGAGATTTTTTTTAATAAAAATGAAATCTTTAATAAAAATGAAATCTTCAATGTAGTTTCGTCGCTTAGTGTTAATTTAGCATGAGTTCGAAAAAAATCTGATGAAATTGCAAATATTTCTTGATGTAACAATCCCAAAAAATGCACGCATTTTTTTAGATTCATCATATTAAGGGTACCGAAAAGATGGATTTCGCATGAATAATAAGTTCAACAGTGTTATTAAAAAAATTTATCAATAAAATAAATTTTTTAACAAATTACCCGGCAATCAATTTTTTTTTATCACGAAAATGATTCGTTCATTTTTTTTTCTGAATACGTATGGAATTTTCACAGATTTTTAAATTCGAGTCTTTTCCTATGTTGAAACTGCGAAAAGACGTAATTTTCGATGACAACAGAAACTTTCAAGAAAATTCTCACTTACTCATAAAAATAAACGAATGACTTTTATGAAGAAAAAACATTTGAGTTGCCGGGTAATTTGTCGAATAGGGCAAAAGTGAGGAATACAGTCCATATTCAATTGATTTACGTGTTAGTCGGCGTGGTCAATATTCACCATCCATTTACCCTAAGAGTATTCGCCTTCAAATTCTCAACGACAAATACAAATGATCGTTACGCAAGGAGGATCTTTGCATCACCTCGCACACCCTCGGATTTATTTCCAGATTTTTATCGTACCGAGAGTGTTCAAAAATATTCGCTCGAGACTCACGTTTGGCGGAGCTGAACCGCAAGTGCATACCTCAATAAGCGAAGAGTTCCGAACGCATACAGCGCGCGCGAACGCAAGAACTCTCGGAAGCAGATTGATCCGATGCGGCAACGTGCAGTTACCGACCGCCGGTTCGCGCCCTTCCGTCGCGACTAACAAGCGACCCTTGTTTGAGCTAAACTCATTATCGAGCCGCCAGCGAGCGAGGCCACCTTCGCGCGTACGTCGTGTACGTGTGGGCGGCGGTAGACCGGCGTGCGGTGCCTTCCGAAGTCGTCGCCGGGCTCTTCGCCCTCCGCCGCTCGCACTTGCGTGTGTGCTCACGTAACGCGCACTTGTCAAACAAGCCGTGCGCTTCCCGATGTTGCGAAAACCCCCACCGAAACCTAACACGACCGCGGGAGAGAAGATTCTATACTGCGATTCAGGCGCGAACTTACGAGTGCGACAACCCCCACGAAGCTCGTGCTCAGCAAGTTTTTTCGACCCTCCGGCGGTGCACCGGTGAACATACGGGGAGAGAGAGATTAGGCGCGCGTGTGTTCGGGCGAAGCGTAAGCTCCTCGGTGCACATACGGGATGACCAAAATAAACGGGGAGTGATTGAGTTTCATCGTCGAGGCGCGTACTTTCGCACGAGAACTGTGCAAGTGTTTCGGCGTTGCGAAAATTTTTGTTACTCGCACTAGAGCGGCTCGGTCTACGGAGGCACAAATTTTTATTGTTACGGTGCATCTACATATCTTTTATATTATGACTCTGGGGTGATAAAAGTCTGCGGGAATAAAAGTAAATGCTAATTTCCGGTATTTTTATAGTGGTGGGGATTTGTGTTAGAGTTTTAGTATGGCAGTTATGAAGGTGCCGTTATTGGTATTATTATTGTTGACAATAGTAAGCTGTTTGGAGGGAAAAATACCTAGTCCGGTGGTGCGCGTGCATCGGTCACGGTGATATTGATCATTGGTCACGGATCAATAATGATCATTGGTCACGGATCAATAATGATCATTGGTCACGAATCAATAATGATCATTGGTCACGGATCAATAATGATCATTGGTCAAAGGTCAATAATGATCATTGGTCAAAGGACAATAATGATAATTGGTCAAAGGTCAATAATGATCATTGGTCACGGATCAATAATGATCATTGGTCACGAATCAATAATGATCATTGGTGAAAGGTCAATAATGATCATTGGTCACGAATCAATAATTATAATGGGTCACGAATCAATAATGATCATTGCTCACGGATCAATAATGATCATTCCTCAGAGGTAAATAATGATCATTGGTCGCAGGTGAATAATGATCATTGGTAACAGGTCAACCATGATCATTGGTCACAGGTCAACCATGATCATTGGGCACAGGTCAACCATGATCACAACAGACAATTTTCCGCCCGCCTTGCATGCAAGCAATGCGGTTAGTTTGCCAAAGTAAAAAAAAGTACCATTTTTTAAACACCACCAATCCCAGTCAACTCATCAAAATTCCTTCCAACACAGCCTTCCACACCTGCATAATAACTTTACCCAACGTGCCCCATTTTTATTTCATCCCTGTAATTATCCGCTCGAGCTCATCCCCCCCCCCCACTCTCCATCTTCCTTAACAAACGACCCCTCGGCCATTTCGTCCTTCCGTTTCATATTAAAAAGAAAAAAAAAAAAAAAAACATTCCCCTTCCCCACAAACACGCATCGAGAGAAGCGAGGAGGCCGCTCGGCTCCCGTGCGAGGCCAGTCGATAAGTTGCGGCTTTGCCTCGCGGCCGATGGAATTTATTCATACGACCGAGAGAGATCCCGATACACGTACCGGCCGCAGGCCGGCGAGAGGCCGGCCGAGATATAGCGAGGGGAAACAACGGGAGGGCGATATATAGTTTAGCGAACACACGCGGAGAGCGAGCCGGGGTTTGCTCGGCGCGAACAGCACCGGGTCGAGGGGGCACTGGGACAAGGTCGCGTGTTACCGGAGGGAGAGACACGCCGACGATTCTCTCGCTCCGGCTTCGAGCGGAGGCTCGGAGAAGGCCCGGTACAGAGGGACGGAAGGGGCGGGGGGGGGGGGGGGGGGGGGGGCAGCGGAAACTCGACAAGAGCGCAGGAGGACGAACACGGCCGTGTCTCTACGACGATCGTCTAGCGGCTCGTTTCCTCTATTGATTTTCATCCTCTCATCAGCCCGAGAAGAAAATGAGACGGATCGGCGTAACCGAGAGCCTCCGACCCAACCCACTGCTTCGTCTCACGGAAAACTACTGCAGTTTCGTAGCTTCCTTTTGAGCGACAAAAATTATTTGGCTTCAATGAAATCAATATTGTCTCATTAAAAGTAAAGTACTTTCATTAAAAATAAAATTGTTTTGTTGAAAGTAAAATCATTTTATTGAAAGTAAATTCGTTTTATTGAAAATAAAATTGTTTCATTAAAAATAAATTTGTTTTATTAAAATTAAAGTTCTTTTATTAAAATTAAATTTGTTTTATTAAAAATAAATTTGTCTTATTAAAGATAAATTTGTTTTATCAAAAATAAATTTGTTTTATCAAAAATAAATTTGTTTCATCAAAAATAAATTTGTTTTATTAAAAATAAATTTTTTTTATCAAAAATAAATTTGTTTTATTAAAAACAAATATGTTTTATTAAAAATAAAATCGTTTTATTAAATGTAAATTTATTTTATCAAAACAAACAGTCGATCGTCAAAAAGTAGCTCGTTTCCTGTATTGATTTTCATCCTCTCGTCAGCCGGGGAAGAAGAAAATGAGACGGATCGCCGTATCCAAGCCTCAGACTCACCGCCTCCTCACCCCTTCGGCCCCCAGGGAGGGGTCGGAGACGGAAGCTGGGAGAAGAAAAGAAATCGAAGCTCGGGAAAGATTGGCGGGCTGAATAGAATTTCTTGAGAAAAAAAAATGGGGAAGGGTCGTTCATGTATAAAGGCGAGGGGGGGGGGGGGGGGGGGGGGGGAGTTGGAGGATGAAGGAAACTGCCGAGAGCGAGAGTAGTGAAAAATAGATCGGGGCCAAATTTTCGTTTCGAGGGGGCGAATTTGAAGAAACGGAGCGAAACCGACCTCGAACTGCGGAGGGGTGATTTTTTTTTTTTTTTTTTGGAGGGGGAGGAAGTGTACTCTTTTATTCTGATAAACTTGCCGACACGAGAGATCGAGTACTTTAGCCTCGATGGATTACGGTAATGAGAATAGAGTCCAATTTCCGTGTCGAGGGGAATTTTTCAGAACGGAACGAAACCAATGTTGGACTGCAAAGGGCGAAACTAATAAAAAGGAAGTGAACTATTATTATTATTTTTTTAATAACAATATTCCGTTATTCTGATCAACTTGCCGTCATGAGAAATCGAGGATTTTAGTCTCGATGTGATACGGTAACGAAACTACATTGAAGCAAAATTTCTGCGTTGGGAGGGAATTTGTCGAGAGGGAACAAAACCGATCTCGGACAGCAAAAGTGCGAAATTACGAAGTGATGCAGTTTTTTTTTTTTTTTAGGGGTACTCTATTATTCCGATAAACTTCTGCGCGCAGAAAAAAAAAATGTATTCAAACTAAATGAAATTTATTTAGGACAAATAAAATTGCTCATTTAAATATGGGCCTAACAGAGTTTTATTGGAAATCTAATAAATCTTATTAGAGTCAACTGTCGCATATACTTGAATCAAATAAAAATATCCTTGAGCCAAGCAGAAATTTAATTGATTAAAAATAAAAATATTCTAATATCCGATTTTATTGACGATCAATAAACTTTTTTTTTTTTTCTGGGTGTGGAGATACGAGAAATAGAGTAGTACTTCAGCCTCGAAGGGAATAACGATAATGCATCGAGGCCAAGTTTTCGTACCCGAGTTGAAATTCGCCGAAAGGGCGCGCCATCGATCTCCGACTGCGGAAGCCTAAAACTGAGGCATAATTTCGAAAAAAAAAAAAAAAAAAAAAAACTAAATAAAAAGTGTAAAACTCTTCCGCTATTGTGACTAAGAAGTTCCGTTCCGAGAATGGGAACTTTGCCTTATAAAAAAAAAAAAAAAAAAAAAAAAAAAATACCCTGCCTATAGCATAATTCTTTCATACTTCTTTCACTTCCGGTCTCGTGCCGCGCGCGAGCCGCTCCGCACGGAAGGTGGCGAAGCGTTTTTCCACCGAGAACACACGTCCGGTTTACTTTTTCTCTAACAATTCTTTTTTTTTCTTTTTTTCTTTTCCTAAGCCAGAACACGTAGACGAGCGCGAGTCTCGGGTGCGGAATCGGCGCTCCAATACAGGTGGACGGAGGGCGAGAGCGGCGATCGTGTCGCGGCGCAGCCCGCTCACGATGGATGGACGGAGGGCGAAAGAGGAGGAAGACCGGAGGCCACGGTTCTCGAAGACTTCCCGTTGCTTTCGCACGCTCGCGGCGCGCGTGACCCCGACACGTCGAGCAGCGCGAATTCCAGACGGGATCGACCCCCTTCGCCTTGCGACCCGCGAACATGCCCAGCGCGACTGGTCGCCTCCGCGAGCGGAAAGTGAGTTGACCCGCGACACGCGTTGCGTCACACGCTCTCGATGGCCGATTCGGGAGAGTGTCGCGGAAAGAGGAACGAATGTCACGCTCTTGGTGCGACGGTTCGCGCCGTGCTCCTGCTTGATTTCTTTTGCTTTTAGTCGGTGGAAGAGTTATGTGTTCGGAAAAACAAAAAAAATAAGAAGAATGTCGAGATTTTGATGTTCGAACCTCAGACTGCACTGAGTTTGGAGTTAAGAAAGCTCTTGGTATTGATTTTTAGATTGAAGTGAGTTTCAAACCTCATTGCGTGCTTAAGATCGAACCCCAGTTCGAACTTGAGATCAAATTTACACACGATCATTAGGTTCGATCATTAGATTCGATCGTTAGGTTCGATCGTTAGGTTCGATCGTTAGGTTCGATCGTTAGGTTCGATCGTTAGGTTCGATCGTTAGGTTCGATCGTTAGGTTCGATCACTAGGTTCGATCATTAGGTTCGATCGTCAGGCTCGATCGTCAGGCTCGATCTTTAGGTTAGATCATTAGGTTCGATCAGTAGGTTCGATCATTAGGTTCGATCATTAGGTTCGATCATTAGGTTCGATCATTAGGTTCGATCATTAGGTTCGATCATTAGGTTCGATCATTAGGTTCGATCATTAGGTTCGATCATTAGGTTCGATCATTAGGTTCGATCATTAGGTTCGATCATTATGTTCGATCATTAGGTTCGATCATTAGGTTCGATCATTAGGTTCGATCATTAGGTTCGATCATTAGGTTCGATCATTAGGTTCGATCATTAGGTTCGATCATTAGGTTCGATCATTAGGTTCGATCATTAGGTTCGATCATTAGGTTCGATCATTAGGTTCGATCATTAGGTTCGATCATTAGGTTCGATCATTAGGTTCGATCATTAGGTTCGATCATTAGGTTCGATCATTAGGTTCGATCATTAGGTTCGATCATTAGGTTCGATCATTAGGTTCGATCATTAGGTTCGATCATTAGGTTCGATCATTAGGTTCGATCATTAGGTTCGATCATTAGGTTCGATCGTCAGGCTCGATCATTAGGTTGGATCATTAGGTTCAATCATTAGGTTCGATCTGAAGTTCGATGATAGGTTCGATGTTAAGTTCAAACTAACGTCTTAAAATTCGACTCTGAGAGAAGGATATATGAGTGACCTTTGATTTCGCTGCCAATTCAAGGTGTTCGGCAATGTATGAAGAACCTACAAAAAAAAATGGTCGAAGTGGTACTCGACGCAGTTGCTAAGTGCGCTCGGAAGCAATAAAAAAAAAAAACATCTGCACACAATATTTTAATACGTGAGTATTTAAAATAAATAATAAGAACAATAACTTTTTTGCTTTTGCTTTCAACAAAAAGATTTTAGAAAAGGGTGGGTGTAGGAAAGATATGTACATGTATATGATATATAGCAAGTGGAGAGGTGTCGGGCAACTTCGCAATTTCCCGTTGGCCCCTGTATACGTCATCTCCCAGTCTAGATCGCTATAGCCCACTAACTCGATTAATTCGGTAACGCGATGCCGTTTATCGGATAAGCTACTTTTCGCCTCGCTCCGCGCGGCTCGCACACTATTTTAATTGATGCGATTATAACGCTGCTCAGGCTTCCCCTCGGTCATTGTAACGATATGATATTTTATTCTCGATTCGGCATATACCAAAATTGTTTTGAAAAAAAGAAATATATATATATATATATGCATTTTTTTATTGTCTGGCGCGCATGCGCCATAACTATGGATCGCAACACTAAAAACCACAAAATCTTAGAGCAAAGATTCGTACAGAAAAGAAAACGTAAAAACAACGATAATATATCGTTTTCATTAGACTTTTTGATTTACTATTTTTTTTTTTTTTTTATTTCACATTTCATTTTCTATTTTACTATTTATTTTTTATTTACTGATCTACCGATTAATATTTTTATGCTGCTACGATTATGACGCTTCCCAGGCTTCCCCTCGGTGCATTGCATTTAATTTAATGAAATTCCATTCGATTCGTCAATACACCCAGAAAAATAATTTATTTCACGGCCACCCTTTTTTTTGCTTTAAGTAAAATAACTTACATAAATAAATATGTATTTGAATCAAATAAACATTTTACTGAAACCAAATGAACGCTAGCCTTCGAATAAATTATCTTTCTCGCTCTATACCAAAAACCTCGGGGGGGAAAAAAAAGAAATCGTATAAATTTATCTATAAAAATAAGTATATTTATTTATGATCAGGCGCGCATGCGCCCTAGCTGTGGATCGCAACGCTCCGATCCACCGAGTCTCCATGGAAAGATCCGCGCCGTAAAAGAAAGCGCAAAAACGACCAAAGGATATTTTTATTTTATTTTTTTTGTTATTTTCAGTTTTACATTAATTTAATTTTTTTTTTCCGTAAATCGGAGAAGACACGAGAGAAGCACGCGACGTCCGAGACTTCCCTCGGTTAGAGCGGTGGACGGTGGAGAGGCGCTCCGTGGCGGCGCGAGCGCCGTCGTCGCGGCTTTGGTCACGATGGAATTTTGGCATTTTGACAACGGCGTCGAGGGTTTCTCGTTGTTTTTAGACACACGCGCCCGTCCTGCGTGGGGACAAACGTCGCCCGAGGCAAAAACCCGCTCGCGGCGTGTCGCCCGAAAATTCGCTTACACTTCGTCCGGGGGGCAAAGCTTCGCCCGAGCTCTTTAGCTCCTTCCCTCGATCTCTCTAATAGAACGAATCGGCGCGAAACGTTTCGGACGAGCGAGCGACATTACTTTCGGGATTTAATCGCGTCGCGTCGCGAATCGCGCTTTGAAACCAATGAAAAACATTTTCAGACGAATGATTTTTTTTTTTTTTTCTTTGCTATACTTATGTACGAGAAAAAAAAAAAATTATCGGGCTTCAATTTTACACGGAGAAAAATATAATTTATTCGACGGCCACCGTTTATTTTGGATCAAGCAAAATATTTATTTGATTTAAATAAATATTCATTTAAATCAAGTACATAGTTAATTCAATGAAATAAATATCTATTTGATTTGAATAGATATTCATTTAAATTAAGTAAATAGTTAATTAAATGAAATAAATATTTATTTAAATCAAACAAGTATTTTACTTAATCTAAATAATCGGTGGCAGTGAAATCGATTTGAAAAACACTTTCAGACGAATGATTTTTTTTTTTTCTTTGCTATACTTATGTACGAGAAAAAAAAAATTATCGGGCTTCAATTTTACACGGAGAAAAATATAATTTATTCGACGGCCACCGTTTATTTGGATCAAGCAAAATATTTATTTGATTTAAATAAATATTCATTTAAATCAAGTATATAGTTAATTCAATGAAATAAATATCTATTTGATTTGAATAGATATTCATTTAAATTAAGTAAATAGTTAATTAAATGAAATAAATATTTATTTAAATCAAACAAGTATTTTACTTAATCTAAATAATCGGTGGCAGTGAAATCGATTTGAAAAACACTTTCAGACGAATGATTTTTTTTTTTCTTTGCTATACTTATGTACGAGAAAAAAAAATTATCGGGCTTCAATTTTACACGGAGAAAAATATAATTTATTCGACGGCCACCGTTTATTTGGATCAAGCAAAATATTTATTTGATTTAAATAAATATTCATTTAAATCAAGTATACAGTCAATTAAATGAAATAAATATCTATTTGATTTGAATAGATATTCATTTAAATTGAGTAAATAGTTAATTAAATGAAATAAATATTTATTTAAATCAAACAAGTATTTTACTTAATCTAAATAATCGGTGGCAGTGAAATCGATTTTTTTTTTTTTTTTTCTGGTTGTAGGACCGAAAAGTCGAGGTGTAACGTAGACATTATTTTCGGTCGAGTGATCGAGGAATGAAAGGGAGAAAATTTAATCGAGATGATTTTTTGGGGAATACAATTTGGCACTTACCTCTCTGCGTGAGCTTTTTCGTATTGATGACCTTAGCCGCGAACTCGAGGCTCGTGCTCTTCTGCACGCAGCGACGCACCACCGAAAAGGCACCCCTGAAATTATAAAAATGATTTTTCTTCAGTTAAAGGAAATTATTAACAATTTATTAAGCAAAGAGACGGAACGGTAAGAAGAGTAAGAAGAGTAGTTGGGCGAAGTGGGGCACAAGAGTGTCCTCAATTTGACACAAGATCTTCATCAAATTTGTAAAATTATTATATTAAAATACTTGTTACTATTGATTATTAATTATGAATTTTTTTTTTATCATATAAATCAAAGTTAATCAGCTAAAAATCAATAGAAACAGAACCCGAGCCAGAGATCCAAAAACACACCCATTCGACTGTCTCAGACTCCGACATAAACAGTCAACAATCAACGTCTCGATTACCCAACTTTTTGTTTTATTACGCAAAAAAAAAAAAATGAATTATTAATTATTAATTATTAATATCAATTTATCTATATAAAAATATATTAATTCGTTACAATATAACAAAAATAGTCCGTCTTGCCCCGCCGATCACACCCACTCAATAGTCTCAGTCTCCGACATGATGTTTTGTTTTATTGTATATTAAAAAAAAAAAAAAAATTGCTTGTTTACTATTATCGTCTATTGGGTATTGTGTTTATTGTGCTATTTATTATACATTTAATTAAATTACTTTATCATATTAAAAAAATATTAAGGCACAAAAAATTCGTTAAAAAAAAAGTCCATCTTGCTCCGTTCTTGTCACTCGATCCCCGTTCGACTTTCTGGGTCTCCGGCATAAACAGTGAAACAGTCAACGTCTCGATTAGCCGACACGAAAATCGGTAGGATTTGCGAACGCGACGAGCGAACGCCGTCGAATGATAATTAACCCCGTTGCGCGAGTAACGAGTTTGCCGGTCCCTTTCTCGGCCCTACTCGCTCGCATCGTAATAGCACCAATACCGCTATAGCTAACTCTCGCCCCCCCGCCCCCTTCCCACCCCCTCTCTATAAGCATGGGCCAAAATTGCCGAATCTCACGAAAGTGCATCGCCTCCAGCCATCCGGAAACTAAACTTTGCCGATTATCCAACGGGGCACACGGCGTATTAGGACTGTGCGCGGCCCTTGCTCCGTCGCATTCGGCGCACGCCTCCGTCGCCCGATTATACATCTACGCGCTTTCGGATGCCCCGATGGGAAGGGCGATAGAGTGCGGCGTGTGCGAAAATTTGAAACTCCATCCGTGAGGCGAGAGGAAGGACTTCGGAGACGGTCGAGGCCGAAAGTTTGGAGAAATCGGTCGTCGAACCTCCGAGATCGGTCGGCGAGCCCGAAACGTGCGCGAAAATCATCGCAAACTTCGACGAGAGCGGCCGAGAGGGCCGCGTCGACGAAGGGCGCTGAGGGCGGAGATTCGAAACGCTCGCTTGTAACAATTCTCCAATTTGACTCGACTGATTCACTTGCACGATGGATGTGGAATGGATTTTCGGATTTTCCGACCGCAAAGAAGCTTAATTCGAACAAAGTTTTAGGGCGCATGATCGAATTTTTATCTTTTCTTATTTTTAGGGGTATTTTTTATAATGAATCTTGCACTTTGCAGATGTAAAGGAAAACTAGTTTCGGTGCTATGCGAAGTCTCATCAAAAAGCTGTTGTTTGTTTTTTTTGAACGGGATAGACGAAAATGGGGAAAGTGGATTTTAATGCACTCGGTGCGAGAAAGGCAGTTTTACGCACGATTCGCGCGAAAATCCTCCCTTTCGCGACTTGCGAAGTAAAATTTGGTATGACACATATGCGAAAAGCTCTTTCTCAACTCGTGTGATTCAAGCTCACACTCGTCAGAAAAAGTTTCATCGCACTAGTGTCGTAAATCGCTATTTCGCACTCTCGGACATGCGAAACATGTTTCCGGACCATAATTTGGAAGTAACTTTTGTATTTTTATTACAATACTTTCTCTCCACACTTTTTATGGGATGAGAATGTAAAATAAAAATATATATATAGAAATAAAAATTTCTGTAATTCCTATATATATATATATATATATATATATATATATATATATATATATATATATATATATATATATTTCATAGAAGAAGCTTAGCGAATAAAAAATTTCAACTTTCAACTTTGATGAAGAAGCGGTATGAAAATTTCAATTTTCAGGTTTTTTTTTTATTAATTTAAGCTCGCATTTATTTACGTCGTTACTCCCAAAGTGGAGTACGTCCTTCGATCGGGGCTCTCGGAATGCATGCGTCGTTGAAATAATTCTTGCTGTCATCGGACACACCGGAAATATCTGACCCGATCGATTGTTCCGTTATGGAGCGCGTATAGTTCGTTATCTTGAGTCATTACCTGGAGATAAAAATAGTGGCTCTCTGTCGGGAACGTAAGTAATTCAATGCCCGCTTTCTACCGACGTGATATTCACCTTCGACGAGTCTTTCCGTTTGCCCCTACGCGCCACCGACCGTGAAAAGAAGTCGATTACCGAACACTTCGAGAGTGATCAAAACTTAAACGATGTGATTATTCCCAAAACAATGTTCTTACTCGTTAAACCCGAGTCAAACCAACGTTTATAATTCGCCATTTCCAGTGCAATCGACTTTGTTTTCTACAACTAAATATCGACTCCCTTTTTACTTGCACCGTCATTTATCGGTTATGAATATAAAAATATTTACTTGACGTCTTACGAAGTTATCGAGATAGTCCGTCAGTTAAACACACCGTTAAAAATTTCTGTTTGAAAATTCATAAAGTGTACATGAAGTTTTATGGATAACAACAGTATATGAAATTTCATTCACACGTATGTAAGATTGCGTTACCGGTATATTAAAAACAATATTATTTGTATAATATTCGTGATAATAAAAAAATGTTCATATACGAATGTCTTAATTTTCAATGCCATCGCCGGTAATTTTAATACATAGGTATTGCATTTAGGATTAATTGACAAAAATCCAAATACAATGTACATGAAATGAAGTTTCATATACCGAGGTCGTGTATTTCATATAAACTTTTAATGTCAAACGTGGTTGAAAATTTCATGAGATTTTTAACAGTGCACGGATCGCAAGGACAACGTTAAGCGAACGGCAAATTCCCCGTGGGTATTTCACACTCGAGGACGAAACTCGAATACACCCATGCGAATTAACTTGGGCATTGTGGTGTTCGATGGAGGGAATCGGCTTTCGGCCTGACCGGTCGGCCGAGTCGGGCCACTTTAACGTACTGTGCACGCTTCTGTATACACGACCGGCGCCAGGCTGGCTGAATCAACGCCGGTCGAAATTGCACGTGTGTCTACCAACCACTACCGTAGGGCCTGCCGATGAATACATATGTGTATGGTAGAAACTGTGTGATAATACGAGAGCCAGAATACCGAGCACTCTCACTCTCTCTCTCTCTCTCTCTCTCTCCACCCCCGCTTCGGCTATAACCGCATTTCCATGCTTCGCGAGCCGCGTCGTGTTTTCCTCTTGCACTTCGATGTACATCTGCGCGGAACTCTGCAGTCAAGCCAGCCCGACCGCGTAACGAGGCAAATTGTAATATACAACGATTCCTTGTTCACCCGTTCGTCCTTGCCCCCATTCGCCTTTATTCCAGCTCCCCCTGCGCCCGAACACTGCACACTACGGTCGGAAACTTTTTTAGCCCGCCGTACGGAATAATGAACTTGTTACTTCCTCTACACTCTTCCCCTACACTATTCCACTACACTATTCCGCTACACTATTCCGCTAGACTATTCCCCTACACTGTTCCTCTACACTATTCCGCTACACTATTCGCCTACACTATTCCCCTAGACTATTCCTCTACACTATTCGCCAACACTTTTCCTCTACACTTTTCCTGTACACGTTTCTTCTACACTCTTCTTCTACACTCTTCTTCTATACTCTTCTTCTACACTCTTCTTCTATACTCTTCTTCTATACTCTTTTTCTATACTCTTCTTCTATACTCTTCATTTACACTCTTCTTTTACACTCTTCCTTTACACTATTCATCTACACGATTCCGCTACACTGTTCGGCTACACTCTTCCTCTACAGGCTTCATCTACATTCTTCATCTATACTTTTCATCTACACTTTTCCTCTATACTTTTCCTCTACACTCTTCCTTTTCACTCTTCATCTACACTTTTCCACTACACTCTTCCTCTACACTTTTCCTCTACACTCTTCCTCCATACCCTTCCTCCACACTCTTCCTCCACACTCTTCCTCCACACTCTTCCTCCACGCTCTTCCTCCACGCTCTTCCTCCACGCTCTTCCTCCACGCTCTTCCTCCACGCTCTTCCTCCACGCTCTTCCTCCACGCTCTTCCTCCACGCTCTTCCTCCACGCTCTTCCTCCACGCTCTTCCTCCACGCTCTTCCTCCACGCTCTTCCTCCACGCTCTTCCTCCACGCTCTTCCTCCACGCTCTTCCTCCACGCTCTTCCTCCACACTCTTCCTCCACACTCCTCCTCCACACTTTTCCTCTACACTCTTCATCTACACTCTCCACCTGCACCCTTCACCTACACTCTTCATCTACACTCTCCACCTGCACCCTTCACCTACTCTCTTCATTTACACTATTCCTCTACACGCTTCATCTGCACTCTTTATCTCCACTCTGTATCTATGCTGTTCCTTTACACCCCCGCTTTGGCTACAACCGCGTTACCATGCTTGACAAGCCGCGGCATGTTTTCTTCTTGCACTTCGATGTACATCTGCGCAGAGCTCTGCAGTCAAGTCAGCCCGACCGCGTAACGAGGCAAATTGTAATATACAACGATTACTTATTCCCCGTTCGTCCTTGCCCTCATTCGCCTTTATTCTAGCTTCCCCTGCGCCCGAACACTGCACACAACCCTCGGAAACTTTTTTAGCGCGGTATACGGAATAATGAACTTGTTACTTTTTTTTATTTTGTGCAATATCTTTTTAAGGCTCTGCGCACGCTGCGTCAATTCGAAGCCCGGAGCACGTTTTACGGCAACCAAAACTTTTTTTTTTTATTGACCTATTTAATAAAAAGAATATTTAATAAAAATGTCGACGAGAAAAATAACTCGTAGTTTTTTTTCGATATATCTGTTCTACTTCTATTCGTTTTTAAACTGGCTCGTCAACGGGCCGGAAGGTTGCCGAAAATTTGTCGTTCGTAACGTCGACATTAAAAGCGTCTTTATAACGAGCTTAAAATCCAATAGATTTAATTACCTTGAAGTCATTAAATTTTTTTAAAATTAATTTCAATTAATATAATTTTAATTAGTTTCATTTCTTTTCTCCAAAAAAAAAAAAGTGCGCACACAAGAACTTTCCTCGTGTTCTCGAGACTTATTAAAAGCCCAGAAGCAAAAAAAGAAAAAAAAATCTTAACGACGCAAACGCAACCCTACAGTAGTTTCTCGACTGCGCGGTGACGTCAGCGACTCCTCCGACGCAACGCCCCGGCCGTCTATCGCGCTCTCCTCTTATTCTCATTTCTTCATGTCGTCGCCCGCGAGCGTCCAGATTTATTCCCCTTCTTTCTTCTCGCGCAGAATCATGAATTTTTTATTTCTTTTTTTTTTTGTTTTTTGTCCTCTCTCTCTCTCTCTCTCTCGTCAGCTCGAGAAAGATTCTCCGCACTCGAACTTTCGCTCTTCCGAGGCATCATTCGTTCGGCTTCCCTTCGCTCCTTCGGCGCCCGCTCAGCCGCAAAAGTCGAGCGCTAGAGAGGACGGACGAGAAGGATCGTGCCGAGAGAAGAAAGAATTAAGGACGCTCTTCGCACGAACATTTAATTCGATCAGGTTAATTCGATTAAGATTTCGGTAGTTCGCGGAATGCAAAATAATCTGAAGAAAAAAAAAAAAAAATCGGCTCCATTAATGACGTCAAGACCTTTGATTTTGCACAATGATAATGCCGAAAAGTTACTAAGCAATTATTAGAATAACAAATTGTAAAAAAAAAAAATCAGACTTTTAATTTTCCAAGTTTAAATGAATTCCTCGATTTTTTTTTTTAGATTCGCGACTTTTTTTTACAGTTATATGAAGTATACAACCTCGGTATATGAAATTAGAATTTGTATACAATGTCTTTGAACCTTAGTAATTTTATCTTAAATGCAATGTACATTATGTTATATTAATAACATAATGTAGTGAATTATATTAATAACATACATTATATTAATAACATAATGTATGAATTATATTAATAACATAATGTAATGTTCAGTGAATATACAATGCACCTGTATATTCACTGAAGAAATTTTTTTTTTTTTTGGATTAACCAAGGTGCGTTCCCCCGCGTTCAAAAGCGTTATTTAGTTGGTATAGTAAAAAAAAATTGGTTTGAATCGACTGAAGCGAATAATCGTTCAAATAAAGGTTCAAAAGCGTTATTTAGTTGGTGTAATAAAAAAAAAAAAAAAAAAAATTGGTTCGAATCGAAATATTTTGAATCGACTGAAGCGTACAATCGTTCAAATAAAGAATGATTTGGTTGTACCAACCAAATAACAGCTTTGAACGTGCGTGACCGCGAATTTGGTTAATCTACCATTTTTTTTTTTTTTTTTTTCCTGCGTGTTAAAATTACCGTTGATGGCATTGAAAATTAAGACATCCGTATATGAAAATTATGTTATTGTCACGAATATCATACAAACAATATTGTTTCTAATATTGCGGTAATGCAATATTCTTCGTATACCTTGAAATTTAATATGTCGTATATGCATAAAACTTCGCATACATTTAAGGAGGGAGTCTCGCTGCGCGCTGACTTCGCATAAGTTCGACAGAAATAAGAGAAAATTGCAAGTACTTCTTGATGATATAAAAAACTGAAAAAATTCATGCATACTGAAGCTACTGAAAAAGATTAATTTTGCATAATAATAATTACAAAATGTTATTAACAAATTGATGAAAAAAATAATTGCTCAACAAATTTACTCGCAACCCAACTTTTTTTTTTCGTGAAAAAGATTCGTTTATTTTTCTGAATAGGCATGAATTTTTTCAGATTTTTCAGTATTCGTTGATTTTTTTCCATAAAAAAAAAAAATCAACGATTACCGAAGAGTGTAAAAAAAAAATTCATACGTATTCAGAAAAAATAAAGGAATCATTTTCACGAAAAAAAAAAAAGTTGGCACGAAAAAAAAAAGCAAGTCGGATTCGGTCGTCGAAAGTTTCTTATTGGAACCGGCGACGAGCGTGCTTTTCGGAGTCTATCGCGGCGTCGCGTTTCGGGACGAGCGGCAAAAGTTGCGCCTCCGCGCGCGCTCGGATTCTCCGACGAGGGGAAAGCTCGGGAGCGAGCGAAGCGGAGCCGGCAAGAGGTTGTTCCTTGAAATTTACGTCATCTCCGGGCGCGCTCGGAGTTTTTTTTTTTTTTTTTTGTCGGGGCGTTTTTTTTTGGAGCAAAACGGGAAAGCCCGGCGACGAGAACGGCGCCGGGCTGGGGCGAGCATCGGCCCGGGGCGGGCAAAGAAAGGGAGCAAGGGTTACGGAGAACGTGAGAGGATTACGGAAATCGAGGAAGCCGGCAAAACCCGGACTGAAGTCTCGAGCTCTAAAACGGAGCGGCGAGGCGCCCCGTCGGCGAAACGTGTTTCAATCGTCGAGCTTGGCCTAACAACTTTTCCTACTGTGTTCCGAGGGTTCTGTAGCTTGGATGGACGCATGTGAGCGCGAGGCAGGCCAGGGTTCGATGTACGAGCCGCGACTGAGGGAGGATTTTATCACGGATGAACCTGCGCGTTGAACTAAGCGCTGAAACGATTTGTTTCTTTCGAGGACTTTTTTTTTTCTTCGTCTGGCACGCTTTTGTAGGTTTCTCTCATTTTTGTTTTTTTTTTTTTTTATTTTTTTTGTTTTATATCGTTGAGGTGTCATTTGTGGCATGTGAAGTGTTATTTATATATTATATCATTTTTGCTCAATGTTATATTATAATGATAATTAAAATATTTAAAAAATATAATATAGTGTAACGATAGTACCGCTCCGGCCTCTCCTTTTTGTCGTCCGTACCTCTCTTCCCTCTCGCTCTTATATTTTACGACGCCAGCCGCTTCCTAGCACCCGCCGCGGCACCTCTCCGCAAAGGCTACACGTGCATCCTGCCCTTTTCCCGGAAAGCCTAACAACGCCTATTTTCTATTTCCCAAAAGTCAGCCCATACATTACGTTACTCTGACCAGCGAGGCTACTCCGCTTATCTCCACATCTACCAGCCTTCCAAGAATCGTAGGCAGCTGCTTCCAGCATCTTCCACATCACCTGCCTTTTCCAGAATGCTCTAACCCCCAAATTCTCTCCCCACGCACCACGCTTTCCCACGACAAAACCTATAAGAACGACTCTCCCTTAGGCTAGTTAGTTAGTAAGTCACCGAATTTCTGTACGACAACGTCACTCTGCCAGTTTGTACTTTAATAAACGGTTCAAGCAGTTCGCATAGTGTAAACCGAGTCTTTCCTTCCTAAAACCGCGTTCTGTAGCCGAGTTGGCTACTCGAATCAAATAAATAAACGTTAACTAGAAACCCGCGACGTCACAATAGTATTATTGTTGTTGTTGTTGTTATTATTATTTTTATTTTTATATTATATATTTATTATTTTATATTATTATATTATATTACATGCATTATATATATTATATATTATATTTCATCAGAGCTGGGCAAAGTAACGAAAAATACTTAAAGTACAGCAAGTACTTTGAGTGCAAAGTAATGTCCGTACTTAAAGTGCCTTTATAAGATATGCACTGTAAAAAAAAAAAAAAAAAATTATTTGAAAATTACTGAACATTATAGGAAGCTTTTTTTTTTACATAAACTGCTTCTGAAATTTCAAATACATATGCGTTGAAATTTTACAGTAAAACTAGTATATTCGATGGAAATTTTTGTAAATTTTCGGGCGAAAAATTTTTGATCTCAATATCTCGTATTGTAATTTTACAGTAAAAGTGCTATTGTAAGTAATTAATGCTAATGTAAGTAATTAAGTGATTGATGCTCAATTAATGTTAATAATGCAAGGAAATTTCAATATCCCGTAAATTAAAGTTACAATTTTTTTTTTTTTTTTTTTTTCACAATGTACAAAGTGCAAAGTACTTTTTCTTCTTGATCGGAAGAGGCGAAGTTCCGCGAGTGCGAAATTTAGGGAGGAATTATCAAATCAGACGGCTCTGTTCAGGGCCAATTTTTTTTTTTTTTTTGCAAAACGTTCAAAATCTTCGTTTCCAATAAATGGTAACGGACTAATCGACTGAACTACGACGACTGGATTTTGGGGAAGCGAGTGGGGGTCGACTGGACGTATAACAACTAAATCTAGGACGTATGAATCCAGTACAGTGGCCGAAAGTGAGAGAGGTCTCGATTTTATGCATGAAAAATCCTATTTTTGAAATTTAAATGGAAAATATTGGGTTGGGAGTAAAAAAAAAAAATGTTATATTCGTGATCAGCGATAAAAAAATACGTTGAATATAGCCTTGAAAGAATGAAAATCGATTGAACGACGACTTTTACATTTTTTAACCAATTTTGGATAAACGCTGGAAAAACGCTAGAGTTAGGAAAAAAAACTGAGATGCCCGACGTATTGACTATAATAAAATAACACAATGAAAAAAAATTCCTATGAAATTTAACGTACTCGTTCGGGAAGTTGGTATGCATAAGCTGGTGTATTCAATTTCACGTACAATTGTCCCGAAAAGTTAGCGTACAGTGTATTAAAAACTTTAGAAACACTTTACTTTTGCTATACTTCAACTAGACTTTTGGAGTGAAATTAAAGTACTCTTATAGAGCACTTTAATTTCATTCAAAAAGTCTGTTAATTTTTCATGACAATTGTGCATTAAATTAAATATACCAGTTTCTGCATAAAAACTTTCAGTCCAGTGCATTAAATTTACCTTTTTTTTATTTTTATTTATTTTTTTAAAATTTTTTTTTTATTTTTTTTTTTTAACAGTGAAAACGATAAATTTATGTTGGGCGCTTCCTCGAGTGTTCGTCGATCGCCACATTTTGTTTCTTCGCTCTCGCGCCGCCACTCGGTGAAATTGCGATCGGCCGCGAATTATGTATTTTCCATGCAGTTCCACGAATTTTCGGAGCACCTCGGCCTTCTTTTCTCGTTTTTCCTTTGGCCCTCCTACTCGTGTGTGTCTCGAATTCTCTCGTCCGAATTGCACACCCGAGCACTCCTCGTCGATATCGTTCAGCCCGGAGCACTTTCACGTACGGAGCGCAGACAGTAAAACATGCAGACACGTATGGTCATACGCCGAAATTACGTGACTGCTTTAACAATTTTATAGGCACTCTGGCTACTTGCCGTCGGAAACATTCGCCGCGCCAGCAAAAATACTTTATGGCGAAACGGGAGAACGTCAAATTCTTCGTCACACGCGGCAGTAAATCGAGTTTCGAGAATGTGTTTTTTTTTTGTTTTTTGTTTTTTTTTTTTTTTTACCTCATGTTGGAGGAAATTTTGCGGCAATGTAGATAATAAAATTCGTGAATAAGCTGTGCGCAAATCGAGTGGTCGGTTCGAATAATCTTCGCACAGCGAATCGTCTCTTACGCATTGCTCGTCGTGAAATTTTTTGCTTTTCATTTTTTTAGGGAAAATACACTGGTTCCTATTTTTTTTTTTTTTAACACGACATATTTATATGTTGGCAATGGTCTAAATACACCCTGCGAGAAATTGCGGTATCTGAGACAGGGTAAATTCATTCGCGACCCGAATTTCGCCCAGTTGCCCACTTTTATATTTCGCCGCAATGCTCTTAGAGAGGCAGCAGCAGTAACAGTAGCGTGTCCGAGAAGCTGTGGGGAATGCGTCGGCAACGGAGAGTGGCTTTGCTCCACCATCTCACCCCCAGTCTTATACACTTACATACATGCAGTCTATACATACATACGCGTGTGTGTGTGTGTGTGTGTGTGTGTGTGTGTGTGTGTGTGTGTGTGTGTGTGTGTGTGTGTGTGTGTGTGTGTGTGTGTGTGTGTGTGTGTGTGTGTGTGTGTGTGTGTGTGTGCGTGCGTGCGTGCGTGCGTGTGCGTGTGCATACATACATACATACATACATACATGCATACATACATACATACATACATACATACATACATACATACATACATACATACATACATACATACATACATACATACATATATATACATACATATATATATATATGTATACACATATGTGTGTATAAACGGGCGTTGTTGCGGTATGCGTTATTGTAGCGTCGTAAAGAGTACAGTGCTTTCGCGTAGAGGTAGGAAATGTTCAGAGATACGAGAGTAAAGGGAAGTCAGAGTGGGGGGGGGGAGGTTGGAGGAATAACGAGCGAACGAGAAAATTGCTCGCGACGAAGATACTCGAAAGGATTGACGAATGGCGGTTGGAAATTCTGTACCAAAACTACGTGCGACAGAGAATTTAAAAAGTGAATTGGCCATTGCGAATGAATAAAGTATAAAAGGAGGAAATTAACGAAAACGCAATTCGCAAGTATGAAAACGCGATTCGCAAAGTATGGACGAGTGGATTTTCGTCCCTTTAACTCTGGCGCGTGCGCAGAGTCGGACGCATGAATTATCCGGCGGGGCGCAAATCAAGCGCACTTAATGCATTCAGGCCAAAACGATAAACTCGATGCGACGGAGTCGCCGTCGGAGCAGTTTTAACAGTGGTGGAAGCGCTGGCGCGGCGGTCGCGTGTCGTTCGCGACTCGCCGAGCTCGGCGGTGTAGAGCAGAGCGAGCACCCTCTCGCCTCTCGCGAACCTCCCCATCGTGGTCTGAACGCAGCGTGCACGGCAACTCGCACGATCGATAGAAGCTCGCTTACCGCGTGCGTCCTTTATCCGGTATGCACGTAGCCTGTGCATTCCCGAGAGCACAGCAAAAGAGGATTAACAACTCTTGACAAACTTTTGGGCTTTTCCTCCGCGACACGTCCACAATTATTTTCTTGGTGATTTTGCAAAAAAAAAAAAAAACAAAAAAAAATACTCGTAAAATTAACAAACGTTTTTGTAAAATTGACAAACATTTTTGTAAAATTGACAAACATTTTTGTAAAATTGACAAACATTTTTGTAAGATTAACAAACATTTTTTTAATGAATTTAACAGGAATAGAATTGCGGACGTTTGTGGAAACACTGTTAAAAAAAATGTGAGTTTAATGCAACGTGGCTGGAAGTTTTTATGCAAAAACTGGTACATCAAATTTAACGTACGATTGTACTGAAAAATTAACAAACGTTTGCAGTGAAATTGAAGTGTATTATTGAAAGCAAAGTATTTTTTCAATTTTTAATATACTGTATCTTAGTTTTTCATCACGATTGTACACTAAACCTAATATATCAGTTTACGCACAAACGCTTCCAATATCAGTACATCAAATCTCATAAGAATTTCTTTTACAGTGCAAGAGACGTTGTAGGTACTTCACTGTAAGCACAATGAATTCTTTTCAGGTTTTACGAAAATTACACTTATCCTTATAGTAATGGTTTGCATACAATCTAAGATCTACGAAAACAATCGATAGAAACCTCAGTCATCGATAGAAATCTCAGTCATCGCTAGAAATCTCAGTCATCGCTAGAAATCTCAGTCATCGATAGAAATCTCAGTCATCGATAGAAATTTCAGTCATCGATAGAAATCCCAGTCATCGATAGAAATCTCAGTCATCGATAGAAATCTCAGTCATCGATAGAAATCCCAGTCATCGATAAAAATCCCAGTCATCGATAAAAATTCCAGTCATCGATAGAAATCCCAGTCATCGATAGAAATCCCAGTCATCGATAGAAATCTCAGTCATCGATAGAAATTTCAGTCATCGATAGAAATCCCAGTCATCGATAGAAATCCCAGTCATCGATAGAAATCCCAGTCATCGATAGAAATCCCAGTCATCGATAGAAATCCCAGTCATCGATAGAAATCTGTCATCGATAGAAATCTCAGTTATCGATAGAAATCCCAGTCATCGATAGAAATCCCAGTCATCGATAGAAATCCCAGTCATCGATAGAAATCCCAGTCATCGATAGAAATCCCAGTCATCGATAGAAATCTCAGTCATCGATAGAAATCTCAGTCATCGATAGAAATCTCAGTCATCGATAGAAATCCCAGTCATCGATAGAAATCTCAGTCATCGATAGAAATCCCAGTCATCAATAGAAATCCCAGTCATCGATAGAAATCTTAGTCATCAATAGAAATCTCAGTCATCGACAGAAATCTCAGTCATCGATAGAAATCTCAGTCATCAATAGAAATCCCAGTCATCAATAGAAATCCCAGTCATCGATAGAAATCTTAGTCATCAATAGAAATCTCAGTCATCGACAGAAATCTCAGTCATCGATAGAAAGCTTTGATCTCCGTCTGCAGAGCGATTAAACGTCAGCAACGCGCGGAGCAACCGCAGCTCTCTCAATTTTCTCCCCTCTTTTCTCTATTTTTCCAACTGCATGGTTTACCGGCCATGAATAAAAGGAGTCACAAAGGCGAGGCTCCTGTCAAAGGGGTTTCTTATTGCAGCACCTCCGCGAAAAAGGGGCCGACGGATAATAATAATAATAAGAAGAACGTCAGAAGAGGAGATTCATGACCTAATTTCCTTCCGCGCTCAGCCTATAAAAAAAGCTCCCAAAAAAAAAAAGAACATTTTAATAAAAAAAAAAAAAATAATAAAAATAAAAATAAACGAGACGATTTCTTTTCATGAAAAATAGACGCAAAACGAACGCTGACCTTTCGCGAATAGAATAGCGGAAGTTCCCTGTCGCGAAAAAAGTAACAAAAAAGAATCGTCGGAATAAAAGATGCAAACCCGATATCCAGTGTCCAACTTCTTGCATATTGACGAGGCGCGAGCAGGCCGTTATTTGCCTGTCCGTCGCCACTTTGCGCCGGCTCGGCTCCGCCGGCGAAGTTTTGCATCGGAAGATTTAGTGCAGCTATAGCCGGACGGATGGTCCCGTCGCTTTCTCCCCGACCTTTGGAAATAGTCATGCATGTGTAACGAGATTTTGTCGCGTGCGCTTGTCGTCGCACGAAGACGTGCAGCCGAGGAAATCAACCGGCGCGCCACCTTATATGCGCGACGCTCGTGCGAGCACGAGATATTTCGTCTACGTGCAAACTGGCAGACGTGAACGGATGCGCGCGTGTGCGACGTGTTTATAACTCGTCCTGGAGTGGATCGTCTGTTGACGCGGGCGAAAGGAGAGCTTGTCGGCAGAGTCGCACAACTGGCTTCGCAGAGGGCGAAGCCCGTTCGAGACTCGAAACATAATTTCCCCTGTTATCGGAATTGGGAACATGGAAAAAAAATAAGATAGATAATAGTGTTCGAACTAACTGAAATATAGTGAATGTAGAGATGGTAGACGGAGAAAAAAAAAACATTGTTGAGACAACAAGAATTTTGTTACCATAACTCACTCAGCTGGTTAAGATGGGGACGACAAGTATTTTGTGGCAGCAAATATTTTTGCCGGCAGAACAATAAATTATCAATGATCTATATTTCGTTAGAGAAACGAAACTATTTTTCTCCTTGTGCTTTTGCGTTGTGCTCAGTTGTCGTCTATTTCTGTCGGATAATGTGGAAGAAATTTATTCAATATACTCCTGTGTTTTTCTGATAGAAATAGACGATAACTAAATTGTTGTTAACTGTACAGAACTAGTCCTGGAGAGGGTCGGCTTTTGACGCGGAGGAACAAAGGCGCGCAACTGGCCTCGGAGAAGGTAAAGCCTTTTCACCGTTTGAGACTCGAAACATCATTTCGCCTGTTAGCGAAATTGGGAATTGGAAAAAAAAATAAAATAAAATAAAAAATAAGATAAACTAATCAAAATATATCGAATATAGAGCTGCGCACTTATTCGTTATTCAGTTAGCATCGATTTCTGTCGGATAAAAATGGAAGGATATATGAAATCTATTTTTGGCAGTACGAAAAATAAATTTACATTCCTTACGTTTCTTTTATAGAAATAAATTATAACAATTTACCTGTCGTCTATTTCTATCACAAAAAAAAGAAGAATATATCAAGTCCATATTCACTGGCAATAAAAATAGAAATAACAAATATACCAAATCGAAACAAAGCGGTATTACAACAACAACAAAAAATTGATTTTCGCGCAAAGTGGATTCCTTTCGGATTGCCCCTAAATCGACGTCCACCGCGAGTTAGTCCTCCACAATAATCATCGTGCACAGTTTCAGTTTTCGAATTCCCTCTCCTTCTCATTATTTCCCGGACGAGTTGTTTTTTTTTGTGAGACCTTTGAGGGACGAACAGACAACTTTCCAACGCACGCGCATAAAAAAAAAAAAAAAAAAAAAACACATCCACAGAGACAACAAGCTATATATAAACGTCTCTATATGACGCCAACTTGTAATAGGGCGAGCCGAAGCTTTTGTTTTCTAAGTTTTCCGCATAGTTTTCTCTGCTTTTCCCACAAGTAAAGGCCATTGTCTCTTGCTCATTCTTTGCCTCTCCCTTCTCCGCTCTTTGTGAAGCGGGTTGAGTAGCGGGATGGAAGGGGCGGGGCGGGGAGGGGGGGGGGAGAAGAAAACAAACCCCGGCCCTTTGTTCGCACAGCACAGAGCCAGCTAGCCACGTCGGGAAACGAGCGAGCGTGTTCCGGGAACAATGCTCGGTGTGCAGCTACACGCGACACGTTAAGATACAGTGAAACGAATGAGAATCGCAATGCGAACGAGCAAACGCCAGTTTACGTGCCACCGCTAAACCGTCGGTCCGGGCGACACGCCGGTAACAAGAGCGTCAAGTGAATCACACGGTGAAAAAAAAAAAAAGAAGAAATCGAAAAAGGGAAATAAACTCACAAACCGAAACGGAACAGGAGTCGCTGCGCGTGGCATTTGGAAAAAAAATGAAATGCCCGACGAGCACGCTCGAGCGGCGGCGACAAATGAAAACAACGCCTTCCACCTCCGGACTCCTCCGGCCCGGGCGCTTCTTTTCATTGATAAAGAATTTCTACATTTTTTGAATTAAGAAATTAACGAAAAATTTAATTAAAAATAAAAGAAAACGTTTGAATATTCGTTGATAGAAACTCGTTAAAGCACAAGAATTTGGACTAACATAAGAATTCAGTCCACAAAACAGGTCGACGTTCAACCTTTTTTTTTAACGCATGTATCAGAAAGGCAAGGTCCGAGTTTATTGCACACAGTACTCATTATAAGGTGTTATGAAGTTTGAGTTTTTTTTTTATTGAAAAATATCAATAAAAAACTTATTAAAAAAATGAACAACGGACATCGTATCTCAAAGTCTATTCGTCCGAATGGGTTGAAATTTGGGCGGATCCTCGATAACAAAATTGTCCACCTAACGACCGCACGATTAAAACAAAAAAGTTCATTTATCTCTTAACAACAAACGATTAAGGTCGTTGCTTTCACTAAATTTATTTCTTAAAAACAACCGTCCTTAACCGAAGCTAATTTCTTTCTGCCGAAAAGAAAAAAAAAAAAAGTAAACAAACATAAAAACCCGAAGCGAAATAGCGGTCGCAGCTCGTGGCACAAAAAAAAATAATGCCCGACGAACGCGCCGGCGAATAGTGAAAGACGATCTCTCTCTCTCTCTCTCTCGGCTCCTTGAACCGACCCCAAACATCATTGGATATTTTTAACGCTGCTCACGTGGCCGCAAATTAAAAACAGAACGAAAAAAAAAAAATAAAAATAAAGAACTAATAAAACGTGAGAATTTTCGTCGATAATTTCTTCAATCTCGTTCTCGGACCGATCGGCGAGTTTCTCGAGGCCTTTCGTTTGCGCAGTTTCTCACTGCTGCTCCGCTCTGCGGTACGAGCGCTCGTCCGCAGCTTACATGTGTACGCTCTCGTACGATTGTGCCTATAACGTTACCTACATCGCGCACAAGAGAGAGACCTAGGCGTTTCGTGCACGATCCGATGATCGATCGTTTCCGGTTCCGTGAACTGCCGCGGGAATTTAATTAAAAGTTTCGTTAAAGCGACGCGGGAGACCGTGCGACAGGAGCGCCAGCGGGAGGAACTGCGGAGTCGCCGAGCGGTACAAATGGCACCGCTATAAAGCGATACTGCTGCCGGTGCTGTAACTCGGCCACTGAAAAGGACGTGCCGCTGTGGCCCGGCCAGACGAAGCGACCGGCGGGGCTCAAGCGAGGGTGTCCAGGACACGGCCGAGCCTCGGTCGTATCGAACGACTGGAGAATACGCTACGGATGCGGGCTTCAACGGTACCGCAAATCGTAACCGAAGTTCTCTCTCATTTCTTTTTTTTTTTTTTTTTTCTGAAGTGAAAAAAAATGCATCAATAAATACATTACAATACAATATTATTAATGAATATTACAACGTATATCTGTAATAAGTTATTACAGATATACGTTGTACGTGTATTCAGAATATTCTATAATAAGTATTACACATATACGTTGTAATATTTATTAATAATATTGTATTATAATATATTTATTGGCGAATTTTTTATCATTATTATTGATGAATTTGCGATAAGGAATAATGTTTATATTGTAATTATTGTATATTGTAACTATTGTAAATTATATTGTAAGTAAAATTTTTTTTAAATGATAATTTCGTAAATAAAAATATTAAAATGTCAAACCGACTTCGATTGTCGTCTCGTTTCCCTCCGAAGCGTGAATAAATGTTTAAAACTTTTCTCCTCCCAATTTACGAGACCACATTTATATATATATAATTCGTATAACGTATTCCGACGTATTTTCGCCCGCTGAACACGAATCCGCAGGCCTTTTTGGCCTAAGGTACAATGCGATATTAAGGGGCTCGGATATATACATATACATATACATATACATATACATATACATATACATATACATATACATATACATATACATATACATATACATATACATATACATATACATATACATATACATATACATATACATATACATATACATATGCATATACATATGCATATACATACACATATACATATACATAAGAACGGTGGAAAATGGGACAATGGGGCAAAACGGTCCAGAAAGTCCGATTGCATCAACAAGTAAAAAATGGGACACCAAAAAATGATTGGAAAACCACCTTTCGCTCATAGTCCCGTTTTGCCCCACTGTCCCATTTCTCCCCGCCCCCCGCTCTCCCCCCCCCCCCCCCTCACACACACATACACATACATAAATATGAATATCGTCATGAATAAATAAATACGAAAGTCGGCGAGTGAAAAACCGTCTGCACAGCGGACGCCGCAGAGAGACTCGAGTTTCTCGAGTCGATGAGAGAAAAAACGGACGGCCGAGCCGCGGAAGCAAGAAAGGAAGGAAGAAGGAAGCGCGAGCCGGAGGGGTTTGGCTTTTAGCCGGGGAGAGTTGTGGCACAGAGCAATGCGCCGGTCGATACTCCTCCGCAAAGCCACCCCCCCCCCCCCCCCCCCGCCACCCGTCGACGTCGACGAGGGACGAGAACCGCACAACGTGACGGTGCTCGTGATGGTGCTGCTGCAAGTGGCGGGCGCGGGGCACGGCCCTGATCTGCCTAACCGGAAGTGCGAGGCGCTTCGCTCCGAGCCCGGAAACCGATCGTCGAATCGCCGGCACGAGCGAAATCGTCCTTCATTTATGCCACGCCGCGCTATTCACCCTCGACGCAGAACTCACACTCTCTCTAACCAATACCCCCCCCCCCCCTCCCCCCTTTCCCCCTTCGCCCCCTCGGCCCCCCGTTCGTCGCCGAACTGGGTCGTGAAATTAGATGTCGCATGTAAAATCAATGAACAAACCCTCCCCACGGAAGCCTGACCAGTGTCCCTTGTTTGCTTCTCACAACCGCCCGACGTGTACAAAGGCGAATCAGTATTTAGCAAACTCCTCCACGATTATTTTCGACGGCGCGAGAGGGGTGTTCTTTTCTTTTTTTTTTTATTGCGTTTCCGGTCGGCGAGGAAATGAAATTCGTTTCGATGCTCGTTAATAAATCGGGGGGGGGGGAGGGGGTTTAATCGTTTTGTTCCCTTAATTCTTTTTTCCGACTGCGTTTTCTGTCGTTGAGAGGACGAAATTTGTTTCGAGGCTTTCTTAAAAATCATTGATTTTTATAGTTTTATTTTGTGACTTTTTTCAATACTGATTATGGTCGTTGAGAGGATGAAATGTGTTTCGATGCTCGTTAAACACCATTGAATTTTAATAGTTTTATTTATTTTTTATTTTTATTATTTTTTTTTTCAACACCATTTCTAGTCATCGAGAGGATGAAATTCGTTTCGATGCCCATTAAGAACCGTTGATATTTAATAGTTTTATTTTGTTACTTTTAACAACGCCGATTCTAGTCTTCGAGAGGATGAAATTTCTTTCGATACTTCTTAATAAATCATTGATTTTTAATAGTTTTGTTTTTTTTTGGCAACTCGATATGGCAACTCTCGAAAATTTTTTTTTGATAATAATGATAATTATCATCATTGTTACCCGGTTTAATTGTAAATATTATTATTATTATTAATAAGCGTATGACAACAATGATGAGAAATATAAAGTTATTTATTATTATTATTATAAACGATTGAACTCTGTGTACGTCGACCCTCTGCCCTAGTTTGAGCTCTCCGGTAGCATTGAATTCGCGATATGTGTCGGGGTAAGAAAGAAGCCGAGTACACGTGAGTGGTGACTTGGAGCGTACCTTATCTGTCCTTCTCTTTTGTTCTCGAGACCGCTTTGTTTTCGCTTCTCGAGAGTTGTCGTGCGGTAAGTACGGCGGAATGCGAATGACGAGGTAGAGAAAGAGAGACGAGTGCTCGGTCCTGCCGTACACACACACACACACACACGCGCGCGCGCGCAAGCTGGCACAGTGCGGTCGCACTTGAAGGTAAATACGATATGCGCCGCCGCTAATTAGTCACGTGTGCGCGGGTGTGCCGCTCCGTTGCATCGCCTCGTCGCTCATTCACCGGTACAGCGTGAAGGGTGATTCAGAAATGCTTTTTTCGACACCTTTTTCGCTTCTTGTTTGGTCGTTCCCGCTTTTTCCGGAAAAAGTAGAGATTTTTTTTTATAGAAAATAAAAATTGGGATACCGAAAAGACGTGCAAGTAAGGACCGCGCACACTCCAGGCGGAGGTTTTTACTTCCGGCCATCCGTTAATGATGTAAGAGCGTGAAATTTGTATTTCATGTTCTGCAGTCAGAAATAATTGAGTCGTCGAATTTGGCTTACTTTCTTTTTGTTTTTTCTAGGTTTTCGATTCCAGGTTATCGATTCTAGGGTATCGATTCTAGGTTATCGATACTAGGTTATCGATTCTAGATTATTGGTTCTAGATTATCGATTCTAGGGTACCCATTCTAGGGTATCGATTCTAGAGTATCGATTCTGGGGTATCGATTCTGGGGTATCGATTCTGGGGTATCGATTCTGGGGTATCGATTCTGGAGTATCGATTCTGGGGTATCGATTCTGGGGTATCGATTCTGGGTTATCGATTCTGGGGTATCGATTCTGGGTTATCGATTCTGGGGTATCGATTCTAGGGTATCGATTCTAGGGTATTTGAAAAATACGCTCCGGAGTCCAATAATCGGCACCATTCCAGCCGCCCAGTAGGACACAAGAGCGTAAAACTAATATTTCATGATTCGCCGTCAGAAAAAAAATGTTTCATCTAATACCGAATGGGCCTATGATGCAGCCTACTTCTCCAATACAATTTGAAACATTGCAATTTGAAAAAAAAAAAAAAATCGTCGATTCTAAGGTATTTTGGAAATTGCGCTCCGGAGTCCAATAATCGGCAATATGCTATCCGCCATCCGTCCGCGGCCGCACTCGTCACGGTCGTCGAGCGAGCTGCTTCAGAGACAAGGTTCGACGGGGGAAACAAGGGAGATATAGATCCAATAATCGCCGCACGACCTTCGACGTGATTGGCTCTTTTGTTACTTCCATTCGCGGACTCCCGCAGTGTCGATGGCCACTTGTCCGTTATATCAAGGTGATTGGGGAAACGGTCAGACTTTGCTTCGCCACTTTACTCAACCTGCAATTCCCACACCCGCCCCCTTTCAATCCCATTTTTTCCACGGGCAAATAAAATCTCTAATAAATTCCATCTTATATTTATTCCTACTGTATTATCATCCCTCGTGTGTATATATATATATATATATATATATATATATACTGGAGCTTCCGGTGGCTTGGCCGCTCCCATGAAGAGTCTCAAAATCGATTCGCGGACCTAATGTTTTTCTATAATGTCTTAAACGGCACTGTCCGGATCTGTTAAGGGAATCAATAAACGGAAGCTTTTAAGAACGCAATCGTACAGCACAAACTGCGGGCACTAAAGTTTGATCCCTCGCCTCATTCACTTAGGCAATGAATTCAAAGGCATGGAATAACTGTTGTGCGCTCGCGCGTTTCGCATTTGGAGTCACGCTATTGCGAAGTCCGTGACTTACAGCACTTACAGTCATAGTTTCGCTTAGTCGAGACTTAGTTCTAAGTTTTAGGTTGTAAACAGTTGGTAACTGCCACTATACCACATGAGCATGTTATCTCGGGTTTTGCAACGAGGCATTTTTTTCCCGTTTGTACAAACAACTAAATAAACAAATATGTAAATCAATAAAATAATCAAAGCCAAGTGGACTTGGAACAACCAAGTCCCTCCCCGATCCATCCCCTGCTTCCTACTCTATTATATTTTCGGTTTTTTTTTTTTTTTGATACATCGCCCTCTTTCTACTACTATTATTATCATCATCGTTAATTGTTGTTATTACTTTCGGTCTCTTTATATTTCTTTATTATCATTAATCCATTATCTATTTTTGTTATCTATTTTTTGTTAGATTTCTCACTGGATGTAAGAAATTGTCTTATTGTACAACAAATCACTATGCCTGGCTATCTTTTTCGGGAGAATAAGAACTTTTCAGGCCTAGAGGTGGGATGTCATATTCCTAAGGGCGGTGAGACTCCGTAGATAATGACTCTGACCTTTTTCCCCTCACGATAAGGGAGGAAGGATCAGCTTAATAAAAAGGGACCTACGTATTGTAATTGAGCTTACCCTGCTCTATTCTTGAGACGGCAACGAGACTTTAATGGACTACAGAGAAATGTATGGAGATTATTGTGGAACCAGAAATTGTTCACCAGTGATACATCACTTCCGTTAATGTATAGACCGTTGAAAGTCTATTTTTTTTTTTTTGGTTTCGACGAGAAGTAAAGTCGTATCGGAAAATACGTCACGCATCATAGTCCTCGACTTTACGAGTCAACGATAATAATAGTAATAATAATAATACGGTAAATTATTGTAATAATACCGGGAATAATATAACAATAACGTTAGGATCGTTCGCGCAAGCCACCGAATTCGTGCCACGAAATCATAAGATGGAGCCGGTAGGGTGACGTTCGACGAGAATACCAAGGAGAAAGAGAGATTGAAGAGCTCTCCCAACCCCTCTCGTGTGAGCCGAAGCCGAGGAGACAGACAACAGGTAGCACGCCTCCCCTCCCTCTCGTGTGTCCACGACACGCTTCTGAGTCTATTACCCTCGAGCACGGTACATACTATATTCGCCAGGAAACTTTGGAATTCGAAGGGGGGCGAGAGGTATTCGTCCGAGGAGCCTACGTTACATCCCCGGGATTCAATAAAGTTTTGTAATCTCCTGCAGCCGTACATACGGACGGAAGCGCGTGGATTTCACGTTGTGTGACATTCGTTCCCGTACCATGAATTTCCTTCATATTTCGCCTATCATTCAATACCAAGCTACGTGGATAACGATAGTAATAATAACAATGATAATAATGTTTTTGGGATTGTGGTCCCTTTGCGGTCCACTGTCACTTAGGCATGCGCCCCATTGTGTAGCCCTGCGCTCATTGTCCGCGTTGTCTTCCTCAGACTCAGAACAGAACTGACAGACATTATTGATGTTCTCCCCATTTCATGTCTCTTCGACTTTCACACATGCTTCTGCGACTTGGCACCCTTCTCATGATCACCGATTGCTCAGCGTGTCTTTGGCGAGGTTCCTGCCTCCCAGAATCCTTAGCCGTAGCTATACTAGGGATCACAATCAGCCTCCTCAGACACCCATTTAGCAAGTAAGAGTACATATTCTAAGATGTCGTCTGGTTTCCTGGAAACCCTCCTTACGATCTTGGTACCCTTTATACTACTTCTGCGACTTGGCGCCTGTCTCAGGATTACCAGTTCAGCTCAGAGTTTATTTCGGGAGTGTCATGTCATCCCTGGCCATACTAGGGATTGTAGTCATCCGCCTCAGAGCCCCACTTACGAGGTAAGACTGCATATTCTAGGATGCCGCCTGGTTTTTCCAGAAGCACACATTACGACACACCGTGTGACCTTCGCGCTGTGTTCCACAGACTCCGAACACAACCGACAGGCATTATTGACGTTCAATCCCATTTCATGTCTCTTTGACTTTCGTACCTACTTCGGCGACTTGGTATCTTTCTCGGGATTACCGATTGCTGAGAGTGTCTTTGGTGAGTCCCTCAGCAACGTTTACCCCTATAGCTGCGTGTAAGGTTGTTGTTGGACAGAGAACTTACCAAAGACACTCTTGGCAACCGATAATCCCTGGCACGATTGCTAGAGATCATAATCAGCCTCCTCAGACACCCATTTAGCAAGTAAGAGTACATATTCTAGGATGTCGTCTGGTTTCCTAGAAACACTCCTTACGATCTTGATACCCTTTATACTACTTCTGCGACTTGGCGCCTGTCTCAGGATTACCAGTTCAGCTCAGAGTTTATTTCGTGAGTGTCATGTCATCCCTGGCCATACTAGGGATTGTAGTCATCCCTCTCAGAGCCCCACTTACTAGGTAAGACTGCATATTCTAGGATGCCGCCTGGTTTTTCCAGAAGCACACATTACGACACACCGTGTGACCTTCGCGCTGTGTTCCACAGACTCCGAACACAACCGACAGGCATTATTGACGTTCAACCCCATTTCATGTCTCTTTGACTTTCGTACCTACTTCGGCGACTTGGTATCTTTCTCGGGATTACCGATTGCTGAGAATGTCTTTGGTGAGTCCCTCAGCAACGTTTACCCCTATAGCTGCGTGTAAGGTTGTTGTTGGACAGAGAACTTACCAAAGACACTCTTGGCAACCGATAATCCCTGGCACGATTGCTAGAGATCGTAATCAGCCTCCTCAGACACCCATTTAGCAAGTAAGAGTACATATTCTAGGATGTCGTCTGGTTTCCTGGAAACACTCCTTGGGATCTTGGTACCCTTTATACTACTTCTGCGACTTGGCGCCTGTCTCAGGATTACCAGTTGAGCTCAGAGTTTATTTCGTGAGTGTCATGTCATCCCTGGCCATACTAGGGATTGTAGTCATCCGCCTCAGAGCCCCACTTACCAGGTAAGACTGCCATATTCTAGGATGCCGCCTGGTTTTTCCGGAAGCACACATTACGACACACCGTGTGACCTTCGCGTTGTGTTCCACAGACTCCGAACACAACCGACAGGCATTATTGACGTTCAACCCCATTTCATCTCTCTTTGACTTTCGTACCTACTTCGGCGACTTGGTATCTTTCTCGGGATTACCGATTGCTGAGAGTGTCTTTGGTGAGTCCCTCAGCAACGTTTACCCCTATAGCTGCGTGTAAGGTTGTTGTTGGACAGAGAACTTACCAAAGACACTCTTGGCAACCGATAATCCCTGGCACGATTGCTAGAGATCCTAATCAGCCTCCTCAGAGCCCCATTTAAGGAGGTAAGCGCAAATATTCTAGGGTGTCGCATGGTTTCCCACAAGCACGCGTCACGACACACCATATCCTGGTGCTATGCAGACCTTACATTGTGGAGCTTTGGACTTAGAACACGACCGACGGGCAATACTAATGTCATCCCATTAAAAACTAAACAGAAGATTAAGCCTCGCTCATAAGGCATGAACTTCTGCGCACCGTTTCATTTATGTTTTGTACTCTGTGTACATCTGCAGACATTAATAAAGACTATAATGTTTTTTTTTTTCCGTCAGCGATTAGGCTGGCAATAAAATACTATACTTATACTTATACTGGTAGATTTGCAAAAATATCCTGATGTAACCCAAGCTATACCACTAACGTTAACGTTTCCCATGCCATATCTCGCTCGCAAAGTACCCTCCGTCTACAGTCAAACTTTCTAGATTTGCACTATAATCAAACTTTCTTACACCATACGGGAATCACTCCCACATTATGTATATATATATTAAATATATTTTCGCAAAAACAGATATATATATATATATATCGTGTACCTGCACTACACATGACAAATACGTACAATCAGTCGGTAAAAAAAAAAAAAAATACTGCATTCGTTCCCAGTGCGGATTTTCGTACAAGACATCGCTGCCAAAGCTGCAGCCGCCGTACGACAGCCAATCATCGATCGAGCAGCGCCGGCATCGATGCCCTCCGTTATTTCGATGCATCTCGAATCGCTCGGGTCACAGATTTTTTTATTTCCATTTTTTTTTTTTTTTTTTTTTCCCAGACCAACGAGAAAGTGTGGAACACACTACCGAAGGTAAAGCCCATCGTTCGGCGGATAACCGTTGCGCAGCGTTATTGCGACGGCCTCAGCCACAATGGGGAAGGAAAGAGTGAAAAAAAAAAGAGAACATAAAATAAAAAAATAAAAATAAAAAAAGTAAACGTGAAGTATCGATCTCACCCGGCCGTTCGTCGGGCAATAGGATAAATTTTGTGCGCCGTGAACGAATCGGATTTCCCGGTGATGACGCGAAACCCGCGCTCGCCCGAGGCACGGCTCGGCATTAGATATGTGCAACCACCGGCGAAACGCGCACACGTACCTAAATACCCGACACCCACACACACCCACACACACACACACACACGCGCGCGCGCGAAACAGAAAAGCCGTTTAATTATTTAGTCCTGGGCTCTCGCGGCCCTCCCCCATCACGAGTGCGCATTTGTTCGCTGCCTCTCGTCCGGTTCGGCACCAGCGTCAGTTCCAATTTTCCACCGGATGAAACTCGATATCCGCTACTACGGAGATAGAGATACGGCGCGCGCGCGGGGGGGGGGGCGTGTATCGATTATCCGACAACGATTCTCGTACTCGGCGGCCGTTTTCAGTGTATCCCCTTTTTTAGCGTCCTTCGGCAGAGAGCATAGAGACTGACGCACACACACATGCACAACGTCTGGCAAACTTTAATTCGGAGTCGAACGAGATTAATCACTGGCCGGATCGATGTACACATGGATTAGGGGCGGATGTAACGGTCGGAGTTAGCGCGCATGCGCGAGCGCCGGCCACCTGCCGGAGAGCAGACGTATCTCAGAGGCGAGTCTATGTCGCCTGGGGAAATTTGCTCACGTAGTTTGCTATCATGTAGATTTGCAAAAATCTACACGATAATAAAGTTCATGTCGGTTCGACACTCTCACCGACACTCATAGACACACATGGATATTACATGGGCACTCACGTGGATACTCACGTGGATACTCACGCGGCCACTCACGTGGAAACTCACATGGTACTCACATGGATACTCACATGGATACTCGCATGGATACTCGCATGGATACTCGCATGGATACTCGCATGGATACTCGCATGGATACTCGCATGGATACTCGCATGGATACTCGCATGGATACTCGCATGGATACTCGCATGGATACTCGCATGGATACTCGCATGGATACTCGCATGGATACTCGCATGGATACTCGCATGGATACTCGCATGGATACTCGCATGGATACTCGCATGGATACTCGCATGGATACTCGCATGGATACTCGCATGGATACTCGCATGGATACTCGCATGGATACTCGCATGAATACTCACATGGATACTCACATGGATACTCGCATGGATACTCACATGGATACTCGCATGGATACTCACATGGATACACACATGGTACTCACATGGATGCTCACATGGATACTCACACGGATACTCGCAGATAGTCATAGATACTCACAAATATTTACGGATACTCACGGATGCTTACATAAATACTTACAGATGCTCACACGGATATTCACTTTAATTTTTCCTCGATTTTGTTCTATTACAGCTCATTCTCATTCTTGAAAGATTCTCAACGAATTCATCAGTTAAATATTCGATAGGATTTTCCATTTCAAAATGACAGCCTTTTGTTTATCCATTCAAGAAATTCCTTCGTAACCAAAAAAAAAAAAAAACGGTAGTGCGCATGCGCGTGCGCCGGTCACCTGCCGGAGAGCAGCCGCATCTCACAGGCGAGTCTGTGTCGCCCGGGGAAATTTGCTCGCTCAATTATTTCAGGCTCCGTCTATTAACTCGGTGGAAAACTGTTCAGTAAGGGGATATTCATACCGTTGGGTTCCGAAGGGCGGACCTAAATTAATATTTCAAGGCTTTAGCGGCTCCCCGTTGGCGTAGCGGAGTCTCCCCCGATCGTGAAAGGGCCTCAGGGGAGTTCGCCTTTTCAGCGACCCAACACACGAACCTACATGCACACTCTGTAACCAACTTTAGTTCAAAGTCGAACGAGATTAATCACTCGCCGGATCGATTTACACATGGAGAGGCGCCGATGTAACGGCCGCGCGTGATGCGCATGCGCGCGCGCCAATATCGGCCATATCTCACCGGAAATTTGATCGCTTACTTATTTTAGGCTAAGGGCCATTACGGAGGAAAATTGTTGAGCGAGAGAATATTCCGACCGGTGGATTCCAAAGGGCGGACCTAAATTAATATTTCATGGCTTTCGCGAAAGTACTTTCATATTACATGTATACATGTATACATATCTATATTTATATATATAAGTGTTATATATATATATATATAAGTGTTGTGTTGATTAAGAATGTTTCAATGAAATGATGAAATATATTTTATCTAGTTTTATATTAAGATGCGATCTGGTGATATTATTCTAATTGCAACACTTCCACGATTTACTGATTTATTTCTTATTGCTGTATGTAAAAGGGTTTTTCCCGCAAACTAAATTAATTAATTAATTAATTAATATTCAAAGGCTTTCGCGGCTCCCCGTTGTGGCGTTACGACTTTGATACTGCATGCATACATGTATACAGATCTATATTTATAAATATATATATATATATATATGTGTGTATATATATATTATATATACATCTTTTAGCGGAGTCTCCCGGTCGTGAAAGGTTCGTAGGGGAGTTTGCCTTTTCAGCAACCTAACACATGAGCCTACATGCACACACTCTAGTGAACTTTAGTTCAAAGTCGAACGCGATTAATCACTGGCCGGATCGATTTACACATGGATTAGGTGCCGATGTAACGGTCGTAGTGCGCATGCGCGTGTGCGATATCTCACCCGCTAGTCCACACCGCCCCGGCAAATTTACTTACTTACTTATACTTATTTCAGGCTCGGGGTATTAACTCGAAGAAAAACTGTTGAGCGAGGGAATATTCCGAGCGGTGGGTTCCGAAGGGCGAACCTAAATTAATATTTCAAGGCTTTCGCGGCTCCCTCTTTATAGCGTGTACTCTCGTACTACATCTATATACATGTATATGTATATCGTATATGTGCATGTATATATATATATATATATATATATATATATATATATATATATATATATATATATATATATATATATATATATATATACACATCTTTTAGCGGAGTTTCCCCGATCGTGAAAGGGTCTCAAAGGAGTTTGCCTTTTCAGCCGGATCCATATCGCGCAATTCCCAACGGTCCTGCTCCTCGGCGTTCCCGACTTCGTCGACTCGGAGGGCTGGCTGTAAGAAACGAAGGGCTGCAAAACCCTCCAGGATCTCCGGGCGCATAAAAATTTAGCCCACTTTCGAGTTTGGGTACTTAGAGGGACTTCCCCCCCCCCCCCCCCCGCGGCCATTTCATCGAGTCTCGGCCGTAATCTCTCTCGAGACACACCCTCGTCGCACTATCGACCATCCGGCTCTTCGGGATAACACCTCGGGTAAATCAGCGTTCAAAAAAATTCAAAAAAAGAAAATTCAAGTGTCCAAGAGGATCCAAGAGGATTCAAGATGATTCAAGAGTGATCCAAGAGGATTCAAGAGGATTCGAGAGTGATCCAGGAGTGATCCAAGAGGATCTAAGAGTGATCCAAGAAGGTCCAAGAGTGATTCCAGATGATCCAAGAGGATCCAGGAGTGTTTCAAGAGGATCCAAGAGTGATCCAGGAGTGTTTCAAGAGAATCCAAGATGATCCCAGAAAACCCAAGAGTGATCCAAGATGATCCAAGAGGATCCAAGAGGATCCATGAGAATCCAAGAGTGATCCAAGAGTGATCCAAGAGTGATCCAAGAGTGATCCAAGAGTGATCCAAGAGTGATCCAAGAGTGATCCAAGAGTGATCCAAGAGTGATCCAAGAGTGATCCAAGAGTGATCCAAGAGTGATCCAAGAGTGATCCAAGAGTGATCCAAGAGTGATCCAAGAGTGATCCAAGAGTGATCCAAGAGTGATCCAAGAGTGATCCGAGAGTGATCCAAGAGTGATCCAACAGTGATCCAAGATGATCCAAGAATGATCCAAAAGGATTCAAGATAATCTAAGAGGATTCAAGAGGATTCAAGAAGATTCATAGAAATCCATAAAATTTCACCTTCGCGATTTCTCCCGAGGAATCTGAAGGTCGCCTGTAAACACAGTACGATTACTAACTCGCACGAGCGCGACACACTTCCGTGACAAAAATTGCCCTAGGACTTTTTCCTCGCATGCAAAAAATACATACACTTTTTAATTTCATCGAATCGAACGGCACGTCGCTTGAAAACGGCGGAGCTTTGATATTCAATGTCTCTTCATTTTTTTTTTTCTTTCCCCTCCAATCACCGCACAGGAGGCCAGGCGATTTATCGAATGCCTGAAGAACAAACTTGGGGTGACAGAGCGCTTTTCATGCTCGAGCAGGACAACCCCCCCCCCCCCCCCCCCGTTCGACGCGCACGTTTAGTACCTGCTGAAGAAAAAAAAAAAAATTAAAAAAAAACGTCTATACGAACGCGCCTCTCTGCCCCTTCTATAAAATCAGGTCATAGCGAGCTCACACGAGCGAATGTTCATTTATGCACGGGTAGTCTAGATTGCGCGCAAGGGTGACTGGGCCGCTCCAGCCCTCTCCACATATTATATATATATATATATATATATAACATACATACATACATACATAGAAAATCTGCATACACATACACAAAACATATATATATATATATATATACATATACATTTCACCTTGTGGCGCGTTCTATCTTAGCGTTCGTGAACCACGCCGGAGACACTCAGCGGCGTTGGTTCGCACGCGAGCTTCCCTCCGTAAGATAGACGAGCGCACATAACGTCCAAGTCCGAGAGTAAGCGTCGAGATACGCCGAGTTCCGTAGTTCCCGTCATTCGGGCCACGTATCCATAGATAAGTAAACACGCGTACAGCGCACGTAAGTGTATCAAGTTATATCGGCGTGAAGCAGAGCAGTGAACATCGGGAACCCGAGCCGTCATAGCGAAAGCTTGCGCCGTGTGCTGCAGGGAGAAGGGGGGGGGGGGCGTTTGTTATTGAGAAAGAGAGAGGTCGTGAAGAGAGAAAGGGAGAAGCGGCGAATATAGAAATGTGGGTCAATACGGAAGAGTGATAATCACAGGGTTCGAGGGAATCAGGGATTCCCAAAGGGGGGCGCATGATAATAGGGAGGGATGGAACGACCTTTTCGCATGTGGGGTAGCTGCTTGTCGGTCGCGATAACGAGCCGGGCGTTACAGCGAGGCGCGCGCCTCAGAGGCGGACAAGTAAAAGCCGGTCGGAAAAATAAAACCGCCTAAATGGATTCCTTAGTATGATTTCTTTTTTAAGATCTTTTTTCCTTTTATTTTTTTCTTATTTTTATTATTATTATTTTTTTTTTTTTTTGGAAAGTGCGCGAGGAGGAAAAAAAAATGCAAAAGTCGCGAACACTGACCGGGACTCAATGACGGAAAGATTGAGAGAGTTGCGCGCGCCTGTGGCGTTACAAAAATATCGCCGGGAGTTTTCGTCGAGTTTTGCGGGTGAGAGCTCTCGCGGGTCTTTATATATCTCGTCGTCTCATTCTCTCGTCGCTGACGATCGCGTAAAACCGAAATAGATATTGCCGTTATCAACTCGCACGAAGTGTGCGCTGAGGACAGCGGGAGAGCGGCGTGAGAGGGGAGGGGGGAGGGGGGGGGGGGGGAGAGAAGAAACCGCAGAACGACGTCCAGTCAGCCGTCGGGCAGTTCGGCAGCTCGAGCCACCTATTATTGTCAAACGAGCCGTCGACTTCCCCTTCGCGAGACTTCCTCTGTTAAACACTCGTTTGCACAAACCTGGTCGTGTAAAAAAAAAAAAACAATTTCGATAAAACTGTTCAAGCGTTTCGTCGCCGATGGAATTTCGCTCCTCGAATCGAAAAAATTCATCGTGATTGATAAAATTAATTTAAAATATATAGATTTATTCGTTGTTTGAAAAAAAAAAAAAAAAAAAAAAAATCGATACAAACAATTTCGATGAAAACGTTTCGACGAGCGTTTCGTCAGTGTCGGAGCTTCAATTTCGATACTAAATTTTAAGAGTTTCATTTTAATTGTGAGAAAGGGAGATTTTAATGTAAATCTACTCGTTAATAAAAAAAATTTCAATCAACGGAAAATTCGATTAAAAGTCGGGGCTTGAAATTCGGTTGTCGAGTTGACAAAAATTCATGAAAAAAAAGCATTAAAAGTTGATGAAAGTACAACGATCCTCAACTTCATTCGTACTTTATTTGAACTCTCGAGCTCGAGGAGCGAAACGGAACTTTTCACGATAACGAGAGTCAAAAAGATAACATAATAACACAACAAACAAAAAAATAGGATAAAAAATTGACTAAACTGCAACGATTCTCGATTGTCGGTTTCGACGAGCGAAATAGAACTTTTCCCGACAATTAGAGAGTCAAAAAGATAACATAGTAACATAATGAACAAAATTAAACAAATAAATAAAAATATTAGGCATCAAAAATTGACTGAACTGCAACGATTCTCGATTCTCGGTGTCGAGGAGCGAAACGGAACTTGTCTCGACAACGAGCGAGTCAAAAAGATAAATCGAAAGGTCAAAGTTCCTAACAACAAAAAAAAAGAAAAAAAATGTATCGACTTTTTAATGTGGAGAGCCGGCGGACTTGTAGGCAGCCCGGCCGACATTGCGCATGCGCGGCTGGAGAGTCGAACTCGGGCGAAGCTGCCGAACCGCGCCTAATGCTCGACCGGACGTGTCCCCGGTCTGTCCCAGGGAGATATTCGATGGTGCGTGCGAGCGGCTCTTCTTCGCTCAGCTTCCTCCGTAGCTTCTCATCGGCGGGCATATTTAGACGGCGCTCGCGGGGTTCTCCGCTCTCTCGCTCGAGCTGGCCGGAACCGAGAAGAAAAAAAAAAAAAAAAAAAAAAAAAAAAACTAAAAAAAAACATAAATAAAGAAAAATGATAATCGATGCCGAGGCTCCGGGGCTTTCGCGGAAGACGAGCTGGCCCGAACGAGGAGTTCGACGAAAGAAGCCGCACGAGGTCCGCGGACGAGCGAGCTTTCCGAGAAAAAATAGAACGAAATAAATCCTCAGGCGAAATTGGCGATATTTTTATTTTTTTATTTTTTGTCTTCGACACGCACCGAAAAGTACGCTTTCGAGTCGATTAAAACGCAACAAGAAACAACTGCAGAAAGAAAATTGAATTACTGAGGATTAAAAAAAAAAAAAAATTTAAATGCATGTTTTTTTTTAAATTAAACCGGAAGTGTGATTCACAGGACTACGTTAATGAGAGAGGAAGTACGAAGATTGCGAATGTAAGAGAAAAGTAGATAGAGCTGTGGAGGTCAAAAGTGAAAAATTGTTCAAAAGACTCAAATGCCATTGGCGATAGATTTTGAGAATTCGGTACTTCTCCGCGTGCATCGAAAAGTCCGTTTTCCAGTCGATGAAGTTACAATTACTTTAATGAAAATAAATAAATTCAAAAAATTAATATTGTCGATTATAAAAGTTAAGATTTTTATAACGCTTTCTCATAATATTCCTCTATTCGCAAAGCTCCCTCTATGGGGAAGCCAAGAATATAGTAAATGCTTTCTCATAGACGAAGCATCGCGAAAAAACGAACATTATGAGAAAGTGTTATGAAAATGCCATCAATTCAATTTTATTTTTTTAAAATGAAACCAAAAGTATAGTTCAAAGGACTACGAGAACAAGGAAGAAAGGACCAGGGCGGTTGATGTAAGAGAAAAGTAGATATAGCTATGGAGCTCAAAAGTAAATTTAAAAAAAAAGATTCCGATGCCATTGGCGATATATTTTGAATTTGGTACTTTTCTGCATGCATCGAAAAGTAGGCTTTCCGGTCGACGAAGATACAACTGCACTCAGAAGCGTGAATTACTTAAAAAAAAAAAATGAAATAAAAAAATTAATATATTTTTTTTTATTAAACCGGAAGTGCAGTTCAAAGGACTATGGGAATGAGGAAGGATGTACGAGGGCGGTGGATGTAAGAGAAAAGTAGATAGACGGAGGTCAGCCCTCACGACGAGGGATTCCCAAACGGTACGGCGTCGGCTCGCGCCCGCATAGTTTCGGCCTATTCTCGTCCCGTGGTCCGCTCTATTTTCGTCCGGGCCACGCGAGTATCACCGATAAATATCCTACGGCCGTCTGCCGTGGCGGCGAAACTGTTTGTTGACTAACGGGGTTGGGGGGGGGGGGGGGGGGGAGAGTGCAAAAAGCGCAGTGCCGCGCACTCCGCCGCACAATTACGTGTGCGCATGCGCGATGCGTTCGGTCAGTTATCGTAACTTCAGGCCAGATAAAATCAACTTTACGCAAGATCCTTTTGCGGCGTGTCGATTGTCATTTCGCGAAAATAAAAATTCTCATTCGTCGAATGGATTTTACTTAGGTGTTCGAAGAGGAATTGCGAATTGAAAATTAACAAAAACGTTCACTTATTTGTTAATAAAAAACGAACGAAAAAGACCTTCGTCGTTTGTTATTAACAAATAAATGAAGTTTTTTTGTTTTAATCATACGGTCATTAGATAGAAAATGTTGAAATCAAGGATCTGTCAAAATTTGAACTCGATCGGTCGAATAGATTTTGAGATACGATTCTACTTGAATTATTATTTGTTAATTGTTACTTGTTAATAAGTCCGTTGGTAATTGGTATTTTTCAATAAAAAAAAAAACTTAAACTTCAAAACACCTTGCACAAACTGTATAAAAACTCGATTTCTAGCTTAAATTCGAACTTGAGTCTGAACTCAAATTCGATCTTAAGTTCGAACTTAAGATGGATCTTAAGCACGCAATGAAGTTAGGGCCGGACTTCGCTCTTGAGTTCGATCTCAAGAGCGATATTAAGTGCAAACTAACGTCTTAAATTTCGACCCTTAAGTTAAAAAATTTTTACGGACTTTGGGCGAAAAGTGTTGAGCTTTTTTTATCGCTGCTTATCGCCGGCCTCGTTAACGGGAACGATTTTCTTTTTGTTCTTCTCTTTCGTGCCAGATTGGCTTCACGAAAATGTAGCACGCCGGAGCCAAACGACGAGGAAAAGGGTCTTCAGTTCCGTCGTTCGCATAGGCCGAGTGCTGCGCATGCTCATCATTTATTTACTCGGGCACACAGGAGGGGAGGGGAGAGGGAGGCTGGAGACGTTAAAAGGGAGTGAAAACACTCGAGAAGACACGAGGAAGGATCCTTGTGCGAAAAAAGAACCGAGGCTAGAATCGCCGTGGAGAGACCTGTCGTGCACGTGCGCGTCTTTTACCCTTGGACTCTCATTGGCCGCGAGTCTGCTACATCGTTCGCCTTAAAGCAGCCTGATATTATTGATTCCCGAGAAATAATTCTAAAACCGTCGTCGACTTGGCAGCGCTAAACTTTCCAACTTTTTTTTTTCAAAATCAATCAAGCTTTAAATAATTAATAAAAAGTCAATCTAAAAAAATGTATATTTGTATATCTTTCGATGAAATAAAAATTAAGAAATCTAAGAAGAATCGTAAGTGAAATTACGAACAGAAGAACAAGTTTGTGGACTATTTTTCAAACTTATTTTTTACTGTCGATTATACGTTTTTCTATTCTGTTTCTTCATTTACCTTTCAATACGAGCCGAACAGAGGAAAAAGTTCAAGGAACTAAAAAGTTGATCATGTATTAAATAATTAATACAAAACTGATTTTATATATTTTATGTATTTTATATATACAATATATAATATATATTATTTATATATAATATGTATATATATTTCACAAAATAGAAATCAAATAAAAGAAAAATATTTAATTACACGACAAACAGAAGTACGAGTTTGTGTGTGTCTGACGACTTTAATTTTATTGTTACTTATTTTTTTGTCTGTTATACTTTTCTATTCCATTTCTCCGCCTACCTAGGCGATTACGATAAAACAGTGTCTTCGCAACTGCAGAAAGGCATGAGATTTCGCTACGTGCCAGAAAGACGCGCCAAGGGTCAAGGAACCAAAAAAATCCCAAAGTCCGAGAGACAAAATCCTCACCATTAATTATCGCAGCGATCCGGATTTTTGGATTTTGCTTTACCCCCTCCGAACGAGATCGGTGCGGGGACGCAAAAACCAAACCGCAGGGATTATAGCCTGAGAGGCAAGGATAAAAATAATTAGAACAAAAAAATAATAATAATAATAAAAATATATGAAAAATTAGGGAACGAGTGAGAACAATCTCGGAGCGATTTCGAGCATCGTTCGTCTGCTAAATTCTGGCAGGGATAGCTGGCCGTCGTCCAGCCCATTTTCCCCAGGTCCGGGTTGCGAACAGCCAGCTCTCGCCCGCGTTCTCTACGATCCCTCTTTCTTTCTTTTCCATCCGCGCGACTCGCTCTTTCCCGCTCTCGGGCACCGACCGAACGCGAGACGGAGAGAGTCCCGCGTTACAACTACGTTGCAACGCTGCGTTCCGGAATCGTCCCGCGAGAGTTATAGTATTTTGCTGCTGCGGTAATAAAAAGGATAATGGCGAGTCTCCCGTCTGCTCGGTGTATATATATATATATATATATATACATTTATGTGTGTATATATATATATGTGTTTCGTCAGAGACTACTGCTGCGAGGATCGATAGCCACGGCTGTTAAGGTAGGCCTTGCGAATAGCGTTCACTTCGCGTAAGTTTCAGAGAAACGTAAACGCTTCTGGATGGTAAAAAAAAAAATCGGAAAAAAATCAAGCACATCAAAGATACCGAAAAGATTAATTTTGCACAATAATTATTCCAAAGTGTTATTATGAAATCGACGAAAAAATAAAATTCTTCAACGAATTTCTCGGAACCGTAACTTTTTTTTTATATGAAAATGATGATTCGTTTACTTTTCTGAATACGTGTGCATTTTTTTTTTTTTGTAGATTTTTAAATTCACTTTGAATTTTTCTTTTTCAAGTTTCAGATAAATGAGAATCGCAAACACTTTTGGATGGTATAAAAATCTGAAAAAATCCAGCGTATTAAAGGTGCCGAAAAGATTAATTTTGCACAATAATAATTCCAGAATGTTATTGAGAAATTGACAAAAAATAAAATTGTTCGACGAATCTTTAGGAACTCGGAACTTTTGGAATTTTTTTAGAGTTTTAATTCACTTTGAATTTTTCTTTTATATAGAAAGACCTAAAATTCACCATTTATATTGAATTTCATGAATTTTTTTTTTTTTTTATAATAAATTAATATTAAAAAAGTAAAATTAATGCGCACAACCTGCGCGAGTTTCTCGAATCAATTTTAATTCTCATCTCAAACAGGCCCGGAGCGTAAAACGAGCGTTCCATTGATCGTGGATCGAATAGATTACGATATCGAATCGACCGACTTCGAAGCCTCGTAGCGCCGTCGATAAACGCACCGCGAGTCTCCTCGTTGTTGCGATAAGAGCCGAAACGTTCAACACGAAGCAGGACCAGCCGAATTGAGAAATATTAAATTTCGAACAGGCGAATATAAAATTAAAGAAGCAATGATTATCAATCATCATTTTGTTTTGTTTCCTCATAGAGGAACCTTTTTTTGTGAAAAAAAAAAATATCAAGATTTTAATGAAAAATATACTCAGAATATTCCAAAAGGTCGAAAAGTCGCATTTTTTTTATATTCTCATCGACGTTCCTATACCTAAAAGTAGCAATTAATTAAGGGAGATTACCGATTTGCATACAAGTGAATTTAAATAAATAATTCATGGCTCGAATTTTAACCGCAGCGTAGCTTATCGTCCCGTTACGGTTCTCGAGCACTCAGCCGAGCACTCCGTACGTCACTTGGAGATTGAAAGGCTAATTGAAAAATAAGTCGCTCGCGAAACGCGGCTATGAGAAGCGTATGTGTGCGTGTGTGTAAAAGCAATTCACGATCGATTCTCTCTTACTCGGTCAGTCACTCCCCCCCCTCTAGGATATCTGCCTTGCAAATTTAATTAACGCCGAGGGGGGCCAAAATTAAATCGACGATGGTCTGATCACGAAATACTCGTGGAACGAGTCTCCGATCGAAATACATAGACGTCGGGAGCCACGTTAAAAGAAGTCTGCATACACCAAACAAAAAGTGAGCGCCAAAGAAAAAAAAAAAGTTTGTGCATTTAACAAACATATTTTTTTTTCGTGCATAAAATCGAGCCCCACAATGTATCGCCGTACTTAAGGCAGAAAAGGACGCCTGATTCGTGTTCAACGGGCAAAAACACTTCGGAATACACTGCAAGTAAAATTAGAAAAATAAAATAAAAATTCAGACAAAAAATTGCAGCGGCCAAATTTTCTCCCACTGATCGCGAATACAACATTTATTTTAACGCCAACGCAATATTTTCCATTTAAATCCCAAGAATACAATTTTTTTTCCCGTACCACGCTGAAAAGGCCTGCAACGGTCGTGGAAAGTGGCAGATTCCTTCCGAGCGCGAGGAAAGTTAATTCAACCGAAACATTGTTTGAACGGTCGAACAAGATTTGTGAAGCAGACCTTCATCGCGTGCAACAACAGACGATCGTTCTTCTTTCAATAACCATAAAACGCGTCGCAAGCGAGTGGAAAATTGCGCCCCACTGTGCGAAGCAAAATCGATATAAACGTTTGACTGCGAATCGTCGCCCGAGTCGTTTCGCCGTGCTTCCGAAATGATCGGGACTCGTTCGCGCGCGCGCGCGCGCGCTTTATAGCCGGGTGTGAAATCCTCAACGAGACTCACGTACGATTGAGCGCAGGGGAGAGAGGCGCCGAGAGTATCGATGGAAGGCGTTCGCGACGGCACGTATAATTTACTGGCCGCTCGTAAACCCCCCCCCCCCCCCCCTCCCCGTCGGCGCTCCCGGCGAGTTTAGACACAGAGACTCGCGACCATTACCAGCGAAGCGCGCAGCACAGCGTCTCGAACGATTCCGTTGTGATCTCCCCGAGAAGTTCAATCTCGGCGTGAAGTCCGGGTTGAAGGACGTGCGAAACGCTGAAAAGCCATTTGCGCTAACCGACCCACTTCGGAAATCGCAGGAGGCCCTCGCAGCGTGCCGTTCGAGCGTTCTTTGTTCTCGTCGCTCGCGCGGCCGAAGCGGAGAAAAATATTTTGAAAGAGGCACCATTTGAGAAACCAAAAAATACTTCGCTTCCGGTCCGAAAGTCCTCGATTCTGTAACGCGTGCACAATAAGTGACGGACTTTTCGTGAATGTAACGGATGGCAAAAGTGACGATCCATTAGCGAGGCGCGTTAGAAAAATACTGCGCATGCGCAGATCGCTTTTAGTACATTGCGGTACTATTTTCTACCGGAAGTGACGTATTTCCTGTATGACGCTACTTTTTGTAGAAAAATGAGATTTTCGGACCGGAATTGACGTATTTCCGGTATGGCGTCACTTCCGGTTGAAAAATTTAATTTCCGGACTGGAAGTGACGTATTTCCAATATGACATCACTTCCGGTTGAAAAATTTAATTTCCGGACTGGAAGTGACGTATTTCCGATATGACGTCACTTCCGGTTGAAAAATGAAATTTCCGGACTGGAAGTCACGTATTTCCGATATGACGTCACTTCCGGTTGAAAAATGAAATTTCCGGAGTGGAAGTGACGTATTTTCAATATGACGTAACTTCCGGTTGAAAAATTTAATTTCCGGACTGGAAGTGACGTATTTTCAATATGACGTCACTTCCGGTTGAAAAATTTAATTTCCGGGGCAGAAGTGACGCACTTCCGGTATGGCGTCACTTCCGGTTGAAAAATGAGATTCCCGGATCGGAAGTGAAGTATTTGCGTTATGACGTTGCTTCCGATTGAAGGATGAGATTTATGTATAAAAGTGAAATGTGAGAGCCTGTCATAGACACTCGTACACACTCATGGGCACCGTTCGATAATGCAGTATCAATAGCATGAATTTCGGTTGGGACAATCGGTCAGAATCTGAATTGCAAATCGGCGCGTTTCGGCTTGAGAAAATACTTTCGGACTGAGATTGTAGGATCGCGAATTGCGCAATGGAAACGTCAGCGGAGTCGGTAGAGAGATGTAATAATGTTGGGTTTGCAATTCCATCGAACACGATTTATCCGTCGGTGGATGAATAGCGCGGTACGAAGATTTTCGTGTAAAATAACATGTGTAAGCGCGCAGTGGCATTGCGAGGTCGAGTTGAATCGCCGTCGGCATCTCCGTTCGTTACGCGAAACGGGAGAAAGAGACCGAGCGCCGGCGTCGAATACATAATAAACAAGTGCCTCGTGGATTGACCGCTGTTGCTGCCGACCCGTCGTCAATCGACGTAACGTGAATTCCTCGCAGCAGCCACGACGAAAGATACGAAACACTTGCCCGTCCGTTCATTCGGACAATTGATTATAATTTAGGCGACGAATAGATTCGACGAACCGGAGAATTATGTTTACGTCGGGAAGGCTGCTGTGTTGCACGATCATCGGGCGAGATACATTTTCTATGTTGACGAGTGAAAGCTCCGCTGGTGTTCGACTCTTATGGCTGTACGAAATCAGTGTGCTGCGAGAATACCGTAAAAAAATTCGGCGAACTGACTCTGATTGTCAGTCAATTGATCAATCTGTGCAGTTGGATATACCAGCTGTACTTTTTTTTTTTTTTCATTGCCGAGACAACTTTTTGATAGGACTTTTTTTTTATTGATTATAGATATTATTTACCTCACGCATATAAATGATGTCTTCGTCGGGAAGGTTTATTATGTTGCATGATTATCGGTCAATACATTTTTCTATGTTGACGAGTAAAGTTCAACGATTATCTGGCCACTATCACGGTACGAAATCGGTTCGGCTGCGAGAATTTGACGAAGATTCGGTGAATCGCTTTTACAGCGAAAGTTCCGATAATCGTCAATAACAATTCTCCGATTAGTGTTCAATTTATTGATCAGTGGAATTGAAAATACCAACTGCGCTTTTTTTGTTTTAATTATCGAGGCAATTTTTTTACAGGATTTTTTTTTTATTGATTATAAATATAATTTACCTCACGCATATAAACAGTGCTATAGTGGTAGATTCGACGAATCGACGAATTAGGTTTTCATAGGAAACGCTATGGATTATCGGACAATAAATTTTCCATCTTAACGAGTGAAGCTCAACGGTCTGGCTATTATCGCGGTCCAAAATCTACTGCGAGAATACCGCATGAATCGAAAATTAAGATTCGTCATTAAGCATGAAGATTCGGCGAATTGTCTTTCCAGCGAAAGCTCCGATTATCCGTGAAATCAATTAATCAGTGGAACTGAAAATACCACTTGTATCATATGTCATGTGTGTACGATAATTTATTTATCTATTTTTCATTTTGCACGACATTTTTAGATGGATTTTTTTAAATTAATAAATTCGTCATTTATCGGTAATTTTTTTTGATAGAATTATTTAAACGACATGAAAACAGAACGAAATTGCGTGTTTACACTTTTTCACCGACACAGCGAATTGTTAACATAAAAAAATACATTTTTCCACAGCGGCTTCGTGCGCTGTTTATTCGCGGAACGAAAATATAATAATGTAGGGCACTATTAGTCGTGTCGATTCAATACGGTCGGCTGTGTCGAGTCTCGGAAATAAAAAAAAAAAAACAATAAACGATCCGCGATGGCGTCCGATGTGTAACGCCATCAATTTAACACCGCGCGTTTAATGCGTCCCGATTCGCCTGTTCCCGATAAATTTATCGATGCTTTAACATTTCTTTCGTACACACCCAATAGACCCCGTCTGTTTGCCTGTTTACTCGCCCGTTAATAACATTTCGATATTACAATTTCTCTCGTCGCGTTTATCCGCGTCGCAAACTGGAGCGGATATTCGTCATCCCTTTCAACTTTGTCGATCGTAGAGCGGTTAATGCAAACACACAAGTTCCATTTATGAAGTCTGTTCCGAAGACCCACTTTTCAATCGTCCATTCGATCTCGCTCAATTTCCCGTTTAATTGCAAATTTTTTATATTTTCCATTCGCTTAATTAACTGTAAAAAGAATTTAAAAAAAAAAACCATATTGGTTTTTGTATTTATTTCTTTTACCATTGTCTTAACAAACAATTCGATCGACGATTTTCAATCGTCCGGTCTATCACGCTCAATTTCCCATTTAATTGTAAATTTTTTTTTCTTTCGCTTAATTAATTGTAAAAAATAAATAAATAAAAAAGCACCTGCTAAAACGATGTTCGTTCCGCCCGGCGCGATTACCATTCCGACATTATTCGATCGACTATTTTCAACAGTCCATTCGATCTCGCTCATTTTCCCATTTAATTGTAAATTTTTTATTTATCTCCTTCGCTTGATTGCAAAAGAGAAAGGAATTAAAAAAAAACCACCTGTTAAAGCAGGGTTCGTTCCGCCCGGCGCGATTACGTTCCGATAATATTATTTGATCGACTTCCGTCGTTCCGTGACTGAGCGCGGTTTAGCGTTTCGAAGTTTCAAACCCGCAACTACTAAACGGCAGTGCGTGATACGGGGTGTAATTTTTTTTCCCATTTAATTGTAAGAATTTTATTATTTCAATTTTTTTTCCATACTATTGATAAACTGTAAAAAAAACCATCGCAGTATTAATTTCCATTCACTTAATTAACTGAAAAGGAAAGTAAAAAACAGAGACCACCTGTTAAAACAGTGTTCGTTCCACCGGCGTTATTACGCTTCGATAATATTATTTGATCTACCTGCGTCATGCTCGACAATCTGCGCGTTTAGCGTTTCGACGTTTTGAAACCGCAAATCATTTGCATCAACGACCACGCCTAACGGGGGGTAGAGCGGAATTGTATATTCGTAAACATCATTTATGTTTTGGCATCGGGGGGGAAACACACTGCGGTGAAATCTATAATGTGACCTATAACACATGTTCGGTGCGTCGGGGACGACCAACACTCTGCCCAAATAGGAACAGTCACCATGGCTAACATCGTCTCTCTATATACTACCCCGGCAGTGTGCACGACCGAGTGAAAGTTTTTACCATTTCCCTTCTCCCCATCTTTCCAGCTTCCTATCTTCCCCTTTTCTCATTTTCAAATCTTGCCATTTATCCATCTCTCCATCTTTCCAGTTCCCCATTTTTACATTTTCCCAATTTCCCATTTTTTCATGTTCCCACTTTTTCATCTTCCCATTTTCTCATCTTTACATTTGCTCATCATCCCATTTGCTGACCTTCCCCTTTTCCCATTTCCAAATCTTCCCATTGACCCATTTCTTCATCATTCCATCTTTTCATTTCCCCATATTTCCATGTTCCTAAGATCTTTTTTTCTCATCTTCCAATCTTCCTATTTCGTATTTTCTCATTGTCCAATCTTCCCATTTCGTATTTTCTCATCGTCCAATCTTCCCATTTCGTATTTTCTCATCTTCCAATCTTCCCATTTCGTATTTTCTCATCTTCCAATCTTCCCATTTCGTATTTTCTCATCTTCCAATCTTCCCATTTCGTATTTTCTCATCTTCTAATCTTCCCATTTCCCATCTGCCTATCTTTCCATAAAAAAAAAGATTTAATGTTTCAAATGTTTTCCATTCGCTTAATTAAGACAAAAGAAAAAGCACCTGTTAAAATAGATACATTCCGATATGATTCTATGGACTTGCGTGCTTCGGCGACGCTCCGGGCGTTTTAGCGTTTCGGCGTTTTGAAACCGCAAATCATTTGCAACGACGAACCGCGCCTGGGGGGGGGGGGGGGGGGGCTGCAGCGGAATTGTGTATTTGTAAACATCATTTGTACTTTGTCACGGTGGGAAGCACACTGCGGTGAAATCTATAACGCGGCCTATGACACATGTTCGGCGCGTCGGGCATAACCGACACTCGGCCCAACTAGGACCAGTTACCACGGCCGATATTGTTTTTCTATATAACTACCCCGGCTGTGTGTACGACGATATTCCCCGCTCTGACTGCTCTCCGCGCCCGCCGTGACGACGAATATATAAACATATATATATGTGTATACACATACATATATTTATACACATATAAGCGTACGTTAAACTATCCCGCCGGCCATGGAATATCCTTGTTCGTACGATATATTCCAATAACCCACTTGATGCGCCGCACAGAATCATCACCGCAGGACAGTGTGTTTATACTGAACAATACGGCGTTCGTGTTTACGTACGCGTCCGGGCGTATCGAGGTCCGAGAACCAACGCGAACACCTCGTTCCGTCGCCCCTTTGACATTTACCCGATGCCCCCTAATACAATTCCCCGCAATGTTTCGAAACCGCGGGTCTACGAGCGCGCCGAGGGAAACCGAAATAATTTACGCGCGTTCCGTATGCACGGTCAGTAAAACCGTATTTTTTTTTGTTGTTCGTATCTGTGCCATGTCCGTAGATCATTATTTTTAATACGGAATTCAATATCGTTCGGCGAAAAGATCGTGAAATAATTTGTTTGTTTGCGAAATTTTATAGAATACTCGTAATTGTAAATATATAAATGATTAATCAAGATTTTTATTATTTTATTTATTTTTCTTTAAATAACTTGCGCTATATAGAGATGTTCTCTAAATTCTCATATGCATGCTAATATTTTCCGAGAGAATTTATGAAGTGCCGCAAAACCGTGTTTTCAATCTATGTGATATCGATTAGGTCATTAATTTTAATGTGGAATTCAATGTTTCCCGGCCGAAGGACACTCGGTACAGTAACTTTTTTTTTGGCTTGTTTGTACGCATGACAGTATATATATATATATATAGAGCACACGTAATTGTAAATATATAAATAATGAATCACGATTTTATCATTTATTTTCATTTAAATAACCTACGCTATATATAGATTTTATGGACGAAAATAATGGATATATATAGGGGAATATTTTGCGAGAATTGATGAAGTCACTAAAACCGCATTTTCCATCAATGCGATATCCACAGATCATTATTTTTAATATGGAATTCAATATTCTCCGTCGAAAGTGCTCTCAGCATCGTGGAACAATATTTTTTTAAAAAAGGCTTATTCAGTACACGTAATTGTAAATAAATAAATAATTAATAAAGATAGACATTTTGTAGATGTCGAGAATGAAAATAATGGTTGTATGAGAATATTTTGCGAGAGAATTTATGAAGTCAAAGGGAATGGCCCGATATAATCCGAGCTGACGAACAAGAGAGTACGAATAAAAAAAAAAGTTGATAAAAAGGTTGCTCATTGCCAACGGGATTGATTTACGTTATTCCATGGTTAAAAATAATAAGCGTGCGAGGATAGTTTTTTTTTTTCGAGGAATTGGCGTGCGCAAATGGTACGAGTCGAAAACAATACAGTCGCCAGCACAATGGCGAGATTGAATGTTTTTTTTTCTCCTCGATTTTTTTGTTTTTTTGTTTCTATTCGACATACGAATTCTCGTTGTTCTTTTTCATTCGTCGCTACGCGGTTTAACCGGTAGCTGCGATAGTCGGACGGCACAGGTATTCATGCGTCGAAGCCTCGCTCGCGCTTTGATGCTTCGTTTTAGCTGTCCAACAATCTTTTCTCTTTATTCCTTTTTGTTTCTTTGTTTTATTTTTTCATCACTACCGCGAGAGCCGCGACAAAGCGTCGCGCGATGCACTCTTTTCGCATAAAATCGTAACAGACGCGCGCGCGGCGATTGCGAAGCGCGCCGACCGAGTGCAGCCCGAGCATGAAAGGATGAAGATAAACGACTCGCCGAGATATCGAGCGGTGCGTGCCGTTCGAATGATAAAAACGTTACAAAAGATGCGGAAGATCCAAAAGAGCTAAACAAATCGACGCCATGAATTAAATTTAAAAAATGTATCATTGTCTTTGAACTAAATCATTAAAAAAAAAAAAACGTTTCTTTTAAATAAATCGTTGTTAAAAATTAAATAAACTTTTCATTTAAGTAAATCATTTTAAAAAATAAATAAACTTTACTTTTGAGTCAATTACTTCTTCTTTAGTCAGGAAAACGTAAGAAGTAATTGTTGACAAATTCTCAATTTTTTTAAAACGATTATCTCGAGACCTGCGACAAAAGTCGGTCGACGCAGTCTTTCGGCATAAAATCGTGGACGCCTCAGCGATTGCGAGGCGCGCGAACGAATTGTGCGCCGAGAAACGAAGGGACGAAGATAAACGACTGCGCGAGATATCGAGCCGTGCGCACGGTTCGAATAATAAAAGCGTGCGTAAAGGTGAACGGGGCGGAAGAAATAAAGGATTTAAAAAAAATAAAATAAAACATAAGACGACAAGAGCGAGAGGTCTCGTAACGCCCGAGCCACCCAATGGCCCTATAAACTTCGTTGAAGGCAACGCCGGTTCCGTTCAACCTCAGCAGGAATTATTTCCTGCGGCAAATGTCGTCGCTTCCACTGGCTGACGCCCTTTTACTCTTCGACTTCTCGATTCTCGTTATTCCGCTTCTCATATTTCCCTCTTTACGCCGACACTCGCGACCAACCGTTCGAGCTACGACCTATATATATATATATATATATATATATATATATATATATATATATATATATATATATATATATATATATATATATATATGCGGCGTATGTATATATGTATATATACACGTCAGCATTAATATTACCGTAGCTACGAGCTGCTGTGATATTATAGCACAGTAGCACGGAACCCGGCGACGAGCAGCCGAACGAAAGATTCCCTTCCGAGAAAAGAAAGAAAAAACGAAACACTTGCCGAGCGAAGCATCGAGGCAGTTGGCGTCCTCTAGTCGACCTCGACCGCTGCGGACGCAGAGCAGGGGCTTCGACTTTTAAGGGGCTGCTGGACCCGTTTTTAACTCCTTGCTTACTTTATCTACCGACGGAAGTGGGCGAGTTGTTAGTTTCGATTTAGCATTGTTAATATGCTGCGCGTATGCTTTATATCGTGCGGTATAATATTGACGTAAAGGCTTCGGCGTGCAATCGAATTTTCATTAGCAAGGTGCAAGGAATTAAGAAAATCGAGTATTCAATTTCTGAGAAAGGATGAACGTAGTTTACGACTCACTCGAGGGTGGCTCGACATCGTGCCTTACACTATATTCATGCGATTTTTGTCGAAACTGATCACTTGTCCACAGGTGAACATTAAACGTAAATGTAGAATAGAGTTTATATCGTGTTTCTTTTGTGCAGTGGAAGTTGTGACGATCTTTTACTAATTGGGCGAATTTCAAAGAATCATCGTGCACTTTCGTTTTACGTATAAGAGTTCCAGAATCTTTCATAACCTACAGAATAGATGAGGTTGAAATTTTGAGCGGCCATATTGGTTCTCGCGACCGATCTGTAATATTCGATTTTCTTCATTTCTTGGATGCTTTCAATAGAAATTCAAGTGCACGTCGAAGCGTTTATGGCTTGTATTAAAGTCCTATAAAATTTAAAGTATACGCGTGCGTTTCAAAATATTTCATAACGTGGAAAATATATGCAGTTGAAATTTTGAGCGGCCATGTTGGTTTTCGCAACGATCTGTAATATTAGATTTTCTTAATTTCTTGGATGCTTTCAATTTCACCGGACTATATATTTATTAAAACTCTGCGCGACGACTTTTATTTTTTAATTACCTGCAGAAATTATGAACCACAATAATAATACTTTCACTCGCTCGCCATTTCTACAAAACTGGCAAGTTATTTAAGAAGAAAAAAACAATCAAAAAATCTTCCAATACGTGATATTTTGTTTTGATTTAACCCGGTGATTTATTACTATCGATTACCGATTGCAGGTCGTTGAACTGGGCATCGTTTCGCGCCTTACGTCGCATTGTATTTATGAATAACGTCACGCGAATTTCAGTCCAACTTCACGGTTAAATATTGCCGATCGTCGCGAACGAATTTCGTGCTAAAACAAGCCTCCGTATTTTTCTTCGACACTCACGGTTCGAGCGTGAAATTATCGTCCGAGAAATATGCCGCCCGTTCCTCGCCAGGAATGCAAATAAATCTCCATTTTTTTCGCTCTCCGTTTTTTCCGTGAATTACACTTTTGCTTTTTTTTTTTTTCTTTTAATTCTTCCGCTCTACGGATCGATCCGATGCACTCCGGCACATCGGAGAAGGACTCTCTCCGGCTCTCTCGGCTATCCGATGGAGCAGGCCAATATTTACCTCCCTCTCAAATGTCAGCGAGTCCGATGCCCGAAACCCTCTGCCAAAGCCAACATTCGAATCGGCTTGGCTTTAATCCCGGCCAAATGGACGCGTACGGTTTAGTGGCCCCTGCGTGCCAGTGCACTCTATTACCCTATATCTTGAAAATCAATAACACCGAAGAATGTGGAAAGTTCGATACCGCCGCCTATATCTGTATAGATCGCCTTCGCGGAAACTCACAGTGCGTGGAATTATTCCCAATACGAGCAAAACTTCTAGACGAGCCGCACAGGCAAGTTCGAGCTGCACAACTTTACTCAGTCATTTTTTCATTTTCTAAATTTTTTTTTATGTTAATTTTAGGGAAAGTTTTGTAAACGGTAATCGAGAAAAAACATATTATTTTATTTAATAATAATAACGTGTTATTTTTTTTTTTTTTTTGTTCCAGCGTGGAGATTTTTTCTCGCGAGCCAATACTTTGAAGCCCGTCGGCGTCGAACCAGCGGATGGAATTTCTCTCATAATGAGAACAATGTTTTTAACAATAACGATATACTACTTTATTTCAGCCTGGAAATTTTACGGACATTTTTGGAAATGGTGATCGGTAAAGAATATCAATTTTTGTAGTTAATAATAACAATCTATTGTTCTTCTTTTTGTTTCAAAGTCCGCAGAGAGAGGTGAATTATGTTATCTTGGAATTTCTCTCGGGGGAATCGATGGGCAAAAAATAAGCGCTGGAACCCCGCAGAAAGTTTTCGAGCAAGCGCAAACTATGACAAATTTACAGTAAACGTTTGTCACTTTTATCTTTAATTATTTAAATATAAACTTACGGACTGTTTTTTAAATGGTAATAAACACAAACAATTTTTAACCGAAACAAATTTTTATTATTATTGTTATTTGTCAGCCTGATAATTTCTTCTAACGAGGCAATAATATTTTGATGCCTATCGGGTCGCCGCTCCGTGGACGGTCGAGGAAGGGCGTCATCTCGGAATTTCGTTCGAGCCACAACAGTTCGGCAAAGAAGAAGAAGAAAAAAAGGCTCGAAGCCGACCTCGACTGACACGCGAATCAATCGTCGTCAACACAGGCGGGCCGGACTTCCTCGCAAGGACATCGATAGCCAGCACTGTGGCATGCGTTATCGTATATATACACACATAGATATACACATAATATATACATATATATATATATAAACAGAAAGTGTATTCCGCAATAAGCCACCGCGGCCGGTGTTGCATCAGTATGCCGCGTACGTACGAGACGAGCCTTGTCGATAGTCTCACGCCTGAATAATTCAAGTTCGCGATCACGAAGAACTATAACTTGTTTTCTTTAGCGGGAACCACGTGCGCGACTCGCACGCCTCGAGTCTCAAGGAGCGCTGCTAACGAGACTTCTTCATCGTGTATAATAAAGAAAAAAAAAAGACACGAAAACAAAAAGAAAAAGAGTATCGGTCGTGAAGATAAATCGAGACCAAGTAGCATTACGAGGCGCATTCCGACGTAGGTGGAAAAGTCGACTTGACGACAAAAATAATAATAATAAAAATGAAAAACTCAAGATACGCTTCAGTCTAACGAGCGGGGGCTTTTCGATGCGAAGTAGCGAAGCGGGAATAGCGAGAGAGTGCCAAATTGTATGCTGATGTTAAAAAACGAATTTTCGTATCGTTCGACCGCGGCGCGAAAAAACGCGCGTTGGAAAAATGGCGAGAAGCCTCAATTACCCACCCCATCGGCAGAGTCGTCAGAAGGGCAAATATATCCGGAGGGCTCGGCGACGAGCTCGAGAGCTCGACAAATTTGCTTCCTCGATTTCGTCACCCCCCCCTCCTCTTGCGATTCTCGTCACTCGGGGCGTAAAAAAGGGAACGAAAAGTTACCCTCTGTTCCAGCTGGTAAAGTGACGCCAAGATTTATCGGGAGCGCCACCTTGTCAGCGGGAATAGAGAATCACTTTTCGATCTTTCCCCGGTGTGTGATCGAGAATCACTTTTCGATCATTCTCCTCTTGGAATAAAATTAATAAATAAATTGAAGAAAATATAGAACTGTGGACTTTCAGTCAAAAATTCTATATTTTATTTTACTTAAAAATCAGTTGTAAATTAATTCAAGGATTAAAAAATAATTCACACGAAATATAGAACTATGGGCTTTCAGTCAAAAATTCTATATTTTATTTTACTCAAAAATCAGTTGTAAATTAATTCAAGGATTAAAAAATAATTCACACGAAATATAGAACTATGGACTTTCAGTCAAAAATTCTATATTTTATTTTACTTAAAAATCAGTTGTAAATTAATTCAAGAATTAAAAAATAATTAACACAGAATATAGAACTATGGATTTTCAGTCCATTGTTTTATATTTCGTTTGTATTTAAGAATAAAATTTTTGCAGGGTGTACAAATTTTTGACGCGGAAGATCGAAAAGTTGTGCTCTGTTTCCTCTGGTAAAGTGACGCTAAGGCTGGAATAGAGAACAACTTTTCGAACTTTCGAGTAAAACACTTTCTGAAAGAAATTAATAAATAAATGAAAGAAAATGAGTTCAAAAATTAACAAATAAATAAAACGAAATATAGAACTGTGGACTTTCAGTCCATAGTCCAATATTTTGTTTAATTTATTCATTACTTTTGTCACAGGTAGACAATTTCCGACTCGAATAATCGACGGAGCGACAATAACGATGAAAAAAAAAAAAAAAAAAAAAATTGCCCAAAAGAATGTATTTAATGGACATGTGCGGAACTGTAACGATACGACAATATTTCGCGACGCTGTGTGCGTTGCGTCGAACGAGGCTGGCAACCACCTGCCGTCGCGTCCGCGCCGCGAACGGCGCTCAAGAGCCGGCGTATTGATTCGGTGACAAATCCGAGCGTTGCGATGAGACTCCCCCGCGCCTCATCCTCGTCGCCAGACCAGCGGCAAGTGCCGAGTGGAAACGAAGAACAAAAAATAATAATAATAAAAAAAAATAAAAAAATATAGTTGCTTTAAGGCACGAAAAGATGAGGCGAGAAAAACCGAGCGAGAGAGAACTGCCGATGACGTAGCGAGAGGCGCGAGTGTTGGCTTTATATATAGACGGTGTGGAGAGCCTCGGGGAATAATACACGGGCAGAACCCTCGGCGAGCCTTAAAATATACGCGAGAGAAACTGAATAGGTCTCCGGGTCTTCTTGTCACCCTAAAAGACCTCTCAGGTCGAAAGTACACCAACACGGCAAAACATTTAAAAAAAAAAACAGACCACGAAAAAAGTGTACGATACACCTGCAGATGAGTGGACAGAGTCATAATAGGCCGGAAGTGCCGAAAGAGCCAGTAACAATTTGGAGGATGTAAAATAAAATGAAAACCCGTTAACTCCACGACGGTTAACTTTAAAGTGAAAGGTAACTTTACGATAATAAAATGAATGAAAACAATAAATAAATAAAACAAAATATAGAACTGCGGACTTCCAGTACATAGTTCTATATTTTGTTTTATTTGTGTATTACTTCTTTCACAGGTAGACAATTTCTGCTTACAAGGCAATTACAATTTGAAGGAATTACAATAAAATAAAGTCCTGTTAACTCGAAGACTTGTTAACATTTTTAAAGAAATACTCGTCTGGCTGAAAGTACACCGAACGCGCAAAAAAAAAAGCGTGCGATACACCTGCAGATGAGTGTACAGTCACAATAAGCCACAATTGCCGTGAAAGGTCGAGAACAATTTGGCGAAAGTATAAATTAAATTAAAACCCGTTAACTCGACGACTGGTTATCGTTAAGTCGACCATCAAAAAATACCTCTCAGGTCGAAAGTATACCGATTGAAAAAAAAAGAAAAAACAAACAAAACAACAAAAGTGCACGACACACTTGCAGATGCGTAGAGATAGTCACAATGAGCCAGAAGTGCCGAGCAAGGTCGCACATAATTTGAAGGAAGTGAAATTAAATAAAAACCCTTAATTCGATAAAAATCGATCAACGCTAAGATGGATTAAAAAAAAATCTCTCATCTCAAAAAGTACACAGACTGCACGAAAAAAGAATATGATGGATCCGCAGAAAAAAACAAAAAACGCTAATAAAAGAATAACGAAAAAAACCTTCCTTGACGACAACGAGCACAATACGAGGATAACCCTGTCTTCGAAAATAGTATTAGCACACCATCAGTTTTACGCTATTGCATAAAATACTCGAAACAACAAAGACAATAATGACGAAGGAAATAAGTATCGTAGAACTAACAATAACGCCGCGTAAATAAATATTTTGTATTGCTGTATCGAGAAAAATAAAACAGCCAATGGAAAAGAAAGGATTCTCGTTTCTCATTGGCTAATCGACCGCGAACTATTAATGTGTTTATCGTAATATACACAGTAAAAATTGTACCAACGTTTCTTGTCGACAAAATTATTAATATTATTTATAATTATTGTAATATTAACAAAGAAAATAATTGTGGACGTTCGTGGACAAAAAAGGTTTGTTGAATGTACAAATCTTTTTTACAGTGTTAGTTTATTTGCGTGCATTTGGACCTGAGCTTGCATTTTTTTGGTCGCAAACATAGATCATTATAGAGAGAATCAATATGCCAGTCTCTGTTAAGTGATATTTCGTCGTTTCGACAAACACCGTCGCCTTCGAGAAGACGTCAAAGTGTGTCGTCGCAGTGAAACGCGTAACTCCCCTTTTGCCCGGAGGGCAGTCGGGAGTTAAAGACCTGGACATAGTCACAAGCCAGAAGTTTCGAGCAAGGCCGTAACAGTTTGAGGAAAGTAAGAAAGATTGAAAACCCGTTAACACGATGTTCGCCTAACATTAAAATAAATTAAAAAAAAAACCAATGTCTTATCTCTCCTATTAGCAAAGCGTGTTCGTCGCGTAGGTTCGCGATTCTCCTGAGAAGACGCTTCGAGGAAGACAGCGCGACGACGGCGCTCGAGCATAAGCTCAGCGTCATGGCCGACGCGTGAGCGGGACGCGGAAAGGTCGGCCTATCGTCCGCTGCTGTACGACCGACAGGCACGATTCGCAGAACGGGCATCTCGCTGACTCGTTGGCCCGACGCACGAGGATACTTTGTAACGACTGTGTTTTCGCGAGAGTGGTGCGTGTGCGAAAGGCAAAATAGCCAGAGCGAGAGAGAGAAGATCGAGCGCCCGTGCTCGAACTCGCAGGCGGATCACGCTCTGCGAACGCCGCCGGCGGGATTGCGGACGAAAACAACGGCCGAACCCGACCAGTCACGAGACACACGGCGGCCGTATCAGAATTTCTTTTTTTCAACTCCGGCGGTCGACACGCGAGCTCCGCTGGACACGCTTGCAATACAAACGACCCTCGCCGTCGAAGCGATAATTCAATAGCCTATAACATCGGCGGAATATTTTACAAGTCCCGTTTACCTCCCACCTACGCTAAGGTGGAACTTCCAATTGTTATGAAAAGTTTTTTCCCGTATTTTTTTTGCCCATTTATTGCAGAGCCATTTAGGCGCGAATCCACTTCAAAGTCTTTTAGTTTATTACAGATCATTATCGTTGCGTTAAAATTTACTTTTTTGTTTGCAATAAAGTGAACACTGCATATGGCAGTCATACTTATAGTAATATCCAAGCTTTGTAGGCTTTTGGTTTATGTTGTTTGGAGCCTTTAACATATGACTTGTAATGGAGAAACTATAAACAATTTATATAAAAAAAAGGTTCGAATGGGTGGACGGTTAAGGCAGTACTAGCGGAGAATTCGAGCTCACGCGAGATTGGAGAGAATCGAGAGAGAATTGCGAACTCGATGGGATAAAAATGTGAAAATAATGAAGCTTGTGGAAGGTGCTGAAAAGACTGATTTTACAGCACCATTTTACAAGTCCCATAATCAGCCACCCCTACTGCGCTTCGACCAACGCTTTTGTCTATAGCAAATAATGAAAATACTTAAATAAGTATGGGCTTGTGGGAATCGCAGCCAATAAATATATCTTGTGTTACTATAACTTTAGGTAAAAACCAATAGCAGTTTTCCAAACGCCTTTGCGTTGGAATATTTCACAAGTCCCATAATCAGCCACCCCTACTGCGCTTCGACCAACGCTTTTGCCTACATTAAATAATGAAAATACTTAAACAAGTGTGGGCTTGTGGGATTCGCCCCCAATAAATATGTGCCATTTTACTATAACTTTAGGTAAAAACCAATAGCAGTTTTCGAAACGCCTTTGCGTTGGAATATTTTACAAGTCCCATAATCAGCCACCCTCACTGCGCTTCGACCAACGCTTTTGCCTATAGTAAATATGACCTCTTGTTTATTAGGTTATTATCGGAGAGTGTTACAAGATTATGAATGGGTGGTTGAAAATGCTTAAATAAATATGGACTTGGGCGATTCGCCGCCACTGAATAAGTTTCATTTCACTATAACTGTAGGTGAAAAAAAAATAGCATTTTTTGAAATGCCCTTGCGTTGGAATATTTTACAGGAATATTTTACAAGTCCCGTAATCTGCCACACCTAATGTGCTTCGATCAACGCTTTTGCCTACAGCAATTGTTACTTTTTTTTTTTTTAAACAGATGATTTTCAGAGTGTTACGATTATTAAAAATAGGTGGTTGAAAATAGTCAAGCAAATATGGGCCTGTGGGAATAGCCATCGATAAATATGCCCTATCTTACTATAACTTTAGGTAAAAACCAATAGTAGTTTTCGCCTTTGCGTTGGAATATTTTACAAATCCCCTACTGCGCTTCGATCAACGCTTTTGCCTATAGCAACTGTTCACTTTTTCTAAACAGTTAATTTTCAGAGTGTGTCACGATTATTATAAACAGACGGTTGAAAATACTTAAACAAATATGGACTTGTGCTTCAATGTCTCACGTTACTGTAGCTTCAGCTAAAAACCAATAGCACTTTTCGAAACGTCTTTCCGTTCAAACTTTTTAATAGTTATACCTTACAAGAATAACAGTTACTTTTTTTTTTTTTAATTACTCTGTCTTCAGAATGTCTCGCGATATTGAAAACACCTACACAAATATGAGCTTGTGGGAATCGCCGTCAATGAATGTGTCTCACCTTACTGCAACTCTTGGCAAAAACCAGTATCCATTTTCAAAACCCCTTTGCTTCGGCTCGCCATCCTTGCCTCAATGTGGCCTAAATCTGCGGGGTGAAAAGAGTTCACCGGACTCAGCGAAACCCCTAGAACACTGTGTTTCCGACCCGATTGTTCAACTCTCCCTGCTCTCTGCAACTTAACTCTCCCAGTTTCAGGCAAAATCCGCACTAATTCGCAGCCCACTCTACAGCCATCGGACTCGGGGGACTTAACCCCACTTCCAAATAAAGTTTCATCCACCCGTCTGCACGCAACGGACAGCAAATGTTAGCCCTGCATAGTCGCGACACTCTCGGGACAATGTCTCTCGGTGCTTCGACACCGACGCATTCAACAAATAGTTCGATCTTCACAGAAACATACACATATATATATATATATACGCAGTCTACGCATGCAATACAGTACGTTGTTTACTTACTTTCCGAGTTCCTCCTTGAGATCGTAGTTGTCACTGAACCGCGTGCAAGCTGCTGGGGCAGCCATACCGACCGATAACTACGTTAAACTCTCTTTATATTTTTCGGTTTTATCGTCCTTTCGAATCGGGCTCGTCCTTTTACTCTCTTTTTTTTTTTTTTATCTTCAAGATAATATTTAATACATTAAATTACTTTTATTACTACTATATTACGATTATTATTATAATAATCCTTTTTATTTAAAATTTTGTATCTTTACTATTATTACTATTGTTATTATTATTATTACAGTTAAAACACTATGTCGAAAAAGCTAGGGAAGAAGTAACGTCGTATGTAGTGGTAAGCCCGTCGTGATCGAGGCAGCGTCACACACAGGACTGCGAAGGAGAGGAGGAGGGGTGGGGGGAGGGGGTTGGGGGGATTACGAGCGAAAGAGAGACAGAGAGCCAGTTAGCGGGTCAAATACGATCAATAAGAGAGAGCGTCGTCGTCGACGCGGATAGAGAGGAGTCGAGCCGCGTTTTGTTGGACCGGCTGTCGAGGAGGGGAAGTGGGGGGGAGAGGAGGAGGAGGAGGGATGAGCGGTTGTGTCCGCGGAGCCGCGAGCTACCGTGCGTCCCAACCAGTGGGGCAAATCACGGTCGCGCCAGCGAGAATATTTGCGGCACTCTCTTCGTATGGACTCTCTCTCTCTCTCGATTTAACACTAAAAAACCGCGCGTGTCCGCTCCGCTCGCCGGCAGACCGTCAACTGACTAGCGCAGTCGATTCGCTCCTCTCTCCTCGGCTCGCTCGACTCTCCTTCGTATTTACGTTCGTTCGTCTTCGGCTCTGCGCTCTAACAGACTACTGGTACGGCGAGCCCGACGCTGCTGCCGTCGCCGCCGCCGCCGCCGCTGCTATCACCTCTCGGGGAGGCCGCGGTCGACCGCGCAGCCAACCTACGCCGAATAACCCGAGGGGAAATATCCCTCTTGGCTCTCTCTCTCTCTCTTTCTCGCTCTCTCGGGCGAGCTTCTCTCCTCTCTATTCCTCTTACCGTTTAAATTTAGACGCGAGACACACGACGCTGCTTCTTCTTATAACCCAAAAGCTCTCTCTCTCTCTCTCTCCTTCCCCTCTCTTTTCTCTCACGATCGTAACGTTATGTTATAACCGTCAAAACGCATATCGACATTTCTATTAATCAATTTAAGTTTCCTTCGCAATGCGTCGCTATTATTATCGCTTTGCCTTCGTTACTCGAGGATATGCTCTTTTCTCTTTTTGTTTTTTCTTTTCTTTTTTAATGCACGAAAGTTTTATCTTTAAGCAGGATTTTTTTTTTTTTTAGGGTTAAGCGTCGAAGTGGATCGCGCGAAGCCGCTGGAGGTACTGACGGAGCGTAGACCGAAACTCTATTCGCGCTCCGACGTGTCGCCCGCTAGCTCTCGTTTCGGCTGCTTTTTATTGTTATTGGTATTATTATTATTTTCTTTTTAAATACTTAACGACGAATCCCTTCCGACTATGTTATCTTTATCGGTTCCTTCTTGCGTGTGTTTTTTGTCGCTCCCTCGGCCGCGCACACGTTACTCCCGTGCGTCAGTGACGACGTCTCGTTCCGCGTTAATCGAGACGGGCACGAAGAACGGCTCTCTCTCTCTCTCTCTACCTCTCTCTCTCGCTGCCTCTCTTTCTCTCGTTTGACGCGGCGGCTCTCTTTACCGAGAACGTCCGTGCGACACGCGTACCAGTCGGACCGTCTCCGGCGTAACCACGGTCGATCTCTCTGGGATATACTCTCGCAGTCAAGTCTCTCGGGTAGCTGATAAACGCCGCTACACCGATGCGCCACGACTCCGGCTGGCCTCTTGTGTCCCCCCGACGGCCGCGGTCGTGCCTCTCGGACCGTCAGCGCCGACGTGAAGATCCTTTTTGCATCCCGCACGCGCACTACGCGCAACCCCCGCCGCGAGACGACTGCGAGCGCAGGGCGCATGCGCACCGACCGGATATATAACGAGCGACACGGACCACCCGCGCGCACACACACACACACACACGCGCGCGCAACGCAACGGAGAGAGACCCGTGAATTCTCGACGATCGATCCGCCGGACACGCTCTCCAACACTATCGCCTCAATGTTTTTTTTTTTAAATTTTTTTGTATGTACTTTGTTTACGCGCGGCGGTGGCGTATCGACTGAGTTTAATGCGGGGAAAATAGTCGCGGGCAATCTGTAGGAATGGAACGCTCGGCTGGAGATGGACCCGATGTGTGTTTGGGAAAATGATTTTTTTTCTTTGGTACGCAGCGAGATTTTTCGAAAGGGGGATCGGTAGAGCGGGAAAATTGAAGAATCGAACGATCCGTTAATTCGTCGTATGAAACTTAATGTACCGGAGACGGAAGTTTTCATGCAAATACTGGTATATCAAATTTCATGTACAACTGTGATGAAAAATGAATGTTCAATGTGACTTGTATTAAAAACGTGTGAAAATATTTTATATTTAATAATTTACTTTAATTTCAATGTAAAAGTATATTATTTTTTTTTTATCGCGATTCTACATTGTATTAAATGTACCAGTTTTTGCATAAACACTTCCAGTCCGGTACATTGAATAACATTTCAATTTGTTTATGTATTTATGCTTTGGAATTTTTCAAAAAATGTTCACGAATAAGCAGCTGACTTCGAAAGGAGTCCTTTACCGTTTGCCTGCAGCTTGACTCGAACCACTGAAGCGCTGACGATCCCCTCCAGCCGCTCGTGCGGGACGGTTCGTTTGATTTCTTTTGTAGGATGATAAATGTCGCTGAAAGCAAAGGTGAAAGATAAAGACTCTCGAGTGTCGTTTAGGAATAGTCATATTATTGCATAATACAAATATCGTGGTCCAATAGATAGACTATAAGATATTATATTCAATGATTCGATATAATCTATCAATAACGTATCTCACTATAAACGGTGTTCGAACGTTGTTATATTATATCGTTGAAATTAATTTTTGTAACTGACGCATGAAAAGTGCTACTTCGCGTGCCTGCCGAGAGTGGCGAAAGTGGCGTTTTACAAACACGAGTGCTGTAAGGAGGCGACGCGTGCGCACATCAGGCCAAGTTTACTTTACGCACGCTTCTCGTACTTTACGCACGTTTCACATACTTTACGCACGTTTCACGTACTTTACGCACGTCTCTCGCATTTTACGCACGTTTTCGTACTTTACGCACGTCTCTCGCACTTTGCACACTCTTCCCGTACTTTACGCACGCTTCTCATACTTTACGCACGCTTTTCCTACTTTACGCACGCTTTTCGTCCTTTACGCACGCTTCACGTACGGCGCCACAATCGGCAAGCACGGAAGTGGCACTTGTCCTGCATTCGTCACAAAAAATATGCGATACAAGTCCGGTGTAGCGAACATTACACGCGGACTGCGAAGTGAGTCTAAAGTTCGCTTTACCGCACTTGTATCGCAAATTACTATAATGTTAAGTGTAAAATCGTCTCTCGATATATTGTATACGTTTTGTCTCGATCTCAGCCTCGTCGAGACGATCCTACGGAACATCTCTGTCTCTCCCTCCTCCCTCCTTCTTATAATCTTTTTTTTATATATAAAATTGGAATAGCTCGTTAAACGAAACAATAATATGGCAGAAGTTTCGTCCGCCACCAAAGCATTGAACAAAAAAAAACATAATAATCTTAATACTATACAAGGAAACACACGTACGTAACGTACATCGGCGTAGCCCGAAGTTTCGTCCGATGATCGATAAGCGCTAGCGGATATCTCTTCGTTTCTGCGAGACTAACAAATTTTTTCACGTACAACAATTTATATTGTCTAGGCTCTCCGTGTATCGTCCGGATTCAACGGACCGGTTTTCCGTCCGCGCGTTATTTACAATGCGCAAACTGCACGAGCGAGTCTTAACTGAGTTTTTTAGGATACAAAAAATCTCTCTCGACCGAGTCTTTCGATATTATTTTTTTTTTCAATTATATTGGAATTTAGTGTATTACGCTGCGAGGGAGGAAAGCCCGCGATTCTTCGCCGAGCGCGAAGAGTGCTTGAAATCACGCGAGGTGAAAATCCACTCCCTCCCGCGTAGCATTCGATACTTTTTCCGACTTCGTTAAAATAATCACATTTCTTGCCTCGCAAAATCGTCGTATTTGCCCGTGAGCATTATTTCTCCCTAGGGAGTGATAAAACGGCACTGCCCATGCGCACAGGTTAATAACGACCGTCGGTCAGTAATATGCGATTTTCCGCCCTGTTAATCCCTAGGGAGCAATGAAAACCACGCAGCACGGAAATATTTTTGAAAGGCCTCAATGATACCGTTTTGAAATATTGAACATTTTTTTTTTTTGTCCACTGATAAATCTTACATTGAAATTTTTCGGAAATCTTTCGTTGTTATATTTTGATAGAATATTTAAAAATATTCTTAGAAATATTTTTCGTAAGATTTGAAAGATTGAAAATATTTTCTAAATGATATTCAAAATATTTCGTGTTATATGTGGAATGATACAGCGCGCAAGTTAATAACGATCGTTAATCAATAATAGGCAATTTTCCGCCCGTCTTGCACAAGGAATCTGGTAACTTTATCAAAGTCGAAAAAAATTGTATATTATGCTACAAGGGAGGAAAGTGCGCGATTTTCGCCGAATGTTCAATTTGCTGCCCGAGTGAATCGAGGGCAGAAATCACGTGAGGGGAAAATCCGCTCCCTCCCGTGTAGCATACGATACGTTTCTTTCCGACTTCGTTAAAATAACATTTCCTGCATCGCGAAGATCGTCATACTCGCCAATGGCCGTTTCTCCCTCGGGTGTAATGAGGCGTTCAGAGGGAGGAACAAGCTCTATAATTCAGAAACTGCGCTGCGCATACGCACATTTTAATAACGATCGTTGGTCAATAATAGGCAATTTTCCGGCCGCGTTGCACGCAGGGAATGCGGTTGCTTCAGCGAAGTCGGTAAAAAAAAGATTGTTGCTCGATCGCACGCTCGAGCCGGCCCTCCCGATGGCAGCGTCGAATCAAGGCTACGAGCCCGACGTTCCCCCTCTCCTTGCGGGGAAAGAAGAAAATCTTGTCTCCCCTCGCCGCTTTCAACGCGATTACATTTCTCGAAACAACGTATCGTCGTCGATCCCTCTACTCGGTGGTGACCGACTTCGCCAAATTTCTCGGACAATCGACGTTGCAGCCGCGGAGCACCGCGATGTGGAATGAGAGCAGTTGCATCGGAATTACGGTGAGGACGCCCTGCAGACAGTCGACCGTCTTCGGTACTTCTAGGCAACGAGCCGCCAGCGATTTCGTCTCCTCGTCACCGTCCTCGCATATCACGATCGGCCTCCCCTCGCGCGCCGTCACTTGCTGAAGGGCGTTCATGCATTTCTGAAGAAACAAATTTAAAAATTACATATTAATAAAAATTGAAATTAAGTCAAAATCAATTAAAATAAAAAATAAATGAACGTTCGATATAAATGAAAATTCGAAATAAATGAAAATTCGAAATAAATGAAAATTCGAAATAAATGAAAATTCGAAATAAATGAAAATTCGAAATAAATGAAAATTCGAAATAAATGAAAATTAAAATTTCCGACAATTTACATCGATAAACATTTCTATTTTGTCTGCTATCTTTTACTCACAACGTAAACCGGATCTCTCATAACGATCATGATAACCGGCATGGAGTCGTCGACGAGGGCGAGCGGTCCGTGTTTCAGTTCACCGGCCATTATACCCTCGCTGTGCATGTAGGTCAACTCCTTGACTTTCTGCGATAAATGGGGGGAAAAGAACATTTTTATCCTGGCCGATCTAAACACGTCTGTAGGAGACGATTTTTCTATTATTATAAATTACGCTTAACTGCTTACCAGTGCTCCCTCCATGCACGTCGCGAAGTTGTATCCCCTGCCCATTATGAGAAGAGATTTGTGCTGGTACAGAGACTTGGCCAGTTCCTTTACCTTGTCGTCGAGTTTCAACACTTCGCGAATCTGACTGTCGAGCTTCTTCAGGCCTTCTATTATCTGCAAAGAGATAACGATTATCGTTTCGCGTTACAAAAAAAAGGCACACATCGAGTGTGTAATCGCCAAAGTTTCTGTTACCTGAAGTCTCCGAGTGCCCAGGGAAATTCTGTCCTCGCTCATCACCAGAGCGAACATCACGAGAGAAATGAACTGAGAAGTGTAGGCTTTCGTACTCGCGACACCGATCTCCGGTCCGGCGTTTATGTGAACTCCGCAGTGCGACTCCCGACAAATGCTGCTGCCGACGGTGTTCGTGATACCGACGATGAGGGCTCCGCGACTCTTGCAGTAACGGAGAGCCATCAGGGTGTCCGCGGTTTCGCCTGAGAAATCAAACGGTTCTATTTAATTATTTCAATAAAAAAATCAGCATAAGAAAGCAAGATTGATTGATAAAACATTTTAAAAAAGGGTGCTTTTAAGGTGTCGGCCGTTTCGCCTGAGATTGAACGGTTTAATTTCATTATTTCAACATCTAAAAAATTAACATAAAAAAGAACGAATGATTGATTAAAAAATAAGTTAAAAAAAGAAAGCCATTAGCGTGTCGGCGATTGCGCCTGAGAGATTGGACGGTTTAATTTCATAATTTCAACTAAAAAAGAAATCAACATGGAAACCAAGGAATAATAAAAATAAAAATGCTCACCGGACTGCGAGATGAAGAAGCAGACGTCGTCCCTGAAGACGGGCGTATTTCTGTCCAGGAAGTCAGAGGCGAGTTCGACCATGACCGGAAGCTCGGTCAATTCCTCCAGTAGTTGTCTCGTAGCAACGGCGGAATGGTAACTCGTTCCACAGCCAATCAGCATGAGACGTCTGCATCTCTTGATCTCCGGAATGTATTCCTGAAACGACGAGCCAATCGTCAGTTAAATTGCAATTGCAATCGCTTTATTATTCTTAAAAAATAAAAGTAATTGATCGAATGCTATGTGCTCACGGTGATGCCACCGAGTGTGACGGAGTTGTTCTGAAAACTGAGACGTCCCCTCATAGTGTTGACGACCGACTCGGGCTGCTCGAAAATTTCTTTCTGCATGAAGTACTCGTAATTTCCCTTCATTATCTGCTGGATCTCCATCTTGAGAGTTATTATCTCACGACCGTGAGGATCGTCCATGCAACGACGAAGCCGGTGAACGCTCAGAGTTCCCTCCTTGACCGCGGCGACATCGTCGTCCTGGGGAAAATAAAAGAAAACCCGGAAACGATTAGCATCGTCGAATTCAGCTAGATTTAAGAGCTCGATTTCGGATCGGCGATTCCCCGAACAGTTTCGGTTATACAATTAATCGAATCAATGCCAAATGAATTTGTAAATAAAATTTGTTGATTCAAATAAATTTGTTGATTCAAATAAATTTGTTAATTTAAATAAGTTTCTTAATATAAATAAATGTCTTAATGCAAATAAATAATTAATGGGTTGAAGTGTCTTAAGGACTGAAATCGAACGTCTTGCAGACTTCGTACTTCGAGAAGAATAAGCAGAGTGCGCGCAACCAGCGCACCGGACAATGCCAGGCCGTTGCTCGCACATAGCGAGCGCACTGGCTCGTGTTGCGAAAGGCGTTGACGGTTCAGAAGATTAGCGACAAAGGAGATTAAGGAGTTTCAAGAATAATTTTGTGTCAGTCGTAGGTCGGCGTGAAAAATGAAAGATACACTTTTCACTTCAACTATATTAACAATTTTAGCCTTTCATTTTTTTAAGTTAATATTTTTATATAATTTTTTCTTAAATTTTTTAAGTTACCTCGAGGAAGATGACACGGTCGGTGTGCTCGATAACGGCGCTCGCATCCGAGGCGAAGAAGTACTCGACCTCCTTGGCGACAAGCGGTTGAAACTCTGCGGTGCTGTCGGTCCTCGGTATCATCGGGACTTCCGCGGTTCTTCCGTGAGGACGATGGTCTGTCGTGTGAAATCGTTTGAGATTATTAAAGTAATCGACACAGAAACGATAACGGCGATCAGATATCGGATTGTAAAATCGATTTTTTTTTTTTTCATTCGTAAATGTCTCGTCACCGTCGCTCATATCGAGACATATCGAGGAATGACGAGAATGGAACGATAGTTCATCCGGAAAAATCGTGGCCGGTGAGAGGTGACGAAACATTTGCCGAATTTTCCCAATTACTGCATCGATCCGACGATTGCGCAGAGAAAAATAGACAGTTATATTTTCAGTAAACTTTCTTTTTGAAAAATATTTTTATATATTTGCTTACTGTTATTCTGATAGCAAAATTACAATAAAAATGAAAATATTTTTATTGTAAATTTAATAATAATATATGCTGTATATTTTTCTCTGCACGCGCACAATTTGCATCCCCAGTACCGAAGCGTCCCGTACAAAACCACAGTGGCGTCAGAGACGCCGTTGATAGATACGCACTCGGCGAAATATTTACAATTAAATATTGATTAAATCGAGTGTTATTCGTTCCTCGAATCCGTCGGCCACGCCGCTGAATGCGAGTCTGAAACGTTATTTATCAAACTAAAACGTATTAGTATAGATGATGTTCCGAGCGAAGCCGATTTATACTATTTTTTTCCATTTCCATCTATTAAATTATACCCACACAGCACGGAAATATTTTTGAGAGCTTTCAGTAATAATCTTTTCAAACAGTGAAAACATTTTATCAATATTAACAAAAGATTTGTTAAAATGTTTAAAAAATGTTTCGGGGAAACATGAAATTTAAAATATTTCTAAAACTTCTTCGAACTATTTCGTGCTATATGGGATAGTATATACATATATATATATATATACACACGATTTACAGTTTCCCCAATGTTTATAAATAGCTTTGAGTCCTTAGGATTAACTGCTTAAAGATACTTTATTTTAGTTTAATTTTACTCGTTTAGATACCTCGTCGATTAAATACCTTTGGTAGGCTCGAAGATAAATTAGTAAAGCGTGCGAACGTTTATTTTTTTCTTTGCCAAGCTTGTCGTTTCCCGCCGGCCACTTCCGTTCGCAGATTTTTCCGTTCAGGCACGGCGCACCAACACAGCAAAGATCGATCGTAACGGGTAGAAAAAAAGCAAGAGCTACAATTAAAAGCGATAAAACATGCAAAGCGACCTCTTTGTTAGTTTCCTTTAACAAAAAAAAAAAAAAAATCTTTTTTTACAACAAAAACGAAAATCAATACCTGGAGTTGCTGCTTCGCTCTCGGCTGATATTTGGCAATTGGACGGAGGACAACAAAAAAAAAATCATAATTAATTGACAAACCATGCTTAATGTAAAAAAAGAGAAGAAAAAAAATGTAGAGGAAAGCGGGACGAACGTTGGTGGTAGGACAAATACGAGTCGTCACACGGACGAGCCCACAAACTATCGCGATTCCTTGCCGGAAGAAAAAGTGAAGATCTGCAGTGACGATTTGCACTTTCAATTAATTTTTTTTCCATGCTCTGCACTCAGTCATCATTTTTTTTTTCTCCGGCAAGTAATCGCTCCTCGGACGTGCTACACAAATTCGACGAGAGACAGTTGAGCCCACAAAACAAGTACACAGTTATTATTGTGTTAAACATTGAATTAAATTTAGAAGACACGGGACAGAGGCGGTTCGGTGAAGAGCGTATTCGTGAACTTTTTTTGTTTTCTTAAAGTATAGAGTAGAGCGGTGCAAAATGGGACAGTGGGGCAAAACGGGACGGAACATTCGGATGTATCGATGGGGCAAAATGGGACGGAACATTCGGGTGTATCGATAGGCCAAAATGGGACATCCAAAAATCATTGGAAAATTGATTTTCTCTCAACCGTTCCGTTTTGACCGACTGTCTCATTTTTGCCCTGCTCTCCCCTATATCTCGTGAAAAAGTTGACGAGTGCGTTTCTTCCGAGAGACAAGGCGTACATAATTCGTGTAGACTCAAGCGAAGGTCCGGCTCTCCGACGTTGGATGGTTTTTTGCCGATCGATGCAATGATCGAGACCCGAGCGCGACTCCCTTTAAGAACTTAGGCCACACTTAAATTTCCATTTTTTTTTCCAATAGTTTATAGCGTCAAGAATATTCTGTTCAATTTTTATATAGAAATTCAACGAATTGCGAATAACTTTGAACGCTTTTTTCTCAAAACATGATTTCTAAGATCGGCATCTGACAAACGGCGCTTTTATGAAAATTTGTACCGCTATACTTCGATAGATTCTTTACTCCTTGACGGTCTCAGATTAAAAAAAAAATAAGTTTTTTAAACGATTCAGTGTTGAAAAATGGGTAAAAATCTACTTTTTTCAAACAGTCACCGTTTTGTCAATTTTTTTCCCCGTTGAGAACTGCCTTGTATATAATTTGTTTAGAAATAATTAAATTAAAATTGTTTGCGCCGACCGATAAAGAAAAATACATAATAACAATGAAACTGAATGAAAAGATGCCTAAATGTTCTTTAATACATCCCCCTTCGATTATAAAAAAATTAAATGGCCAAACCGTATATTTATCGAGAAAGAAAAATCACGACATACGCATGCGTTTTTGTCCATTTACTGTGGCTGAAGCCCATAAGGTCGACGAGCGCGAACGCTGATCGATCGCGATCTCGTTGTCGGCAACTCGAAAGAAAAAGCGATCCAAAGTCGGAGCACGAATCAAGGTCGGTTATTAATAGTGTGAATACCTTTGGTCGCGTGTGGAAGGTCGTCTGTTCGGGCGGATAGTCGGATAGCGAGCCGGAAGGCGTTCATGCAAAAGAAACACTCGTGTAGTATCCACATCGTAACTCGGAAATCGGTAAATTTCTCATCGTCGTGCGAACTAGCCCTCTAGCGACGATCAAACGAAACAGTCTCGCTCTCGAACGCACATACAAACCACGTCGACTCCTTGCAACTTCGTTATTATTGCGAAACTACGGATACTGATTATTACATGGAAAAGTGCAAAGATTCAATGAACTTTAAGACTATCTCGAAACTTTGATGCAGTACGTGAGTTACGAAATTGCGTGCCTTTTTTTATGTGAATGTCTACAAGCGATCGAACGAGATATATATTGTAACGACCGAGCGAAATCGACGACGCAAGTATTTGGTTTGGTTATTATTAAGGAGGTTCGACCATCAGACGAAATCAAACTTAAGGACGATTCACACACGCATTCCCAACCAAGAGGCTAATCCATTGCACTTAAAAAAATTTCAAAAGGGGAGATTCATAAATGTAAGAAAATTCTGAAAAAATTCATGTGGCTTCTAGAAAATCAAGGACTTCATTGAAAAGAGAAAAAAAAGGTTTGCTAATTACTTGTCGAACCATTGTTTTTGGCAATTTGTTAATCACTTTTTAACATTATCATTATGCAAAATTAATGTTCTTGGCACCTTCGATACAGTTGATTTTTTAAAGATTTTTATACCATTAGGAGGTGTTCAAGTTCTCACTGAATCTCACTTTTTGCTGGGCATGCGCGTGTGATGCATCCTTAAGTTTTCAATTTTTTTACATGAACACTGTACGCATCTATTGTCGAAGTCTGGACACTTTTAACCATTTTAATTTACTTGTAATACAATTTAGAAGTTGACTACCTTGATTGTATCATCCTATATTCTAACATTGGAGTGATTCGGTCTCGGGATAAAATATTACTAATTTACTACTTATCAAGCTAACTTAGAGCTTTGAAAAACCATCTTCGAATAGACGAAGCATCAAAAATTGTGTAAAAAAAATGCGAGCTCGGCACTTTACCGTGTAAACTTAATGATTTATCGATACAAAGTTTATCTTATCACAGTCTATCAACTTCTCCGAATAAATAATAAATAAATAAATACACGTCCAATTCTAAGTGTTTTACCAGACATCACGAATCCACGTCATAAAATGATCAATCGATCAATCATCATCATTTATGTTTCAAATATCCATTAAAAATTGTTCATATAAGTTTTTAGAAATTATTTGTGATTTAGTTTTTGATTCGAAAGAAACAGTCGATCCTCCTTAATTTTAAATATCCCGAGTACGTACCGTAAAACTTCTATTCTCTCTGAAAGTTCGAACAAGAGTATGGTCCATCTCGTCAATCGATAATCCGTACGTTTTGTCATTTGTCGCACCGAGCTGTTCCAGTAACCTGTGTAATATCGCGCGTCTCAGTCAATCCTCATCTCTATACTCGTTACAATATATATAAGATCTATAATGATTTAATGAAATGTGGGCAATGATCGGAATAAAAAATAAAAACCAAAAAAAAATAAAATAAAATCTATGAGTGATACCTTCTCGTGACATGGATACTAACCGATTTTTTTTCTTCCGTAGAGTGTGAAATTATGTGAAATGTTGACTACTTTTTTTTATGTGTTAACAAACATGCATCAGACATGGACGGACATTTTTAGTTGCGTGCTCTCGTAGACGATTCGTCTCATGCGTTTTCGTTAGTGGATTATTGTTTTATACTGATACAGTTTTTTTTTTTTCGTTAGTAAACGTGCCTTCCGTCCGACAATTCGTAGCGTTCGCTTTATGGCTTTTTTTTGGTTCTTTTGTGGAGAATCGAAATATTATTGAACGTATTCGAGTTTATGAGTTTGTTAATTGATCGATTGGCGCGCCATCCACCGGGTCGTCTCTTCGAAGACCTAGGAACGATTTTGGCAATCGTGATTCGGATAGCGGATGCTCGATCGCTTCTCCTTCATCCCACTGCATCCTTCAGACTTCGGCTTTCACTTTTGTTTTTTTTCTCGACCCGCTCTTTCTTCGTTAGCCGTTAATGCTCGTCGGGCAATTCGTCGACCTATTCGGCCGACTCGTTCGGGGCCTTGGAGCCGTTCGTGGTCGACTCACCTTTTCCGTAAAGAATCGGCACGTGATCGGTGACCAATCGAGTCTTAGTCTTGATGCCGACGAGAAGAGGAGAACCTCGCCGGGTGGCGACGCACTCCCGCGGGAAATGCTTGCTCTTGAAGCACAGAGCGAACGCACCTTCCTGAAATATCGCCGAAAAATTGCAGTTTTGGTTATTATTATTTTTTTAATTAATCTGTTATTTAATTGCAGAGATGAGCAAGGTACCAAAAAAAAGAGTTCAAGTACAATGTACAAAGTACAAAGTATCACAAGTACTTGAAGTTTTTCTCAAGTATTTTTCGCAATTAATTTCGGTGTCGAGCTTTAAACAAAGGTGATAAGATGGTAAAAAAGATGATAATAAAAAATCGCTAAGTGAAATTTTTTGAAATTCGTCGTACTTGTACTGCGTACTTGAAATTGTAAAAGAAGTACTTGGAGGACTAAAAAATATTCGAAGTGCTAAAAAGTACTTGAAGTACTTCAAGTACTGCTCAGCTGTGTTTAATTGTGATGGGACGGTTAAGCAAAAACGTACCAATTGCTGAATAACTTGCTCGACGAGCTCGCGGAACGAGTAGGTCGGATGCTGAACCCACAGATGATGAATCAACTTTGCAATGACTTCGGTGTCGGTTTCGCTCTCGAAGACATAGCCGCGCTGCTGCAGCAGGGTCTTGACTTCCTTGTAATTCGTGACGATACCTGAATTCGTGAGTACCGAATAGTTAAATCTCAAGCCGTTTGGTGTTCAGTCAGCGGTGTTTGGAACCTTACGGTCGAAGCTCTATACGAATCTATCTGGCAGCTGTTTATTGATCGTCGCGAATTTACTTCTCTTAATTACCATTGTGAACTACCACGAAGGCGTGACCCGGATCGGATCTCTGAGGATGGGAGTTGACCTCGGACGGCACACCGTGTGTAGCCCAACGGGTATGAGCGATTCCGCAGTGACTCTCCGTCTTTCCGTCGAATTCCAGGGTGTCGCCTGAGCAAATTAATTCGATTATTGCAGCGACCCGAAGACACTTAGGGTCGAATTTTTAAACGTCAGTTTGAACTTAATGTCGCTCTTGATATCGAAGTTTGGCCCAAACTTTATTGCGTGATCTACCTTAAGTTCGAACTTGATTTTGAGCTTAAGTTTCATCTTAAGTTCGAACTCAAGTTCAAATTTAAGCGCAAAACGGACTTTTACGGCGGCCCCTTATTATGGAGAACTTCTCGTTCTATTTCTTACTGTGGAAGATCGCGTCCACGAGCGCCTGGACCTTTCCTTGTTTCTTGATTACCGAAATCTCCTTGCCGTCCGGACAATCCACTGCAACACCTGTAATGAAAATTTAATAATTTCAAAAATGTTATCCAAGTGAACAAATACGCAATGGAAATTCTATCGAATGCAAATGTTGAAGGAATTTGCTTCCTCGGAGCGGAGAGGTAAAGAGCATCGACTGCATAACGAATGCACTGCGCGTCGACAGCAACGTGACATTAATCTTTTATTTATTTTTTCTTTTTTTTTCTTCATTTTGCTTTTTAAATCTCGAATACCGAAGCCGCATACGTATGTACAAGGTCAAAGATCGTTTCTCCTCTCTTCCTTTTCCTTTCTTCGAAGTCGCGCCTTTCACTTTTCATCGGGTCGAGACTCTTAGCATTTTAATCGCGGCGCCTAGAGCCATAAATTCGTGTATAAAGGAATGTAGAAAAAATATATATATACATTTTTTCTTTCTAATAAAATAACTTACCCGCAGAGTCATATCCACGATACTCGAGCCTCTTCAGACCACCGACGAGAAGCTCCAAAATCTCCCTCCTCGACTTCGGCGTCAGATGGTTCAGGTATGCAAAAATTCCTGCAACAGAGAAACGACAGCTATAAACTCTATGCCAGTGTCTCTTATCTTCACAAACTTGTTGCTGCATCTTTGAAAGTGTTATAATTTTCGCACTTTTTATATGCTTCGTTTTTTTTTTTTTATCATTGAGCAAAAGGTTGCCTCGTGTTCTCGACGGAAAAACCAGATAGTATTGAGTGAGGGAGGAGATATCGTTTTATTTATTTTTTCTTCATTTCTTTTTTATTGTTTTACTTTATTATATTTTTTTTATCGTTGGGCGAAAGGTGGCCTTGCGTTCTCGACGGAAAAATCAGATAGTATAGAGGGAGGGAGGAAAGATCGTTGGACCTTCGTCGAAATCGAAAGGCTTTCGGGTGCCCCCTTCGTTTTAAGTGGGATAGACGGTAAAATCGTTTCTTGTCGTTTGGCACGATCGAGTCAAGGTCTCGGATCGATACCGCACCGGTTTCTTCGGAGAGCCGGAACTTTGGTATTATTAGCATTAGATATATGTATAGCACCAAGAGTTCGTTATACGAGTGTTTTTCAGACGAGCGATTATCATAGCGACGAGATTCCAGCAAAGTTCAGTGCGACGGCGAATGTCTCAGCTTGGATACAAGGGAGACCAGCGGGGTCAAACGGAACACCTGGGCAAAACTGGGTCATTTTTGCCCCCACTCACCTCCGTCACGATAGTTTTTTTGTTGTCTTTTAATTCCAGCAAAGTTTAATGCGACGACGAATGTCTCAGCTTGGATGCAGGGGGGAGCAGAGAGGTCAAACGGAACACCGGGGCAAAATGGACCGGCGTTTGAGATAAGACTTTTAGTTTGAGATGATACTTTTCGTTCGAGATGAGACTTTTCATTTAAGGTGAAACTTTTCGTTTAAGGTGAGATTTTTTGTTTAAGGTGAAACTTTTCGTTTGAGATGAGACTTTTCCTTTAAGGTGGAACTTTTCGTTTAAGGTGAGACTTTTCGTTAAAGGTGAGACTTTTCTTTCAAGATGAGACTTTTTGTTTAAGATGAGATTTTTCGTTTGAGATGAGACTTTTCGTGTGAGATGAGATTTGTCGTTTGAGATGAGACTTTTCATTTAAGGTAAAACTTTTCGTTTAAGGTGAGATTTTTTGTTTAAGGTGAGACTTTTCGTTTGAAATGAGACTTTTCGTTTGAGATGAGACTTTTCGTTTAAGTTGAGACTTTTTGTTTAAGATGAGACTTTTAGTTTGAGATGAGACTTTTCGTTTGAGATGAAACTTTTCGTTCAAAATGAGACTTTTTATTTAAGGTGAGACTTTTTGTTTAAGATGCGACTTTTTTTCGTTAAAAATTGTCCACTTTACTCCACAACCTTGGTCACATTTGCTGTATATCTTGACATTGAAATTTCTCATGGAGACATTGAAACTCATCAGTGATGTCCTTTGAGACGATCGAGTCAAGGTCTCGAATCGATTGTCCAGTTTCCTCGGACAACCGGAACTCTGCTATAATTAGCATCACCTATACACATATATATATATGTATATATAGCACAAGAGTTTGTTATACCCCCGATTGTCACAGCAGCGACATTCCAGCAGAGTTTTATACGTCGAATGTCTCGACTTCGATAGAGGCTCGTCAGCGACGTAAAACTGAACACCGGGGCAAAATGGAACTTAGTTTACTATGACTTTTAAAAAAATAACCCGCCAAAAATTCGCAAAAAAAATTAATGGTCCGTTTTGCCCCGCTTCCACTATCACGACGTTCTCTTTCTTTCTGGTGTTTATCCCGACATTGGAATTTCTCGCGGAGTCAATGAGAATCGATTGGCGGTCAGGGCGTTGAGATCTTAGGAATGCGAGGAAAACAAAAAAAAAAAAAGAAGAAAAGTGAAGAGTGACGAGATTGCCTTACGAAGTGCCGGGCACGTGATACCGGTCGTGCGAAACGACGATGACTAAAAAGATACGAGAAAAATCAAGGATTCTCGTGATATTGACCGTTATATGCATGGACGCTAACATCGACACAATCGGCACTTAGTCTCAAGATAAGAGGCAAGAAAAGAAGAAATCGTCGGAAAGTCCGTTATCAGCGAAGATCGCTCAAAGTGGGGGATGTTACTCAAGAATAATCTTGCGGAACTTAAAAATAAAATTCACCTTGATCGTCAATTGACTTATTCTTATCGCTAGACTATTTTTTTTCCCCTCGTCGTCAGTGGGAATCATTGAAAGCGCTGTGTGGTGGGCTGGGGGTGAAGATGGACCATTTTTATGCACATTTTTGGCGGTGTATAAAAAGATGAAAAGTCAAAGTATTATCTTAAACCAAGGCTACGGGTCTGTTTTGCCTCATCGATACGTCCGGATTTTCTGTCCCGTTTTGCCCCATCGATACATTCGGATTTTCTGTCCCGTTTTGCCCCATCGATACATTCGAATTTTTAAGCCCATTTTGCTCTATCGATACGTCCGGATTTTCTGTCCCGTTTTGCCCCATCGATACATTCGGATTTTCTGTCCCGTTTTGCCTCATCGATACATTCGAATTTTCAAGTCCATTTTGCTCTATCGATACGTCCGGATTTTCTAGCCCGTTTTGCCCCATCGATACTTCCGGATTTCCAACCCCATTTTGCCCCATCGATACATCTGAATTTTCTATCCCATTTTGCCCCATTGATACATCTGGATTTCCAACCCCATTTTGCCCCATCGATACATTCGGATTTCCCACCCCGTTTTGCCTCATCGATACATTCGGATTTTCAACCCCATTTTTCCCCATCGATACCTCCGGATTTCCTACCTCGTTTTACCCCATCGATACATCTGAATTTTCTACCCCATTTTGCCCCATCGATAACATCTGGTTTTCCAACCCCATTTTGCCCCATCGATACGTTCGGATTTTATACCCAATTTTGCCCCATCGACACGTTCGGATTTTCTACCCCATTTTGCCCCATCGATACATCTGAATTTTCTACCCCATTTTGCCCCATTGATAACATCTGGTTTTCTAACCCCATTTTGCCCCATCGATACGTTCGGATTTTTATACCCCATTTTGCCCCATCGACACGTTCGGATTTTCTACCCCATTTTGCCCCATCGATACATCTGAATTTTCTACCCCATTTTGCCCCATCGATAACATCTGGTTTTCCCACCCCATTTTGCCCCATTGATACGTTCGGATTTTATACCCCATTTTGCCCCATCGACACGGTCGGATTTTCTACCCCATTTTGCCCCATCGATACATCTGAATTTTCTACCCTATTTTGCCCCATCGATAACATCTGGTTTTCCAACCCCATTTTGCCCCATTGATACGTTCGGATTTTATACCCCATTTTGCCCCATCGACACGTTCGGATTTTCTACCCCATTTTGCCCCATCGATACATCTGAATTTTCTACCCCATTTTGCCCCATCGATAACATCTGGTTTTCCAACCCCATTTTGCCCCATTGATACGTTCGGATTTTCTACTCCATTTTGCCCCATCGATAACATCTGGATTTCGGACCCCATTTTGCCCTATCGATGCGTCCGGATTTTCTACTCCATTTTGCCCCATTGATAAGTCCGGATTTTTCTACTTCATTTTGCCCCATCGATAACATCTGGATTTTCTACCCCATTTTATCCTATCGATACATCCGGATTTTTCACCCCGTTTTGCCCCGTCCCATTAAAAAATAATTGGAAAATTGTGATTTGCCCCGCTGCCCATTTTGCCCCGCTCTTCCCTATTCTGCGTATGCGTTCTTAATTGAACAATTCTTTTTTTACCATTTTTTTTTCTCGACATGAACGACCGTAAACTCTTATCGATGTTGTTTTTGTTGAAGGTTCTCTCAGCGATCGGTACTATCTTAATTCATTGTTGCCCCGCTCTTTTACCGTTATCGCTAGTGTTTACTTCGACGTCTTTACGTCGAAGTAAACACACAGTCCTGTAAAGACAGTCCTCACCTTTCGCACATGTTATCGCGAACAGTTTTTCTTCTACTTCATATTCTCTTGCTCTCTGAGCGTGTCAATTGCTCGAGAAGCGCCGCGCACGTCGAATCACGCTCTATCGTCGCACTCGAAGCCCTCGACGACATCGGAAACGTCCTTCGAGATCTCGTTTCGATTCGCTCTCCGCTAACCATTTATTGGACGCTCGATACTCGAGAGCCGTACACACGCACGCCTATAAACGACGATCGATATCGCAGCGATACCGATTAACAATCGGTTACTCGAGCTCTTTCGCCAATCGAAAGATTTCCGGACTGCATTTATCTCAGGCATCGAACGAGCTCTGCACCGGATGCAGATTACACTTTTTTTCGCTTTTTTTTAAAGGTGAATTGACAATATTGTCACCTTTTTCGCACTTCCGGACCACTTGATGGTCAGCCATTTTCTTTTTAAGCATAAAAAAAAAATAGTCTCTCGATAATCGATTTTCTTTTCATTTTAGAGGCAGCCATTTTGTTTTTAAGCTTAAAAAAATAGTCTCTCGATAATCGATTTTCTTTTCATTTTAGAGGCAGCCATTTTGTTTTTATTTTTTGAGGTTATGAAAAATTGATCCGTTCCGATGATCGATTTTACGAAAAGATCGCCGCTCGACGAAGCGCGTCGAGACTCAAGCGCAAACATAGGTCTCTCCCATGCGTTTCGCAATAAGAAATGCCGATGAAGTAGTTAAAAAATAAATAAAAAAATAAATAAAAGATTGGAAAGTAGCGCTGTTGTTCCGCCGCACGTGCGCGATGCCGGCTCGACCGAGATTCCGATTGATAAGTGATAACTCTCCGGAGATGTAACACTTGCGCGCGCGCGCGCGCCTCGTTTCTGTAGATAGATCGAACCCGAGTCCAAGAAACATATAGCGAAGAGCGGGACAAAAATGGGACATTGGGTAAAACACAAGTTTTAAATCATTTGGATGAACCAAAAGATTATTAGAAAATTGAGTTTTGCCCCACAGTTCCATTTTGCCCCACTGTCCCATTTTGCCCCGTTACTTTTCTTTTCCATTTCCGTTATTATCATTTATGAATTCGTAATATTATTTCCTTGCTCCACACTTCCGGAACACTCGCCGGTCGATGCTGATCGGCAGCCATTTTTTTTTTTTTTGAGGTTAGAAAAAATTAATTCGTTTCTATGTAATCGATTGTCCGAAGAGATCGCTGCTCGACGGAGCGCGTCGGGACTCAACCGTAGAGATCGCACTCTCGCGTGCGTGTCGTAATAAGAAATGCCGATGAAAAAGTAAAAAAAGAAAAAAAAATGAATAAAAAAAAAGGATTGGAAAGTGGCGCTGTTGCTGCGGCGAGCCGCACGTGCGCGACGCCGGCTCGGCCGATCGCTGAGCTGTAATATTTGCGCGCGCGCGCGCCTCGGTTCTCCCGATAGATCTTACCCGGACGCTTAGAAGACATACACGTATCGTTCCGTTGCTGAACCGCATACTCGAGCGGCCACGTTATAGCCGGTCCGTAAATGTCAATCGGCCGTACGGCTTCCACCCGGCTTCGTCAATTTTTTTCACTCTTTACCCACCGTTAAATTCTCTCGCGAGAACTCTACGGCTCTGTTTTGACGTTATTATAATCCCAGTTCCCTTTTACCGCGTGAATTATGGTGTCTCTATATGGACGTTACAACATTACTTTACCGATTCTTAAATCGATCGAATCGACGTACGGCCGGAAGTCACGTGACCGAAGACACTTGTTCCGCATCGTCAAACTTCAGAAAATCTATTTTATCGTATCGTCGAAATGTCGAAAGTTTATTTTTCCGGATCGTCCAAATGCCGAAACCTTATTTATCCGAATCGTCAAAATGCCGAAACTTCATTTATCCGAATCTTCATTTCAACGAACGTTTCTCTTTCGAAACAAATGTTCTTAACACCTTCAGTACAGTTGATTTTTGTCAGATTTTTATTCCAACAGGAAGTGTTCGAATTCTCGCTGAATCTGACTTTGGGCTGGGAACGTGCGAAGTACATCCTTGGCCGAATGTCATTTGACCGAATAATAATTTCACCAAACTTCGTTTCTCCGAATCGTCATTCCTGGGAGTCGCCAATCAAGCGAATTGTGAAACTGAGTGATATGAGCGAATATTCCGACCATCTGCGTAAAAAAACTACCGCTCACTTGCGAATCGATTTGGATAAACGACGTGTCGAATAACTGCCATTCGGTACGATAACGACGATTCGTCACGATGACTTAACTCGAATAAATAAATAAAAAAATACATATAGGTCGCCTCGTTCGATCAGAAGCTCGAAAAGTTTGCCGATCTCGGTGGGTTTGGCGGACGCGTGTCGCGCGAGAGAACTTTCACTCGGTCAACCGAGCAGCTCTGGGAAAGGCAACCGTTGGATTTCGCAATTTATCCGCTATAGACACGACCGCGACCGAGGCGGTGAGCGAGCATTCGACCGGGCGACGAAGAGAGTCCTTCTCCGTTCGTCCCCTGTTGCCGTAGGTCGTTGGCCGAAGGCGCAAGCATTCTCCTCTGTCGAAATAGATTTGACCTACGAATCCACTGTATACCCGGCCTCCTGAGAGCCTGTCGCAACACACACTTTACACGGCTCTCCTCCAGCCTCTGGCGAAAGCGCGAGATCGAACTTTCAATGTTTCGAGCTACCTCGATCGACACGATTTCCTCTACCAGGGGATAAAAAATATTTAATTTACGTTACCGTAAAGTTTTGGAACACTTTGTTCTACACAAGTTGCGAAACTCAGTATGGTAGCTACAATTAAATTAACGGTTATGGTGGCTCGTACGCTTCAAGCGCTCACAGGATCTGTGTAAGTGTCTGTGAGTATGCGTGAATATCTGTAAGTATCCGAGTGAGCATCTGTAAGTATCTGAGCGAGCATCTGTAAGTATCTGAGTGAGCATCTGTAAGTATCTGAGTAAGCATCTGTAAGTATCTGAGTAAGCATCTGTAAGTATCTGAGTGAGTATATGTAAGTATCTTTAAGTATCTGTAAGTATCTGTAAGTATCTGTAAGTATCTGTAAGTATCTGTAAGTATCTGTAAGTATCTGTAAGTATCTGTAAGTACCTGTAAGTATCTGTAAGTATCTGTAAGTATCTGTAAGTATCTGTAAGTATCTGTAAGTATCTGTAAGTATCCAAGTGAGAATCTGTAAGTATCTGTAAGTATCTGTAAGTATCCAAGTGAGAATCTGTAAGTACCTGAGTCAGTACCTTTTAGTATCTGTAAGTATCTGAGTGAGTATCTGTAAGTATCCGAGTGAGTATCTGTAAGTATTCGAGGGAGTTATCTGTAAGTAACCAAGTGAGATCTGTAAGTATCCGAGTGAGCATCTTTGAGTATCTGTGGGTATCCGCGGGAGCATTTTTGAGAATCTGTGAGTATCCGTGAGTGTCCAGTTGACATGACCTTTGTTATTATGTTGATAATAAAACGCAATTGTAAGTTTTAAAATTGCTTAGATCGAACTTTCAATATTTCGAGCTACCTAGATCGGCACGATTTCCTCTATCAGGAGATAAAAAAATATTCAATTTACATCACCGTAAAATTTGTTCGACACTTTGTTCTACACAAGTTGCGAAATGCGATGTGGTAATTGTAATTAAATAATAAATCACCGATTGTAACTTTTACGAAGCCCTACGAAGAATTCGACACTCAATGTTACGTGTAGGATTTTTGTAGACAGCGCTTGCTTCGTGGGTTGTTAGGTTATTTTCATGATTGACATCGCCGTCACCGGCGAATCGATTTTTATCGGAGGCGTTAAAACTCGTCACTGAAATCCCGTGTTATCGCCGAACGGCTTTTCCCAATGTCAGAGGCATCACGGTGTTTGTATTCGGCGTCGGAGGGATGTAAAAAAAATACCGGGTGTCCATCGGGAATTACAACAGTACGCTTGTACCGAGTTCAACACTCGAGCCAAGGCCAGATTGGTTTCCATTGATGTTTTTTTTTTTTTTTTTCATCGTATTTATTACGGAATTGCTTTTTATCGGGAAGCAGCTTATTCCTTTATCGCAAGAACTTAATCACCGTATATTCTCGGAAACTCCATTTATCGAAAATTTATCGTGAATAAACTTGGCCTCAGAAGTTCCGGTAATCGTGACAGGAACTAGATTACATTTCCGTCGTCGGAAATGTCAAACACCCGCGTCTGCGATTAATCGTTTCCAGGCGAAAGAACAACGGTCCTCAATATTTTCGGCGCCAAGTTGTTTCTTACTTTTTTGTATCGCGAAGACCGGTAAACTGGTTCACAGTAGAAAGTACGAATCCCTACTGTTGCCAGTCTACACTTCGGTGCAGACGCAAGTCAAATTTCGGCTTCGACTTTGCATCGTCAGAATCACGAGTTTACTCGTGCTTTTATTTTTCACGTAGACGCGATATCCATTTAGGGTCGAAAAACGACTCTTGTGTGAAGTGAATTGACCAAAAAAAGGGCTCTTGATATTTTCCGCGCAAGTGCTTTTTTTTCACGCAAACGTGATTTTCATTAAAGGTTCAAAATGTCGTATATCGACTCTCGTAATCGACCCAAGAAAGTGTTCTTAATATTTTAGGCGCCAAGTTTTTTCTCTTTTATATTTCATACATCGTAAAGACCGATAAACTGATTTACAGTAGAAAGTACGAACCGCTACTACTTCCGGCATGCACCGTACATATCTAAGTAAAATTTGGGCTTTCATATCGTCGTACATCGACTATCGTACGAACTACAATCGACCCCAAAAAGCTTTCTCAATATTTTAGGCGCCAAGTTCTTTCCCTTTATTATTTTAAACATCCCAACGACCGCTAAACAGATTTCCACAACAGAGTACGAATCGCGACTCTTTCCAGTCTGCCGCGCAGAGACGCGCGAGTGAAATTTCGGCTGTGACGTTGCATCGCCCGTAGCAACTCTCGTTTTACTCGTGCGACAAGTTTTTTTGTTTCCCCACGCATACGCTTCTTCGACCGCGGTCTTGAAAAAAAACAACAAAAACAAATAGTCCAACTCACCGCACATGGTATCCGTATGTAACGATAACCGTCGAACGCAGAAAAACTTGGATTATACAGAGAAGTGGGAGAGACACGTAAGGGAACTCGCACGGTAAACACTTCGAAGGCGACTCGCAGCCGTCTGAGCGGAGAGACGGCGCTCGCACGGTTTTTATGCCCACCGAATACGTCCGGCCAATGGGCCGAGGCTGCCTCGCTGACAGCTGGTCACGTCGTCTGCTTCAACAATATTGTACGCTCCTCCGTCCACCGAACTGTCCCGACTAACGCGGCGCTTCGTCGACTCTCACGACGATTGCGAATTGTTTTATTTCACGAAGGTCCGTGATAAGCACATTGTCCCACGTAATGGCCTACAGCAGTTATCGGCGCAACGACGAGCCACTCGGCCGAACGCCTGTGCGGGAGAGCTTCGCTTGACACGCGTCGTAGCCGCGTCGTCCGCGGCGCTCGAGTCGTTATTTGCCTTCAGTGCGGCGTTCGCTGTCGAGACGGACGGAAGAATTCTTCGCGCTTTTCGACGCTGATTCCAAGATATCCGACGATTGTCTCGGGATCTCTCGTGTTTTTTTTTTATCTGTCACCGATGAAAAGTACGAGGAGGACGATCGTCGTCGAACGTTCGATGAGCGTCCACGTACGCATGACGAAAAGGGCCGAAGCCTGCCGAAGATCGACGAAGTTCATCATTCAAACGGCCAAGATCGGAGGATGGAAGGACTTTTGACGTGAAAGTATCGAATCGCTTGCGCACTGATGTAACGCATTGTGACGAACGCGATGACCTTTTTTCTTTTTTTACATCCTGGAGGTTGTATCTAACGGCAATGCTGCTGGATCGTCAGAAGTCCTTGGCTTTCACTTTACTTCGGTAAAATGTATATAAACGTCGCAAACGCCCCTCTCTATTTCCACTGACATTTTTCAACGAACAATTCGTCGATTGCGAGAGACGGAAGCGTATTTTGGGCAACGCCGGAGGCGAAGCCACCGACGGTCGGACGGTTAAAGAGCATCCCTAAAATACGGCTGTTATTATAGTCTTGTAGCACGCAAATACTTTTGAAAGGTTTCGATAATTTTTTTTTTCTTTTTTTATAGTCAACATATTTTATCGATATTAAAAAATGTTAGTGAAATTTTTTAAAAGATTTTGAATTTATTTATTTATTTTTTTTTTTGTACGCTCATTCCTAGTAAGATTTACTGGGAGATATTTCGGATGCGTTGAAAGATTAAGTGTGTTTCTGAAATATTTAAAAGTTTCATTGAAATATTTTTATAGGATATTGAAAGATATTGTTTTCATGTATTTTAGAGATATTTCGTAATATTTGAACGGTTCAAAGTATTTCTAAAATTAAGGTAGCTTCAAGGTAGCTTAATTCTTAAATTAAGGTAGCTTCAAGTTTCCAAAGGACATCGAAGAGTACAGAAAAAAAAAGCTTTGTAGAAAGCGGCCCAATTTAACTTTCTTAAACTGTCCGATTGTTGGGTCGCGTATGTAGTAACGCTCGTAGCAATTTCTGGGCACTGCACGGTAAAAAAAAAATTATAAATTTAATGCAAGGGACTCGAAGTTTTCAGGCAAAAGCTGGTTCATTAAATTTAAAGCAAAATAGTCATGAAAAATTAATGGGCTTTTAGAGTAAAATTAAAGCAAAGTATTCCTAAAGTTTTCAATGTACTGTACATTAATTTTTCACCACAATTATAGGTGTAATTTAATATATCAGTTTATGTATAAAAACTTCCGGTATATTGTAAAATAAAAAGCAGTAAATTGAATGCACAATTGTGGTGAAAAATTAATATACATTTTCAATGAAATTAAAGTGTATTATTGAAAATAAGGTAAGAGTCCGAGCATTGAAAGACCGTAAAAATAAATTGTGAATTTAATGTACTGCAATTCAAAATTTCATTACATTACACTTACATTAATCGAACATTAATGTACTCTTTTGTAAAATTAAAAATATCGGGTATAAAAATTGCAAATCCTTTGCCTGAAGTTTACAATTTAAAAAAATGAAAGATAAGCATTTCATTCTAAAATTGCAACGCACATGTATTTGATATTTCAGAAAATAGTTTATGTAAAGAAGCTTTCAATACCATTAATTTTCAAATTTTTTTTTACAGTTGCCTCGTATACCACCGATCTCTAACACGACACAGCGATTGGACGGAGTCGTCGATAATGAAGAAATCTACCATCGAATGACAACCATTTAATTCTCTTTATTGCTGCTGAAAATATACAAATCTTTTTTGATGTCACGTGCGATAACGAGGGGCGCGCGTGGTGCGGATAACTATATATATTTCACAATTCGTTTCATTTTTTTATGTTTGTTTTTTTTTTGTTTTTCAAAAGCAACCGAACGCGTCGTACACTTAATTACACAAACTATATTATGTATCGAATTCGAAGCGAAACGACGATCGAGAGTGACAAAAGTATTTTCTTCTTTTTCTTTTTTTTTTTTTTTCTTAGACGTCGCCAATGAAAACTACGATTATCTGAATCGATCGATGATCATCGATACAATTAATCGTGCGGCAACGATCGTGGAATTCTTCGTTAAATCGCTACAGTTAATAATCGATAGCTGGCTCGAGGAAATTCCTGAGACGAGCTCGATTAACGCACGTCCGACTTCGAATTTTTAGACTTATTGAGCTTGACCGAAAAGGTTTTTCACGATCCACGAGGCGGATCTTGATAAACATTATTTCCTACGTTTATTATTATTATTAATTATTATGATTTTTACTTCCTCCCTAATGCCGAATTACCTTTCGTCCGTTCGCGATAAAGAAAACAACAGAAACACTGTATTTACACACGGTTACTCTATGATATTCGGATATATTAACTATAACATAACTTTATTGTTACTTTACTCGATAAAATCTCTTTCCACATAATTACAATACACGCTAATTAGCTAAGGTAATTTTCTTTTTCGTTTTTTTTTTTTTACTCTTCACTCTGAGTCGTCGGCGAAAGCGTCGGCCCGAAAAAACCATCGTAACAATCGTGTTCTGATCGTTATTATTAAAACACTTCATTACTGAGAAGAGAACACAATCGCTAAGTGGTTTTTTTTTTTAATTTCTTTTATTTCAATATATATATTTTTGTAATATAGTGGGAATAGCGTTACGCATGTACATATCGACTTGTGATATTAATGAAACAGAGTGCGATATAATAATGCAATGTAGTATTCGTTACGTGGGTAAAGATAAAAGAGCATCTCCACGGAGCACGCAGGTTTTTAGTGTCGAGAGAGAGAGAGAGAGAGTAGCGAGACGAGAATTGCACGGCCGAGGATGGAAAAATGTCTTTGGCGTTGTGCCTACGAAAAATTCAGCGTTAACACACACAGAATATTCTTCGAGCTGTTGTTTTTTTCTTGTTATTAAATTTAGTCGAACAATCCCACTCCGAAAAATGTATTTTTTAAAAATAAATCTGCTAAACACTACTTAATTACTACGAACTAAGGTTTTAGTTACTTTATCGCTCACATAATTTTTTTAACGCTCACGTAATTTTTTTCAACGCTCACATAATTTTTTTAACGCTCACGTAATTTTTTTAACGCTCGTGTAATTTTTTTTTTTTTTTTACGCTCGCATTATTAATTTTAACGCTCGCGTTATTATTTTAAGAACCATCGATAGATTACAATTTTAATGATTTATTAAGCTCGGCGCAATTGCCACGCGCCCGATCGTTCTTACTCTCTGTGATATTTTTGTTGTGAATGATTTGTCTGAACGCAGCAACGAAAGTGTCGAATCGCGTTGTCGTCGAGAACGCCAGAGTACGCTCACCGGCTTATCCTTTCCGACTTTGTTAATAATTTTAAAAAAAAATTTTTCTTGCCTACGATTGAGGTGACGAAATAAATGACGCGCTAATTCATTTTGTTTTACGATAGAAAATTGTTTAATTTACGAGGTAAGCTTATACGTTAGTAATACCAGAAGAAACAAAAATTCTTACAACATTCATAATAAAGAGAACATTTTTATAACATTCGATTACATTAAATAACAAATTATAAAAAAATTCAGAAATTCTGCACCTAAATGTAAATCTCGTCGGTGAGGCTCGAGCGTCGAAATTATAATCAGCTGGGCGCGCGGAGGTAACAGTGTTTATGGTTTACGCTCGAGCCGACGTGACAAAATCCAAAATCATTCGCTATGTGGTATAGAAATAATAAATATATACATGTGAATAAATCTACGTTAAAAAAAAAAAAAAAAGTAAAAAAAAAAGAACGAGTAAGTGTCGCAAAAAGTTGGCGAATCGTCAAATTTTCCATCGTATCCCCTCTCTCGGTTCTCCATGATTTACCGTTGATCAAACGATGAAAACTCAATCGACGCTTCGAGACGTTCGTATGCGGAAACATTGAAAACGATATCTTGTCGACCAACTTTTTCTTCTCGAGTTTCTTTTCTTTTTCTCTCTTTTTTTTCTTCTTTTTTTTCCAATAAATAAGAGAAAGTAGGCTCGGAAACAAAAAAAAAAGATATCCATGCGTCTATCATTGGATCTTCCTTCTCGAAAGACATAAATAGTGCCATTTTTACAAAGCAAAAGTTAGCCCATCGTCTAGTTTTAATATAAAAATAATAATAATAATGTATACGCTAATGATCGCAGATTGAAAGTTCGTCCCGTTACTCGGTCATCGAATCTCTTAAGCACTCGATCGATCACGGACGATAATCGACGTACCAAGGCGTATTGTTAAATCTTTCTTTTTTTTTTTTTTTTTTTTTTTCATCGTGCAATCTACGAATAAACCTACGAAAACTTTGTATCGCTCTAGTAATCTCGCAATTTCGCAAACTCGTCGAAATTCATTTCTCTGCCGCGTTCTCTCTCAAGCTCCGTGTTCGTATTTTTTTTGTTTGTTTTTTATCGAATAATAATTACGCTACACGTACTCTGTTTATTTATAATAAACACTCGCGCGACCACGTTAATTCGCCTATGAAGAAATCTACGAACGAACATTCCGACGAGGGCCTCGAAACGACCACTCGTCGCACACCTCAATCGCTCGCATTAAGTCGCTACCACTACCTTTTTCTTTCTCATGTTTTTTTTTTGTTTTTTTTTCTTTTTCATCTTTTCCCTCGTTTCATTTTTTTCTTCATATAAAAATAACACGCAATGCGAAGCTATCCAGCATTGCTTTGTACATTCGCCTGTGCTCCAATGAAACCAAAGAATCAAATTAATGAATTCATTGATCATTGCCAAACCATTTCCAAACCTAACTGTGTGCCTGTATAAAAAAAAAAAAAAAAAAAAAGATAGCGCCTAAATCCTTCGCATTACTCGAAGGAACGACTACGATGGCCCGATACTGACTGCTACTTTCACCAATATTCTCGAGAGGATCATAGTCATACATATATAAAAAAAAATTATATATTAATAGTAATTAATAATAATAATTATTGTAAGGAAACGAAATAATTTAACCCTTCCCGCGGAACCATCACAAGTCCTTTCGGCGCGCGCTACTTTTAATATACATAATAATTGAGATCGCAATAATTGTGGGAGAAATGAAAGAGAACAGAAAATCACCGATCGCCCGACTCGTTGAATGTCAATTTTTTAGCAAATCGCCTTTTTGTTGGATTTGCTGATTTCTTTCTTTTTCTTTTATCGACGCGTGCCGGAGACGCAGCTCGGATTTTCAAAAATCGTCCGACGTTAAAAGTTCGGAACGAGATCGCGTCGCGATCTCGCTCTGAAACATTTTTCCAGGTTTTTTTTGGATTTTTTTTTTTGTTTAGTCACGCCAACAGACGAATCGCGTGCGCTCGCGCGCGTCCTTCGAATTCCTAACTAAGATAACGCTTCCGCAAACGCAGTGTTCTCCAAACCGCACACGAATCGTGCAAATCGATCGAACAACTCATACACAATATCCCGTACTTATTTATGCTAATTGTATTATTTTTTTTCTTCCCGTCCGAGTGATTGACGCGTACGAAATATCCGAATCGGAAGTTCGGCGGCGGAGCATCGGCTGTCGACGTTCCGCCGTCGATCCCGCGGCGATCCGGTGACTCGAAATTCATCGACGCGCTCGTTTAAAATGTTACTTTTCTTTTTTTTTTATATTATGCCGACACGCGAGGCGACGAGCTCGCCGCTTATTTACATTTAATTTATATTAGAGATGAAATAAAAAGATTCCTCTTAAGTCCTAGATACGATGCTTACAAGTTGATAACGAATAAAATACCTGTTAGCAAAAAGAATTATTTGTATGTACAGAGATGGTTATGGAGAAATAAACAACAAGTGTGGTGAGAGCTCGAGTGAAATTACGATTCGCGATTTGAAATGGAGAAAAAAAAAGAAAGAAAATAGTCACGAACGATGCTCGCGCGTTCATCTTCGACGTTTGTGAATTGGGCGGTCGCCGACGGAGAGGCGTGCACGCAGCTCGGTGCCGAACGAAGTGCGACTTATCGTATCGATAAAAAAAATATATATAAATAAAAGCGTGATTTATTTGATAATGTCACCTCGAAAAAAGATCGATGATCATGCAACTTATGGAAGACACTTATTGAGCATCAAACTTTTATCGATTAATCTCAGAACGACTTTAGCGATTTTTTTCCTTTTTTCTTTTTTCTTTTGCTCCACAAAATGTACAGAAATTCAATGCGCGCTGCTTGCGCGCCTCTCCGGCCGCTCCACTCCGGCCTGTTTCCGAATCGAACTTCGTGAAGCTGCCACGAGACTTCGATCGGTTTCGATGCGAGCGTCTCGTGCAGCCGAGCTGCGACCTATGAGCGATGATCGAGCGATCTTGCAGAGACCGTCATCGTCGTCTTTGCGTTCCGACCGTTTCAACGACCAAGTTTGCGTCGCGATAAACCCGCGGCCGGATCGATCGAAGGCCTGCGACCCAACTTCCCATCTCCTCGACGCTGCGTCGCGAAAAAAACTCGTGACCAATATAGTGCAGAAATCTCGATCGCGAAACATTCGTCAGAAATTGCTTTTTACGCATTTTTTTCCTTTCCTTTTTTTTCTTGCACGGAGAAGTGACTTAAAATAAATGTGTGAAGTGACTAAACGCGTTGAGTGAAAACGGCAGCGACAGCCCCGACGAATCAGCGACTGGGAAGTCGAAAATCGTCGAGGAAGTCGCGTGAAACCGGCTGTGAAGAACTCGAACAGCAGCAAGGAAGCTTCGATGAAAAAAATAAGTATACAAATATCGTGCAGAAATCTCGATCGCGGAGCACTCGTGAGAAATCGCGATTAATCGGATATTTTTTTTTTTTTTCTTAAACGGAGAAGTGAATATAAAAAATACGTGAAATTGCCAAACGCCTTGAAAATCGCACCGAGCAAATGAAAGCGATCACGAAAAAATCGAACAGCACCGAGGAAAATACGAAGTTTCTGTGGAAAAATTATAATAATTGGAGCGTCGAGGATGTGAGTCGTAAAGGCCGCAGAACGCCGCGAAGAGACGCAAGGCCGTCGCCGTTGAGAAACGGGCGGGAATGCGATAGGATCCTTGGGAGCGTATCGCACGCCCGCTAAATTGCACGATCGCGTAAGCCGCGAGCTACGCGCGCCCATCGGAGCCAAGCCGAGGCCGCGCTTCGCTCATCTCGCGCAGGCGAGATCCGAGAACGTTAAAGATCTTAGAGAAATTTCTTTAGATACTCGTAAAGCTCGACGCCGTCCCTCCGTTTTCCCGTGTCGACGTCCGATTCGGCCTCGGCCTCGATTCCCTCGGAGAAATCGTTTTCGGCACCTGCAAGAATATTGATTGATCACAAATAAAGTCGATCGATGGTCAATTGAAGTGTAATCGATATGTGATCGATGCGCGATCGATGCTCGATTAAAATTCAAATATCTATTGGCAACAGCGGACCGCGAATACTCACAAGTTTCCTCCTCGCCCGACGACGACGATGACGAATCACTATCGCTGCTCGAGCTCTCCGAGTTGGCCGACAGAGAACAACGATCGTACTCCTCCGGCTCGAAGTAAACCTCCGCTCCGGGGAATATGTATTTCCCGAACGACATTTGATAATAGGAATTTTCTGTGGCAATCGCGAGTTTTAAAATATTAGAATTTGTATTTTATTGCGATACCTGTTGTATTTTCCATGCGATCGATTGTGGCCTCGAAGATATCTGCACGATATCAAATTTGATCGTTGGCAAGTTTAAAATTTAATTTTTATTTAGCTTTTATTTTATTTCAATGGAATCGTTTGCAAGTGTCTGTCAATGCACGGCTTTAGGAAAAAAGAAAATTGTTCTCGTGTAGAATTTTATTCTCCGAGTGAAGAACACCGAATAAAGTTTGTGTGATGTGAAACACAGCCGTTCTAACTCGATGAAATTCAGTCTCGTCCAGATATCTTCACATAGCAAGCAAATATTTTGAAATAATTTTAGAAATATTTTCAATCTCACGAAATAATTCTCCAATATATGAAAACAATATTTTGAAATATTATATCAAAATATTCCAACGAAAGGTTTGAAATGTTTTTAAAACATTTTTTTAATATTGGTAAAAAATATTTTCAATATTTAAAAAATTATTTCCCTGCTATGCGGATATCCGCGTGACATTAAATTTCATCGTTGGCAAGTCTCCGTCACCTGTTTTGCAAAAAAATAAAAATTGTTCACTTGTAGAATTTTATTCTCTGTCTGAGCTTCCCCGAAGTTAGTCCAACGCAAAGCCCAGGCGTTACAACTACGAAACGTTGTCCCGTGCAGAAATCATCAGGCTCGCAGTAACTTCCTCTCTTCAGGAGATCTTACCGGGTAACCGAGCGGCGAGGCTCTCCTTGATCTTCGGCCAGCAGCGCCTCTCGAGTTCGTCGATCTTGGCCTCGTTGCTCTCGGTGACGAGTTTGCCCTCTGTGCTGTCGACGCTGTTGCAGCTATCGCCGATGCCCGAGTCGATCGCCGAGTCGATGGAGGCGTGTCTCGCCTTCGTCGAGAGCTTGTCCGAGTCGACGAGATCGTCCTCGCTGACGATTTCCGGTTCCCGTCGCGAATCGACGGCCTCGCTCGTCACTCTCGAGCCGACCTCGACATCGGCGCTCGTCGTCGGCGTCGTGTCCTCCACGCTCTCCATTATCCTCGGCACGACGTGACACTCCTCCAGGTTGAATATCTGTCCGTTGTTCTCGGAGGTCGACTCGACGGATATGACGCGAGTGTAGCGCGAGACCGCGTATCGCGCCTCCTCCGAGCCGTCCGTCGATCGCGTCGTCGTCTCGACGATCGACGCTGCTTCCCTCCTCGCGCTCGTCAGGTGTATCCTCTTCGGGCTGCTCTCGGCGCTCGAGTCACCCAGCCGCCTCTTCGGACTCTCGCCGAGAAGCGCGAAGCTTCCCTCGGCGTTCTCCATGTGACCGGCGTGAAAGGGCGATATGCATATATCGGTGTTCTCCAATCGCTTGGGCGTTGTGTTGGCGTTTATCGTCAGGCTGTCCTGGCTCTCCGACGAGGCGTTGTGCTGCGGCTTTAGGTCGACCTCCTCGCTGTCCTGCGATAGCTCGTGGATCGTCTCGGTGTCCTGACTTCGTTCCCACAGTTCGTCCATCGGGAAACTCGACGGAGGAACCAGCTGAGGCGCCTCCTTGAGCAACTCGTTTCTCCAACAGACCTCTTCGAAGTCACAGCCCATTCTGTAATTGGGAAATCATTTTGTCGGGTTAAGAAACTTCTTTCGAAACGTTCGCAGACGAAAGTGAGGTTTGATGGGAATTTGAGACACTTTCTAATGGTAAAAGTATCTGAAAAATATCAAATGTATTGAAGGTGCGAAGAACATCAATTTTGCATAAAAATACCAAAAAGTTATCAACAAATCCCTAAAAAAAAGAATAGTTCGATGAATAATCAGTCAACCTTTTTTTCTCTTTTCAAATGAATTCGTTGATTTTCTAGAAGCCGCGTGAATTTTTACGGAATTTTCTTACGTCTTTGAAATCTTTATAAGACCATAATTGTGTAACTGTTGACGCAATCTTCTCGAAACTTTTTGCGGGTATTGTGGAGACGTGATACGGAAACATATCCGAAATTTGAGTCTCTACATCGATTTTTGAAATCTTCGGAATAAGGAAAATTTTTAATTGTAAGAAAATTCTGCAAAATTCATATGAATTTTGAGAATCTAAAGAATCAAGGAATTCATTTAAAATGAAATAATAAAAAGTTTTCTGGTTTCTTAAAAATTACTTTTTAAATAATATGTTAATAACTTTTCGGCATTATTATTATGCAAAATCAAAGGTCTTGATATCGTGAATACGTTTGATTTTTTTTTCAGATTTTTGGCATATCGAGAAGTGCTGAAATTCTGATGGAATTGAACTTTTGATTGCGAATCTATGTGTGATGCATCCTCAAATAAGGAGCGTCTGTAGAGATGTTAATTTGACGAAGGAGAAAGGTTTAACGAGCGATACTTACAGATGGCAGAGTTGATTTATTATCACGTCGCCGTCGCCCAAGAGTTCGACGTCGAATTTCAGGTGCGGCAGGGACTCCCGGTTGATGAGGATCTGTGGAACGTAGGATGGAATCGAGGAGGGAATCAGAGCCACGGGACGAACTTTCAGCGACGAGCCGATGACGATCAGGAGATCGCAGACGTCCTTGTCCTTCGCCATCGCGTCGTGGAAAGCGTCCGGCAGACCCTCGCCGAAGAACACGATGTCCGGCTTCATTATACCTTGCGACACCAGGTCTGCGATAAAAAAATAATATTAATAATTATATCAATTAATTTGATTGTTATAAAAAGGCTTACAAGACTTAGGTCGATGGCCCTTTGTCAATATATAGCATTATTTTTAGTGAACATGTTTCTATTCTTACACAAACATTTTCTTTCAAACGGTTATTACCGTAATATTATTTTAATAACTGTAAAAATGTATAGCATCGGAAATAATTTTTTTGTTGCTATTAATGTTATTATAAAAAGGGCTGAAGGGCTCGGGACGATCGTCCTTTGTCAATAATTCTTTTCGGTCAAATAAATTAGTACAAGATAATAGCTGTAATAGAATGGGCACCGATTTTTCTTTTACTGCTACTGTTATTATAATCCCAAAAATTCGATACGCGATCGAATAATTTAATCGTTACGATAAATTATTCTCTTTTAATTAATGCATTTTTTTCGTTACCTCTGAAATTATCGTTGGGACTGATATCGGCCAAAGACGGCAGGGCGTTCGCTTTGCACTTCGGACAGACGGGTATTCTCTGTGCGAAAATGTCCTCTCGGATATCCTCGGCTCGGACTTGATACTTGCACTTTGTGCACGACGCGGTGGCGAAAGAGCCGTGACACTCGATCACGTTCTCGATGCCGGCCACTTGCTCGAGCGTATCGATGTTCTGCGAATAGTTCCTCAAGAGTTTTTTGTGCTTCTCCAACATCTTTATGAACCTGTGACACGGACTCGGCTTGAACTGTCCCGGATAAATTTCCCTCGCGAATTTGAAGAACGGTCGAGGATCCTGGCCGAAGTAGTTGATGTCGAACATCGCCTGTTTTTTTTAAGACAAATTATCGATGCGTTTACGGGAGATTTTTTTTTACATGTTTTAATTTTTCTCTCCAGCCAGTAGGCCAAAGCATCGTCGACTGTTACCTGTGGATCCGGCAGATCGGGAAAGTCTTGCGCGAGTCGAGAATAAATGCCGTCCCGACTTCTGAAGTCGGGTATGCCGCAGCTGACGCTAACGCCAGCTCCGGTAAGAACGATTATCTTTTTGCTGTTCTTTATCAGCCTGACGACGTCCGTCAGAGTGTTGACGTGGCGGAGCTTCTGCCGTCTCGGTGGCTCCGACATTATGTTGAGGACGAGCTGAAAACCGCAACACAATGTTATCAAGCCATTCGAGAAATGTATGCACGAAGGTTTTTGCAGTACCAACTGCACTAAGGTTCGCATTAAAAATTACAGTAAAGTTCGCATTGAAAATTATACGAAGTTTTTGCATAAAAAATTTTAGTTAGGATTGTGCAGCAAAAAATGCACTAAGGTTTTTGCAGTAAAAATTGCACTAAGCGTTGCAGTAAAAATTGTTGTGAGAAAATAATGTAAAATGACAAACCTTCCATAACGTAATGTCGTCGACCTGATTGGGAATCTGTGAGGGGTCCATTAGAAGATGCTGCAGCAAATCCCGAGGATTTATGCCACTTAGCATTTGTTTCTGAACCCAGGACGAGGCGCTTCTCCAGAGGTGGCTTGATCCCCCGGAGAGCTCCGAGAGTCCCGACAAATCCGATAAATTCGAAACCGTCGACGATACCTCGTCCTTCTCATCTGCCGTGTCGAGTCTGGAAAAGCAGTAGTTTTATTTTAAGCCTCAATTAATCGAGGTCGCGCCTCGTATACGAGGAAATTTTGCGGACCACGAAAATGTTACTACAATGATATTTTAAATATATTTTATATGCATTAATACTTCATTTCAAATGTATGCAATTTAACGCGTTATCCGTGTTTTTAAAAATAAATTGTATGAATTAAATTTGAATAAAGAATTCTTTTTTGTTTGAATTCCCGATAGATTTGCGATATCTGCGCCGCGTACGCGGCAAGTTTGAATAGCCAATTCCTCCGCCTGGTGACTTACTTCTCGTATCGAGCGGAAATTCTCATCCAACAGTCTACTTTGCCTATATCGGCTTAATTAATGATCGAGACTATCGACGACTGTTCTTTTCAAACTCACGGGCAACCAGTGTCGTCGCTCGTAGAATCTGTGCGAGATGGAGTTGAATTAAGATGATTAAGATCCGGCGTCGTCGATATAGATTTCGATCCGTCGCTCAGTTCGGTGAAACCGCTGTCACCTCCCAGAGTTTCTAGATAGAAAAAAGAAAAAATATGTACATTAGTATCAATTTCCTTCAAGAAAGTTGTAAGATAAATATGATGACATTTTTTTTTTTCAACTATCAGTAAATGTGTTATAAACAAAAAAAAATGTGTAGCTAAGAATGTATAAATTATGTGAAATTAACGGTTTATTATGCACAATATTATTATATCAATACGCATATCTTGTACACTTAAAAAGTCACGATGCATAACAGTTTGCCGATGAATATATTTTCTTTGTGTCTTTTTAAGTATACATTTTTGTACACATTTATTTTTGTATTTTTGTGTGCATTTTCGCATGGATACTAGTGGCGGATTTTCTTTGACAAAGTTGAAAGATACATTTTTACACTATCCTTCAATTTTTCAACAGTACCGAGAAAAACAATTTTCCAACTGCATTACCGATTAAAAGTTCAAAGCAACAAAATTTATAACAATAAATTACATGAAAAGTTGAAAAGTACATTTTTTAACTTTTCAATTTTTCGACAGTAACCATGCTATAAACGAAAAATTCAAAGCATCAAAATCTATAACAATATTCTCAATTGGCAGTTTTTAAGAAAAAATGTCATTTATTTATTTTGTTAAAAATTGAACAATTAATATTTCAATTTTTCAACAGTAACTACGCTAGAAACTACAAGTGTATAGCAAATAAATTTACAACAATATTCGTAACTAGTGGTTTTTTGTTTACAAGAAAATATTATCATACAATTACCAAATTTCAGTAAAAGTAACAGAACCAAAACAAAAACATATACTTCGAAGCACACAATGCATAACAGTTCACCGATGAATACATGTGTATTAATCTCAGATTTGACTTTAAGAAAGTTGAAAAGAAAACTTTTCAAGTTTTCAAATTTCCAACAGCAAATGCTTTAAAAAAAAAAAAAAAAAAAAAAAATCCCGAAACTTATAACAATATTCTCAATTGGCATTTTTCACGAGAAATACTATAACTTATTTTATTAAAACTAGAAAAACCAAGCTTTACAATTTTTCAATTTCCCAACAGCAAATCCGCTAAAAAAAAAAAATAAAAAAAAAAAATAAAAAAAAATTCAAATCCCAAAACTAAATAGAATATTCTCGATCGATCTTTCCCACGAGAAAATGCGATTGCATCGACGATTCTCGGTCTCGCGAGACCGCCGGTAACTCTAGCGATAACGCATCGCAATAGCATAACAATATATACTTCGTAGCACGCGGTCCATGACAGTTCGCCGCTGGCACTTGGCTGAATTTCGCGCGGGCCGCTAAACGTCAAGTGCGCGTTGGCTTTTGTTTGCGCGACCCGTGCCATCTGTGAACGCGAGTGAGCCGCGCGCGGCGACGCTCGCTGTCACTGACCTCGGTGTATTCCCGCGTTAAATATCGCCACGAAAATATCCCCGTTCCGTTTTCGCCAGAACCAAAAAAAAAAAAAAAGCAAAATTCCCGACTCGTCGAGCCGTCCGAAGCCCGCGATTGGAAGGATCTCAAAAAAAAAAAAAAAAAAAAAAAACTCTCCGACAAAAAAAAAAAATATCGACGCGCCCGAAGTTCCCTCGAGCTGTTATGGCGGCCGCCGACCCCCTCTACCGACGGTGGTGCGTCGACATCCGCAGAGAAACGCATCGCGTAATGGGCGTCGTTCGCTTTATCGACGCCATCTTGAAAATCGCGAAAATTCAACGAAACAATAGGACATATTTTGGGGATAAATACCTTCGAGATCGTCCTGTGAAGTTTTTATGGTGTCCTTGTGGTCCCGAAAATCAAGTTCCGATGTGACGGGCGTCTCGTATACTCCGAGCTCGACCTTCCGACGTTTGGCTGGAGACGAATATTCCGGCAGCTCCGCGCCCGACGCCATTTTCGACAGCAATGCAACGGCTAGTTCGCAGTGCTGCCGCACTCCCGGGGCACCTCTCGTTCGAGAGACTGTGTGCAGAAGCCGATGCCCCACCTATAAGCACGTCGGCCAATCTCGGCGTGTCGTCTCTCCTCCCACGCGGTCGCAGCCAATCGCCACCCACGTTGGCGAGGAAAGGTTCTTTTCCTCGTCGGGACGCTGAGGACTTGGCAAACGCGCGAACGGGCAATTCCATTTTTTTTTCTTCGTGGCTCGCCTGAGCGACGAGGCTGCACTTGCGACGTTGAAAAATGCAGGGAGAAATATTATTGCGGAGCTGAGGCGAGCCCGAGATCGTCGAGCGAAAGGAGCCCGCGCCGCGGTGCGCGGGGACGATCGGCCTTGCGCGCCTTAATTCAGAAAAAATCCGATCGATCGCCGAGTCCGGTACTCGTCCGAGGGGTGCGGCGAGGCTTGGACTCGTCCGGCTCGGCAGCGTCGGCCCATTCATGATATTCGAGGAAGGCAGCGGGGAGGGTTTTCTCTCTCACCCTGCGCGGAGAGGAGAACAGTCCATGCAGCCCGACAGCTGATCGCCGGATGCGCGGCCATTATTCGGACCGCGCCGAGGGACGCCCGAACGCGGCAACAGCGCGCCTAGTTCGCACGCCGACCGCGCAGGGCGCTGCTGCGTGCTTCCGGTAGAGCCTTTCCCGAGTGCTACGACAATCGGTCAAGATGGTACGTATTTCGGATCCGCAAAATAAATACCCAATCGTCGATTAAATTCAACGGCGCCCGATGACAAATCGAAGCTGGATCGTCGGACGACGGGACGATCAGTGCATTTTCGGAGTGTGAAGCGTCGATTAACGAAAAACTTGGGTTTATCGCGAGCCCTGCGGAGCGCAGTTGAGCGTGGGTAAACACCGCTCGAAAGCGACCTCGACAGCACGATTCCTCCGTCGTGTTCTCGCGACTCGCGTATTAAACGAATCGCCGATCGCCGATCGTTTCGATCGAGCCCGAAAGTCGCAGCCGCTCGAAGTCCGACGGCGAAAAAGCGTCGATCGATAAACCTAACCTCAAAATTTTTTGCTCCCTCCTAATTCGTCTCTATTTGTTTTGCAGTCCGAAGGCTCAGCAACTATCAGAACGCGCAAGTTCATGACCAACCGGCTGCTATGCCGCAAACAAATGGTGAGTTCGATCGGCGAGCTCGAAGGCCGTTTTTTATTTTCGTGTTTTTTTTTAAGTTACGCTCCTAACCTAAAAATTTTCCGAAATTTTCGCGCAGGTCGTCGACGTGCTGCATCCCGGACAGCCGTCGGTGCGCAAGACCGAGATACGCGAGAAACTCGCAAAGATGTACAAAATCACACCCGACGTTGTTTTCGTCTTCGGTTTCCAAACTAACTTCGGAGGCGGAAAGTCGACGGGTTTCGCTCTCATCTACGAGACTCTCGATTTCGCCAAAAAGTTCGAGCCGAAGCACAGGCTCGCGAGGCACGGACTCTACGAGAAACACAAGCAGACGAGAAAACAGCGCAAGGAACGCAAGAACAGAATGAAGAAGGTCAGGGGAACCAAGAAGAGCAAGGTCGGAGCGGCGGCTAAGAAGGTAAAGAAATCGTTGACTGTTTATATTATTGACGTACGGTTTAAAAAAAAAATTGTCCAAAATTTAATGTACCGGAAGTTTTTATGCATAAAACCGGCATACTAAATTTCATGTACAATCGCGATGAAAGATTAACATACGGTTTATTAAAAACTTTATGAATAGATTTACTTTCAATTATTTACATTAATTTTACTGTACAAGTAATTTAAATCCATTCATTTACTTTAATTTCACTGTAAAAGTCCACTTAATTTTTCATCACGATTGTACATTAACTTTAATGTACCAATTTTTGCATAAAAACTGCTAATCCAGTGCATTAAATTTACAATTTTTTTTTTAACAGTAGTAACAAAAAATTCAATGGAATATTGTACACTGGGAAGCAAAATTATCATTCGGCTTTGGGTGCTTTATACAAAAATTTCGGCTTTCTTAGCATGTTAAGAAAAAATTTAATAAATGGTGTAAATAGAAAACAAAAAATTACAAAAAAATTGGCATGAGTAAAAATGGTATATTTTAGTCTGGGGCATGAAACAGCCTTATTTACGTTTATTCTGTTGATCCGTCGAAAATCGACACAAAGTTCATTTTTTTAAATTTGTGCATGCCTTCGATGGTTTCACCATTCTTCTGTTCACATTCTAGGCAAGAAAGTAGACAAACGATGTTTATTTGTTTCGCCGACTCGCTGAGAGGGGGAGAGGATGGTCTCTTGTTTATGATGTTTAATAAGTGGTCAGCATGTCTACGCAACACGCCTTTCTTTCTGGGATTACGATATTACTGCAAATTTCGATAAACAACAGCTTCATTTAAGATAGTAAAAAAAAAAAACAGACGAGGCCGATTTTTCGCGATCTCCCGATCGCAGTTTTTTTCGTATTTCGTATCAGCTTTGGACGCTTGAATCATCATCTTTTTTCCATATCATATCATCACTATTGCTTCAACGACAATTAAACCGCAAGGGACGACTTCGCTGCTTCGATCGTCCCTCGAGCGAATCAAACAGCCAACGTTTTAGAATTTAAAAAAAAAAAAACAGCTTTAACAACTTTTGCGGACTTACAACGATGCGTCAGGTGAAGGGTTTTTTTAATTTTTGTAAGGGACTCTACATTGTTCGTCAAAAGCATGCAACTGAGTCCCACGTAGAGTTAATCGATGTTTATACTTTGGTAGATGGATTTTTAAAAATTGTATTTAATTTTTTTTGTTTTTCATTACTTCGTTCAATTTATCTATGATCGTGCTCGCTTGTGGTGTCGGCAAATTTTTTACCGCAACTCATCTTAATTATAGTTTGGCATCAAAATTTCTGACCTTTCCTCAAACGAGATGGAAACAATTTACTCATTCGGAAAAATTCGATTTTTTTTTCTTCTCTATTCCAGTAAATCCACACAACACCGATAATGAAGACCACAATTTGTACATCGTCGGCGTAAAAGTTATTGTAAGGTATTGCCATTATACTCTAGATTGTCGATATTTATAATAAATTTTACGCAATGCAAATTCCACCGCTCGATTTCTTTTCTCCACCGTCTCTTTATTATGTAAGTCGATTGGACGCGCGGCACGAGAGGTGTTCGCTAAAACGGAAGATCGTTGTCTCCGCGTTACATCAGAACGGAACGGAGTTACCGTGTCGATCGTGCTCGGCGATCCGATCGTTCTCAGTAATCGCAGCTGTGGATCAGTTCGTGCGACCGATTGATTTTCATCGCCGATGTAATTGTTCCGGTGCTGCTGTTGCTTCCGCCGATTGATTGTGTTTGTTTTTTCTGTGGCTTGTGAATTCCTATTATTCTTTATTTTTTTTATTATCATTTTTTTTACTTTTTTCAATTTATCCAAGTTCATGCTCGCAACAGTCGCAATGTTTATTCTCTAGAGGAACATTTCGTAATCGTTCGTAACCATCAAACGTCTGTTCTTATTAAAATCCCGAAAGAGACTGACCGTCAAATCTACGATCGCTGTGAAGTCGATCGGTACTCCGTCCGTCAAAAGTCCCCTCCGAGCCGCTCTTCATGACCACTTACCGAGGAAAAAACGTCTGTCCCATCGCGCACACGATATTCGTCACAATAACTTATAAATTAAATTTTTGTAAACTATATTTAATTTTTATAAATTATATTTAATTTTTATAGAGTAAAAGTGGGGAATATGGACCGGTCCATATTTCATTGATTTACGTGTTAATCGTGATGGTCCACATTCACCACGTTTACCCTAAATTTAATTTAATTTATAAATTATAAATTTAATGCAATGCAAAATTCCACCGTTCCATTTCGTTTCTCGACCATCTCTTTATTATTTCAATATATACACCAATGTACAGTGTTTAACAAAAAACTTCCGAAAGAATTTCCGGTTCTCTATCGTGGTTGGCGATCCGATCGACGCGGATAAAATCGCAGCTTCGCAACGGTTCGTGCAACCGATCGATTTTCGTCGCCGATGTAAAATTAGTCCTTTGGTCCTATAACTTCCACCGAGTGATCGCGTTTCTTTTCGGCGGTGTCGATGCGCCTCGTCGTTCCTTCCGCGGGCGCTTCCGGAATTGGAGATGCATCTTCGGACTTCGTTGATTGCGGAGCAGTGGTCACCATCGGCGGGCCAGTTGCCGGCGCGGCGGAAGGATTGGGAGTCACCGGTTCGAATTTCTTTGATTGCGGAGGAGTGGTCAAGATCGGCGGGCCAGTTGCCGGCGACTCCGAAAAACCATCGTCGGCAGGTATCGCCTTCTGAGGCCCTTTCGACCGTTCGTCCGGTTTCTTCCAAGGCGACACCTTGCGGATGATCAGCCACTTACCTAACCGGAAGCCCCAGTCCCTTTTAGGATCGAAGGTCAATGTCGCTGAATAAATAATAAATAATAAATAATAAATAATAAATAATAAATAATAAATAATAAATAATAAATAATAAATAATAAATAATAAATAATAAATAATAAATAATAAGGCGCGTAAAATTGTGCTTACTTAGATTAACCCTGAGACCTTTGGGATTGCGCCGTATGAGGACGAGATCTTCCTTGTCCAGTGTAACGACCGGTGCGGACTGATCGTCCGGTGTGGGAGTCGTCGCTTCATTTTTTTTCTTTCCGAAGAGACGATTTTTCAATCTCCTGAGCCAATTCCGTATCTTGTCGGCGAACGCAGCGTTCAGCGGCTCGTTGCCAGCAGACCGGGCGCGTCTGAAACTCCTTTCATGTACACCTGAGTAAGAATACAAGAATTTTGATTCGTTGCTTTCTCCGAAAAATTCGATCGCTTGTTTGGTAGAGATTTGAGAAAAAAATACATCAAAGCTGGGCATGGCTTGAAATACCGAGCACTTGTTTGGTACTTGAAGTACGTAGTTGATGTACACAAGCACTTCTTAGTACATGAAATACTCTTTAGTATTTGAAGTACTAAAAATTCAGTTAACGATTGTTTGCAATAAAGATTTTGCGGCAATTTGAATTTTATTAAATGTAAACATTTGTTAATGTACCAAGAAAAGGTGCAAAGTAATGCAGGCAGCTTTCTCTATGGATTTCTCTATGAGAAATCCAAAATCGATGAAAGAAGTTTCTTACAGAGAAAGTTATACGCAAAATGGTAATAAATGAGGAAGCCAATAAAGGAGAAAATTACTTTGCATCACTTTTTTTAATGCTACATAACGCTTAACGTAATGAATCTAATTGCGAAAAGTACTTCGAAAAAGTCCTTGAGAAATACTTCAAGTAGGAAAAGTCCTTGAAAAACGCTTCAAGCACTTGTGATACCTCAAGCACTTGTGATAATTCAAATCCTTGTGATACTTCAAGTACTTGTGATAATTCAAATCCTTGTGATACTTCAAGTACTTGTGATACTTCAAGCACTTGTGACACTTCAAGCACTTGTGACACTTCAAGCTTAGTTCAAGTACTTGTAATACTTATGATACTTCAAGTACTTGTGATACTTTCTTCTAGTATCGAAGTAGGAAAAGTCCTTGAAAAACGCTTCAAGCACTTGTGATACTTCAAGCACTTGTGACACTTCAATCTTAGTTCAAGTACTTGTAATACTTATGATACTTCATGTACTTGTGATACTTATGATACATCAAGTACCTCTGATACTTTCTTTTGTAACGTGATACTTTGTTCTTTGTAATTGAAGAACGTTTTTTGTTACTTTGTTCGTACCTTGCCCAGCTCCGAAATATACATTACCGAAAGCCGCTGCAGTGTTGACTGCCGCTCTGGTGTGGTTGCCTGCGGTCGCTGTCTTGTTGCCGACTGCAACCTTTACCGTTTTTTTTACATCACCCACATGCAATTTTATGCCCGGAGATGCACTGGTCTTGTTTCCTGCAGCCACGTGCAGTTTCTTGCCTGCAGCTCCACCAGTGTTTTTTGCCGCCACCTTTACAGTGTTGTTTCCTGCAGCGACACCAGTGTTGTTAACCGCAGCCGCAGTTGCGCTCTCAACCGCAGCCGCTACAGTGTTGTTGACCACACCCGTAGTCGCAGTTTCGACCGCAGCTCCGCCGGTATTGTAGGTCTTGTTGGCTCCGGCCGCTGGCGCATGAATCTGCACAGCGGCGATACAAAAAATTCCGATCATCCACAGTCGCATTGTCGTAAGTTTCGAGAGTACTGGCCCGAGACCGCTTCGAGCCAGCTCTCATATAACCTGCGGCGGCGGAAGTGCATGATCGTCGCAGTAGCAAATCTTCGGCTCGCGTTTTTATCGGGTGTTAATCCAACGGCTCGCATTGTGCGACCGGACGAAGTTGACACTGAATACAACGCTCCATCAGCAGATTTTTTTTAGACGATAGCGCGCCGGCTCGGCGTTACAAACACCGCACACGGCGTGTGCACAATATACTTTTTTTTCTTCATTGTTTCGCTCTTTAGCCGAGTGTCCGAGCGACCCCTGGCGGAGAACTGCGCCACTGTCTTCGGGAGAGCACAATGTAAGGCACGCGACGAGCTGCCGGCTCGCTTCAATCAACTGCGACGATTTCGCGTGTGCATGACGATATCGCGAAGGGATCGCGCTGATGCAACTTTTCAAAGAAACTGTTGTTTCTTTTTTTTGTTTTGTTGTTGTACGGAACTGTAGGGAACGTTTCGTCGGCGCGCTGTTATCGACAAAAGGCCCTTTGTGGCGCATAGCCGAGTAACACGCGGTTAGAATGCACACGATATGTTTTCAGTAACGTTCTGACCGAAAACGAAATACGAGGCGGACAATAGGTAAAAACATTATGCGATTTAGGAGGCGATACAATAGAATTCGCATTCTCACCGTAAAAGATCGAAGACAACATTGATTCGGCACTAACAACACGGAAATAATATAAACTTATTTTGCGAAAATTATATTTTCCTTTGATGGTCTTTACTGTGCTCATTTGACGATTACCTATTAGTTCCTAGACTGATTTTGGAACATTGACAACCGCTGATTTTGAGCGAAAAATTATTTTCCTCGTGCTATGGCGTAAGTTGACCAACAAATGAGAGATCGCTGTTTGAAAACGACGAGTCCTCATTGGTTGGTTAACTTACCCGTGACCTCGCGGAGAGAACGTATAAAATGAGGGCTCATGAAAAAAATAAATAAAAAATTTCGCTCGAAACATTAATATCCGCGTTTGTCAATGGTCTAAAAATCAGTCCACAAAGTAATAGGCAATCTGCAAATCGGCATATTAAAACATAGAAAAACATTATTTTCGTAAAAAGATATTATACTTTGTGATGATAGCTACAAGAGAACTGAAAGTACGAGTAGTTAGTCGACTGAAGGAGAAACTCCTATCCCATGTTGTTCTATATTTCTGTATATATTTTTATCTACTCTGTGACTATAATTTCATCCAAGATAATTTACTTAATTTCTTCATTTGTAACTAGTATTATTATTTATTTTTCCTCTTAATTTCTTAATAACATCTTGGAATTATTATAATGCAAAATCAATCGTTTCAGCACCGTCCATATAGTCGATTTTTTTCAGATTTCGATCCCATCGACAAGTGTCCCCAATTCCTCTCTTAATTCTCTCTGACCTCACGTGGGCATTCAGCAAGGCTTAAATCGCATAGTGTTTTTACGCATTGTCCGCCTTACATTGCTTTCTCAGTCAGATGTTACGGAGAACATCTGCATTCGGGCAACCTGTATCTTACCCGCTTAGCGGAGAGCGCCGCGCATGCGCGCGCGCGCTCGCGCGCATGCGCCGGGCGCGAGGCGAGAGAAAGGTGAAAAGCGCGGGAATTACGATCGCGACCAATGAAACGTAAGGGTGCGTTGTTCGCGTTCACCGAGAGCAAGATGTCTGCAGAATGGATGCCAGGCCAGGACAACGCTCGTGGAACTGGCGCGTTTACTAATATCGTGCATTCGTACTGTCGGCGTGACGATATCGGGCCATCATGTCGGAGCCGTCTTCATACAATACTTTCGAGAGCGAGGAGGAAAGCAGCGGATGGCTAATGTCATCCGAGTCAGCGATCGACGAGGACGAGGACGATCTGTCCGACGAGCTCACACTGCTCAACGGCGACGAGAACAGCGACGATGATTCGTTGTTGGACGTGAGTATAACACTTGTTGGACACGGCCAGCGAGCGAGGCTTTTTGTCACAATGATATCGACCTCAAGATCCGACCGATTGTCCTTTGTGTCGCATTTCTTGGATTTTGTTTGTTATATCGTGGTTTTTTTTTCTTCTTTTTTTCTTTTTTTAATCGAGCGTATCAATCTTTCCCGCTCATTCGCTCTCACCGACTGTGTGCCTCGTCCGTCGTCGAGCATAACCACAACTTCGTACCCGAGCGATATTTCGCAGCGCACACGCTACGCTAAGTAGCGAATGTGATCGGCGATCGCTATCGCTGATAACACGCGCTTCGACATTGCACTTCCGTGCGCGCTCGACATAAACGCGAGCCTATCGTCGATGGAATCGCTCGGTCGGGGCCGACGACGGAACTGACGGACTGAAACCTTCGCTGGACGATGTTGTCGCTTTGTACCTGGAGTTTTTTTTTTTTTTTTTTGTATAAAAATCAAACTGTCTGCAACCGTCTTTGGTAGCTGTTCGTCGGAGAGATTCTGGAGATGACAGGGAATTGAAAAATTGTTGGAGGAGTTGGCGAACAGTGGGAGGGAAAAAATGGATTGCCCGGTCAAGGAAAAGTCCGGAGAAAAGGACATTTTTTTTTCTGCTTTTAATGACCATTGCATTTTGTCGCACTGGAGTTTTCAGCAAAGATTACAAAATTGGGACCAACAAAGAAAATTGAAAAATAAAATTTTGCCTTTTTTTGATTCTGTGTTTTCATGTATGTATGTTGCAAGCGCGTGTATAATCACTGGAATCTTCTTATAAGGGGGGGGGGATGACGACGACAGAACAGACCGATTAAAATCTTGCCGTGCACTGCAGTTTTCAGCAAAAATTCAAAAATTAGCACCATTCAAAGAAATATTTTGAACGAAAGATTTTTTTTAAATTTCTTTATTTATTTATTTATTTTTTTTTTTCAAAGCACGCTACCCTGATAAATCTGCTCTCTGATTCTTATCGTCGAGAACTCGTGCTTAAACATTGTATTTCCATGCACACCAGGTATATGCGCAATTATCATCATCAGAATATTGTATTCTCGGAACAGGCTTGAATAAAATCTTGCCGCATTGTCGCTTTCTACCCAACATTTGTTTTCCTTTTTTTTTATACAAAAATCAAACAGCTTGCTATTTTTTTTTTGTACCATCCATCAGGGAGATCCTGAAAACGTCAGGGAATAAAAAAAATGTCACACAAATTCGCGAAAAGCCAGGAAAAAAAAAAAGAAAAATTGGATTAAGGAAACTCCAGAGAAAGCGAAATTTTTCAACTGTTTTTTTTTTTTCAACTCACGATTTTCACAATAAATACAAAAACTAACATCGAAAAAATAAAATAGCCTATTTAAGACTCTTTTATGAAAAAAATAGTTTCCCTTGCTAAACTGATTGATTGATTTGTATATTTTTACGTGAAAAGCGTTATCTAGATGCATTATATAGATATATAGATTATATAGATGCAGATGTAAAAAGTGGAAAATTATTGTCTGTAAATAATAATAATAATAATAATAATAATAATGATAATAATAATAATAATAATAAACTAAAACTGTCTCAATGAAATTCTGCAGGACGAGTTTATCCGGCTGTCGCAGCGGCTGAAGGAGAAGTACAAGTTGCAGGAGGCGACGGTCGGTTTGGAGAGATGCGACAAGATATGGGACACGATGCAGTTGCTGAAGAAGATCCAGAGGGACTACGACAGCGAGAACACACTGTCGGACGACGACGAGGACGACGACGATTACCGTCCGTCGCGTTCGATTTCGGGTCTGGCGGAGGCGTCGAGTTCGTCGGTGCCTTACATAAAGTACCAGCCGGTGCAGGGAAACGGTAACAACGCACTGCCGAACTTCTACCTGGCGGTGAAGAGTCAGCGTAAGGTTTACCACTGCGTGACGTGCGGTCGTCAGTACAGCGAGCGTCGAAGTTTGCGTCTGCACTCGCAGAAGGAGCACGGAATAGTGCTGCCGCCGGAGCGTCACAAGAGCCGTTCGACGGTCGAGACGCGAACGCTTCGTCCCCGAACGCCATCGGAGCTCGTTCAGCGGGGCGTTTCGGCGACGGACGAGAAGGTCGCGCATGCCTCGAAGCAGCTGCGGCGAAGAGCCGACGAGGCGAAGGATTCCCCGCTCGTCACGAAGCGTCCGGACTCGACGGAGCTCAATCAGCTTTTGGGAATCGCTCTCGAGTGTCCGCTCTGCCCGGCGACCTTCACGACCGAGAAGCGCCTCTACAGACACTCGATAGATTTTCACGCGATGTCGACGAGCGAGGCTCGCAAGAAGCGCAGACTCAAGAGCCGAAAGTCCTCGAAGATCGGCCGGAAGGCCGCCTCGAGCTCGGAGTCGCTGAGCGAGAGCTCGAAGAGCTCGGACTCGAAGCCCGAACGCCGTCTCTGCGATAAAAACCCGACAAAGGACCAGACGGTGCGAAACCGCCAGATTCGCACGATCGACGGCGTGAAGTATCGCTACCTCTACACGTGCAAAAGCTGCGAGAAGACCTTCGTGCTGCGCAAGAGCCTGAGAGTCCACACGGCGCGCCACCACGGCCTCCATCTGCCGTCCTACAAGCGCGGCGGTTTTCTCGCCGCGACGAAGAACAACGAGATCTTCAAAGCGGAGCTGATAAAGGTCGAGGACGAGGCAATGATCTCACGATGCGGAAAATCCCACCGCGGCGGCAACTCGAAGTTCGCCGGCAAGCGAAAGGGCATCGAGAGACCGAGGCGTGCGTGCGCGCTTCGCACCTCCTACACTGAGTGCACGAAGCGCGAGGAGGAAGTTCTCCAGAAGACGCTCGCGGGCATTCCGGGCTCGCCGCCGAAGACTCCGCCAGCTACGAGCGACTGCTTCCTGTGCAAGAGGCCCTACGTCGACGTGAGAAAGCACCTCGTCGATTACCACAGGATAAACTCGCCGGAGAGCGTTCTGCCGTTGGCGAAGGCCGAGGAGGCGCCGGCCGAGACCGCGCCGGAGCCGACGGAGGCGATCGAGGCCGGCGATGATCCTCGGGTCGCGCTTCTTCGCGGCTCGAAAGGCCGAAAGATCTACCAGTGCGCCCTCTGCCTCTACAAGTACAAGAATCTGAGCACGATCGTCAAGCACCTGAGGGTCAACACGGTGAATGGCGTCCTACAGGAGCACGAGATATACGCGAGAAAGAGGCGGAATAGCTCGAGGGAGAAGGACTCTGATCCGCTCGCCGATCCATTGGCGCTCACCGACTGTTCCGAGGGCTCGAAGAACAACTCCAATGGAAACGCTACGAGCGAGGACGACGATTCGGAGTCGCTGAGCAGGAAGAGGACGACGAGCTCCTCGGACGAGCGGCTCACTCCGAGCCTCGAGGCCAAGAGGCGGAAGATCGAGGAGGCGATCGAGCGCGCCGAGGAGGAGAGTGTCGTCGCACTCTCCGAGTCCGACTGCCGATCGGTCGAAGGCGCCAAGTCCGGCCAGCGGGAGGCGAGGGACAGCAGCGATCGAGACTCAGGTATTGGTATAAGCATTACGATCAAAAAGCGAAACGACTCGTACGAGGTCGTCGAGAGGGACGAGGCCAGAACGAAGGCGACGCCGAGCACGAGGGACGACGATCTTGCATTATCGTGCGACTCATCAACGGACGTCGCTAACGGGGATTTTTGTAGAGAGAATCAGGATCGTGGGTGTGAAATTGTTGATTCGATCGATTGCAGCAAGGACGAGGGCGTTCCGGGGACGATGAGCAACGACGAGGGTCGCGATGCCGAGAGTGAGAGTGAGAGGCGGAGATCGAGCGAGGCCGATTTTGGCTTTCACGGGACGGAGCGGCACGGCGATGAGGGCCGAGAGATAACTGGCGGTAATGTGCCATCCCTCATTGTTTTGTCCAGAACTGCGTTGAACAGATGCGTATCGTCTTTGACGATGAGGAAGAACGATCACTTTACGATTACTCATAAATGTCCGCTGTGCTGTAGGTCCTACGCGACGGAGAGAGACGTGACGATACACATGCTCGAGCACAAGGTGAATTGACTGAGATCGTAGCTACGACGATTGATCCAACATTGAAAGGTTTTATTATTTCGATCGATTTTTTGTTTTCTTTCTTTTCTTTTGGGCTAGGGAACTGGGCGACTGGAGGGAGCGCGCGTTCGAAGCTGCGTCATATTTTACCGATATTAAAAAATATTTGTTAAATGTTTTAAGAACATTCTGAAAATTTTTTTTTGCCCGCTCATAAATTTTACATTGTGATGTTTCTGAACTGTTTTTTTTAACTCTACAACGACGGTTGCGTTGGGTTACAGAGAAGATCGAGTTAACATAAAGGCGAAAATTTTGAAATCCAAAAAAAAGTTGAGAGGTAAAAATTCCAAGTTAAACAAAAGATCAAAAACGAGAGTGAGTCAAAATTTTGCACACTGCGCATCAGTCTGTTTGCAGTTTGCCGACGGTCAGCTCAGTTCCGTCAGGGGGTTTTCTTTCGCTTTGTTTCGTCCTTGATGTTGCATCGACGTTTGTCGTGTAGTCGGAAGACGGATGAATTTAACTTAGTTGGAATGAAATTTTTTTTGCAGGTATCGCGATCCGACTTTCGTACGGCGAGATTGCACGTCATACCGAGTTCGGCCCTCCGGCGTTACGGGAGATCGCCCGTTTGAGTCGTGAAGCACCTCGGCGATTATTCGCATCCCCGGAAGTGCCCCGAAGCGCTAACGGCTCGGCATTCCCTTGCTCCGGTTACAGTCGATAACGAACTTCGGCCTCAGCGGTTCCGGAAACTTCGCCGACGCGACCGTAGCGTGAGAAATTCGTTATTCGCGAACGATGCTCGAATTTACGTATCGCTCAACGTTTTTTTTTTCTCAAGTCGATGAGATCGCGCGCCGTTTATCCGTACCTTCCCAGGTAGCACAAAAACAATTTGTTATAAAAAAAAATTATCTCAATGGGTTTCCTATGTCCGTCTGGACGGTTGCGAAAGTCCCCACCAATCCTAAAAGTTAATTTTTGGACGCAGGATAGCTCACAGTTTCCAGCCGGTAGGAAATATGCAACCCAATTCGATCACTTTTCCATACCAGATGAACTTTTGTTAACTGCCGAGGCAGCACACAAGAATTAGTTATCAAAAAGCGATCTCAACACTGAAATAAAAGTATCAATTACTCGAATGAAATTCGCTTGCGGGTTGCCAAAGAAAAGATTGTTGTTTCAATTCTATTTTCAATTCTACTTTCGACTATATTTTTAATTAATCATTATACTTTCAATTGTACTCTCAATTCTACTTTGACAATATTGATGTCATTGTTTTAATATCATACGGAATTGTAAGAACTGGTAGTATAATTGAAATAAACAAATTTTTTTTTGGCAGTCCGGAAGAGAATTTTTTTTCAATGAACGGGTTTTATATGTCCTTCTGCGCGGTACCCGGAAGTTACCACTAATCCGAAAAGTTAGCTTTTGGACATATAGCTCAGAGTTACCATCCACAAGGAAATATGCAGCCCATTTAGATAACTTTTTGCTACCCGTGAATAGTTTCCTTCTATAACGAACCGCTACCTCCTCCGGAATACCTGACGACCCGATCGCACTTAACACCGAGTTCGGCTCTCCGTAGCTATGCGTTTGCCCCTTCGAGTCAACAATTACCTCGGCGATTATTCGCGTCCTCGAAATTGTCCGAGCACTAACTGCTACGAATTCTCTCAAATCCGGTTGCAGTCGATAATGAAAACTTCGGCCTCAGCGATTTCGAAAACTTCGTCGACGCGACAGTCAATCGTAGCGCGAGAGATTAATTTAATTCACACACAATGCTCGAATTTTTTCCTACCGCTCAACTTTTTTTTTTTCTCGAATCACCTCGCGCACCATTTTTTTTTATTCCTCGGTTTCCCTCGATAACGAACCGCTACTTCCTCATTCGAAATACCTGACCTTCTCGTTCTCAGAGCAAAAACAATATAGTATTTAGAGAATTATATTTTTTTTTTACGATCGGATAAGCAGCAGCCGTCGTAGATGGTTAAAAAGAGATATTAAAAAAAAACATGATCGATCAAAATACTTCTGACAATGCGAGCTCGTTGATCGGTTCATCTATGATCATTGTATGTTTTTTTTCTTCGCAGTTTTATCGCAGCCCTTTTGATTGCGAGGCACTGTGAGGGGGGTTGAAAGTTTACAAAATTGTTACCGCCGAACGAGGTAGGGACGAAAATTGCAACACCCGAAAAATTGTACTGCGTGTCTAACCGTCGCGACGGAATTTATCCACTGTTCTCATGATTGTTAATTAGGTGTAAGACTCGAACGAGACCAAAGTTAGGTTTCGATTTACCTGGACGAGCCCGCAAATTAGCTCTTTCGAAGTGAAAGCGCCAGCGACTCGTTTGTGACCCGTTCATCGCACGGTGTCGAATCAATAAGCAATTTTTTTTATTACTTTTTATTTTGTTTTAAGCGATTTACAAATTATCCGAAGTTTAGGAATACGTTATGGATAAATTCTTTTCTTTTTTCTTGTTTTATTATATGATGTCGATCATATTATATAGTATTATAGAATTGTATTAATACATAACGTATATCGTTAGTTTTTTCTTTTTTTTTTTTACATGACGATTATTCAGGTCGAAAATCGGCGTAATTTCGGAGCGACGAAATTTATGCTTCGACGAATGTTTAAAAAATACGGAATAAGAATCGGCGTCGCTAGAATACGCAGCCGTGACCTGGATGTAGGCGAAAGAATCTCTCGGAGAAGTAATTTCAAGCGACTGTCGGTCGGACAGAGTCCCAAAGTGAGCGGACACGTCGATCGATCGTATGATTAAAAAAATAAAATAAGCAAGTGAATAAGCGTTTGACGGATTATCTTAGATGTGTATCGTCAACGGAGACCCAGATTTGTACGCGTGTTAACATGTAAATAAGAGAGTTTCTCACGCGTGTTGAGTGATGAACAATACAAGAAATATATTTCGTTTCGTAATAGAAGAAAATATTTTTTTTCTTCAATTATTACCTTTACTATTTTTTTTAGAGAAATTAAAAGTTTTGTCTCCTGAAGAATCTCTTGGAGAAACAATTGCGAGTGACTGTCGATTGGGCAAAGTCTCGCAGTAATGCATACGTTGATCAATAAAATTATGATAAATTATGAATTATGACAGAGTATGATAAACATTTTTTTTTTTTAAAGAGTTGAACAGATTATCTTAGATGTATATCACGAACGAACAACCCGAGTTGTGCGCGTGCAACATGTAAATAAGAGAGTTTCTGACACGTGTTGAGTGAAGAACAATACAAGAAATATATTTCGTTAAGTAATAAAACAAAACATTTTTTCTTAAATTATTTCTCAAATTAACTTTACTATTTTCCAGAAAAAAATGGCAAATTTTGTTCTTAAACGGGAAAACAGCGAAGATACGAAGACTCGTTATTATTTTCGAATAAATAATAACGAGTCTCAAAGTACCGAACATATTGATCAATCGTATCATTTTTATTTTATTTTTTTATGAAAAGAGTTGGGCGAATTATCTTAGATGTATCACATGAATGGACACCCCGAGTTGTGCGTGTAACATGTATGTAAATAAGAGAGTTTCTCACGCGTGTTAAGTGAAGAACGATACAAGAAATATATTTGGTTTCGTAAAAAAAAAAATTACCTTAAATTATTTCACAGCACCTTTGCTATTTTCTATAAAAATTAATTTTTGTTGTTTCCAATAAGTACAGCGAAGATACGTATTTTTATACTTCACTGAAAATTATAATTCAAAATAAGAAAATCGGTACCGCTTAAAAATTAATATTTAAATATGATAATGAATTGAAAATAATGCAAGTGACTCTCGATCGGACAAAATCACCAATATTTTCTTTTTATACGATTCATCAACGCGTCCATTATTTTGACGCTTTAATCAATCGTATAAAAAAAAGATATTGGACGTACTCTTCGTATCTTAGATGTTTTATAGCTTCAACGAATACCCCGAGTTGCGCGCGTAACATACAAACAAAAGTTTCTCACAAGTGTTGTGTGAAGAATACAAAAAAATATATTTCGTTTCGTAATAAAACATTTTTTTTCTTAAATTATTTCACAGCAGGTATCAAATGAAACGAATCATATCTTTCCTATTTTCTAGAAAAAAAAAATATATGAAAAACTTCGCCCACAAACAAGTTCATCGAGGACACGAATCTTACGAGGTAAACAAAATAATTTTTTTTTTAATACAAATTATTCATCTTATTTAAAGGTCTTGACGGTAGCTTCCTTGATAGTTAACTTTGCGCCATTCAAGTCGATGCTTCCGCCGTTGTACCGGGCTTCTTCGAGGGCTTTCTGCGGACCGGTGGAGCATTGAAAATTGACGAATGCGTAAGTGTCATTCGGCGCCCTCCATATGCCGGTTACTTTGCCGAATCTGAAAGACGATCGGTTCGTTTTAATTCGTCACATTGCCATATAGGGCATTCTTTATCTTCTTGTTTTTACGTACTTTGCGAATCTCTTTTGTAACATTTGGTCGCTGATCGGAGTTACGTTTAAAGTTCCGACCCAGACTGCCTTGTCGTTTATAGCTTGATTAGGCTTCTTAGACTTCGTCGGCGCAACTACCGCTTTGATGATTCTCAAAGCACGATCGGCCGAAGGCGTCCGTGGAGGCTGTGTATATTTACTGTAAAAATGAAAGAAAAAAAAATGAATGTGTATATATATATATATGTGTAAATAATAATACGTTATTTAAGCACTTTGGTGAAACACGAAATAAAAAATACTTTAATATTTTTCATTACTGTTTCAGAAATATTTCATAAGATTTTAGAGACTGAAAATATTTTTTAAATCATTTCAAAATATTGCATGCTAAATGGGAAAAAGCACGCAGAAATTTGTTCGCGAGCTAACTTGATGATATCGTTGCTCGGCGGAGGCTCGTGAAATCTCGGTTCTTCGGGTATATTCGGATCGTAATTGATTATCTTCGACAGTAATCTCTCGTTGCTCGGATTATCTTCGCTGTCCGAAAGAAAGATCTCGTCATCGTCTTCGCTTCCGTATCCGGCGCTGTCGTCATCGGCATTGTTCGTCGACGCTCTTTCAGCGAGAACGCTTATCGCCTCCTGCAATACGCGGCGAAATCATATGTGTTAACGAATTGCCCCGCAAATTTCAGCGTCGAAGATGCTCGTACCATAGTCGTCGGATGCTTCTGAAGCGTCAGGAGCACGTCCCGCTCGTTGAATCCCATGCGGACCAAATGCATCACCTGCATGCGTTTCTTCTCGCGATGAGCATACTGATAATTGGGAGCGAAATTCGTACTTTCGCTGAACGCCCGTTCGGCCTCTTCGTAATTCTGAAAGCAAAGCGGAACACTCGTCAATTCAAAAATTGGTCCAATTTTTTTGTTTTTGTAAAAGTAAAAGTTTTTGTAGAAGTACCAGTTTTTGTAAAAGTAAAAGTTTTTGTAAAAGTAAAAGTTTTTCCAAAAGTTTTGTGAAAGATTTGTAAAACTGTTTCCAAGAATTTTGGGAAAGTCTGTAAAATGCGGTAAATTCTTAACTTGGTCACATTACGAACAAATTTTCTTCATTTTACAAAAATGTTTGTTAATTTGAAAAACATACTTTTTAAAATTATCAAGAAACAATGCGTTTTCGAATGTTTACGCACAGAAAAGTTTGTTAAAAGTATGATTCTTTTTTACTATGTACTGAAAATTTTTTGTCTTTTTTCGTGAAATGCTCACCTGAAGACCGCAGTATGCTTGACCCTCCCTGCACTTGGCCTGACTTATTTCTGTGATGTCAGTGAAGTACTTGCTGGCGAATTTTATGTCGGATAGAGCCCTGCGAGAGAAAAAATGAAAAACGAAATAAAATATTAAAATAAAATGAAATAAACTCGTAACATAAAAACAATTAATAATTGAATATAATAATAAATTAACCATCATTAGTCCTTCACGTACGGGATCCTCGCTGAGCGAGGACTTCGATTCCGGACGATTCGTCCGGGATCTTCGCTCAGCGAGTCCTTACATTGCGCGGTATAAAAATCGTTGTATCTCAAAAAATATTGGCGATATCGAAATTCGGAAAAATAGTCTTTGAAGAGCAATCTTCACGATATTATATTTGTATAAAATATTATTTTTGTCCTCGACATATAGAGTGCTATTGTTTTTAGAGATTTATATCTACATCTCAGTCTAACTGGCAATGAATTTTACTGTGTCCTCTTTCAAAAATTTTAAAAGAATGGCAAACACAATTGCATTAAAATACACCCAGGCAAGAAAAGTTACAATGAAACATGAAAAAGAGAAGCGCAGAGTCAAGCAAGTCTCACGTGAAGTGTTATTAGCTTTTATAAATCGTAAATTTAAGCGTTTTTAACTTTTTTGTAACTTGTATAATTCGCCATTCAGGAGCTCCAATATTTATGATTTATAATATTTCGTGTATTGATTGTAAAGGCAAAATCCGTCAAAAGTAATAGACGAACATTTTTCTTCTTTCTTATAAATCTTAGTTCACAAAGCCCCGCATAGTCATGCTCATCTCGAGGCTCCCATTCGTGACGGTTTAATAATCAAGTGTAAAAAAATACAAAATAAGTAATTAAATATAATAATGAGTAAAAAAAATTCATAATGAAATATAAAAATAAGTAAAAAATAATTGACAATTGAATATAATAAATAAAAAATTATAGATAACCAATTAAAACAATGATTATTTTCATTTTCTATGGTTGCAATTTTTTAAGTATTTCCATTTTCCATGGGTTACAATTTTTTTGAGTATTTCCGTTTTCTATCCTCAGCGGACTTACGATGAAAAATTGCCGACCCGCAGGTAACAGTAGCTGCGATTGATGTAGTGACGAGCATCCGTCTGGTCCAGAGTGATGGCTCTGGTGAGGTAATTAATGGCCAATTCGTAATTGCCTTCGCGGATGACCTTCAGAGCTTCGTTGCCGAAGCCCTCGGGAGTCTTGTAGAAGTTAACGGCTGCGACTTTTCCACTCTAAAAAAAAAAAAAAAAAAGTAATCTCACAATCATACAGCAAAAAAACAAAGAATCATGACAATTTTTATATTGTCTTGAAAAATTTCGTACCTTTTTTACGGTCGTAAAACCATCGGCATCGTCTGTAAAAAGTTTATTGCGTTTATGATCTGCGTCCTTGAAAGAATCCTTGCCCTTGGAGGGAACGTTTTTCTTTAGCGCTTTAACTGTATCATTTTTACAAACGATCGACTGTACGAAAGCGGACAGCATCAAGGAATAATTAACGTCGGTACAATCATCGTCGTCTTCGATTATCGACGTATTGTTAGTTTCATTATCGTCGCCGTCGACGAACTCCCTGCTCTCGTCTCTGACGATTTTTTTTGGGAATCTTTTTGACTTGTTAGTTACATCGACTTCTGGGATTGATTCGGATTTCGGCCTGCCGGGATGCTTTTTCTCCTTCTGCTTCTCCTTTTTCATCTTCTTTGTTAACGCCTTATCATCAGTTAAATACTCACAAGTGTTCCCCGTGCTCTCCATTGTTTCGTTATCGGTTGACAAGCTCTTTTCCGGATTCGACGCGTCTGACATTATTGCACGATCAGCCATGACTAAACGCGGACGAGCGAACCGTTGTTTGTATTGTGGTTTTCGGCGGACTGAGTCGACGAAGCGAACTGGACCGATGTTTCCCTCGATGGCTGAAAATTTAACTGCTGCTGAGTCGGCCGACTGTCCGCGATGTGTTTGTGCACCCGCAATTAATTAATCGATTAACGACGTTGATAAGAGCAAAGAATATGGATAGCGTAGAAGCGTACTTCCCATAGCCCACATGTGGCCACATGTACAATACACACTCGCACGGTACTGTAGCGACATCCTACCACTGGGGTGATAAGCTCGTCGATATCACCCCAACTTTTTGGCTTCAAGTGGGCTATGGGAAGTACGCCTCTATGCTATCCATATTCTTTGATAAGACTTATCTGTGACGCTCTTTCGGGCTAGTTTAGCGCAGTCAGCACGGATGTGCGCTCGGTCAATCAGCGATCGGCTCCACTGAGCTACACACTCACTTGTCGAGTTTGCGATTCGAGCGCTCCACGCGGCCGATCATTTATATTAAACGATGCCTCAAACCGTCAAAGAGTTTCCGTTGTTTATGAGCTTGTCCAATCAGCGATTTGCCGATTTTCGCTATTATAACACCACTGCGCATGCGCACGGTTGTTTTTTCTCGTAAGAATTCATATCAGAGAACGACCGGGCGCATGCGCGGTCGCGTTATGATAATGAAACGCCACAAAGACTTTCACTTCTCGAGTTTGCGATTCGAGCGCTCCTCGCGGTTCGTCATAACACGATGACTAAACACGAACAAAGAATCGGCGTTTGTGCTATTGTTTTCAACGTACCTAATCGATAAAGCAAATTGGACAATCTATTTCTCGATGTCCGCAAAATTCGACTGCGGCCGACTCGGCTTAATATCCAATTACGATATGCTTCTGCACGTAGAATCAATTAATCAATTATCGACGTTTGATAAGAATTGTCTGCAACGCTTTTCGCGCTTGTTGGGCGCAAATGCTGCTCGACCAATCAGCGATCGACTTCCACCGCCGCACACTCTTTCACTTGTTGAGCCTGCGATTCGGGCGCTCCGCGCGGCGTGCAGTCGAAAATCGAAAAGCTCTAACGGTGGACGTCCGTGGAGACAGAACACAACGAACTTAATTGCTCCGATTATCACGCTTGTTTCTGATTTTTTTATATTGAAAAGACATTATAAAATTGAGGAGAACATTCGAGTGATTTTTATGTTCACCGAGCGATCCGCCTACGATCGAACATGTCTTCGATATTCAATCTGTTTGGAGGAAGCGGAGGAAGCACTCAGACCGCTAAGCAGCAGTCTTCGTTCGGTGAGACATTATATTCAGGTTATTGCTCGCGATCTTCGCGCCTTTTCTCAGATTCATTACTGTCCGACGTAAACATTTGCCGATAACTTTTTTATGACTTTTTTATCCTCAAACATTGGCAGGTCCGACGGAATCCTCCGTAAAGTCGACGATCTTTGGAAACGCCCGAGCCGCGGCCGGAAAAAATGCTCTGCTCACTCCCTCCAAGCCGAAAGGCCTTTCCATGCGATCGAATTCGGAAATCAATGTCGTCCGATCGAACGGCATCGGCGAACGATCGCCGAGGAAGAAGAGCCCGAACAAGGCACTCGCCAAGGCTTATCTTGGAGCGTCCGAATGCGGTTCTCTGCCACTATCGCCGCGCACTAAATCTTCCAAGGTAACTGACGCAAACTTTTAAGTCCACACCAAAGTTAGGCCATCGCCAAAAATTTGTTATATCCGCATGACAACAAAAAGTATATATATATATATATATATATATGTTTAACATATGTATAATTTTGTAAATTATTAATAATTAATAATTTATTATCAATAATTATTTAGTTATTTGTCTCAAATACAAAAAATCACTAATTTTTCAGAATATTCAATACAAAGATTCCCTATAACAATTGTAGTTATTTGTCGTTTCGGGACCATGTCTGATGTGTTTTTTCCTACTTATAGTGAATCTGCTACTTATTTTACTCTTATCTCAATGTTAACTCAATATCGGCCAATAGTAGTTGTTTTGTATACAATGTTTTACCCCAATACTTCAAACATTGTAAGATTTAGCGTGCTCACAGATTTTTTTTTTTAGCAAAATACAAAACCCCATAAAATTTGTATGACTGAAAGAATTTTGCTGAAAATTTAATCAAACATTGCGGATTGATCCCTCTACGTACCTTACAAATTTCAGCTTCATAACTCAAGCCGTTTTCAAGTTATAAGAGTTAACATTTTTTGTGTCTGACACACACACACACATATTTAGACATTTTTTCTAAACATGATTTTCCGATGTTTTGGAACATTTTAAACATATTTTCATTAAAATCTCCAAAATTGTTAATTTTTTTTCATGAAAACAAAGTTTCCTCTATGTGGAAGCAAAATCAGGTAAAAATATGATTTCAATTCAATTCAATCAATCCAGCCACAGTCATAGACTCTGAGATAGTCAATCAATTTAAGAATATGCTGGACTCGCATAAGTTCACGTGATAATTAGTTACTAGCAGATGCAGAGTTTATAAGTGTTGTATTTCTTTTCTATAAATTTATTATAATAATGATGACAATAATTTCTGTGTAGTTGGAGGTGATAAAATCCAAGCAACAAAAGGTTCTATCTTCAAAGTCCAGGTCGCCTATCAACAACTTGACAAACGGGAAGCAGCAATCGGAGGACACAATTTTTAAAAAACCACCGGCTTATCCTTCCAAGAGAGTGGATGCTTATCCAAAGCCAGACGTATTGGCGTTCCATTACGACGATAGAAACTCCTTCGGTAATAATCGGTCATCCGTGGACTCAATTACTTTTTTTAGCGCTAATGTACTAAGAATTTAATTTGGAAATTACAACAAATAGCGATATTTTGATCTTAATTTAAATTAAGGTAATTATTATTTTTGTTTTTTATCTTAGAGAGTACAATCGACAAATTGGACCGAGAATTCGTTGAATTCTTGAGGGTGACCAAAGCTCCCATTCAGCCGTACGAGGACGAAGGATTTGAGTCCGGTACGTTGAACGCTTCAGATAATCTGAAATTTGTTTTTTACATCGCGAGAAAATGCGCTTCATCGATTGTTATATTATATATATTTTTTTCAGACACGGAACCGATATCGCCGCCGATTTCCAACGTAAACATTTCGATCGATGATTTCCCGGTAAAAGATGACTCGATCGAGCTGCCTGAACTATCGGACTACGAGGATTTCCTGGATTGATAATGTGAACTTCCACTCTCTCCCTTGAATTAAGATTGCCATGATATTAATTTATTGTGTACCGTGTACTGATACTTATTAAGGATAACTTAAGGATACTCGTAACTATATCGGCGGTCGAGTCAACTAACGAATTGGCTTTGCGCACATAAATCGTATTCATTTGGCATAAATAAATTACCTTGTTATATCAAATTACGCGTTGAAGCATTTAAAAGAAACGATTGATCGTCTCGCCGAAAACGTTGCTCGCGAATATCTCAAGGAAATCGAATGAAAGTAATTAAAAAGATATTATACATTTTAAATAAATAAATAAATTATAAGTTACACGCTCTTATTGAGGATACTCGTAAAAGTTGTCTCGACCGACCGGAATTGTCAGACGACGACGATTTTTCGGATTAAGATTGCCATGATATTTATTGTATACACTGTTAAAAAAAAACCTGTAAATTTAATGCACCGAACTGGAAGTATTTATGTGAAAACTGTTACATTAAATTTAACGTACAAATGTGATGAAAAATTAATTAGTTTTTACAGTGAAATTAAAGCAAATTATAGAATTTAAAATCATTTTCTAGTAAAATTACAGTCATTTATTAAAAGCAAAGTATTTCGTAAGTTTTTAATATATCGTACGTCAATTTTTCATCACAATTGTACATGAAATTTAACGTACCAGTTTATGGAATAAAAACTTCCAGCACCGGTACATTCAATTTCGCACGAATTTTATTTTTACAGTGTACTTTGTACTGATATTTATTAAGGGTAACTTAAGGATATTCGTAGCTATACCGAGGTCAAGTCAACTAACGAATTGACTTTGGGCATATTGTATTTTCTACGTCTCGGTTATGTAAATTTTGTTATAAATCGTATTCATTCGACATAAATAAATTATTTTTCTATACCAAATTACGCATCGAAACATTAAAAAAAAAAAAATTAATCGTCTTGCCGGAAGCTTGGCTCGCAAATATCTCAGGAACACCGGAAGTCGAATGTGTAATTGACCGCTATTGAACAAACATGATTAAAATTCATTAAATTATAAACAATTATTGTAAATTATGAAATTGTAAACGTTATAAATTATTAAAATATACAAATTATTATAAATTGTGCACTCGTACTTATTGACTATACTCGTAACGAATTATACGAGGTCCCCGAAAAGAAAACGGGTCACTTGACGGTCACGTGGCGGTCGGTCGACGCATTGAAAAATGACCGATTAGCGACCACGCTCTTCGAGCTCGGAAATGTTGTTTAGAAAGAAAAAAAACGACCGCACATTTTTTACTCACCTTGTACGTCCGTAAAACTTGTATTTCAACCCGTGATCGAACGAGACGATGTTAGGTTACAACAATTCAAAAAAGTCGCGCAAACGAAAAAAAATATATCCGCCACCTGCTGCCCTGTCGTCGAAGGTCCGGGCGTCAAAAGTCGCTTGACAGGAACGAAAAAAAAAATGCGGACGCACGTAAAGTACGAGATTTTTTTTTGCGAATTGCCAATGAAAACACTAATTAATCTTTCGTACAGGCTTGATCGTCGGACGAAACTTTCGTCGCACGTCGCCGGAAAAACGAGGGATTCATAGAATAAACAAGACGATCGTTTTTCGCAGTGGACGAAAATTCTCGGAGCGACTGTAAACAGAGGCTGTAACAAGGGCCGCGACACGCCGAAACTCACGGACACATGCTCGTGTCCGGACGGAGGCGACTTTGAGTCCAGACATGTCCGTCACGGAGGAGAGGATACAAGAGCTGGACAGAAGTTTTCTCGAATTTATGAGCAAAGCGGAGAACGTAGAGTCAGCCACGAAAGAAATCTACGAAGATCTGTTGGACGAGGTTTTCATGGGTTTCGTATTCGATGTACACAGAACCATAAAAACTGGAAGCTCGGACGTCGAGGAAGGCATTCCGGACGACGAGGCCTATGCCATCGTGGGTAAGAGTCCAACGCTGCGACACTAAAAATTTCCTTGGATTAGTAATCTGCGATTCTAGAAATTTCCTCCGATCTGTAATCTACAAAGCTAACGATTGTCTCCAATCCATAATCTTCGGCACTGAAAATTTCCTTGAATCAGTAATGTGCGTCATGAAAAATTTCCTTGGGTCGCTAATATGCATCAATAAAAATTTCCCTGATCTGGTATTCTGCGTTGTTAAACGCTTCCTTTGATGAGAAATCTGCATCAATAAGAATTCCTTTGATGAATGATCTGTAGCAAAAAAAATTTCCTTGGATGAATAATCTGGATCAATAAAAATTCCTTGGATGAATAATATGGATCAATAAAAATTCCTTGGATGAATAATCTGGATTAATACAAATTTCTTTGGATGAATAATCTGGATCAATAAAAAATTCCTTGGATCGGTAATCTGCCTCAACAGAAATTTCCTTAGATCGGTGATCTGTGTCAATAGAAATTTCCTTGGATCGATAATCTGTGTCAATAGAAATTTGCTCAGATTGGTAATCTATGTCAATGAAAATTCCCTTGGATCGGTAATTTGCATTAATAAAATTCCCTCTAATTGGGAATCTACATTAATAACAATTTCCTTTGATAGGTAATCTGTGTCAATAAAAATTTCCTTGCGTCGGTAATTTGTATCAATAAAAATGTCCTCGGATCAGTAATTTGCATAAATAAAAATTTCCTTTGATCAGTAATCTTCATCAATGAAAATTTCCTGGAGTCAGTTATGTGCACCACTAAAAATTTCCTTGGATCGGTAATGTGTGTCGATAAAGATGCGCTCGAATCGGTAATCGGCCTCAATGAGAATGAGCCCGAATCGGTAATCGGCATCAATGAAAATATCCTCGGATCAGTAATTTGCGTAAAAAAAATGTTCTCGGCTCGGCAATCAGCGTCGATAAGAATGTTCTCCGATCATTAACACAAATCCTAAAAAATTTCAGACTCGCCAGGCCTAGACGTGTTCGGCCAGCATCCGGTGAAGAAGTCTCAGGAGTGCAACTGCCCGAACTGCGACAGAGGCGTAGCGGCCTGCAGATTCGCGACGCACCTCGAGAAATGCATGGGAATGGGTCGAAACAGTTCGAGGATAGCTTCGAGAAGGATAGCGAACAGCTCAAAGGACATGAGTAACTTCAGCGGCGTTATAAGCGACGACGACGACGACGTCGACTGGAGTCTCTCGACGGACAAGCGCAAGCGCAGGAAGGACAGAAACGGGATGAAGAGATCGAAGCAGCAGAAGAACAGCCAGCGAAACGGCGACGCGCCCGGCGAGCACGTTCACACGAGCAACGAGAATTCACCGTCGAACTACGAGAACATGTCGATCGACGACAAGCGAGCCCTGCTCACTCAGATATGCGGCGTCGTCTCGGAGCACACGAAGAAATTGTGCACGCGCTCGATGCGCTGTCCGCAGCACACGGAGGACCAGCGAAAGGAGATGAGAGCCAATCTCGAGACGAACGAGGGCGGACGAACCGCTCAGGACAATCTCGTCGACGTCGACGCGTACGACGAGAGCGACGGACAAAACTTGCGCGAAGCCCTGGCTCGCTGGGACCGCGACGGCTCGAATCACTCGAGTCCAGCGGACTCGACCTCGACGACCTCGACATCGTCGGTCAACCGGAAACGCGATCCGAAGTCCAAGGGAAAGGGAAAAGGATCGAAACGAGACCGAGGCTCGCCGATATCCCAGGGCGACTGATCAAACCCACCCAATGTACATTATTATTTATTCGCGCTTATTATACATTGTACGTTTTACCGAATAACGAAAGATTATTGTGTAATATAACGAATGTAACGTTCCTACAACGCTTCGTGTACAAATCGCGTGTAGCCCGAGCGCCGTCATTTTCACATTAGGGCACGAATAAATTACGGGCTACGTAATTGTTTTTTTTTACGGTTATTTCGTGGGAAAGGGAAAAAATGATTTCTGAGTGGGCGCTGATCTCAGCTTGACGATGCAAGCATTTTGTTATTCTGCGACGGCGAGTTCGCGTCTATGGCGACGATATGTTTTGGGTCGTATAGCACAGATTTTTTTTCGAGTGTGTCATGATTTATTTTAGTCCCTCATTTATGGAGGTTGATATAGCACAAAATATTTTTAATACATTTCACAAATATTTTATAATATTGATAAGATATTGTCAATATTAAAAAAAAAAATATTATTGAAACCCTTCAAAAAAATATTTCCGTGCTATGTGGTAAATTAAATTTAATCTACCAATAGTTGCACAAAAACTTCCAGTCCGATACATTAAATTCGCAATGTTTTTTACATTGTACGTGTTAAACGAATATATTGACACGGTTTATCTGTATCAAAGGAAGACACCAATTATGTCACAGCCCGGTCGGTAATAAAAACTGTAATAAACTTTTCTCGCGGATTCTGGCATTCACGATCAACAGAAAAGTCTCATCGGAAGCTGAAATGATATCCGCTTCCGATGGAACTTTTCTTTTGACCGTACATACGAGAAAAAAATGTTTAAAAAAACAAGCCAAGTATCGTCGGTCGCGGTATTGAGTTCCATATCAGTAAATCATTTGCTTTCTCGCGAAATGTCTACCATCTCGGAATGCCATTTACAGTTTTTTGTTACCGACTGAGTACGCTTCACCTCGCCTTTAACGAATATACGTACTATGTCGGTATAAAACGAATATACCGACACAGTCCGTCTGCGCGAAGTTATTTCCATACATATATAGTGTCACGGTGCATTTCCCCGTCTCGCGTGCTTCTCAATTTTCAGCGTTCGTCGAATAACAATTCCCCCAGCGGCGGAAAAAAATGTTGCAACGTTTTCAAAAGAAACGAGCGTTCGTACAAGAGAAAATAGTTCTGCAGCTGCGCACCTGCCTTCGCTATAAGAACCCCTGCCACGAGGCGTCCCCGCGAACAGTGCCCATCTGTCCGTGCGATGTTGTCGGAGCGAAAGCATAGTTCCTCTTCCTACAGGAGAAAACAACTCGAAGGATCCCCGACAGCATCGATGAAATGCAACGATAAAATTAAATTGCAACTAGCATCGTGCGTCGATCACGCTGCGAGAGCTCAAAATCACGCGATTCGCGTGATAAACTCTCTCGAATGTGTTTCAGTCTCGGCGTGCCGGCAACCCCGCAGTGAGCCGATGAGGACAGCGCGAGCCAATCGGAACGCCGAACGTACTCTGGGCGCGCAACGTCGGCTACGCGAAACTCATTTGCTACGCGTTCGTCTGCGTTCGTCTAGCACGTGCGACCACCGTTCTTCCCCCCCCCCCCCCCCCTGACGGTCGCCCGGCGGGCGGCACTTCGCACGGTGACCATTGCGCGCGGCGGCGTCTCCTCTTAGCTACCTCTCGTACGGCACACACGCTACATCGGCTCCTTCACTTTATCTAACGTTATAATCCGTCGATATCGTAACAATCGTCATGGCGGAGGAATATCTTTACGGTAAATATAACGCGTCGCTGAACGGTCCTCGACGGCGTTGAATTATTTCGTCGAAAAATTCGTTACTTGCTTCACGGTGGCCATCGAAAGTGCGTAACGCATTGGACGGCGACGCCGGCAGCCTTTCGGCCATTGTGACCGAATCCACTGTCCCCCCCCCCCCTCGACACACTCGCCGCGATTTTTCATTTTTCGAGACTAAATTAACGCTGCGAAAAAAATTACCCTCGCGAATCTCTCGCCGATCGAGTCTCGAGGGATCTTTGACGTTAACGAGAATGTGTCGGATTTGTGTGCAGGAATCACCCTCGAAGGACCAAACGCCAGCGAAGTCTGGGACCCCGAACGGAAGAACGACGACGCCGATGGTGCCAATCAACATTTCGGCGTTGATCAGAAACTCATCATCAAAATGGTATGTTGCAATTTTTTTTGTTTTTCGTGACTAATCTCCGTATATATATATATATATGTAGGTTCGGGAGTTACGTGCGCCTTGTCGTTATATATCGGTGATTTTTTTTGAGGTTCGAGGGACGATGCGTCAAAAGCTTGTTCCTCAAGTTCTCGGCCTGTTCGCTTGTCATTCGATGTGCGTCGATTCTCGTTTCTCTTGAGGCCGAGTGCCTTGTTGGGGACGAAAAAGACGGGAGTTTTGCCTTTCGCTCGACGTCCCGCGAATTTGCAGTTTTCGTCGTCCGAACACGGCTCATTTAAGTTTTGGTCTCTACTTTCTCGAGGCATTTTCTTTTTTTTTTTTTTTTTGGGCCTTTTCTCTCGCCGCTCGACGGCCGAACTCGCCGGCCGGGCGAATGCGTATCGCGAGGAAAAGAATTTATTCGCCCATTAACCTAACCCGAATATAATGTGTGCCGGTGTTGCTCGGCCGCCCTCGAGAAATAGCTCGGTCTCGCTCGCTCGCCGTTGCCAACTACGATTCGCCAACTAGGAACGTTCGAGTTTTGCGCGCCAACCGTGAAACGCGAAAATTTACCGACCGGCGATAACCGTGCGAATGTGCTTTTTTTTTTCTCCGCGCTTCTCGATCCTTGTTATCTTTTTATCTGTTTTAGCGAAGATCGTGAAATCGTGGGATTTAGCGAGCTCGTTCGTTGCGATAACACGAGGCGAGATATAAAAAGATCGATGAAACGGCGCGTTTGTGATTTTTTTTTTTTTTTTGGCGCGATGTTTTTTTCACCGCTAGTTGTTTCCTCCCCTACCCTCGAACGTGCAACCCTTGACGAGTCTTCTGTGCGGAAAGGGGAGGGGGAGATCGCTCCAACGGAAATCTCTTGCACAGAATGAATGCTCGGGAATTACGGTTTGAAGAGGGAATTCATTTAACGGTCCGGCTTGCATCGCCGCGCGGCAGAAATTTGAAGTTAAGAACGTTAAATTTCTTACAAAAAAATTGTATATATATATATGTATATATATGTGTGTGTGTATTTTTGTGCGTCATTCACTGAAAAACATAGTGCGGATTTATTTACCTAGATGAAGATTTTTGTAAGTTGTAAACTTTCCATAATTTGAAATAGTAATAATATTAATTTAGATCGATGTAGATCGAATTTCGTATTGTAGTTTATTTCAAAGGACGCGAAACGTAAGCGCCGTTTGGTAAAGGTAATTTAATTAAGGGATATTTATAAATACACGAATATTGAGAAAAAAAAAACGATGTTTAAAAAAAATAAAAATCTTATCTTTTGCATAAATGTTAAATATATTTTATAAGATGTTAAGACAGATACGCATTAAAATATAAGATATGTGAAGTAAAAATGTGATAATTTTCAGGCACTTTTGGGACCGGAAGCCAAGGCTGGGGAGCTCAACGTCCTCCAAGTGGAAGCAATGGGACTCAAGGGTCTCATAAAGTGTCCCATCGCCCTCCTGGAAGTTGGAAGGACAGTGCAAATCATTCTTGATCTCAGTTTTCCCGATCCTCCAGTCACCTTCACTCTCATCAAGGGCAGTGGACCAGTTCATATAGTAGGACACAATCTCCTTGGTAAGGACCATCAAATTTTTATTTTTTTTTATAATTATAAGTAACTGTTGTGGCGAGGGTGAGACCGATGGCGTTTTACGGTGGGTACGATGTGATTCGTCTAGTTTATAATGTTATGCCTTGCACTAGACGGAATTTTTCTCAGCCGTTTCGTACATTCGAGTATTTCGAATATTTATATAGAATATTTTTATGGAATAAAAGAAAGAAAAAAAAGAGTGCAAAATACTATAAGACTGAAATTGTTCCGCCAATAGGAACGCACATGGAGGAATTTGACGACCTAGAGGATGAAATGGAAGAGGAGAACATTGATGAGGAAGATGACGAGAAGGTATGAATTTATATCACCCAATTTTATTGTTTATTCATTAATTATAAGATTCATCGGATTCTCAGTTTCTTCATTATTTTTTTTTTTATTGTTATTATTTTTATTGATATTATTTAGTTACGTAGTTTAAGCATAATGATTTCAGGCAGGTTCACGGCTGGTGTCTGGGAGCCACCGGTGTGTTTCACAACAGCGGTGAACCTGCCTCGGCGTTTGTCGTTCTGGGCGTGTTTAAAAATTAGAAATGAACATTTCAGGCACCGCAAAAGAAACGAAAGAATTCCGCTGACGGTAAAAAAAATGGCACCAAACGTGCCAAGATGGACGAAGCAGTAGATAAATAATGCGTTAGTTAAACAAAAGAAAAAAACGAAACGAAAGGACCGATATTAAGCATAGCGTAAGTTCTACGAGTCCGAGTCACGCGAGTTTCTTAATTTTTATATCGAAAGAACTGGCGATTTTTTTTTATTATTCTTAAAAAAAAACAAACAAAAACGAATCTGATTATAAGGAAAGTTCAACGGCTCGTGATGCAACAAATGTTTTAGAACAAAAAAAACTCTTGTGTTCGCATTTTTTAATTTGTTAATCTTTCTTCCCTCGAAATAAATCATTTTTGTCTAAACGAGAAGTTTGATATTTTTTTTCTTTTTTTCATTGTGCACACTTCACGCTTCCTTCAGCTCCATCTTGGCACGGGTTTGTCTTGTCGGTCGATTCGATCCGGCGATTTGGCCCATTTGTTGAATTGAACGATGGAGGAAAACATTTTTTATTTTAATTTTTTTCGAGGCGACTCGCGACTGCTCGAAGCCTCGTTTTCTTATCTATAATTATTTGCGACGTGCAGGATCCCGAGGACGAGGACGACGAGGACGACGAACCCAAGAAGAAGAACGCCAAACTGGCGGCCGCAGCCAAAAACAAAAATCAGGCTAACAAGAACAAGAAAAAATAAACTCCGCGAGTTCTTAAACAGACCTCATTAAAAAAAAAGAGAAAAAGAAAAAAACTCAACCAACTCTAGGCTAGGCTACTAAGCATAAGTCCATCAACTATCATCTCCGCGTTTCTGCCGAATCAGAAATCGTGTTTTCATCCGATTATTCAGACGACCGCAAAAAAAGGAAAAAAGGAAGGCATTTTTTTTGCATACCGCGGTTTCGAGATCGAAACTGGGCCAACTCGAGTGTGAATATAACGAATATGTAACAAAAGCGACTCGGCGTATTCGTGAGGAAAAAAAAACAACATACAAATACTTTTAACGTTTTATTTTCGCGTGAGACAAATTTGTACAATTTCTTCACTTTTTTTCCGCGACTCGTCCAGGCGCGTGGATTTTTTTTGACTTCCAGTCTCGACGAACTATTATTTGACACTTGTCTTCCACTCGTCGCCATAATCGATCTCCAGGCTGTAACTAAAAAAAAAAAAAAGTAAACGAAAGCTACGAGAATACTTTTGTGACATAGATTTTACCTTTCTTTTTCTGTTCGCTCTTAATTCTTCTTCTTTTTTTTTTTTACAAAGTCTGGGAGTCTCGTTTCGGATCGAGTGTAAAAATGAGGTCCAGTTTTCGTATTCGCGAATAAACGCGGCTTGAAAAAAAAAAAAAAAAAAAAAAAAAAAAAAACGATCGATGGGTTGTCCACGCATCTGAAACCCCTCTTTATTTTTCGTCAACTTATCGAAAGAATTTGTGACGCGAGTATTCAATAATATTATAGTCATGTAATAACACAATGGTCGATTGCTCGAGAAAATCTCTTGGCAAAGGGTGGATTAAATTTTCGTGTTTCTTTATCTCTGATCGTGCGTACCGGCGGTGTCGATCCAGTAGCGTGTGGAGACCCAACATCGATGATGCGTTCGCGAGTAATTTTTGGAAAATATTTTTTGATCGAAGTCGAGCGAGGTTGTACCATGAAATTATGAGGAAAAAAAAAGAAAAGAAAAAAAAGAAAAGAAATAACAAGCATACACACATATGTCATTTATCGACATTCATTCCACTCCGATGAACGACAACAGACGAGGGGTCACGGGTGTACAACATGTGTGACAATTTTTACATTGTCCTTCAGGCGGTAGGGCGCCAAGTCTCAATTGCATTGGCGGCTCATACCCGAGCGATTGACAGTAGTCCGTACACCTTTTTGTACATATACGATACAATAAAACATTTCACACAAACTTAGCATCGTTTTAAAGAAATTGTTAAGCCTTCCGTCCTGTCGCGCGAGGCCGTTATGTTTTATTGGTGAAGGTTGGAAGAAAAAAGATGAGCGTCGAAGCTTATCGCTGTGCTATGTTATTGTGCAATTAATTGATAGTGCGGTCGTTCGACAAAGGTTGTGAAGTTGGCCGCATGGCGGCGCGAGCCGAAGGCGAGAGTTGCTTCTCAACCGCGGGAGACCGCTCTTTCGTACAAGTATTGCACGTTACTATTTTATATAAGAAATACACAAAAACTCGTATAGTTTAAGCTTGCAGCGTGGTGAGAAAGCATGGGAAGTAATCACAGTGTGTTGAAGAAGCGTCCGAAAAGGTCGCCAGTGTGATCTGCGCATGCGCAGTATTTTTCTCGCACGCCTTACTAAAAAGCGCTACACGTTACATGCACGAAAAGTGTAACTTTTTGCGCATGTTTTTTTTTTTTTATATAAAATAGTACTTTCTGTAACAATTGCACAAAGAACTCCCACTTTTTATGCCTGTAACGCGGCGAAAGTGTGTGAAGAAAATAACGAGTGTTAAAAAAACATGCGAAAAAGTGACTGGTCTGCGCATGCGCAGTGTTTTCTGAGCACGTTTTACTAATTAAAGCGCCACACGTTACAGGCACGAAACGTAGGACTTTTTGTGCATGTGTTACAAAATTAGTGCATTACGACACTAGTGCGAAAATAGTTAGTCTAACGAGTGTTGCAATCACACGAGTTAACAAAAAGGTTTTGTCGCACGAGTGACCTCCAAAATTTAATTCGCAAGGTGTGAAACAGATTAATATAAATGATTTAAGAGTTAAGGCTCATGTTCGAAAGACTTTGTTCTTTTGTCCGGTGGTAAGAAATTATTATTTCTGACGATCTGACATGTGACATAAAATTGCGTGCTCTCAGCCTTCTCTCAGCCTCACTGACTGTTTAGTTTTTAATATACTCACGTTTTTTAACAAAGCTTTGTAATTTTACATTCGACAATCGACGCTAAGATAGAGTTCTCAGAGAGGGTCGTCCCTCGAATCCTAAAAAAAGATTTTGTTCTTTTGTCCGACCGTAGGAAATTATTATTTCTGACAGTGTGACGTCTGACATAAAATCGCTCTCGGCCTCAGTAGCTGTCTAGTTTTTAATATGCTCACATTTTTTTTAACAAAAACTTTTGTAATCCTACGTTCGATAATTGACGCTCGGACAGTTCTGCGAGAGCTTTGTCCCTCGCCCCCGAAAACGTCTGGCGTGGAGATTTATTAGCGCCCAAACATTTGGGAATCATTTATGTACCTGAATTTCGATTCCAAATTGGGGTGAGTTGTGAAAGTCACGAGTCACGTGACTATTTTAATTGCGAATACACTGTGAGTACAATTTAGGTTAATTGAATTTAACGCTCTGTTAAAAAAAAAAAAAAACCCTAGGAAATTTTCCGACTCTTCGAGAAACTCCGAGGAAAAAACGATTTGCGGCTCGGTCGCCGGAGGTCAGAAAAATGACATGCAGATCATTGACCCGAACGGAGATTGTCCCGAGAGTACCGGCCGCAGCAACTTTCGGGCTCCTTCGGCATGTCATATTTTGGACGAAGTGAACGATCTTCATCGGCAGGTATCAAGGATAATATTTATTTGCTGAAACGAATCATTTATTAAATTTTAATCTCTAAACAATTTTTACCACCACGTCCACGTATTTGCCAGCCTTTATTACCGACCGTGGCAATTCGCGTTAACTCAACAGGTGCTTCGAACTATCTACAATATTTCTTTTTTTTTTGAATAAAATTTACCGAATCTGAAAATCGGTTCACTAAAAAGTAGCTGAGTTTAGTGAAACGATTCGCCGATCTGAAGACAACAATTGGCGCGAAGAATAATATTTCCCAGCTGAATTCAACGAATAATTCGTTAAATTGTAACCTCTAAAATTATCCTACGTCCGCGTACTTGCCAGTCTTTGTTACCGACCGCGTTAACTCGCATCACCTCAACAGGTGCTTCGAAGAATCTATAATAAAAAAAAAATTTTAATAAAATTTACCGATTCTGAAAATCGGTTTACTTTGAAATGAATCCACAAGGTAGCGGAGTTGAGTGAAACGATCGCCGATCTGAGGACAACGATTAGCGCGAAGGACCTGCAGATCGGGAATGTTCGACGGGACAACGAGCGGCTCGCTTCCGAACTGAAGAGGCAGCAGCGTTGCAACAGAAACCTAAAGCGTTAGTTTTGGCGAAACCGCAAAAAAAAATAACCCGACAGCGATGATTAAATTAACCCGAGTTTTTATTCTAGAACAGCTGGACGATGAAAGGTTCTTCTATCAGAAGGAGAAGGAGCATTTCAGCGAGGAGATGCAGAGTCACAGGGCAAAGTGCGTCGGCGGTACGGCGCATGCGCAACAGCAGCTGCGCAGGGAGTCGGAGAAGATTCGCGAGAGCTTGGAGGACGAGAACAAACGATTGAGGGACGATGTGGCGGAGAGGAGCGAAACTACTTACAATCTTTGCATCAAATTCTTGAGAATGAAAGACGCGAGAGATTCGCTCAGGCAGAAGCTCGACAGTCTGCTTCGTGAGCATTTGCAGGTTATGGCGGAGATGATGGAGAAACTCGACGAGGCTAGGGAAGAATTGAATATCATCGTGTCGGAAAAATTTCAAGAACCTTTGCCGATCAGCAAGGCAAAGTTCTTGCAGGTAATTAAACAAATATGGAATAGCGTTACGAAAAAAAGTCCTCACTGAGGGTAAAAGTAAAGAAAAATTGAGATAAAATGGCGATCGAAGTTACCGACGGTCGGTAATGATTTTGCAGGTCGTTCGAAGGAACAGCAAATTGGTGTACGAGAATGCGACATTGAAATTGCATGTGCAACAGCTGATGCAGAATATCGAGAAGCTGAGGAGCGCGGCGCAGAAGACTAAGACCATAAACGTCGACGCGAGAACTATAGAAAAGTTGTCCGAGTGCAGTCGACGAAGACGCAGCGAGGAAGCTACGAGAGTCTCCGGGAAACTGTGAGCGCAGCCGCTTTTTTCGATTCGCTAATGATAACTTCTTTGAGATTTTTTTTCGATTTAAAAAAATCGCTAAGAAAAAGGTTTTTGGATCTAAAAGAAAACAAGTTTCTTTTTATTAAACAAAACTTTCGATTTAAAAAAATCGATAAGAAAACAAGTTTTTTCGAATTAAAAGAAAACGAGTTTTTTTTAAATAACAAAGGCCCTTTTCGATTAAATAAGACCTTAGATTCGATTCGATTAAATAAGTCTTTTATTTAAAAAAACTTTTCTTCGATTTGAAAAACCTTTTTTTTTAAAGAACAAAACTTTTTTTATATCAAAGGTCGTGCAGTACGAGCGTCGACGGAAGTCTATCAGTGAGTAAATCGACGAGCCCTCTGAGTTCCCCGATAGCGGATAAATCGAGCGATGGAAAAATCGTGTCGGCGATACGAGCCAAGCATCGAGGCAGGTTGACGATCGCGGATAGTCGGGAGACACCGGAAAGGACGTCGGTCGAATTCCGTACCGAACGCACCCGGAGCGCACCGGAAGTCGTGCAGTCGACCTTTAGGCAGGCCCAATTTTCCGAGACTTCGACCAATTGTACCGACGTCATGGAACGGAGGCCGGAGTTTCGCGACGCCGGTACGAATACTTGAGACAACCGATTGTCGGATTCTGCAAACACCGCATTGCGACGTCGACGAGAATTTAGTAGATATTCTGGCCTAGCGCGACAGTTACAATTTCCCTGTCCATTGTACTATAATTAGGATGTAAAGGTCGAGAATAATTTTAACGATACAACGAATCTCAGTTCAAACGTCATTTATTTATCTCATTCCCACCCACTTTACTCGGGAATGTTATATTATTTGTAAGATAAAAAAAGAAATAGGAGACGACGCGTCGAATAGCATTAAAAAAATAACAATAAGAGTGAATAACTTTAGCGACGTGCTACGTCGAAGATTTGAGCGAAGCCAAAATTAGGAAACTTATTTTCTATTTCTTTACAAATATTCTTTGTTCCTAAGAGTTAAGGTAGTGGAGTGTGTTGTGATTGATGGGTTGTCTAGGGCCGTGTTTATGATTTCGAGGCGTCGGGCTGTAGAGCGCTCGTCTTGGGCAATAAACCTCAAGTGCGACGCGACGGTGTTTTTCCGCCGGGGCGTTCGGACGACTGTTTAAAATAAACAGACGAACGGTTATCTCCTTTAAAACAGAGATTCTCAGAAAGACTCTCTTTTCTATAAATTCTAAAGAACTGTTTGAGGGATCAGGAAGGGTCTGTGCTTTATTGGTTTATTGTTTAAGCTTATGGGCTGGCAAGGGTCGAATGTCCGTCCACTCGATAATAAATGCGGAGACCTAAGATGTACGATTCGGAGAGCACAAAACATTCGTTGGGTTTTCTTTTGGGTATTTTTTTTTAAGATAGCATGTTTTGTCTGCGAACAAATATAATTTTATAGGTTTAAAATCGACCGTTTTTTGGACGAAATTCTTATGTTAGTGAGTTGAATAAAAAAAAATAGTTCTGCAAGACATTCAGATAAATTTTGAGACATATCCAGAGAAATATTTTCACCAAGGAACTGCGTCTAAAAGCCCGACCATGTCCTTCTAACACCCGCCTTAAAAAAACAGTCTAACATCGAGCGGTTTTTTAGCCAAATCCTCACGCCAGTGTGTTGAACAAGAAAAAAAAAGTAGTTTTGATAAATTTTCAGACATATTCAGAGAAATATTTTCACCAGGGAACTACGTGTAAAACCCGACCTTGTTCTTCTAATACCCGCCTTAAAAAAAAAAAAAAAAAAACAGTTCAAGATGACCGGTTTTTTTGGCTCAAATCCAGACGCTCGTGCGTCGAAAAAAAAAAAGAGTAGTTCTGCGCGATCAGCTGACGGCGCCAAGTAGTGACATGTCAGATTGGCCGTGAGGACAGTGGCGCGCGCTGTCGGCGGTGGGGACAAGGTGGGAGTGCATGTGCCAGTCCACCGAGAGCGGTGACGAAAGCTTTTGTTACTTCGGTACTGCACCAACGTATAAAATATTAAACATGGCTACGAGCGTGCAATAACATGACTCGATGAAAAATGAAGTGACAGAAGCAAAATCGAGGGCCGCGCAACGAGGTGTGCACGCACCAGAGAGGCAATCATTGTCCGTGAGTACGAACGAAAATTCGCTGAAACACTTTCGACCTAACCTCGTAAGGCTCTTCGACGATGGACTATCAGGTGTTGATAAGGGACTCGGGAATTATGGACGATGTCATCAGCAACGATGTCGACGACGACGTTACGATGGAGTCTTCGACGGAAAGCCTCAATTCGCATTATCAGAAGAGCGTCGGCTACGAAAAATTGCTGCCGTACGCGGAGGAGTTGGACGACGAGGCTAGAATCCTCTTGGCCGAAATCAAGGGTCAACTCGGTCGGGCCGTTATGCTTCGTCAACTTCAACCGGGCTGCGCTCTTTGGACGCTGAAGCTCCGCAGGTCTGCTTTTCTGCCTTTAAAGGAATCGGTAATTTTTTTTTTTTTTTTTGCACTTCTGTAGGATCAATTTTTGCGTTCTTTTTTGTCGGGCAGGTTCATCAAAGTTTACAGCCTCAAGTTCAGCAAGGACGATCACATCGTTTTCATCAAACTTATGTACGAACTGGTGACGATTCCGAACCTCGAGCCGTACTTCATCAATCTATTCGGAGGCACGTTGAACAAGCTGTTGGTGTACGTATATTGTAATTTTTTATTTATTGTCTTGGGTAAAGAAATTTTGTAGAGAAAAATCAGTTTTGATATTTCATTTTTTTTAAAGAATTTATTTAATTTATTGATTTCAATGGGAAAAAGCTCTTTCCAAGTAAAATAAAATATTAAGTCCATTGGATTTAATGTCCAATAATAGATATTTAATATTTCTTGATTGATATTTGTTTATTCGGTATTTACTTATTTGATATTTATTTATTTGATACTTATTTACTGATTGCATAAGCCGTTGATTTGGCTCGTTCGCAATCGCCCTCCTCAATTCTACCATTACTTACTGCTGTTTCTTACTGACTAGTCAATCAAATGAACAATCTCATACATATTTTGCAAAGTTGTTGGAAGTGACTTACTTCCAGTAAATGTTGGGTTTCTAAATTTCATAGTCCGTAGGGAGGGCGAGAAGCACTCGTGTTACAATCCGCTAGTTAAATAAATAAATAAATAACTAATAATAGTTCATTATCTTCAGGTACATGTTACTATTTCTATTCATTATAATAAATATTCTTTCGATTTAATTCCATCGAGCGGACGATGAAGTATGAATTTATAATGAAGGGGTTTTTTTTCTATCAGAAAACCGGAATTGATCGCCCCGGAAGAAATGGAACTACCTTGGAAGCCTCTGTATGACCTAGTCAAAAGGGTCATCGACATCGGCCAGTCCGCACACGGAATATACCGTTTTTTCGCGTCTCTCGCGTCCACATTTCGCGCCATGGTCATTCAATCATCGATTTATTTTCCCGTGAGTAACTACACGAAAGTAACTCGCACCAGCCGTTAAAAAAAAGAAATGAAAAAAAGAATCGGCTTTGAGCCACGACTGTCGGATGATGATGACGATAATAATGACAGTGACTAAAATAAACACTATAGCATCACCGACAAAAAAACACCAACATAGCTATTAATGGTTAAAAAAAAAATACGATTAACAGTTTCGAAAAAAAACCAACATACGTATTAACGGTTCCGAAAAAAAACCAACATACGTATTAACGTTTCCGATAAGAAAAAATACACCAACCCCCGTATTCTCCGCAGGTAACAGCGACGCAGGAGATACTGGACGAGCTGCGACCGAAGCTCTGTCCGCTCGACCCGAGCACGATGGCGAAGACGGTGGTGATGTTGGAGTGGTTCCTGCCGCTGCAGCTCTACCCGAAGGACCACCACCTCGGCTACAGGCTCTGGTTCGACGAGCTAATGAAGCTGTGGGAGGTTTGCCACAACGCGCCTCTCTGGGAGCACAACATGATGTCCCTGATGTCGAGGCTCGCTTGCCACAACATAGGCTACATAGACTGGGAGCCGCACATCCCCCTGATGTTCACGAGGTTCGTCAGGTGCCTAAACCTGCCGGTCTACTACAAGCAGACCCAGGGCGGCAAGCCGCACAAGATCGAGACCTACCACATAGCGATCTGGATAATATCGATCCTCGGCAACGGTTCATCGAGCCAGATGTACGTCGAAAAGTTCCTGAAGACGATAGAGACGTATTTGCACCAGGCGAATTTCGGCCCTTGGGTCGTCAAGCTAAAGGAGGTTCTCAACAAGCTCTCGTACTTCTTCATTCTGCGTCTGCACAACGAGCGTTACGGCAAGCGCACCTGGGAAGTGCCGACGCCCGAAAGCCACAAGCTCACCGACGCTGACATCGACGCGCTCGTCAAGTCGATGATGCCCGTTGCAATGACGGCGATGTTCAGCAAGCTCGGCGTCACCGAAGCCTGCAACGCTCTCCAACACCTCGCGACGATAAGGCCGAGCCTCGTCGTGCCCGACGTCCTCGAGCGAATGTACAGTACCCTCGACTCGCTGACCGAGCCGCACAAGCTCACGGCGGCGATGCTCGGCATGGCCTCGGTAGCGAGACCGATGGTCCAGGGTCTCAGGAACGTCAACAGAGACTACGCATACGCCGAAGGCCCGTCTCACGTTCTGCCGCTTCTGTTCTCCTTTCTCCCGGGCATCGACGCCAACGACGCTCGAAAGTGCTTCGTCACTTTCCGCCTGATATCGATCTACGCCGTCCTCGTGCCGATAGTCGACACTTCGCGCTGCTCCGCGCCGATGGACGAGGACGAGCGGCTCGTTAGCGAGTCGACCTGCCGCTTCGAGGATTTCGTTCTCGAGTTCTTCGACAAGATCTTCTCGCTCATCGAGTCGAGCACCCTGGAGTTTCTGACTCACGAGAACCGCGCCGCGGGCGGCGGAAAGAGCAAGCTCGAGTCCATGGCCGAGACGGCGGTCGGGAGCGTCTGCTCCGCCGTTCTCCTGCAGACGAGCGAGTCGATATTTCAGTCGTCGCTGCGCGAGCTCCGCGGCTTCGTCACCGAGCGCGTCCTCGAGACGACCGTCTCGGGTCAGCTCGCGGCCGTCGTATGCCGGATATTTGCCAGGGTGAACGGCCGCGAGACCCTCCGCGCCCTCGTGCCGGGCCTCGCGGAGACGATCCTCGAGCTCGTCGGCGAGGGCGACGAGGTCCTCAAGGAGGAGAGCCTCGACAATCGGCTCCTCTACGCGATGCTCCTCCTCTCGGCGGTCGTCGACACGCCCGGCAGCAACCTCCTGCCCTACGTCGACAGCCTCACCGACGTCCTCGACAAGATTCTCCACTTGAAGTCTCGCGAGGGCAGCCAGATCGCGAGCCGCATGCTCAAGTCCATATTCCAGTCCCTCTCGAACGTCTCGTCGATGAGCTTTCGCACGAACGGCCGCGACTACAACGACCCCGAGCATGCTTACTTCAAGGAGTGGGGCCAAGGCGCCGACATCTCGGACTTCAGGATCGACTGGTACGTCCCCGGCGAGGCGGAGATCGCGACCCTCCGCCGGCTCTTCGCCAGGTACGCCCCGCCCGAGGTCACGAAGATCGAGCTCCACAGCGCCAGAAAGCTCGCTCTTAGCCGCGAGGAACTCCTGACGAGCCTCAATATAGTCAGCAGCATTCTCGAGGGTGGCGAGAATTTCTTCCCCGTCTCCGAGGACTCGAACGACGAGACCGACGAGCCCGCCTCGGCCTGGAGCTCCTTCCTGCCCACCGTCGGAATCAAGGGAGAAATCCGCATGCCCGACGGCAGCAACGTTCGCTGGTACATCTCGAGGACGATGCGCGACCTACAGCGGGTCATGCTCAGCAACTCCGAGGACGACACGAAGAGTCTCTTCGCTCTCGTGCGCATATGGAGCAGCCTCCTCCTCGGCAAGGTCTGGCTCTACGAACACTTCGAGGCTCGCTGCAGAACCTTCAAGATGACGAAGGCAGTACTGAAGGACAAGCTCGTGAAGAGGAAGTGCCATCTGGGCGGCGTTTACATTCTTCAGCGCGCTGAGCTTCTGCACGAGCGCCGGTCGCAGACGCGCTTTCACAGACTCACCGAGACTCACAAGCTCATGATGCTCGAACTATTCAAGCTCGCGACGAGCAGGTACGCCGACGTTCGCTCGAAGGCACAGGACATCCTCACCAGTGGATTCTCGTATTTTCCTTACTCGTACACGGTCATCGCTCCGCGCTTGCTCGAGGTTCTCGCGCTCGATCCGGACGAGAATCACGAGGCGCAGAAGGGGCTTCTTTACCTTCTTCTGGGTCGGCGATCCGACCCGATGATGACGACGCGCGACTGGGCGTTTCTGAGGACACTCTGGCCGGCGATTATTCTCTCGAAGCCCTCCGAGAAGCTCTCCGTTATTCGGCTCAAGGAGAACCTCGTCGACACCGTCAGAAGACACTTTCCCATGATCGGAATCAATCTCGAGGTGCCCGATCGATGCGTGAGGAGCGCCGCGGCCCTGTGGAATTACTCGCCGCGGCCCGAGACGCCGAAGCCCGAGGACGAGGAGGTCGCGGGCGGGCTTCGAGCACTCGAGCAGCTTAGCGAGACCAACGCCGAGCTCTACGACGGTCTCGTCAACGACCTGCTGCGCGCGATACTCGAGGAGAATCCTCATTGGCGGCACAGGTCGATGGCGATGAACTTCATCAAGGACCTCGTTCATCCCGACCGACCGTATCCGGTCAAGGTCGTTCGATACTTCCTCAACGCCCTCGTTCACGAGTCGCTCGAGGAACGCAAAATCGCTACGAAGACCGTCGTGTGCATGCTCACTCAGCAGAAGAGGAAGCATCCGAAGGTACAACGTACTTTTTTTTTTATCGCGTTTATCGATTTATATTATTTATTTTTTTCTAAATTAATTACTTTATAATTATCGGAGCTGGGTGAAGTATCGAAAAATGTTTCAAACACAAAGAATCGAGTACTTTTTGTACTCGAACTATCAGTCGAGTATTTTTTCCAAGTACTTTTTGCAATTCGATTCGTAGCGTCAAGCGTTGTGGAGGCTTGAAAAAAAATGTAATTGAATGAAGTCACAATTCTGAAATCATGACTCTTAGCCGGACAAATAAAGCACAGCGTAATATTATGATTTCTGTTCGGTTGTGTGTTGCGTATTGAAAATATTTGAAACACTAAAAAGTACTTGAATACTAAAACATGCTTGAAGCATCAAAAAGTACTTGAAGTACTAAAAACTACTTAAATCACTGAAAAGTACTCGAAGCACAAAAGGTATTTGAAATACGGAAAAGTACTTGAAGCCCTAAAAAGGACTTGTGTACTCGTAGGACTTATCTCCGATGATAATCAGCCTTCGCTTTTTGGTTGCAAGAAATTAAATAAAAATCTATTGTTTTCAGATCGAAGTGGACCTGACCGAGCTTCGATCGAAAGGCCATCCCCGTGTCGATCCCTCTGACGAGTGGTATCCGGGCGTGCGTTCGGACAACGCCTGGCTGCAGTACAACCACGAGACGCGCCCCGTGACCGAGGAGCAGTGGAACGAGAGCAGATTCGTTCACCAGCCCTACGTGGGTTACTACACCTGGCCAAAGAAGTTCGAGGTTTACGCGCCGTCCTCGCAGCAGCCGAGCCTCGACCCGAGCACTCGAGTCCTGACCGACCACGAGAGGGAGATCGACAAGTTTTTCTCCGACCCGAACAACGTCGAGAAGCTCATAAGATACAACAGTCTCGAGGAGCGAAAGGGAAAGGACAAGTTCGACGCCGTTCGCTCGCAGCTCTTCAAGGGCCTCTTCCGAAATCACGGAAGCGTTCATCTCAAGAACTTCCTGCCACATCTGAAGCGCCTCGTCGCCGAGAGCCAGGAGAGCAGTCAGCGCTGCGCCGCCGAAATAACCGGGGGTCTCATAAGAGGCAGCAAGCACTGGCCCTTCGACATGACCGCGCAGATGTGGGAGGAGCTCACGCCGATAATAAGAATCGCCCTGAACAACCTCACCGTCGAGACCGTCCACGACTGGGGAACCTGCTTCTGCATGGCGCAGGAACGCCGCGATCCGAACAGGCAACACTGGCTGCTCGAGTGCCTCATGGAGGAACCTCCGCTCGGCGACTCGACGACCTCGTTCGTCGAGTGCGGACGCTTGTACATTCTGCAGACAGCGCTCGGCCTTCAGTCGTGGCGAGTCGCGGAGCTGATGGAGCGGCTCCTGAGTCGGGTCGAGGAGAGATTGCTCACCAATCCATTCCAGAATGTGCGCGGAAGGCTCGGCTCGCTGCTCTCGACCGTCTACGCCGGACACCTCGGCTTTCCCGGCTCGGAGCACGATCGATTGTCGCCTCGCGCTCAGGATCTTCTGAGGAAGGTCATGCCGACCCTGAGGCAACTCGCCGAGGATCCGTCCGGCAGCGGCGGGAGTTTCTTGCCGTCTCGAGCCGACGTTCTCATTTCGGAGGCCTCGACGTCCGCGGTCGGGATCGACTCGACCAACAACGAGCAGACGATAAGGCTTTTCAAGATCATCTGCAAGTGGCTCGCCGCGAGTACCTGTCGGCTCCTTAATGGGACATTGCCGGACTTCTACGAACTCTTTCCGATCGCTTGCCTCATGGAGACCTGCGAGACCGACGAGGAACTCAGCAAAAATTGCTCATGCGCCCTCGCCGTTCTCGCTCAGACACTCACGCTGCCGTGCGATATGCGCGTTGGGTTAAACGCCGTGAAGAACATGAGTCGAAGCACCTCGTGGTCGGCCAGGGCGGCGGTTCTGACCTTCCTCGAGGTTCATGTGTTTTACAACATGGGCGTCGTGCTGAGCAACCACGAATTCGTTAATTCTGTACAGGAAATCGTTCTCCAACTCCTCGAGGACGAACGACTCGAGGTACGCGAGAAAGCCGGACAAGTACTCGGTGGATTGCTCCACTGCACTTTTATACCCGAACAAGAAACTTTACTAGTGAGTATCGACGAACAATTTACTATTATCGATTTGATCGATTAATGCATAAAATTCAACGTTTGTAAATTTCTAGATGAGTAAATTTCTAGATGAGTAAACTTCTAGATGAGTACATTTCTAGATTTCTAGATTATTACATTTCTACATATTTACATTTCAAGATTCCTACATTTCTAGATTTTTTAATTTCAAAATTGTTAATTTTTTGTTCTTTGTGACAACAGGACGAATTTAAATCCAAGTCGAAGAGACGGATAAAGAAACGTGAGGATCTTCGACTGCGACACGCGGGAGTGCTTGGTTTGTGCGCGTTTATTCGAGCCCATCCGTACGACGTGCCCAAGTACGTGCCTTCGGTCTTCGAACATCTGGGCCTGCATCTCAACGACCCCCAGCCCATTCCGGTACGCATTGAATACAAATTACCGAGTCGATGTTGAAGAATCGATAAAAAGGAATAACATTTCTTTTTTATTTTGTATTTTAGTCGACGATAAGGAAGACTCTCAGCGACTTCAAGCGGACGCATTACGACGGTTGGGCCGGTCACGCTTTGCGATTCACCGAGGAACAACTGGGAGTTCTCCAGGATCTCACCGTACCACCCTCCTACTACGCGTAATTTTTAAATGACGATGAATAGATTGATACTTCCGTTTTATACACAGCACGAGAAGGCGCCAAAAAAGGACGGGACGAACGTTGTCCAATCTTACTTGTACTTTATAGAGTGAAAAAAAAACTTCGGGATCTCTCCAACCTCGACCGTTGGCGCAATTCGGCCGATGGTTTTCTCAGAATCTTACCTATACGTAAATAAAATTATAATCGAACATACGGTGATACACTGCGACGGTACCTTGTATTCGTTCAATAACTGTATGTTCTTATGAAGTGTGGTGAATGATGAGTCGCATTTTCAAAGGAAATAAATGCTCTTTTGCGACTATTTGTTAATACCGGATGTAGCCTTGTTTTTCTCATCAATTTTTGTTTCTTGTTCGAACTATTAAAAATATTTTGTATTCTGCAGCTGATCGGTTCCGGGAATTTCGAAGGGGTTTTCGTATCATTTTTTCCGCGCGATTGCTTCAAACAATCCGCAGCAGCACAAGGAAGAATGCAATTTAGTTCGGCGAGTCAGATTTGTTATGTAAGTAAATGCTCTTTTGTGAACAAAATTTTCGCACTGTTCTTTAAAACGTTTCACATCTGATATTTAAAATATTTCAAATTTTAGAAGAGTTTTGGTATAACTTTTTTGGTAAGATTGCTCCAAAAATAATTGTGCGCACAAGGGCGATTACAATTTAGCTTCCTGAGTCGGATTTTTTTATATAAGTAAATGTTCCTTTGCGACTATTTTTCAATACCGGATTTAGTCTCGTTTTTTTTCTAAATAATCAATTTTCGAACTGTTTTAAATATTTCGCAATTAACTCCAAGACAATTGCAAGCACAATGACGAATACAATTTAGCTCAATGCGTCGGATTTTTAATGAAGTAAATAAATGCTCTTTTGCGACTATTTTTTAATGTAGCCTTGTTTTTCTGATGATTTTTTTTTCGAATAATTCCTTAAAATATTTCTCATCCGGCAGCAGATTCACGGTTCCAAGAATTTCGAAGGGCCTTCGGCGATCACGTGACCTTCCCCCGGACGTCGGCCCGCTACCGCCGAGTTCAACGTCGCAGCTGTACCAGGATAAAAGTACCAAGGATTCGATGCGTTTTCCCCTCCACGTATCTCCAGTAGTTGCTCGAGCCTCGAGCGTGAATCTTCGCCGGACCATGTAGCTGAAAAATCTTCCCTCCCGTATGTTATTTGTTTGTTTATCGACCGACTGCGTAATCGGCGGCTCACATGTACCGGTGTTTACATTTATCTTTCGCTACGTCTGCTCCAAAAAAATTGGACGCGCAGGGACGAATCCAATTTAAATCGGTATGGCTCCGATAATTGGAGCACAATTGCCAGGTACGAATCGAGGAAATTATCGTTCAATTTACTATCGTAGAATTTCTCCAAAATTATTATTCTTTGGACCAAAAAACTCCGGTCGATGACCCTTAATTTATACGATTATTTTTAGGCATAAAATTAATGTAAGATGTTTTTATTATTTTGAATTAATATAATAACACTGTAAAAATGTGTAGCATTGGAAATGAATTTTCCTTTATTATTATTGATTATTGTTATACATTTTTCAGGTGTCCCACTGCGGCTCGCTGTGTTGATAATCGGCCTGGCGTCTCTTTGCTTCTCGAACTCGTACGACGGCCAATTCGTCTTCGACGACTCCGTGGCCGTGGTAAACAATCCCGATGTCAAAGATGGGACTTTGATAAATTTGTTCTTCAACGACTTTTGGGGAACGAAATTGTCCCATAAGCAGAGTCACCGATCTTACAGGCCACTCACCATTCTAACGTTCAGGTAAATATTGTGGAAATGAAAGAAAGTAACAAAAATGATAAAAAATACTATTCGATACTTTTCGATAACACACATATTGTGTTATAGTGAAGAGGGGACGATGAAAACGTTAAACTGTGATCGAAAAAACCAAAAACTGCCATTCCATATAATTTGGTTCATAACATTTTTTAAATTTTATCTTTCATCATTTCGCAATTTTTTTTTATTTCTTAAAGTAACAAACAGTAAAACTCGATAATTTTTAACAACAAGCATGTTGTGTTACAGGTTTCATTACTGGCTCAGAGGATACCTGGAACCGATGGATTTTCATATGGTCAATATAGGATTGCACACGATAGTTTGTTTATTGACACTGTACGCGTTCAACATACTGCTGGACGGCAAAGCTGAAGCCTTTTACGGCGCTCTGTTGTTCGCCGTTCATCCGTGTCACGCTGAAGCTGTGAGTCGAATATGAAAAATTCATTATTATGAAAAAAAAAAAAAAACAAAACAAAACAAAAATGTTATCAGAAAACGATGAAAACGTTAAGGTGTGAACGACAAAAAAACGATAGGAACTGCCATTCGAAATATTTGGCTCGAAATATTTTTGACAAAGTTTGTTATTATTTTCATAGAGAGCAGAGAAAGAAATTCTGCACTAGTAAAATACAAAAAATAGTATTGGAGCCACAAAACGTCGCCACTTTTATTTGTAACAATATTTGTTCACAGGTATCAGGCATCGTGGGCAGAGCCGACGTCTTGTGCGCCCTGTTCGTCTGGCTATCGCTCATATCGTACAGTTATTGTGTATTCGGCAAAGGGAGATTTTTCAAAATTTTTTCGATGATCGTTTGCATCGTTTGCACGGCAGCGGCAATGCTCTGCAAAGAAATTGGGATCACCTCTATCGTGAGTACGCCGATAGGCATATTTTTATTTGTATGCCACATTTTTATTGGTATGTCATATTTTTATTGTACGCCACATTTTTATTGTATGCCACATTTTTATTTGTATGCCATATTTGTTTATATACCATATAAACTAAAAATCAATTTGATTCTTAACTAATTTATTAAATAATTTCTTTATGTTATTGTTAAATAAATTTCAGGGAATCTGTTTCATGTACGACACCATGATAGTCAACAAATATCATCCGATCGCAATCGTCGACCTTCTGAGACTGCAGTTTTCCCGCAGAGACGTGAAAAATTTGTGGACCGAGAGATCAAGTTTTTTACTGCGCCTTGCAGCGTTGAGCGTTACCGGCGCGGTGCTCGTACTACTGAGATTCAGTATAATGGGATTTTCTACGCCGACCTTCCAACCCGTCGACAACCCAGCGTCGTTCGTCGATAACTTTTTCTACCGTGTATTAAATTACAATTACATTTATTGCCTGAACGCGTGGTTGCTGATTTGTCCGGAGTGGCTGTGCTTCGACTGGTCCATGGGTTGCGTACCGCTGATAAGTGATTACGATAAAAGGATTGTCGCGATATTCGGATTATGGATCGTCCTTGGCGTGCTGATCCACCATGTATTTACACGGAGGAAAGGCGAGAGCACAAGGTAAAAGTTTGGCGGTCTCTTACGATGCAAAATCTCGTAAGAAATGTTTGTAATCGGCGAGATAACGATGTGTTTTAAAATTAAACTTTGCAGGTACGTGGGAATGGGACTGTCCTTGTTGACGATTCCATTTTTACCGGCGAGCAATGTTTTCTTCAACGTCGGCTTCGTGCTGGCCGAGAGAACATTGTATCTACCGTCAGCCGGATATTGCTTACTGATAGCGATAGGCTTGCGAAATCTGGTCGTTCGATTCGCTGAATCGAGAACGCATCTCTTGTTGTACGGGGCGTTGATAGTTTTGTACTTCACTCGATCCTGGACGAGAAGCGATCAGTGGAGACAGGAAAAAACACTTTTCAAATCAGCTCTCAGGGTTTGTCCGCTCAATGCCAAAGTACACTATAATATAGCAAAAAATGCTGCGGACCTCGGTAATTCGACGCTCGCCGAACTCGAATACCGCGAAGCTTTGAGGTGAAGAATTTACGTGATTTTTTTTTCTAACGGTAAGACGATAAGAATGAGATCTTTTTTAATTCAGGCTAAATCCGGACTACGCTCAAGCGATGAACAATCTTGGAAATCTGATGAAAGATCGAGGCAATTACGAGGAGGCCGAAAAACTTTTTAAACGCGCTTTGGAGCTGCAGTGAGTTTCGCTTTATCAACGAATGCATTTTTTTCTGGTGAGTGCGTTATTTAAAAAAAAATGTTTTGTTGCAGGGAAGATTTCGCTACGGCGTGGATGAATCTGGGCATCGTACTCTCGGCTCTGAAGAAGTACAACGAATCCGAGAAAAGCTACGAGAACGCCTTGTCGCACAGACCCGTTTGTCCCGATTGCTATTATAATTTAGGAATTTTGGTGATTATTACAGTTGCACGATTGAAGATTTTTATATTCCCCAAAATAAATCCAAGATCATGTTTTTCTGCTCACAGTATCTCGAGAACAAGGAGAACGAAAATGCACTGAAGGCCTGGCAAAATGCAATCGCACAGAAGGCCAATCATCGGAGAGCTTGGGTGAACTGGGTCAGATTACTCGACGACATGGGTTGAGTATTTTTTTTAGCTGGCAACAGAAACGTGTGTCGCGTAATTTTGTTGTATGTGTCGGGCATTCAATCCCAATTCGGCCATCCTTGGACCGAACCTCTTCTAATTCAAACGAAACTTTCTTTCTGTTTTCATATACGTATAAACTGAAACATCATTTTTTAAAGATTTTTTTTGGGCAGTCGTCATGGAGAAATCAATAATTGAACATTAGCAATCAGTAAAAAATAAAAAATGTTGATGTTAGATATCTCTGCATTAGATAAGAGTATCGGAAAATATTAGGTGTGCAATCGATTCGTTTTGAATCATACTTTAAGAAAAATGCCCCGTATTTATGATAAATTTGTCATTTTTCAAGTATCAAATTTTCCGCTTTTTATTGCGAAAATTATATTCAGCGCAAAACCGTGAAACATGAATTTGAACGTGCAAGTCGTGTGCAAATTATTATTATTTTTAAAACTTTAATCGACCAAAATCTATGTTCTAATTTTTTGGATATTTATGAAAAATCTGACATTGACAGGAATGTCGCGCGAGGCACTGAAGGTGGGCAGAACAGCGTTGAAGTTTATCCCAGGCGATGCAACAGTGCGTTTCAACATCGCCAACATACTCGGCAAAGAGGGACGCTTCGAGGAGGCTGAGGTAGAGTTCAAAGAAGCGATATCGAGAGAGCCGACAAATCCCTCAATTCTTACGAATCTAGGTAACAAAATTATTCGATCGTTTTCGGTCGACTCTCACTTAGAAAATCTTTATACCGACAATACTTTTCCGAATGTACGAATTTACATTATTCATACGAATGTACTTAAATTTATTCGTATTAAATAAATAATTTTCATGTCGATTCCAGGTGTCTTGTATCATAGATGGAACAAGTTCGAGGAAGCGGAGGTAATGTACAAAAAGGCCCTGGCGATAAAGCCCGATCTGCAGAGCGCGAACGATAACTTGAGAAAATTAATGTCGCGATCGAGAAGTAATAAACGAAAAACGAGGAATGCCAAAAAATAAATAGACGTATGAGCTATTTCACGAGCGGTGTTTTAAGATGGTTCTTCGTCTCGTTGGAATTCGGAGTTCGACGATCTCTCGACTGGCTCGTGTTCGCGCTTCATCAAGTCGGGGTGGTGCGGATAGCGGTACGCTTTGAAGTTGCCGATCTTTTTGCCGTCGATGTAATTGTACGATTTCAAACAGATATCGCACACGTAGCACGGATTGTGTGGTATCCGATCGCTGTCGGTTATGATCCAGAGCACAGGCAGGACGGCACACATCATGCAGTGCCGAGTTCGACGCTGCTTCAGCCGGTGTATTCTGGGATAAGCCGATATAGATAATTCGTCGTTGATGCTCAACAGTCTGTGGGAAAAAAGTATCCTTGCTCCGGTACTTTGTTCGTCGGATGTCGAAGGGACAAATTCTTGTCCGTTTGATTTATTTCGTCGAAAGTTTATTTTTACCTGGCGTCGCTGAAGACTATGAGATGCTCGCAGCTGCCTTGGTGCTGGTAGACCCACGGATATCCAAATCTGACGGACAAGGAATCGATCCGGGTATCCTCCATCACGGCGGTAGTGAAAGGACCGACTCCGTGCGATTCGGCCCACTCCCTGATAACGCGGCTATTGTCGTCGTTATTGCTATCACGAAAGTCATTGTAAAACGTTCCTTCGATGTAAAAAAAGCCGGATTTATAGAGATCCTGCAAACAAGTGTACACTGTATTCTCATTGAAAATCGTGAAGATGAAAATCATGAAGATGAGAATCATGATAATGAGAATCATGTGAATGAGAATCATGAGAATGAGAATTGTGAGAATGAGAATCGTGAGAATGAGAATCATGAGAATGATAATCATGAGAATGATAATCATGAGAATGAAAATCATGAGAATGAAGATTATGAGAATGATGATTATGAGAATGAAAATCATAAGAATGGAGATAATAAAAATCATGAAAATTGTTTCTATACAATAGAAACGAAAAAAAACCTTGGCAATGGGTCCACTGGGTTGCTGTGGATTTTCGCTGACTTCAGTAAGTATCGAGAGGTCCGTGATGCAGTCAATGAGATCCCTAACTTTGTCGAGTGTCTGCATACCGAGGACAGCTATCATGCTCGACAAGCTTACTTTTCGCCCTCTCGTGGTCGGCCCCCGATTTTCTATGGGCTCGTACACCCTGATGTAGATCACTGTGTCCTTTTCGGGAGTCGCTGTTGGTCCATCGGACTTAACTTTCTCGTAACGCTGAAAAACGATTCGTCGCAAAGAGTTTATTAATTCAGTTCATCTTACAGTAGAAGAATCTTAAAGAATACTGCGCATACTAACTATGTTTACTTCACCCCTGTACTTCCTCCAAGTTTTAATGTGTTCTTGATTCAGCGTTTTGTATATATGGTCGAGCGTCTCCAGAGTTTTGAGCTCCGTATCTTTCGGTACTTCGGTATTCTCCATGCACCATGGTCCTCTTCGCGTTATCATGGCTGTATCGTACTTGGCGGGTTCGCCTGGCACCGTCAATTTGTCAACGCTACGTTCAGTAGGCTAATTTGTAGAGCTCATAGACCACATACAGTGCGTTTTTGAATGCAGATTTGCTGAGCTATGTGTTCTCTTATTTGCGACTGTTTATTCCTAGTAGATTCTTTAAATTACCAACGGTACATCAGATTCTCTCCATACATTTCATTTAGTACATCTCAATAAAAAAATAACATTTATCAGAGTCGATTTGTGTAAAAACTAAATGCTTAACAGAGAGCAGAGTGGAATAGATGAAATCTTATCTCAGCTGCATATGCATGTGGATGCCTCTTGAAGATTTAAAAATGTAGACGAATAGAGCAGAATTGCATTCAAGAAGGCACCCAAATATTTCTGGTTTTAGCCGAACAGAGCAAAACTGCATTTAAGATTTGTTCAGTTATGTGTTCTTTCATTTGTGACTGTCCACTGCTAGTGGGTTTTCAAATTACCAATGATACATCCAATTGTTTCCAAAAGATAAATTTTTTCTGTCGCAACAACTAAAGAACATTTATCAGAGTAGATTTGTATAGAAATTAAATCCTGAACGGAGGGCGAACTGGAATATAAGAATAACTTTTTCATGTGAATATATCTCAAATATTTTTGGATTTAGCCGAACAGAGCAGAAGTGTATTCAAGAACACATCCAAATATTTTTGGATTCAGCGGAACGATGCAGAACTGCATTCAAGAACGCACCTCAATATTTGTGGGTTTCGCTGAACAGAACAGCGTTCAAGAACGCACCCATACACTGAGAAATATTGCAAAGTTATAAAACATTTAAAACAGAGACATCGGGCTCGCATACGAAAAAACGAGTTGCGATAGATTTTATTTTTCTTTATATTACTAAAATTAATTGTTGATTACCTGCAATATTCAGCTAACATTTCGAGCTCTTCTTCCTCCAGCAGCGACGGCATGAAACTCGCTATCGAATAGTCGCCGTTATCGTGATTCTGCTTGGAACTGTCCTCGCTGACGAGTGCGTGATATTCTCGAAAATATTTACCGATGTCAACTTTGGGCGTTGCGATAGCGTCGTACATTTTATAAACGGAATCCATCGTGTGCTAATTGTATTGTGTTTTATCGTGTAGATTCCATGAGTTGGACCTAAAACTGAAAGAATTCATTCGTAACCTCTTCGAAATAGTTGTTTTTTTACCGTACTTACGAGCGCTGTGCAATCAGGACAGCAGTTTTCGAATAATCGTGAGGCAACCTTGTGTAGGCGACGTAACTTACGGCGTAAAGTTTTTATAATTTATCGAGTGGTCTTCGCTTTGTAATGAATAAATCTTGTAAACAATAGTTAATTGACACGGCGGAAACGTCAGTAAGCGGCGGTCGACACGAGAGGATAAAACAGGAAAGACGAGAGTTCATTGACAAAAAATTGTACGTAATTTGTTGATCGACCGTGCAGTCTTCGGTTGATTTCTGGCGATGGTTCGTAGCAAAATCAGGCACTCGAGTGCTGTGCAATGAAGAGAGCAGTTTTTTTTTATAATCGTGAGGTAACTTATCTAGGCGACGTAACTTACAGCGAAAAGTCTTAATAATGTATACGAATGGTTTTCGACTTGTAATTAATACTACATGTTGTTGCGAACGATATTTAATTGAGCCAGTGAAAATGTTAGTAAGCGGCGGTCGGCATTCGAGGTCAAAACAGAGGAAATACAGTTTCATTAAGAGACATTAAGTTTCATTAGGCCAGTTTGATTGAGAGTCATTAAGAGACAGTTTCACGAGCCAAGAAACGGAAAAGACGAGATTTCCTTAAAAAAAATTGTAGGTTATTCCTTCATCGACCGTGTACTTTGCGAACGACTTTTCGGCGATCGTTCGAACCAAATGCAGGTAAATGGGATTAACTCTCTTTGGGTGCGTTTCAGTATCTTATTTAGCTTGAGAATTTGCATTTAAACGAGAATACCGTCGTCGCGCTCAAATTATAAGTAATAAATAAGTAATAAATTATAAATAATAAATCAGGAACCCGTAGAAGGTTCCTGATTTACCGAAGAAGGGTGATCATATTTCGTGTGTTCCGGAAGTACCGACACACGGGAAAAAGTCACTTCCGCTTTTGAAAAATCTCATTTTTCAAAAAAAAATGAGAGAAATTGAACATTTTCTCGCTGACGTCACTTCGAGTTTCGAAAAATTTCATTATCCGAAATCGCAAGTGTCTTCACACCGGAAACGCGTCACTTCCGGTTTGGAGTTCTCATTTTTCGGCCGGAAGTGACGTCGCACGGGAAGAAAAGTTACCTCCACTTTCGAAAATCACATTTTTCAAAAGCGGAAGTTATGTTTTTTCCATATGACGTAACTTCCGTTAGAAAAATGCGATTTTCGAAACCGGAAGTGACATTACAGAGAAATTGTCAATTTATTTTGTGGAGTTCATCTCGAGTGTAGCCAACAACGGAAACCGCTGAATTAAGAGGAACACACGGATAAGCTTTTCGTGTTTGTCGTTCTAGATCGTCTTTTGTTTTTCTCACAATTTCCATTCCACGAATCTTCCGTCAGTCGGATGCTTCCTTTAATCTTTTCTTTTTTTTATTAATTGCAGATCCTTTACTCATCTCATGTGGTCGAATTGCGCATTGCCGTAGAAACAATGGCGCACGACAGAAGCGCACGTTTCGTTAAATTGACAACCCGGACACCGGAAGTCGTGGGACCCGGCAGCTACGATATCTGCGAGCCATCGAAACCACCGAGAGATCTCCGTAAGTATATCGTCGTCCGCAATAGAAGAACACATAATCTCCACTTTCGCAAGTGTTCAATCAATTGAAATTCATATTCGCAGGGCGTGAATACCCTTTTTTGAGCGGCACAGCGCGGAAGACTCTGGAACTCGGCAAGGACGTTGGCAGTCTGCCTGGTCCCGGAAGTTACGACCACGTGGAGCCAAGACGTCACGTGACAGAACGTATACTCTTATGCTCTTATTTTATTATATATTTTTTTTTTATTGAATATATATTGGATTGCGTACTTGGACGATAGGTAACTTATCGTCCAAGTATACAATACAGTATGCAATTCCAAATGCGTCGTATAATACGCATTTGCACAGTTTAAAGAGAGAAATAAGAAGTGAAAGTCGTGGACAATTCAGTAAACTAAACTATAGAATTAAAGTGCTAGAAGTTGAATACAAGACTAACAAATAAAATAAAATAAAATAAAATAAAATAAAATAAAATAAAATAAAATAAAATAAAATAAAATAAAATAAAATAAAATAAAATAAAATAAAATAAAATAAAATAAAATAAAATACAAGACTAAATTGTAACATCAAGTGCGGGCAAAAGTGAGTCGTAGTCGCATACAAAAAGCAAAACGAATCCATGAAAAAGCCATTTTTCCGGAACTTGTGCGAGGGGCTTTATTCAAGACTATAGTTAGACAATACTTAATTAGGCAACAGTAGACAATATTTATTCTTTTTACCTTCGTTCCGTCCATACGACGAGTCATTATAACAGTTTTTAATTTATTTTTTTTTTAGGGTGGTGTCAGTATCGATTTTACGGAAACAAGACTGCAGCCAAAGAGTCACGAAGGGCCCGGTCCGGAGGCCTACAATTTGCCCGAAGATATTTTCAAGATAGGCGCGCGAAAATTGCGCCAGCATCCCGGAACTTGGCGTGGTCCAGGCGGAAATGTAATATCCGATGAATTTGATGTTAAACATTTGTTTAATTGATCGATTTTTGAGGATCAATTTTTTTAAAAATTATTGATTGTTCGCAGCTGTATCTGGGCAAGCCGCCGCGTTCGATAATCGCCGGTACGGGAGTCTCGGTTCCTTCGAAACGCGACGTGAACGGCTATGACGTGAGACGAGGAATCCTCGTTAAGAATCCTCCGTACGAATTCGAACCCCTCGATTTCTATGATGTTCCAAGAGGGGTAAGAGCTTCCAGCAGTAAATTTACTTATGTTTACCGTTGCACTGTTCTGCAGTAGCGCGTCGGTCCTCAGGAGCGAAATCCCACTACTCAATAAAACTCTATCTATCTATCTAAAATGCGCGGACGTGCTCGACTCATGCAGCCGGAAAAATAATTTATTTGACGGGCGCCCCGCGAATAAATATTTATTTCGTTTAACTAATCTTACCATATTTCTTATTTTTCGTTCGGTAAACTCATTTTTCGACCGGAAGTGACGTCATACCGGGCGTCTCATTTAAACCAAATAAATATTTATTTAAACCTAATACGTATTTATTTGAATCAAATAAATGTTTATTTGCAGGTGCGCGTCAAGTAAATTATTTTTATTACACTCGGTGCGAAAATGGCTGTTTTACGCACAATTCGCTTAAAACTGCAAAACCCCATTTTCACACATTGCGAAGTAAAATTCGGTACGATACTCGTGCGAAAAACTTTTTCTGAACTTGTGTGATTGCAGCACTCGTGAGAAAAAGTTTTATCGCACTAGTGTCGCTAATTACTATTCTGAGCTTTCTGTTTCTTATCTGTCGCTCTTCGATTAAACTATACAGGAGTCGAATTTCACAACGCTGAGGTACAAGGGTAATTTCTGGAGCATGATGACCGGAAGGGATGAAAAATGTATCGAAGATGAAACACCCGGTCCTGGCGCTTACGAAACGGAAAAGCCGATGGACGCGACTAAGTTGAGGGACGAAGAATATCGATCGCTGCAAAGGGCTCGTTCGAGATCGTCGCGATATCTCGATCGACTGTTGAGAAGAAAATGCCTCGAGGTGCTGCGTTATTTTTTTTAACGTCTTTGGCGAACCGAAAAAAAATTACGATAAATAATTATTATAAAAAAAAAAATTAAACAAAAAAAAATTGTAATTGTAGGATTTTCCTGGGCCGAACAAGTACAATGTGCCGAAAGGTCCGTTCGACGACGTCTCAAGCTGCGACTGCGACGAGTACACGACCGAACGGCCGGCTTTCGGCCGCGGAGGCAAGGTAAAACTTCGTTGTCTTTACAGACTAATTATTCCTAAAAAGATCTCTGCCGTGTGTAAACTACCTTTGCGCATATATTTGAACTTCGGCGCTTTAATATTTTCAAGAGATTCGGAGTCGAAACTTCGGAGGCCGTTCCCGGACCGGGTACTTACGATCCCGTGGCCGCCAAGTGCTCCTCTTCCTGTTCGAAACTTTGCGCTCCGTTCGGTGCTTGCGCCGCCCGTTTTGCAGCGAGGATCAACGATTCGCCGGGTAAACTGCTCCACTTTTTTTCTTCTTTTTTTTTTTCTTCTCTTGCATCGATTCGACGAATGACAGAATTTTCCTTCGTTTACTTATTTTTCGTCCGAAAAACTTGTTTTTCGAACGGAAGTGACGTTATACCGAAAACATGGCACTTCCGCTTCGGAAAATGTATCTTTCAACAGGAAGTGACGTCATAGCGGATAACTTTTTTTAAATTCTTCTCGTGCGTCGATTGAATGAATAACAAAATCTTTTTTTTCTCGAAAATCTCATTTTTCGAACGGAAATTACGTCATACCGGAAATACGTGACTTCCGGTTCGAAAATTTATTTTCCAACCGGAAATGACGATTATTATCGATTCTTGTGAATATCAATCGAGTTTACGATTAGGCCCTGGCTCGTACGATTTGACTAAGGACGATCTGGCGAGGAGGATCGTCACGATCTGCGGACGCAGCTACGCAAGATCGAGTGTGCCCTCGAGATTGAAGGGTTCGTCGGGCTCGATTAGACACGAAGACACCGCGAGCGACAGCGGCTTCACCCCTGACCCAAGGGCAAAAAAATCGCGTGTGCATCACGCCGTCTTCAAGTCTGCGACTTCGAGGTTCAAGGACGCGGGACCGAGGGTAAATTCTATACCGCACTCGATACTCGTCGACTATCGTCCGCCGCCCATCTTGGAAGTTCAATGCAAATTTAAGCCGATGCCGACGTCTAGCCATTTTATTACTTTTTATCTCGTCGAATAGAATTTCATTTTCGTCGGCTGCGGCAAGATTCCAAAGATTCCAAAAATTCCAAAAATTCCAAAGATTCTCAGAGAATCAGTCTCAAATTAAGAGAGCAAGAGAGTCCACCTGCCGGCGACCTGCGCCAGAGGTCACGCCACTCCCGGAAGCCCTTGGTAGCGCCTGGTCCGAGGGTTAAACATGCCCAATGGACCTCGGATAATCCTCGGCCGGTCCAAGGTAATCGCGAGAGCCCTCGCCGAAATTAATGGCGTTGGGATAGGAGCGATGCATCTGTACCCGGGAGCAATGTACGCCCGAGTTTGCGCAGGGGCTCGGGGATCCAATTTAGTCGTTAATCGAGATGGCGTCGGGGACGCGGTATCCGACGCCGTTGTCTCCGGTTCGACCGATAGCTTTCCCCCACAGTTCGGATACGCCGGCGTACACAGCATCACCGAGGAGGCTCAACGACGGCACGACCGGTTAGGTGTGAATCCTGTTGCAGTCGTTACCAATTGCCCATTTCGCTCAGGGTATCGGCGAACGCATTCGCCCCCCCCCCCCCCCCCCTCCCCCTCCGACCCGACCATAGACACCGGTTCCGTAATACGCGCCCGCTCTACCTGCGCAACCCGCGGAATACAGCGCGTTAATGCCGGCGCGAGGGACGACGATCGATACGGACCGATCGAATGCACGTAATTATATCGCCCTTACGCCCAATTTTGGAATCCTACAGCGGGGCGAAACCGTCGCCCCGCATAACCCGGCCGATCCCTGGGAGCGTGCCAAAGGGCACTTCCGATAGGGACCCTGGACCGTGATACATTAGATCGGACACTTGAGGAGCCCGGCGGCGAGCTGCAGGAATCGCCGGCCGGGCTCGCGAAGGCTCGCGGTCGGGTGAAGTGTTCACGGTTTGGTCCGAATGGACAGACAAAAAACTAAAACAAGTAAAAACTCATGGGTATTTGTGATACGTTAATATATTTTGTATTTCGGATACATAGAATGGGATGTGTTGAAAAATTTATCCGAAATATGAAAATGTTAATGTATATATTCAAAATATTATTCTATCTTTGTAAATATAAATTTTCATTGTCTTTTTGAGTGTAAAAAATTGGTGTGTGCTAACCACCTGGATTGAGAGGCGAATCACCGTGTTCGCAACTTTTGTCATATTGATAGTATAAAAACGACGAATTTCGGGTGCAGTATCATTGCCTCGTCGACGCTTCGAGATAATTTTTGATTACAAGTTTCGGTGTTAATGTTAACTATTTGCGGAAGTATCGTAAGCATTAAAATTTAACGCCATTAATTTTAAATAGCCTATCGTTGTCTCGTCGATAATTCGCGATAATTTTAAATTGCACCCTTTCGCAGTTAGAGTTTCGATGCGCAAAATCATCGTACGTGTTCGAATTTAACGCCATCAAATATAAATATCCAATTGTTGCCTCGTCGATAATTCGCCACAATTTTAAATCACTAATTTTGTAGTTAGAGTTTTGATTTGCAAAACTATAACATACGCATCAAAATTTAAAACCATCAAATTTAAACACCCAATCACTTGCCGATAATCCGCAACAATTTCGAATCAAAAGTTTCCTACTCAGAGTTACGCTTTGCCAAAGCATATCCTAGTTGAAAACTGCGCCAGTCGCATAATGAATTAAAAGTAAAACAAAAAAACGCCAAAGCAAAAAAAAACGCCATCAAATTTGAACACCCAATCACAGCCTCGTCGATAATCCGCAACAATTTCGAATAGCAACTTTCCTACTCAGAGTAACGCTCCGCAAAAGCATTGTGTCCCTTCGAGGCATTTTGCAGTTGGAAACTGCGCCAGTCGCATAATGCATAACAAAAAAAAAAGCGCCATCAAATTTAAACACCCAATCACTCGTCGATAATCCGCAACAATTTCGAATAGCAAGTTTCCTACTCAGAGTAACGCTTGCCGAAGCATCTTCCAGCTGTAAACTTATCCAGTCGCATGATGCATAAAAAAACACCATCTAATTTAAACCCCCAATCACAGCCTCGTCGATAATCCGCAACAATTTCGAATAGCAACTTTCCTACTCAGAGTAACGCTCCGTAAAAGCATTGTGTCCCTTCGAAGCATTTTGCAGTTGGAAACTGCGCCAGTCGCATAATGGCTTAACCCGTGGGGGGGTTTTCCGGAAATGAGGTTGCGAAGCGTCGCAGGTCATTTCCACGGCTGGCGCAGGGCCGTTATGCGGAAGGGGCTATACAGAGAACGAGACATCGCTTCCGGCTCGCTGGACCAGAAATTCGAGCCAATCCCCGAATCCGCGAGGACACCGCCTGTGTCTGTCTCTCTGCGTGTCCGCGGCTCGGTTTACTCGCCGTCCGGAATACACTGTGCGGTCTTTCGGGCCTGGGACGCCGCTCGCAAAACGAGGGCAATGGGAAACACTCGTTAAGATACAGCGATGATAACTAGTCGCGTGAAGAGCCAGCGCAAAACGAGCCGCGCTTGTCCCTGGACTCGCGCCGCGTACGCGCGAATCCACCTCGCGATTAACTGTTATCGTCCACTTCGACCCTGCCTAACGGTGCATGAACTTCCGACACGTTTTTGACCGACGCGAAATTATCACATGGCCCAGTCGGCAGAACAATTAAACTCATCGCGGTCCTGCGTCGTTCTCACAGGATGAGAGACCTGGTCCGGGTTGCTACGATCCGAGAACGGCGTTCGAAGCAGGACGAGACCCTTGCCACTTCGCTCGGAGATCCTTCACCGCACCCTTCGCGTCCAGGACTCGCCGCTTCCCCAAAGTTCCCGCTGGAACGGATCTTCAGGTCCCAGGTAGATGAGCCGATTGACACTTTGCTGGTGCGACGCTGAGCTCGGCAAAATAAGCGAAAATAGTCAAAATACAAAATACTATATATTGTAATTAAATACTATATAATTAATATATAATTGAATACTGTATGTATTTAAAATACAAAATGGACCATCGATCCCGGCCGATCTAAACGTACACTGTAAAATAGATTTGTACATTTAAGAAAACTTTTTTGTTCGCAAAGGTCCACAATTGGTTCGTTGACAATTTTAGAACAACAAAAATAGTCGTAAAATCGACAGACATTTTTGTAAAATCAACAAGGTCATAATTGTGGAGGTTTGTGGACAAGAAGCGCTGGTACCTGTTTTACTGTGTGCAGGCATAATACGGAGAAACGCAGGAGTATTTTGTATTTTGTACTTATAGAGCCCGAAAAGTACTTAAAATACGTATTTAAGATACGTAAGATGTATCAAGTATGTAACATACTGTCCAGCTCTGATGTAAAGTTCGTAGAAATTCTTAGGAAGTTTCTTAGAAGATGTTTCAGTTAAAAAAAAAAAGAATTTTGAGTTTTTAGGGTCACAGTACTTGAAATAGGGCAAAATATCGAGAAACATGGTTTTTAGTTGGCGTTCGGATGTGCCTATGTGAGTGTGTGTGTGTGTGATTGATTCTGGGCCTTTGAAATCGCTATAATCAGCGAAACCCTGTAGAAGATATGTTTTTTTCGTTTCAAAAAGGAATTTCGAGATTTTAGTGTCCGAGTAGTTAAAATAAGGTAAAATGTCGAGGAATCGTGATTTTCAATTGGCTTCCACATGTGTTCATGTGTGTGGATGTATATGATTGATTCCGGGCTTCGAAATCGCTATAATCCGCGAAACCCTGCCGGAGCTATATTTTATCCTTTAAAAAAAGGAATTTCGAGATTTTAGTTTCAGACTAGTTAAAATAGGATAAAATGTCGAGAAATTGTGATTTTCAATTGGCTTCCACATGTGTTCATGTGTGTGGATGTATATGATTGATTCCGGGCTTCGAAATCGCTATAATCCGCGAAACCCCGCCGGAGCTATATTTTATCCTTTAAAAAAAGGAATTTCGAGATTTTAGTTTCAGACTAGTTAAAATAGGGTAAAATGTCGAGAAATCGTGATTTTCAATTGGCTTCCACATGTGTTCATGTGTGTGTGTGTGTGTGTGTGTGTGTGATTGATTCTGGGCCTTTGAAATCGCTATAATCAGCAAAGCCCTGTAGAAGATATGTTTTTTCGTTTAAAAAAAGGAATTTCGAGATTTCAGTGTCAGACTAGTTAAAATAGGGTAAAATGTCGAGAAATTGTGATTTTCAATTGGCTTCCACATGTGTTCATGTGTGTGGATTTATACGATTGATTTCGGGCTTCGAAATCGCTATAATCCGCGAAACCCTGCCGGAGCTATATTTTATCCTTTAAAGAAAGGAATTTCTAGATTTTAGTGTCAGAGTAGTTAAAAGCTTCCTCTATGAGGAAGCAAAATAGGGTAAAATGTCGAGAAATTATGATCTTTATGTGACGTCCGGATGTGTGTATGTGTGCACATGCACGTCATTAATTCTGGGCCTTTGAAACCGTTACAACCCGCGAAACTATGTCGAAGCTTTGTTTTTTGGTACAAAAAAAGGAATTTCGAGTTTTTAGTGTCAGAGTAATTAAAATTGTCTGAGATTTCGAGTGATGTGATTTTTAATTAGCGTCCGTATGTGTGCACGTGTGTGTATGCAATTGATTCTCGGTCTTTAAAATCGCCTATAACTCGTGAACACTTTAAGCTGATTAGCTTCCATGCAGAAAGTTACGCGAAAATCGGTGAAAAAATGAGGAAGAGGCTAATTACTTTGCACAATTTTTTCAACTCAAGTTCGACACTTTAAATTGTCAGGACCAGGTATCTACGACGTGAGAAGCGACATCGCGCAGGGTGTTAAGGGTGGAGTCGTCTGCGACGCGACGGGGTGCAGAAAAACGAGAGAGGAAACTCCAGGACCGCAGAGATATTGCGTAACGTTTCATAGCTATAATATAGATAGAGCTAAAGCTTCGCTTACATAAATCGCGAGCGATAATAATTTTTTCAATTAGTTACATCCTTACGTCGAGTCGTCGGTAATTCGACGATCGTACAACGTCACCCTCGGGAAACCGGGGATTATCCAGGGGCTGAAGAAATCCGAGAACTCGCGAATAATCGGAGGCCGCGGCAAGAAAATTCTTCGATGGTTCGCCGAGCCGATAACGATGTACGAGCATTGCTCGATCAGACGATGCATTAATTGACGATATATTTCGGAACATTTTATATCTCCGTTCTCGCTTCTATTTTATCGATTATAAATTTTGTTTATTTACCAATCGAACAATTCAATTAATTTACCAATCAAATAATTTAAGTCATTTACCAGTCAAATAATTTAAGTAATTTGCCAATCAAATAATTTTAGCCACTTACCAATCAAATTATTTAAGTCATTTACCAATCAAATTATTTAAATCATTTACCAATTAAATAATTTAATTCATTTGCCAATCAGATAATTTAATTAATTTACCAATTAAATAATTTTAGCCACTTGCCAATCAAATAATGCAAGTCATTTGCCAGTCAAATAATTCAAGTAATTTGCCAATCAAATAATTTTAGCCACTTACCAATCAAATTATTTAAGTAATTTACCAATCAAAAAATTTAATTCGTTTACCAATCAGATAATTTAATTCACTTACCAATCAAATAATTTCATTTATTTATCAATCAAACAATTACATTTATTTACCATCAAAAAATTTCATTTATTTACCAATCGGATAATTTAATTATTTTGCCAACTAAATAATTTAATTGATTTAATCGATAAAATGACTTTAACGCGTGAAAATTGATATCGCAATTGCGCCGGCTTGATCGGATGGCCGAATCGAGTTAGGCAGGAATTATCGGATCTAGCATATCACACCCGTCGCGGCAAATAGGCGACGTCCGTTCCGACAGAGCGGCGTTCCGAAACAGACGTAGTATTTCGCGGGGTGCCGTCGTGTCCCGATTATGTAACCGAAATCCTGGGCGCGTAGGATAACGCGACCGGGCGACGAAGAGTGAGCGGGGACAGCGAGAGATCCGTGTGTCCGCCGACAAGAGGAACGGCGGCAAGTATCAGCCCCAGAACGTCGGACAGGATCGGGGGTATCAATCAGCGGTACATGAAAGGGGCGCGTCCTTGCCTCGTCTTCCATTGTCTGCCACGCACAATGCACGATTTAGCGAACGAGCGACGGATAGTCGCAGCCCCTCGTGCGGGGTTCCGGTTAGAAGCCTCCGTACCCCAATGGACCAGAGATTGGCCCCGATAGGGGGGGGGGTCGGAAATTTTTTCAAAACGCGAAACAAAATTATTATCCGAAAATTTATGTTCACGGAGATTTTTTGATTTTTTTTTTTTTTTTTAAATTCATGCCCGCAAGAAATTGACGCTACATTTGCAATTTTGGCAAGTCGACAATGTTACCTTTCGAGGGAGAATAGGGACATTTCAAGGTTCACTTACTTTTCACTCAGAAAAATAATTCATTTGGCGGGCATCTCGCAAATAAATATATATTTGATTTAAATCAATACTTATTTGAATTAAATGAATATTTATTTGTATTAAATATTTATTTGAATCAAATCCTTTTTTGAATTAAATAAATATTCATTTGTGTTACCCTTCGAATAAATTCTTTTTCTGGGGTGTTTCGTTCATTTACCAAAGCACCTGTCCGAGGCATTTCTCGGTCTCACTCCTTAAGGAGGTTGAAGTGATACATTTTTTAAGTCGTTCGTACAAACTTTTAGGCATTTATCGATTATAGTGAATGATTATTTATATCACAGTGGACGTTTTTCACTTAAGAAAACATTAATTGCAATGGATTTGCAAAAATATTCACTACTTTGTGCTAATTTTCAAAAACGTAGATTCGTTCAGTTTCTTCAATGAATAATTCGTAATTTTTTGCTCGATTTTGATGTAATTTATTCCGTACGGCAACCGTACTTCTGATTTGTTTCTCCTCCCGTCCGATCGGACTATACGATGCGAAGGTCTAAGCCTCGATATGCAGCTGAACCAGAGATTGCCTCTGGCTCACAATTTTTTTGAAAACGTGGAAGAAAATTATTATTTAAACTGTATGTTCATGAAGATTTTTATTTTATTTTATTTTATTTTATTTATGCCCAAAATCAATGGATGCGATATATATACTTGCGCTTTTGGCAAGTTGTCATTCTCTATTTTGAGAAAAAAAAAGAAATCCCAAAATTATTATTATTATTATTATTATTATTAATGTTTACAGAATTTAAGTTCCCCCTTATAGATCTGCTTCTATATAATATAAGATCACGTAAAAATATATGTATCAATTCACCTCCTTTTTCGTCCGTACACCGAGTCACCTGCCCAAGGTATTTCTCGGTCCACCCGCTTAATTATTCCGTACGGTCGGCGTCTTTCCGATCGATCCGGAGTCGACCGTCCGAGCGGACTGTACGAGGCGAAGGTACTTGCCGTCGCGCGGGTGATATGGTCTCTCGTTGACCGTGCGAACTTGCCCGGAAATGAGACCATCTCCAGCCCCCTCGGAGCTCCGGGCATTCCCTCGGGCTTTCTCCTCTCTTCCTCCGGTTGCAGCGCGGTCCGAGCAAGCGCGAGGACGGTCCGAGGGATACTGCGCATAAATCCCCATCTCCGGCGAGCGACATTAAGAAATGATCTACTTTATGGTCGCCGCGAATTCAATGGAACAAGAGTTATGGGGCATGATTTCTGAGCAGCACCGTTTGCCAGCAGTGCGGAAGGCGCCGAAGGGGAAACGCCCGGTGTGGGTGGCGGCTCGGGACGGACGACGGTGAAAACGCGAGGATAGATCCAGACAACGAGGACAACGACGACAATGAGGAGCTCGCAGCCCGGAGGAAACCGGAGCGGGATGAGTCAGAGGGTCGTTTGTCGAATGGCCGCAGGATCACCGTGAAATTTCTCCAGCCCACCCTCGCGAGGACGACGCCGTTCACGACTTTTACTTGGACGACCCTTCCGAGCGAGGGCAAAAAGCACACCTCTCGAGGGCGTTAATACGATGCCCGCAAGCTTTTCGCGACCATGTCTCGCCATAATGCTGGATACAGCATTTAACAACTCTTCAACACCCCCGGCTTGCGTGCGAGGAAAAAGGTTCGGATAGCACGTTCTCACAGTTGCGGAGGCAACGAATGTCAACGACCTGTGTTAAGGGTTGTTTTTGGCAGAGCATGCTGGTCCGTCAATACTCTGTGAACGCTTCTGAATAGCGATACGCAAGTGGGATTTTAGGCGTCAATGCACTAGTCCCAAGATTTATCGATACCATTTGTGGTGATTTTGGAAAGACGGTCAACGATGAAGATCAAGGGTTGTATTTGGCGGATCATGCAGGGGAGGAACAGCGATACGTAAACGTGATTTTAGGCGTCAATGTACTTGTCCCAAGATTTTTCGATACGGCTTAATTACCATATTCCCGCGGTGAAATTTCTCGCTGCCACCCTCGCCAGGACGACGGTGTTCACGACATTTACTTGGACCCTTCCAAGCGAGGGCAAAAGGCTCACCTCTCGAGGGCGTTAATACGATGCCCGCAAGCTTTCCCCGACCATGCCTCGCCATAATGCTGAATACAGCATTTAACAACTCTTCAACACGCCCTGGTTGTGAGGGAAAAAAGATCCGGATAACTGATCTTCACAGTCGCAGAGGCGACGAAGGTTAGCGATCAGCATTAAGTCACTCCTCGATAAACGTTTCTGAACAGCGATACATAAACGCCATTTTAGGCGTCAATGTGCTTGTTCCAAGATTTTTCAATCCCCATTTATGCCGATTTTGGGATGAAGTTCAGCGATCAGGCCCAAGGATTGTATTTATCAGATCATGCAGGTCCATCAATTCTCCATAAACGTTTCTGAACAGCGATACACAAATCTGATTTTAGGCGTCAGTGTCTTCGTCCCAAGATCTTTCGATACCATTCATGGTGTTTTATGGTCGCTGCACCAAACTACCATAACTACCACATTCTCGCGGCACTCGAGGTGGTGGTTGAGGCGGTAGTTGTTGCGAGTTCCAGTCAAAGGGTAGTATTTGGCAACATCGAGGCTTGTAATTGGCAGATCACGCACTGCCGTCAATCCTCTATAAACGTTTCTGAACAGCGACACATAAACGCGATTTTAGGCGTCAATGTGCTTGTCCAAAGATCTTTCGATACCACTCATGGTGTTTTATGGTCGCTGCACCAAGCAACAATAACTACGATATTTCGCGGCAAGCGGCACTCGAGGTGGTAGCCGAGGCCGTTTCCCGACGGCGTTATCGGCAGACGCCTGGGTGCTGGAGTTCGAGGGTGCCGACATTCAAAATGCAGATTACCAAGCGCGTTGATCACGTTGCCAGCGTATATATAAACCGGTAGTTGCAGCGCCACTGCGCCCGGTATATATCCACAGTATATTAGGTAAGAGCGTGTACGGGCAAGTGTTTTATCGGCGTTAGCTTCCGTTCCGCGGCGACTCACCGCAAGGTTTACCCTCACCCAAGGGAGCGGCGGTGGTGAACGGTATAAAATACTTACACCGCACACAAGCGGCCCGTACACCACCTACCGGGCAACCCTTCCCATTCGGCGCTGCTGGAAACACACAGTGCGCGATCTCGTTGAACAGATAAAACTAGCCCCTGCAGCACCGACACCGCCCGCAAAGCCATTGTGCACCCTCATCCGCAACTTCAACGAGCCTCCGCTAATTTATTGATCCTTGATTTATTCGACGCGCCCTGTGAAGCCAGACCGACACTCTGTCACTTACCGACCGACGCTTGGCGCAAACGTAGTTAGCCTTCGAGCATTCATCGATTCCATTATCGTTCCCTCTATCCGCTGATCTTTCTTTCATTCGGTGAAGGGAAGGAGCGAAGATCGTTCTTGGTCTCGTGAAACTGTCGATTGATCGGTCGAGCGAGTCGTTTTCCAAATAAAGCTTGGACGAGGTTCTTAAAGATCATCCGGCTGGTTATTTGCCAGTTGGGTCAAGACTTTCCTGTCGGCGCTGCTAGAAACCCAATGCGATCTCGTTGGAGAGATAAAACTAGCCGTGCAACATCAACACCGACCGCGAGCCATTGTGCACCCTCTTCTGCAAGTCCAATGAGCCTCGGCTAATTTATTGATCCTTGATTTATTCGAGGCGCCTTGCGAAGCCTCGAAACGTTATCGCTTCGTCTGAGCGTAGATCCTACTTTTGGTTGGCAAATGGAATGATCGGAGATACTTTGAGCGAGCGAAGGTCATTTTCTTGGGTCGGCAAGGTGTCGATTGACGATCAATGCACCTTTCCGGGAAACTTCACCGGGCGTTCTCCAAATAATGCCCAGATGACGTTCATAAATACGGAGCATCGATACGCAAACCTACTTCCGCTTCGAACCTTTCTCGATTCCATTGCGTCTTCATTCATAGATCGTTCTTTCATTCGGTGAAAGAAAAAAATCGATGATACCTCGACCGAGCGAAGATCATTATTGATTGAAGATCAGTGCTCGTTTCTGGGAAAAATTCACCAGGCCTTTTCAAATAAAGCCCAAATGACATTCATCAACAAGTCTTTCATTCAGTGAACGGAACGATCGAAGATGCTTCGACCAAGTGAAGATCACTCTTCGCTCAGGAAACTGTCGATCGACCATCAATTTTCCAGATAAACTTCAGGTTCGTTTCTTAAATCTCATCCGACTCGTTATTCCCCAGCCGCGTCAAGCAGTTCCAGTCGCATAGTTAATAATTCGCCTCAGTCGCCGTCATCTCCGGCTTGCCGGCGTCTCGCGAATTAAGCGCCCGCTTGTAACTTGGCATTTGAACTCCGACGCTAGTCAGACGGCGGGTTTTCGCCGTCAGATGTCAAGTGACACCGTCTACACCAAGGCAACAACCCGGCGGTATAACATCGGTGTGTACACGCACGCTGAATCCCGACGCTCAGCGCCGGATCGGAGGAAAGCCACGCGCTGTTGATTCCGATTCGGCTCCCTCGAACTCGCTGTTAATATCCCTCGAGGATCGTTAGACGTACTCGCGTTCGCGCCCGATGTATATACCGCGAGCACTGAAACTACTTCGGCAAAACTTTGCAGCCAAGTTTGCCCGGCCGCTTTGGTTGCTCGGGTTTCCCGAAGCGATTCGTCGGGCGTTCCTCCTCCTCGGTTCCTCTTCATCCACCTCGACGCCCGTTTCCGCCGGTTGCCGTCCGTGGTTGAAACCATCCGGTAATTGTCCGTTCGAGGCCCGTCGCTGATTACGGTTCAATATGTTTCCAGGAGCGATTCGCCATGAAGTTGTCCGACCGTCGAGCGCTTACTTAGCTTCGGCTAGATTCGAACCGCGCGATCCTCGTTGTCGCCCCCCACTGCGAGACATCGTGAAGGTGGGAACGGAGACGGATATCGAGCCGGCGGGATCAAAACAACCGCACGATATCCGGAGGTAAACCAAGCTTGCGATACCAAGGTAAACCGAGACACTCCGCAGGGCTGCGTCGACGATGGGCGGGCTGAGGTGGGCGGAAGTGGCGATGCTGAGGATCGAGCGAAGCACCGGAATGACGGGCATCGCCAAGGGACTACGGCAACAGCACAGCGGCGGTAATAGCGGTGTAACAGCAGCAGGTTCTCCGTGCCACTGTTGCTGTACAGTGTGAAATCAACAGCGCGATGCCGTCGTATGGCTCTGGAAGCCCTGGCGTGAGAACAGCAGCGAAGCAAGCCCTTCGATCTCGCAACGGTTCCGCAGGTGTGCGCGATCAACACATCTTGAAATTCTAGATGAGGGTGAATTCTCCCCGCGAGGGCGGTTTCGCCCTCTATGAGAAAATAGTAGTCGCGTGCAGTTGGGTTACGAGTAAATGGCAAGGATACGGAGTAGAGGCGGATAGGAGAGTGCGGATGTGACATGGTTGAGGATCGATGGTTGAGGAGGAGAGAAGCACCAGAATGACGAGCATTGGCGAGGGAGTAACAGCAACAGTACAGCGGTGGTGTAACAGCAGCAGAATCGATGAACCACTGTTTCTACACTGAGAAGTAAAGAGCGCAATGCCGCATGGCTCTTGAAGTCTTTCGGTTGGAAGAGCAGTGACGCAAGCTCTTCGATCCCGCGCCGTTTCCTCAGGTGTGCATGACCAACAGATCTTCAAATTGACTTCTGCCCGTATCCGCATGTAGGTCGATCGCTGGCAAATGGCAAGGATGAAGTAGGAATAAATGGGAATGCAGAGTAAAGACGAAAAGGAGAGTGCGGAAGTTGCAAGCCTGAGAATCAAAAGAAGCGTCAGAATGTCGTCAATTGGCAAGGGATTGCAACAACAGCACAACAGTAATAAAACAGCAGCAGAGTCGCCGTCGGACTGTTGTTACACTGAGAAATAAACAGTGCGACACCTTTTTATAGCTCTTGAAGCCCTTCGGTAGGATCTGCAGCGAAGAAGGCGTTCGATGTCGCGACGCTTCCTCAGGTGTGCATGACCAACAGTTCTTGAAATTCTACACGATGGTGAATCCTTCCCGTAACCGCGGTTGCGCGTCTATGATGAGGTAGTTGAGTAAATGGCAAGGAGAAACCAGGGACAAATAGGGATGCAGAGTACAGACGGAATGGAGAGTGTTGAAGTGGCAAGGCTGATCGAGTGAAGCACCAGAATGAAGACCACTGGCAAGAAAGTACAGCAACAGTACAGCGGTGGTAACCGCAGCAGAATCGCCATACTGCTGTTGCTACATTGGGAAATCAACAGCGCAATGACGTCGTATTGCTCTTGAAGCCATTCCGTGCCAATAGCAGCGAAGCAACCTCTTTGATCTTGCGACACTTCCGCAGGTATTCGTGACGAACAGATCTTGAAATTGACTTCTCCTCATGACCGCCCATGGCGCGTTTGCGACAAAATGGTATCCGCACATAGTTGGTTCGCGAGTGAATGGCAAGGACAAGATAGGGATAAATTGGGCTGCAGAGTAGACTCAGAGGAAACTGAGGAAGTGGCAAAGCTGATGATCGAGCGAAGCTTCTGAACGAACACCCTGGCGAGTGCCAACAGCGGTGCAACAGCAGCAGGATTTCCGTTCCACTGTTGCTACACTGAGAAATAAACAGCGCAATGCTGTCGCACGGCTCTTGAAGCCCCTCCGAAGAGCAGCGAAGCAAGCCCTTCGATCTGGCGACGGTTCCGCAGGTGTGCATGACCAACTTGAAATTCTACACGGCGGCGAATTCTCCCCGCGACCGCGGGTGCCCGTCTACGAAATCGTATCCGCATATGGTTGGGCCGCTAGCAAATGGTGAGGATACAGAGTAGAGGCGGACAGGATAGCGCGCAAAGCTAATCCAATGTGGATTCCGGTGAATTCAGCTCGGCTGTAATGAACTGCCATTCTCTTTCGATCCGTCTCGCTCGCACGGTAATGCAGGTCTGCTACATTGTATAGCCAGACCAGAACACGGAGCGGCGGTTTAGCCTCGCCCCAACGTACAACAAAACCCTTTCCAACCCTGTCGTGTGTCTTGCAACGCGGTTCGCTGATTTACTACGCATACACCAGGCGCGGATAAGCTTTCCGGCTCTTGTGGCGGACGTGTCAGATTCCGGTGATCCGGAGAGTCGGGTAATCTGGATGCAAATTACATTTGTACATAGGTAACTCGTGACGATTCTCGTGAGTACGCTTCGGTAACTCACCGAGCACGAAAACTCACAGTTTTTGAGAGAAGGATTTTATAGAAATTACCATAAACAGAAATTACCAGATCCACCTCGCGCACTATGAGCGGAATAGATTGGTTCCTGGATTATTACTTTTGGTAAATGAGCTTACGGATATGAACCAAGTGTTTGGTATATCCTGTAATGTGCTCATGTTATCTCTACCTTTGCGTCCGCGACTGCAGGCTTGTGCTTGAAGGACCAAGTACTAAGTACTGCAAGTACTTTAAGTACAAAGTAATTTCCGTACTTAAGGTACTTTTATAAAATACAAAGTACCTTTTCGTCTCAATTGGAAGAGGCGAAATTTAGAGAGGAATTTTTAAATCAAAGGGCTCTGTTCAGGACCGACATTTTTCCAAAACGTCCAAACTCTTCGTTTCTGATTCTGAATCTTTAGTCAGAGACTAATCGACTGGACTACGACGACTGGACCTTGGGGAAGTGAGCGGAGGTCGACTGGATGTGTAACAACTAAATCTAGGACGTGTGGATCTAGTACAGTGGCCGAAAGTGAGAAAGGTCTTGATTTTATGCATCAGAAATCGTATTTTTGGGATTTAAATGGAAAACATTGGTCCGGGAGTAAAATAATTTTCGTTATATTCGTCTAGTTACAGTCGTGATCATCAGGAAAAAAATACGTCGACGTGATACACTCGTAACAATAAAAATCGCTTAATCAACGATTTTTCAGTTTTTGATCCACTTTTGAAAAAACGTTCGAAAAACGGTAGAGTTGGGAAAAAACCGAGTTGCCCATCGTCTTGGTCGGAAAAAAATACGGACACTACCCTCAGTGTATCCAGAACTTTGCACCGTGTTTCACCATTTTCAACCGCCTTACTCTGAAAGTCGTCGTAGGAAATCGGATAAATTGGTTCATCGACAACCGCCCAGCCATTCACTCGTGCTTTGGTGATTTCTCCCGCTAGCTCATTGATCCGCGCTTTCCTCCTTCGGGAAGGGTCCTTCTCTCGTTGGCGCAATCATCGCACTTTCAGCGGCAGCGAGCGCGGGTGCAATTCGCCGAACGAGGGGGGGGGGGGTGTGTTGAAAGGGGGCGAGAGGAACGTTTGGCAGTTTCATGATATACGGCACCGAGAATCTCTCGGTGCGCTCAACGTTCCGGTATTGTTTCGGCGTTTGGTGCGCGTTCAACGCTCGGACCACTGAATGCAATGCAAGCACAACAATGGATATTGAGAGACTGAGCTGGACACAGGGTGAGAGGCGGAAGGAGGGGGGGGGGGGAGGGCCAAGATATAGAGAGGAGGAATACAGATATAGGGATGGAAAGCGGGAGCGAGAGGGTTTCGCCTCGAGCCCGATTGTCCTTTAATTTACGGGAATTTCGGGAAGCTGGCAGGAACTCAGGGCTCTGCCTCGGGCAATGAGAGCGCCACACCGGGCCGGCCGACCCTCCCGATCGGTTCGAAACAGGATGACCAGAGAAACCAGCGAACACCGCCCGTCCCCGAGCCTCGGCCCTGCTTCCGCGTTAGCTCACCGTCGTGTTGCTGTTTCCTCCAAGTGAATAATTGAGAGAGGCCTCTAATTCGATCTCCATAATCGTGGATTCGCACTGGCATAATCGGAAAGTGGTTGTTGCATGGATCCGCTGACCCTCGTTGATTCCACTGAATGCGAGATTGTTGGGAACGATTCGAATCGCACATGGCCCGGGCGAGCGCTTCGGTCGTTGTGTAAACATGGCTGAACGTCCGCGTATTACAATGTCCGATGATCGGCCGGGTGAATATCGAATTCCTGCAACCGTAATGCGGAAGATAACCATCGCAGTTCGATGGTAAGTCTTCTTTCCAAGTTGATTCGAAACTTGACGCATGATGAGGTCAGTTTAGTGATCAAATTTCCACCAGCACTCATGAATGCTTATGCAATTCTCAGAATTGTCGGAAAGCCCAGCAGGAAGAAACCAAGGCTCGACATTGGCGTATAACAATCTCTGATGAACCGCTGGGTGGATATCAAATTCCTAAAACCCTAATGCGGAAGGTTGACTTGTTACAATGTCCGTTGAACGACTGGATGGATATCGGATTCCCAAAACCGTAATTCGAACATTGGCTGTTGCAGTTCGATGGTAAATCTTCCTTACAAGTTAAACGAAACTTGACGCATGAAGAGGTCAGTTTAGTGATCAAATGTCCACCAATATTCACGCTCGCTCATGCAATTCCCAGAATTGTCGGCGACTCCAGCAGGAAGAAGCTAAAGAATCGTCTGTCCCGCTGTTTCTTCCGAGTGTACAATTGAGAAAAGACCCAATGTGATCTCCATAATCGTGAATTTGCACTGGCAGAATTGGAAAGTGGTTATTGCATCAATCCGCCGATTCTCATTGGAAGCGAACTCGTTGGAAGAGCTCGTTGGAAGAGCTCGTTGGAAGAGCTCGTTGGAAGAGCTCGTTGGAAGAGCTCGTTGGAAGCGAGCTGAATCGCACATCGCCTCAGTGATCGCTTTCGTAGATGTGCAAACATGGTTCGACGTTGGTTCGTCACAATGTCCGACGACCCACCGACTGGATATCGAGCTCCCAAACCGCTAATGCGGACGGCAACCGTTGCAGCTGAACAGTCTTCCTATCCAGTTGATCCGGAACTTGACGCATGAAGCGGCCGGTTTAGCGACGAAATGTCAACATTTACGCTCGCTCATGCAATCGTATTCCCAGGAAACATTGATCCTCAGCTTCTTCACAGACGAGTGTCATCACGGGGTCGAAAAAGTTGGAAGAGCCTCGCCAGTCGGCACATCTTCATCGACCGCATTTGCAACCCTCCCAGGGTTGCTGCACGAGAGAGATGTTCCCGGTCGTCTTGCCATTGGATCCGCGCGTTGAATCCTCCGCGAGATTGCTCTTTGTCGTTCGGCTCATAACTCAGAGGGAGCGAGCCGAGGGATCTTTCGACCCGTCGGACGGGAGGGGATTACGGACCATGTACATGTAATATTTCCGAGTGCGCACTAATGCGGGCGTTATGCGAACCGCCGGCATTAGTACTTCTGCACTTTTGCTCGTTGCTGCTCCATTGGCCTGACGGCTCTCGGGGCGCAAACCGAAGACGGTGAAGCTGAGCCCGGTTCGCCGAAGGTTCCGCCGCGGGATCTTCGGCGGACGTCGCGATGCGTGGGTCAGCTTCACGTCGCTCCCAAGACATTGTATGGTTACGGACCCGCTGTGTGTTGCACGAGTGGCCTCAGTCGGCGTCTCGGCCGTGTCAAACAATAGTTTTGTCGCACCCCCGTCGTTCCCCCACTCGTCGTTTCGCCGACGAAGAGAGGCACTCGGTGAGAAACAGAAAATGTGTCGCGCTTGACGAAGCTCAAACAAAGGGTCGTACCGTGAAAAGGGGGCGAATATTCTCTTATCTTCTTCTTCTTCTCTCGCTCTCGCTCGCTCCCTCTGCGCCGAGCGTCGAACGAAAAGGCATGTGCACCCTCTAATGCTCGGGTCATCATCGCCCATATGCATCGCCGCACAGGCGACGCTACCAGCCAGAGTTCGTCAGACAGTCAGCGGAGAGGATCGGTAGCCTTTTTATTCGCCGGTGCACCCTCTCGTCGTCGCCCTGTGAGCTCCTGTTTTGTTCAGAACCCGATTGTGAGAAATCGCGCACGGCATTAAGCTCGACAAATACTCACCGGAGTACCGATGGAGGATTACAAGGGCCTGCCCGAAGGGATCTTTCGGCGAGCCCTTCAACTCGCAGGATCAAACGGAACGGATGGTATCAACCGAGCACTTCGTGAAACTGCTTTTGGACCGACTTCGCACACTTTTCACATCAGTGTAAGAATGCTTTGCTGGAAAATGAATGTACACTGTCAATCAATGATGTCTGGTTCTACGGATATCGGGCTCAAGGTCTTGACGTGATCGAAGATATCAAGCAGGACATCTAGCGAGGCCTACAGCAAGACATCATGAGACCTCAAGCAAAACATTCAGTCAGACCATCAGTAAGACATCCAGTGAGACCTCATGCAGGACATTCAGTCAGACCACCAGCAAGACGTCCAGTCTGATCACCGGCAAGACATCGAGTTAGACCACTGGCAAGACCTCCAGCAAGACATCCAGTGAGAACTGCAGCAAGGCATCCAGTGAGACCACCAGCAAAAAATCTAACAAGACTTGAGTCTTGCTCGAAGGGATCTTTGGGCTAGTCCTTCAACTCCCAGGATCAAACAAAACGAACGATATCAACTGATTCCTTCGTGAAATAGTTTTTGGGCCAACTTTGCAGTTTTTTTTAAATAAATGAGACCTTCAGCAAGACATTCGGCAAGACTGGAGCCTTGCTGGATATTTTGCTTCATATTTTAGACCCTGACAAGATATGGAGAAAGGAGATGCCGTTAAGACATCCAGAAAAACGAGGTATCATTGATGGCCGGTGTCTCTCGGCTTAAGTACAGTTTGAATGTAGCCATTTTCGGAGGCCTCGAAGAACTAATGGATCGACGAATGCCGGATTTCTGGCTCCGTCACTCGTCATCCTTCGAGCTCGATAAACTGTCGCGCCTTTGGCAATCCACTTCGCTATGCGGGAGATAGAAATGAAGACGAGCAAAAAAAAAAAGAGAAAAGAAACAGAAAAGCCAGAAAAGACGTCGCGGAGAAATGAGAATCGACGGCTATAGCGGCGACTCGTTAAAAAAGTTTCGGTCCTGGCTGCGGCAGATACGTTAGTACCGAGCCTGTGTATATATCGGCCCTATGTAACTTCTTTCCGGGCTTGCCACTCGCAAACTTCCTGACTACTTCGAGCGTTGATGGTTTCGTTTCTCTCGGACACGATTTCTTCTTCCAACCCTCACCGCCCTTCTCTTTCTTGTATTCCCCTTTATATCTCGACTTCCTGCGGACCTCGCCGAACCCTCCCGCCCCCCCCCACCCCTGTTCTTGTTTCCTTTCCCATCAGCACCAGCACCCAGGATTCTGTGTACACTATTGCGCATCGGAGGGAATTCAGATTTGTTCGGAAAGAAGCGGATTCAACCATTCGGGAAGTTCAATTTACTCCGAAGCTGAACATAAATTGCGCGCACGTTTCGCTAAACTCACCGGTGGAACATCGGTGGGAGGGGGGGGGGGGGGGGATGAAGGGGGTTCCCCTGAGAGCCAGAGAGGACACTGTCCAATAGAAATTGGAAAACGCTCCAGTCAGTGTCTGCATGTTGACTCTGGAATCGAATTCGTATGCAGGAACGCTTTCGGGCGACGACCGGAAATCGAAACTGTAACGACGCTCTACTGACGAGCACGTCTTTGACAGCGACGCTATTCTCTCGTTTTATATTATTCATATCCACGTATATAAATATTATATATTATATATTATATATTATATATTATATATTATATATTATATATTATATATTATATATTATATATTATATATTATATATTATATATTATATATATCACGTACTGTACTTGCGGTAGTATTTCGACAGTGGCCGAGAGCTATAGCGAGAGCCTGCCGGGCAATGAGTTTCCAAGTGGGTATAGTTGGCTCCGGCCGTTTCATGACTCGGTGTGCGGAGCTCCCGTAAAGCGAATGAGACTCATGTGGGATTCGTTCGAGTGGCAATCGGTTTGCAGTATATGTATATACTCGGTGTATCGCCGGGACGAGGATGCGAAGGTCCACGAGGCCCCCTGGGCTACCGCGCGAACACCGAAACCGCCACAGGGAACCGGAAAGATATACGAGATGGCATAGGAATTTCATTTAATCCGAAAGGTTCCCGTGAGCGGCTCGGTGGTCGGCCGAGATTCGATTTATGGCGTAATCAGGGTGGGCGCCAGGAGGCAACCGAGAGAAACAAGGAGAGTCAACACCATGGGTGGGTCCTAATCTCAGGTTGGGCTCCTGGTTGCACGTACGTCGCATCTTATGTCTTCCCTTTGTATACTTTGTTTTGTTCTTTATCGACTACCCTTCTCGATATCACATATCGTTCTCGCAATGAAGCTGCGCGGAGCTCGTGCATCATATTTGGGGCAACCATGGCCTTTTTGCTCTCGAGATTCAGGGCTCGACCGATTGGAGAACCGAATCAGACGCTGAAGACACTCTTCGAGGAAAGGAGTAACTTCTGTTTATTTGTTTATTTTGTTGGCAGACGGGAAAAATTCCTTTTACTTTTTGACAACCTAATACATTTTTGATGGTTTTGTATAATGAAAGAAAGTCATTTTAAATGAATGTTTGTTTTTAAACTTGTTTGTTTAAAAATTATTATCTTTCGAACAAGAATTATTATCCTTCAAATAACAATTATTTTCTTTCGGATAACAATTATTATCTTTTGAATAAAAATGATTTTCTTTCGAATAGCAATTATTACCTTTTGAATAAAAATGATTTTCTTTCGAATAACAATTATTATCTTTTGAATAGGAGAGAGCGGGGCAAAATGGCACAGCGGACCAAAACGGGACAACGAGCCAACGCGCAATTTTCCAATAGCTTTTGGATGGTGGCGATGGTGGTACGTAGAGCAAAGTGGGTTTAAAAAAAACCAGGTCTACCGTTGGGACAAAATGGAGCATACAAAAATTATTCTAAGATTCAGTTTTGCTCCCCCTGTCCCATTTTGCCCCTCTGTGCCACTTTGTCCCGTTTTTCTCTTAAAAATGATTACCTTTTGACTAATAATGATAATTTTTCTTGCAGAGCACAGAATTATTGATCTTTCCTTTTCCGGCTGTGGTCCTTGAAGAGTCTCGCGGCGAAGTGAAAAGCCTCTAAATAAAAAGTTCTTCCGGGACCGTTCTCCAGAACTTCGCGATACTCGAGGTGGCGCTCGAAGTACCTTGCCGAGAGTCGCCCATCGACAGCGCGATAATAAAAAAAAAAAAAAAAATCACAGTGCCATTTACTAAATTCGTCTTTGAAATCGTCGCTTTCGCCGCTGCCACCATGCGAAAGGCTCCGATCGTCAATCCCTCCGGCTTCTTCCCGAGGGAACTTACAACCGATACCGCTACTCCGGCTTCCCGAAAGGGCTTCGTCAGCTTTGGACAATTTCACGAAAGAACGATCACTCTCATCTTCAACTCCATTCAGAGCGCCCCATCGTGTCTCGATTCGTTCTCCTCTGGACGTTGAGGAAATGAAAAAAAGAAGAAAAAAAAAGAAATGGCTTCTTCAAAGTTCATCCCTTCTCGGGTGATACGTTGAGGATATTTCTATGAAAAAAACGTCCCCGAAGTCCAGGTATATTTCTCAGTTGCCGAGTGGACAATAAGGCTTTGGAGTAAGCCGGGCTGTAAGCTGAGATGGACAAGTGTATTAAATTTCGTCGGATGCTCGGCGTCGTATTACAGCCCTTTCTCGACGTTGAATTATTTATTTTATTCGAGAAAATCTTTTTGGACTAAGCTTTTTAGAGAAAAAAAAACAAACAAACAAAATGCAATTTTTTTTTCTAAACTATTTTGCTAATGTTTCTGTAGGGCAATAATTTATTTCCGCATTCGGCGCGAAAGAAAGAAGTCCTTTCGCTTATAATAGGAGCTCCGAGCCGTCTCTGTTCTTGGAATTTAGCTTCACCGAGATAAAAATAAAGTGAAAAATAGAAATTAAGTATTTATCGAAACGATTTTTGCAAATATTTCTGTCGAGTAATCATTGATTTTCGTTTAGATAAAATAGTTGATGTAATTATTTTTTAAAGAATCCGACGTGAAAGAAACCATCGTCGTTTCGCGTACAACAATAGAAACTCCGATTCGTCGGAGTTTTTTAAATTGGCTTTCTCGAAAAAAAAAACATAATTAAGTATTTCTTTTTCTATTTACAGAAATATTGCAAATATTTCTCTTGAGCAATAATGGATTATCGTATAGATAAAATATTTAGATAAAGTATTTATTTATTTCAGAATCAGACGCGAAGGAAATGATCGTCGTTTCTCGTACAATAATACGAACTCCGATCAGTCGCTGTTTTTTAAATTGGCTTTCTCGAGAAAAAGATAAGTATTTATTTTTATTTACAGAAATATTGCAAACATTTCTCTCGAGCAACAATTGATTATCGTATGGATAAAATACCGTCGAAGCGCTAACGTTGATGTATTTATTTATTTCAGAATCGGACGCGAAAGAAATCATCGTCGTTTCGCGTACAATAGGAGCTCCGATCCGTCTCTGTTCGGGGAAGAAAAAAAAAAAAACTCGTACGGTCCGTCGACAAGGCGAGCGAAAACAATCTCTCGAATCTCTTCGAACACCCACTCGAATCTCTGGCAGTGGGGGAACGCGTTAATGGTGGAGCATCGGCGAGGGTGAGCATCCGCGGGACGGCGGATAAAAACGAAAGTCGGGAAGAAAAAGCGAGTCGGCGGGAGAGACGGGCGGATGAGAAAAGCATCAGAAACGCAGCCAGTCGCCGACACGGGCTCGGTAAACATATCTCTCATACACTCGGTAAGACACCTGGGTGACGGGAGATATACGAGCGCACTTTGCGGAGCAATGCCGCTCGGTTGATGGAACCTGAGAGAGAAGCTCACGGATCGCCGGGGCCAAGAGCAATATTAAAGCATCGTTCACCGTTCGAACGAACTCCAACCGACGGCGATGTAAAACTCTGCTCCAAAAAAAAAAAAAAAAAAAAAAAAACGCAAAGGTAAGAATTAAAAACGTGTTGTTTGATCGGTGCCGACGTTTCTTGTCCGCGAGCATTCACAATTCCGTTATGGTTAATTACTTAATTATAGTTAATGATACTATGTTGCGTGCGCTTCAGGGGGGGATTTTCCGACCGGAAGTGATCGCAAAATGTTTGTGAGGTTTTACAAATATTTGTTTGCCGAGTTAACATGGGAATTGAATTGAAGGGGATTGAATCGTTCACCATTCGAACGAATTCCAACCGAGGTGCGATGTAAAACTCTGACGAAAAAAAAAACAAAACAAGAAGGGATGAATTAAAAATGTTTTGTTTGATCGGTGCCGACGTTTCTTTTCCACAAATATTCACAATTCTGTTATGGTTAATTATAGTCAATTATACTATAAATTAATTATAGTTAATTATAGTTAATTATACTACAAATTAATTATAGTTAATTATAGTTGATTATAGTTAATTATACTATATCGCGTGCGCTTTCGGGTGAGATTTTCAAACTGGAAGTGACCAGAAAATGTTTGTGAAATGTTATGAAAATTTTTTACGTAAAATTAACAAGCATATTATCGAGGGTAAAGAGAAGTTTATTGAAAGTAAGAATCTTTTCTACTGCGCTACGAATCTATTACTTTGCTTAAAGACAAGAAAAAAAAACTGGTCCTTCAAGGGGTTAAATGGTTTATGGATATTACGTGACACGACGGTCCATGCATACATTCACAAATCCGTAAATTATTAGTGATTGGTGCAGACACGAGAAAACGGAAAATTTCGAACGAGATATTGATAAAGCAACTTTCAGCTTTTTAATTAGACAATTCAGAGATAGTCCCAAGGGGTCAACTGGAAGTGACCTCCCATATGGCGTTACTTCCTGATAGAAAAGTGGAATTTTCAAACCGGAGGTGACCGAAAAATCTTTGTGAAATTTTCCAAATACTTTTCTGGTAAAATCAAAAAGTGAACAATTATGAACGTTTGAAGACAAAAAAATGTTTGTCACTTTTTACAAAATTAACAAGTAAACAGTTACGGTCGTTTGAGTACAAAAAAGTGTTCCTTGAAACTAAGAATCTCTTCCACTGTGCGACATATCAATTATTCCGGCGCAAAAAAAAAGTGGTCCTACGAGGGGTTAAATGGTTTATGGATACTACGTGACGCAGCGGTCCGCGCATACATTCGCCAATCCGTAAATTATTAGAGATGGGCGCGCAGATACGAGAAAATGGAAAATTTCGAACGAGGGGTTTTGATATTGATAAAGCAACGTTCTGCCTTTTAATTAGAGATGGTCCCAGGGGGTCAAGCGGTGTAACCGAGTGATACGTAACATTGTGCACGCTGCTTAAAAAGGTGGGAGAATCAGAAATGCTGGCGAGGGCAAAGGGGGAGGGGGGTTTGGGGTGGATTCTGCGGAGCGCGTATTTATCTTGCTTTATGGGGCAACGCGACCCTACGCCCACGGGCATAAATTATCCAACCCCCGGGCAGAGCGAGCGTGTGTGTATACACCGGGTTTGTACACCGGCGTTCGGCTCTCGCGCGACCGCTTTACCGTTTTGTCTTTTATTAATTTAAATTTTTTTGTTTCGTTAAAAAACGCCCGGAACGCCAGCGGAAGAGCAAGTACGCTCGCGTGTCTGTTTACGGTGCGGGGGATTTTTATCTCGGAAAATCCAGTGGACCAGACTGCACCGGACCACACGGCGCGCGACCGCCGCCGCGTGTTACTATTTCTTCTTTTTTTTTTTTTTTTAGTTTGTTTTCTTTGTTTTTATTTTTTTTTATGTATTTTTTTTTAATCAGAAACAGACTTTAACTAGTAGGGGCGTCCTCGTTAGCGCACCGCAACGCTACTCGTTAAATTAGCGTATAATTGCACTCGAATCACTGCTTCCCGCTGCGGAAATGGCGGGTGCGAACTACAGGTATGGAACGTTACAAATGGTACTTGCGAAATTTGCGATTTCTTTTGCATCAAGAGTAGAATGGCGGCTGCCAATTATTCTTTGTCGTTCATGGTATTTTTTTTTTTTTGGAAATTATATGAAACATCATTGTAATGAGAAATTTTTCAAACCATGACAATTTACGCTCAAATTATTAATGGGTTTTTGATGTCTCTATCGTCCAGTCTATGCGCTTGTGCGATTTGCCATTTCTTTTACATTAAGAATACAGTGACGCACTGCAATTATGTTTTGTCATTCTCAGTATTTTTTTTATAGATAATATCATTAATCATAGTAATGAGACATCATAGTGAAAATCATAGTAATGAGACAAACCGTTAAAATTAATATTCTAGAATTATTAATGGGTTTTTGATGTGTTCGGTTTGAACCTCCGGTCTTCCGATTTCCCGTTCTTTAGAGAGTCGGGGAGCTCTTATGGTCCGGTCTACGTCGAAGACTCAAATGTCCCCATCGTCCCAATTATCGCGCCAGGGCCGACACTCAGGGTGGAACACTTAAGCGGAGAGGGTTGCTCGTTGCTCGGCGCTCCGTGCTGTGGCTTTTGAGGGGTTTCGAACGGCAGCGCGGTTGTCGGAACGTGGTCCGAATTTTGAGTTTTAGCCAAATGGACAAAGAGACCGTCGCATGGGAAATTATCGCGAATTCAAAAATGGTACCTTATCTCAGTAAAAACGATTTTTTTTTAATTGAAATTCCGTGCAAATGAGGTTTATTTACAAGGGGGAACCAAAAAATACTAAAAATTCGCTTGACAGCACGACTGTCGGAACGTGGCCATAGTTTTGAGTTTGGGCCAAATGGAGAAGAGACCGTCGCATGGGAAATTATGACGAGTCCAAAAATGGTACCTTACCTCAGTAAAAAAAAAAATAAAAAATAAGAAAGAAATTCCGTGCAAATGAGGTTTATTTACAAGGGGCCACCAAGAAATACAACAAAATCGCTTGGCACGACCGGCGTCGCGGCCTCACAACAATCTACAAAATGATTGGATACACCTATCTCATTGAGCTCTCTCTAATTCATGACAATTTGACAGTTGTTTCTTTCACACTTTCGTTATTTACAGATACATATAAATATTTTCGATCCTACGGAACTTATTGTTTATCTCTTAAGCGCTATTTCGTTTATACGACAATTTTGATTGGCTTGCATGACGAAGGTGACGGTGATGAGGGTCGGCTTTCAATTCCGGCCGTTGTTCGGTAGGTCGATGCCGCGCGTTTGTCATATCCAAGGTCCTAGACGAGTCTCGAGAACCGTTGCTGCGTCCACGCGGCCCATCAACCTCAAGTGGTTCAAGAGGTCGGCAAGTGCCGTCGCCTCCCGATGTCGCGCCTCCCACAGGTCGAGGATGTGCTCGGTTGGACTGGCCTTCGTCGCGAAGTAGTCGACATACCTTCGAAGCCATGTGTGCAGGCAAGAAAGTACGTGTACATGTGCATGTGTTGCATGCGAAAGGAAAAAGCGCTCGCGTCATTGACTCGTACGGTAATAATTGGCATGACGATAAAGATTTGTGTGATAATTTTTTCTTTTTTTTACCGGTCAACTTGAAGCCGTTGCGCCAACATCCGCCAATCGTTTCCTCGGATACTCGGGGGATCGAGACACTGGCAGAGCTGCCTCCGGAGAGTCTTTGAAAATCTGTGGAGAGAGAAGGCTTCGATAGACTCGGGCGGCTGAAAATTATCCTTGCTTGGGCTGGCTTGGAGGACTTTTTCTTGGGTTCTGCATTGGTGAAAAAATTCATGGTTCGGGACAACAGAGAGACATGGATTTTTGTTGGGTGCGGATGTTACGTTGGCTCGAGCGCGCAGAGAAAAAATAGTAAAGAAGAAAATCGTTTTACTGCGGTAATAGATTTTTTTTTTCTGCAGCAGAACATTTTTTTCCGTAGCAGCAATTTTTTTTTCTGGAGCACCGAATTTTTACCTGGATCAACTTATTATTTTTTTTCTGCGGTCGCAAATGGTTTTCTGCAGAAGCATGTTTTTTTCTGCAGCAGCGCGTTCTTCTTCTGCGGTCATCAATTTTTTTTTGGAGCAGCAAACTTGTTTTGGAGCAGTAAATGTGTTCAACAGCAGCAAATTTTTTTTGGAGCAGCACATTTTTTTTTGGAGCAGCAAATTTGTTCTACAGCAGCAAATTCGTTCTACAGTATTAAATTTGTCCTACAGCAGCGAATTTGCTTTTTTTCTGCGGTCATACATTTTTTTTGGAGCAGCAAACTTTTTTTGGAGCAACAAATGTGTTCAACAGCAGCACATTTTTTTTGGAGCAGCAAATTTGTTCTACAGCAGCACATTTTTTCTACAGCAGCACATTTATTCTACAGCAGCAAATTTGTTCTACAGCAGCAAATTTTTTCCGCCGCAACAGTAAATTGTTAACGATCCACATTTTTATAGAGTAACAAAACCATTTTTCTCCGTTCAGACATAAAATGACAAAACCTGTAAAAAAATTACATACGGCAACGTTATTATGTCGCATACCTAAAGGTTTTTGGCACGACGCCGTCGCGCGTTCTGTTTCCGCTTTTCGCCCGAGTGACGATCAGGCTAGTCTCGTTTTTGTCGTTTTTCTTTAGGACCGGCGACCCGCGTCGCTTGGCAGTGAGGTCGAGATCGATCCTCAGCACGAGTCCGTTCTCCTCGAAGCCACGCTGGGCGGCTCGCAGCTCGAAGCCAAGCCTGAGGTCGCTCATTATCCTCTCGATCTTGAAGCTCCTGCAGGGACTGGTCCTCGAGGACGACCAGACGAGCCTGTATGGCACTTCCTGGCGATCGGTGAAACCGCTCTCACGATCCTCGAGATCGATGCAGAGAGGCGCGCCACTCGCCCGATAACTCAGCGTGCCCCGCTCGATTAAGCTTCCACCTAGCCGATGCTCCTGCGATGGGTCGAGTGGGACGAGAAATTTTCGTCAAGGAACTTCGATTTTTCGGGCTTGTTCATTTTATATTTTTTATTTTTGACCCTGAAGATATCCGCATGAGCCAAATTTCATTAAGTCTTAACGGTCGAGTTTTGCATCGCGAAACTTAGGTCGGGAAAGTTCACTTAGGCAGTACAATTCTATAAGTGAGCATTTTTTTTTTCTGAACCGCGCATTGATAGAGATTTGCCAGTGATGGGATTTCATATTATGCGGATATCTTCAGCGTCATGATTTTTTTTTTTAGGGGATTAGTGAAGAAGCCTCGTCGTTGTGCCACTTAAGAAGAACTGTCAGAAATAGTCAATCCACGATTTCCGTCCACATTTGGAGTTCATTGGTACAACCGATTTTTACTGCCAGTGAAGCACTTTAATGGATGGATGAGTCTTAGTTTCATCGATGAATTTTTGAGATTTCCTGACTTTTTGAGTCTACCGATTTGAGAGAAATTTAATTACGACTATTCTTCGATCTCTCAAATAAAGCCCAACCAACTCTACGGCGGTTCCTTCAGATTTTATCAGATTTTGAAATGTTTAAAAAAAGTGCGTTCGGGCTCCAGCTTTCGTAAATTTTGAGTTATCGGCCTGAAACTTTCTACAGAACTAAACAAGCATCAAACAATTGTTGCTGTTGAATTTGCTAAGAATCGGTCGAGGTTCCTCGGTTTTGTGACATTTTCGATTTTGCGAAAAGTATCATTTGCACTCCAGTTTTTACAATTTTTTAGGTATTTGCCTAAACAAATTCGACATAAATAAGTTCTTACAGACGGATTGTTTTAGCAATCGCTGAGCCTCTCACCTGTTCGTCGACGATCTTGCACGTCGCCCTGGTGTCCTCCGTGACGTGACACCTGACGAGATCGCGGTTCCGGGACTCGTAGACGGCGAGCGCGACTCTCTTGACGGCGAGCCCGGGCGCGACGACCGAGCTCTCACCGGCGATCGCGTAGGCTCCGGGAATCTCGGTCACGAGGAAAACGCCAGCGTGGTCGAGTTGCGCGAAGGGTTGTCCGGGAAGATTGGTGGGTTCGCCGCCGAGAGTGAGGACCTTGCGCCATCGCGACCCGTTCGAGAGTGAGGAGTTCGACGAGCCCGTCGAGCCCGGCGAGAGTGTCGAGAGGCCGTTCGACCGGACCTCCAGGTCGAGTTCAGCGTGCCAGACGCTCAACTCCCAGTTTCCGGTCCTCAGCTCCGCGCAGTGCTCGAACTGCAGAATCATCGGTTTCTCGAGCTCCAGCTTCGCGGGTCCGCAAGCCACGACGCCCGACAGGAGCGTCATCGTCGACGGCAGATTCGGCTTCAGGCATTCATCGCCAAGGACCGCGAGGTAGAGCGTTTGCCGTCGCGACCGCGGAGCCGCGCCCTCCGGAACCGACATAGAGACGCCCGCTTCCGGAACGACCAGCAGCGCTCCGTGCTCGTCCACCGAAGCCTTGACGACCGAACCACCAGCTCGCTCGCTCATCACCAGCTCCGACGATTCCTCCTCGGGGTTCTCGCACTTCTGCACTTTGGTCTCGATGTGCCGACTCCGCTCCTGGTCCTCGTCGAGGACCTTCGTCTGGCCCGTCGATTCGCTCGCCTGACGATCGTTCGCCTCACCTTCCGACGGCTCTTTGCTCCAGTTGGCCTCGACCGTCGGCAGGAAGACCTGGCGCCCTTGGTGACGGTACGACGAGGCCGGCGATGACTTCTTCTGCGACGAAGCCTCCTCGACGTCCGAGTCGCGACGTGCGCGCAACGACGACTTGCACATCGAACGCGTCGAACGACTTCCCGCCGAGGAACTCGGCGACGGACCCGTCGTCGAGGGCAGCGAGAGCTGGGGAACGTCGTAGTGGTGCTCGGAAAAAGACCTGTTCATTTTTTTTTTAATTTTTTATGGCGATCAAACCGGCGCGGTTTTATGGTCAACGTGCTCGATTCTTCACCAGAGCATCGGTCGAGCTCTTGGTTTGTCGTGGTGTCGTTTCGTTGAGAATTGCTATTTGGATGGCTGGGGCGTCGAAAGGGAGTTACGCGTGTGAAAATTGCATTCATACCAGTCAGGACCTCCTTTTCATACGCCCGGGCCATTCACATTTTTCGTAACAAATTCACGATAATCACGATTTTCGTTTTTGGATGCGCGTGGAAGTGTGCGTGAAAGGCACTTTTTCGCACTAGTGCGACAAGAAATATCATAAATGTGCTTCTCTGAGAACACTTCACAGGAACGGAGAGCGGGATTTTAAGTGCATCGCTATCGGTACCGTCGACAGCATTTCGACTGTGAATACAACCGGTTCGATAAACACAACCGGCCTGAAATCCACCGCGGAAAAACGGCAAATTCGACCGAATGCAGCGCCTCGAGCTGAACTGCTGCAAAGTCCTCGACCAATCGAACCGTTAAATACGAACTCTTTGCCACGAATGCGGGGTAAAACCATCAGTTTGTGTCGACGCGATGGCGCCAAAATCGAACGTTCGTGTATTTTGTGGTTAATTTTAGGCACAGGACCAACGGATTTGCGGTAGAACGACCGTCGAAAAAGCTGTCGCGGGTAACGATAGATACGCTCCAGACATACACTCTAAAGAAATTTCGTACGAAATTGAATGTACGAGAGTCGAAATTTTTATACCAAAAAATTGTATATTAAATTTCACGTACATTTGTGACGAAAAATTGATTTTGTGGTGTGTTAAAAACATCGAAAATACTTTATTTTTAATAATTTACTTACTTTTCAATGAAAAACTATGTCAATTTTTCATCACAATTGCACATTAAATTTAAGGAACCAGTTTTTGCAGAAAAACTTCGAGTCCGATACATCAAATAATTTTTTTTTCAGCGTAGCTTTGAAAATCGGGAACGATACATACGATTAAAAAATACCGATTAAAATAAATAACACCAATTAAAGTAAATAATACTAATTAAAATGAATAATACTAATTAAAATAAATAATACTGATTAAAATAAATAATACTTATTAAAATAAGTAATACTGATTAAAAGAAAAAATATGAATGATCACCGATTTTCCGCAAAGCGTGCGATCGATTTTTGGATAGATCGATAATGTTGCATACCGCGGCAGTCTCGTGACGCCGGTTTCGCCGTTGGCGTGGCCGTGAAGATCTTGTCCGGTCAGGACGGCTCGATCGCCTCTCGTCACGACGGATTTTGAGAGACCGCCGGCGTGCCGGAAGTCCAGTCTCGCGACGCCGTAGAGGGTGTTTATGCGCTCCTTGCGTCGCATAAGACGGACGATCAACAGGGTAGCGAGACCGATTACCACCAGCGCCAGGCTCAGCGAGACCCAGAGCGCGAGCAGGTTTCTTTGATCCATTGCCGAGGTAACTGAAAGTCGAAAGACCAAAAAGTTCGCTCCGAAATTTTTTGACGCGACTGACGCAGAGACCTGATTTTTTTCTTACCGCCTTTGAAGACTCGGGGACCGTCCTGGCCCAACGCTGCGTGCGGGGAGACGCAAACGAGGTCATTGAACTTTCGGAACGATATATCAATGAACTTGTACGCGGAAAAAAAAAATAAAAAAAATTGGGAAATCAAGGAAACGAGAATCTCAGGCTGTAACCTCGAAGACTCGTGACTCACCGGCGCATCGCTCGACGGAGCACTCCTCTATGCCAATGTCCTTGCCCGGACAGGCCCTTCCGCCGTCGCTCGGGGGTGGATCGTTGCACGATCTCTTCCTCACCCTCCTGCAGTCGGGACCGCAAACCGACCAGGCCGTCCACGAGGACCAATCACCATCGATCACTGCGTGGAGATGCGATTTTTTTGTTTATAAAAAAAATAAATAAAGAAACATGAAAATGATTACAGTAGACCCCCGATTATGCAAACCTTAATGATTATTCGGATAATCGAGTTATGTATAAAAAATATTATAATAATAACATACGTAATGAATATGAGTTAAAAAAAAATAAATGCGCATACAAACATTATATATATATATATATATATATATATATTTGGGAACATATTATTAAGCGCTTACTCCAAGCATTCTTTTTGATAAAGTCGTCAAAGTAATGCTCGACGATACGTAACAACGAAATTTTGCGGCATGGTTCGAATAATAAAGGTTCAAATAATAGAAGTTCGGATAAAATGAATTACAGTTCAGATAATAGAAGTTCGGATAATCGCGGTTCGACTGTAATTAATTGGTATAAATTTTTAGGGTATTTTTTTTTCTATTGCTTCCTCATCGGGAGAGCTATGCGTAAAACTGCAATAAATGAGGAAGCCAAATGAAAAAAAAAAAAAAAAAAAACTATGCGCAACACTGTAACGAATGAGGTAGCGCAAATAACTTTGCACCTTTTTTTTTATAGGCGAAGTCGCGCTTGATCTTCGGGGTAGGTTTTCATACCTGGACAAGAAGGACTGCACTCGTTCCTCTGGGTGGTCGGACCCGGACAGGTTTGACCACCGTTGATCGGCGAAGGGTTCGAGCAAGTTCTCGTTCGCCTCTGCACACCCCGGCCGCATCTCACGCTGCACTCGGACCAGCCGGACCACGAAGACCAGCCTCCGTTCACTTGGTAATGTTATTCAAGAACAAAACAATCGAAAGAATTAAATTAAATGAAATTAATGAACAAAAAAAAAATTAGTTGACATTCCGGTCCAGATCTGACATTCCATTTAGTTCTTCTCGATCGCACGGGGTGGTTCATTATTTGTTAATTAATTTGTCCGTATATTCGGAGCCATATGCCCAATCACGACAGGCAGAAAAATACACCGTGAAAAATACCCCCCCTGAAAAAATACAATTTGTTCAGAAATTAATGAACGGTATTGGAAGCTTTTTTACATAAACTGTTTCTGAAATTTCAAATACATATGCGTTGCAATTTTACAGTAAAACTTGTGCTTCTAGTGGACATTTTTGTAAATTTCAGGCAAAATATTTGTCATTTTAGTATCTAGTATTTTTTATTTTACAACAAAAGTACATTGATGCACAATTAATGTAAGTAATGCGAGAAAAGTTCGTTTTCCAGTACATTAAATTTGCAATTATATTTTTACAGTGTATGTGTGTGGGCGTGTGTGTGGAGTATTTTTTTTCGGGGGTATTTTCCGGTGTATTTTTTTTTTCCCGAATGCTCAATTACCGGCGCGATGCGAAAGCTTATCGACCAAACGTAATGGTATGTCGCAGAAACAAGTAAAAATATTCGCTGAAGACAGTGAAAAAAAAAAAAAAAAAAAATAACAACAAGACAAAAGTCTTATGACATGAGCAAATAACAAATATAACGAAAATTCTTTACCGTAAACAGTGAGAACGGCGGGTTCGCTGGTTCGCCGAGCGACCAAGTTCTCGGCGACGCACGTGTAGTTCGCCTGGTGGCGAAGCTCCGCTTCCCCGAGTACGAGATTTCCCTCCTCGGCCGATCGGAGTAGATCGACGGACGACGACGACGACGACGATATCTCGTTTCTCGCTGGTTCGCCGATCGGACCCGGCGATCTGGTCGATGTCGCCGTGGCGAATGGCTCGAACGGCGAGCCGTTCTTCAGCCAGGATATGCTCGGTCGCGGCACTCCCAACGGCGGGACGCATCGCAATTCCGCATTTCTGCCGGCCTCGACCGACAACGAGTACGGCGGCGACAGGAAGTGCTTCTTCAAGTCTGTCGCACCGATAACACGTCCATTAATCTCTCGCCGTTTAACAAAATACGCCGTCAGGTAAACAGGGTTAAGCCCATTTTTATCCGACTCTCAATACATCATAATAAGTTCAATAAGTTTTTATATCATTTTAATAATCTTACTATACCGAAAAGAATGTTCGGTTATATCAACTGAACTGCGGTTGCGGGTGGCGTAGGAAATGTTCGGTCGATTGAACGAAACGTTTGTTCAATTCAAGTAACTATTCGTTGAAGCAACTAAATATCAGGTGAAATTACAAGATATTCTTTCAATCAACTAAATATTTCTTTCAATCGACCATATTATTTCTTTCGCCATCCGCAAGCGCCGATTAGTTTGACATTGCCAAACCTTTCTTTCGGTGCGGCAATCGGGCGCTATTGTTATTTATTGTTGACGATAGATTATGACAAATGATGCATCGAAGCAATCCAACGAAATTGCATTCACTCGGTTAGTTTAATATTTTCAATATAGCGAAAAGTACTCAAAGCACCGAGTACTAAGAGTACCGCAAGTGCTTTATGTACAAAGTAATTTTCGTACTTAAAGTACTTTTGTAAAACACACAAAGTGCAAAGTACTTTTTCTTCTTAATCGGACGAGGCGGAGTTCCACGAGTACGAAATTTGGCGAAAAATTTTCAAATCAAACCGTCCCGTTTAGGGCCAACATTTTTTCAAAGAGTCCAAACTCTTCGTTTCCAATCCTCGGCGACAGACTAATCGACTGGACTACGACGACTGGATCTTGGGGCAGTGAGTGGAGGTCGACTGGATGTGTAACAACTAAATCTGGGACGTATTGATCTAGTGCAGTGGCCGAAAGTGGGAAAGTCCTTGATTTTATGCATAAAAACTCGTATTTTTGGGATTTAAATGGAAAATATTGGGTTGGGAGTGAGACAATCGTTATATTCGTGTTCAGCGGGAAAAAATACGTCGAATATAGCCTTGAAACAAAAAAAAAATCGAGTGAACAACGATTTTTCAATTTTTTGGGCCACTTTTGAGAAAGCGTCGATTTTCGTGATTTTCGAAGCTCGATATCTCGGCTGCCAATGGAGCTAGGGAAAATCCGAGGTGCTCGTTGTTTTCTACGGGAAAAAATACACAAGATAATGTCTTGTCCGAAGTTCTAGAAACATTTTATCGGGCAGTTTCATAACGTTGAAAAACGCGAAAAATTGTCTCGAAAGGGGTAGCCTTGGAATTTCTTGACATTTTTTTATTAAAAAAAAAAAAAAAAAAAAAAAAATGAACTGCCATGTATTTCGACTTATTTTTTGCCGCCGAACACGAATCCGCTGGCCTTTTTGGGGCTAAACTACAGCGAAGCATTGAAAGTCTCGATTTTATCCGCGAAAAATCGTATTTTTGGGATTGAAATGAAAAATATTGGTTTTGGAATAAAATAATTTTATTGAGACATGTCTTTTCCTTTCAGGATCGCGGCGAAGCGCGTAGCAATTCGGCGTTTCACCATCGGCTTCTCGACCAGTCCAAGGCATCTTTTTTTACATTTCACACCGAAAAGAAAAGAAAAAAAAATGGTGGTAAGGTCCAAGCTTGCAATTAAGCGGAAAAAGGTGAACGGCGCCGGACCAGTGGGGCGTAAGTGTGCTTGTCGAATGGGAACGCGGTATGGGTGGCCACTCCGCGAGGGAGTCAGCACTCAGCGTTATGAGGTCGCGGGCAAAAATGTAAACGCAAAGGGCTTTCAACGGACTCTTGCCACACCCGAAAAGGAGTCGGGAGAGATGCAACGGACGAGCAAGGGTGCGGGTGGCGAGAGAGAAAAGGCGGGGGGGGAGGGGGTTGATTAAAAAAAGAAGAGAAAAAGCTCGTTGCACGTGAACTGCAGGTAATTTTTTTTTTTTTTTTTTTTTTTTCTTCTATGTACGCGACCACTATACGAGCTTGCGGTTGGTTGGTTGCCAATGACCCGACGCGCTATTATTTCTACGCCGAAGGTCAATGGATGACTTTAATATCGGGTTCGTACGGCTCCGGAGGGAGGAGGAGGCGGGCAAGGGCTCCGAGCTCATAATTCATATATATATATATTTTTTTTTTATACATATATAGAAAGTGCATATAGCGGAGTGGAAATATAGATTGAACAGTGGTGCGTTCGAGTCCGTGTCTAGAGGGTCGTTCGTCCATGCACCCGGCGGAAATTGGAGCTGCATACTAAAGCGATTCACCTTAATTGTTTCCATCTCTCCGTTTTTCCATGCATAAAATATAAATGTAACGACGCGTTAGGAATAACATCGATTCAAAGAGATGTTTGCGAAATACATTTCGCGAGAAATTTCGATCGTTTAAATTTTGTATGGTAAGCATTCGTCTGTGAGGCAACGAAAATCTGACAACGAACTTTTGTCGCGGAAGAAGTTACGCAGAAATTTACAAAGAATGAGGAAGCAAGGTGCCGATTAGTTCCCACGTTTTATTTTCTTTTTGTGTGGTTCTGATATCGGGAAAAGATTTTTAAAAAATGAAAAATTTACTTGAAGAATTCTCCCAACAAAGTTTGCGATATATTTCGACCATTTAAGTTTTATATTATAAGCATAAATTCCTCTATGACAAAGGTAAAATCTGTCAACAAAGGTTCTCATTGAGAAAGTCTTGGCTAAAAACGGTAAAAACGGTAAAAACGGTAAAAACGGTAAAAACGGTAAAAACGGTAAAAACGGTAAAAACGGTAAAAACGGTAAAAACGGTAAAAACGGTAAAAACGGTAAAAACGGTAAAAACGGTAAAAACGGTAAAAACGGTAAAAACGGTAAAAACGGTAAAAACGTTAAAAAAAAATACCGTGAACACCGAGTAACTCGATCGGAAGCTCGGGAGTTTTTGCCGACACTATGGCGAAGAAAAGGTAGGGCGCGTTCTCGTCGGTGTAAAGCCCGATGAAGGCCTTTGGTTTCGTCCCGATATCGCGAAACGAGTGTCATGCGACTGTGCGTATCCGGCTCGGGCTACTCCCGGCCGCGTCGATCGGCCGATATCACGTATTCAATTTCGAAGCTGCGTGTACGCTTCCTGTTTGCCCTCCAAATACCGATTTAATTCTGCATCCTGTTTGTCTCACCGGTGGGCGCGCGCGATTCACGGCAGCTGCGGGCCGTTATACGCCGCGGCTCGATAGACGTCGTGTTTGTTTCGACACATCCAACCCCGACCCATCCCCGCGAAATCCTCGTTTGGCATCCACTGCGATAGAAAATCAGAACGGCGCGGGTACGCACGGCCAGTCGATGCCCAAGGCCATGACATCGCTCGTTCACCATTTTTCAAGACTCTCGTGCAATTTCGATCGAACGCGCTTTATTCGCGACATTCGTTTTCATGCTGGCAAAAGTTAATTTAAACTCCCGACAGCCAATTAATATTTTAATTTTGCACGCACGAAGCGTTTTAATAACGAAACGCATTACGGCCCGAACTCATTTCTTCAAAATCGGGAATGATACGGTTGACGTGGTTTTTTTTTTTTTTTATTTTTTTTTTATTTATTTTTTTAATTTTCATCGGCGTTCGTTCGCAATTGATTGATATTTCCGATCTATACGTTCAGACGAAAAATGCGATTTCAAAACCAGGAGTGGCGTTTTACCGTATGACGGCAATTCCGGTGAAAACCGCTATTTTGAAACCGGAAGCGACGTTTTCCCGAGTGACATAACTTCCGGTGAAAAACGGCGATTTTTAAACCAGCAGTGACATTTTCCCGTATGACGCCACGTGTGGTAAAAAGCACGATTTTGTAACTGAAAGTGACGTTTTTCCCCGTACGACGTCACTTCCGCTAAACAAACACGATTTTTAATCATGAAGTTTACTCGTGTGACGTCACTTCCGGTAAAAAAAACCTCTATTTTGAAACCGGAAGTGACGTTTTCCCGTATGAAGTCACTTCCGGTTAAAACCTTCTATTTTGAAACCGGAAGTGACGTTTTCCCGTATGAAGTCACTTCCGGTCAAAACCTTCTATTTTGAAACCGTAAGTGACGTTTTCCCGTATGACGTCACTTCCCGTCAAAAACCTCTACTTTTAAACCGGAAGTGACGTCATTCCCCCATTCGCCATCTGCCATTCCCCGCGCTCATGATTTAACGTCTCGCAATGGATAAGCCATCTCCGATATTATAATTTTTTACGGGCAACCGTATTAAGGTTATAAACATCAGCGATCGATGTTTGTAATATGTTTATGACACGCGAGCGCGACTCTCATTAATCACCCACCCACCCGCACATATATTTGGACGCCACGAAAAATTCATAATTTCTCTACGTTTTGGACGATATTAAGTAATCTAAATGCTAAAATCTCGAAATTTTCTATTTTTTTCTTTACCTAATCAGGAACGAGTGAGAAACGTACAAATTATGTTCCACCTTTTTTTTTTTTTTCATCGTCTTTTCGCGTTATCTTTTAATTCATTTTCTGTACTCACACGCGACCTCGACCGCCGCAGGCCGCCCTCGAATTTCCCCCGAGCCCGACCACGCTATGCACTCGCAATTGAATCTCTTTTTGCCGAAGTACTCCTCGACCTGGTTTCTCGTTACGTTGAGCTCGACATCGACGATCCTCGTTCCGGTCCTCGGATCGACGAAGTCCTGGTTAAGACCCTCCGTTCGCACGCCGTTGCATCGAAAATAGACCTGGACATCGAAATTGTTTTTATGCGATTCAATATCGACACGCGTTCAGTCGGTGGCTTATTTTTTTTCCCCTCCAAATCGGCGAATACCTGCAGAGCATGAGCCGCCCGACAGTGAAGAGTAGCCGGTCGACCCTTGACGACGAAGGCGTCGACCGGCTCGGCTAGAAACATCGGCAACGAACCACCGGAAATGAGATCGACGTCACTGGCGATCGTCACGCTGCCAAAGTCCTCGTAATCATATTCCTCGACGTGGTACAACGAGTCGTCGTCGTCGTCCTCCTCCTCCTCCTCGATCTCGTAGTCGTTCTCTCTTGAACCTGACACTTTAACAACAATAAAATGTTTAATGATATTTCATTAGCGGTTCGACTACGGTTCTTTGATAAAATTCATCGTTCATCGAGAAATTGAGAGTAATTGGTCATTGAGAAATTGTTCATTTAGAAATTGAGAGGAATTGTTCATTGAGAGAAAATTTGCATTGATAAATTGAGAAAAATTGTTTATTGAAAGAAAATTTCCATTGAGAAATTGAGAAAAATTGTTCATTGAAAGAAAATTTGCATTGCTCATTTAGAGAACATTTGCATTGAGAAATTGAGAGAAATTGTTTATTGAGAAAAAATTTGTACTGAGAGAAAATTTATATTGAGAGAAAATTTGCATTATGAAATTGAGAGAAATAATTTATTGAGAGAAAATGTTTAATTAAAAAATTTTGTATCCTAGGATCCTGGTAAATTGCAATCAGTCCTTCGTATAGTCAACGTGCTTGGAATTTGCTATCCAAAAACGAACTATAGAATATTCTTATGAAGCCCGGATGGTCCTGGCGTTTGTTTGGGACAAAAAGGGTTGAGACTACTGGCGCGACAATAGCTGATTCGGATGACAACGTACGGCTCGTTGATTGGCTGAACAACGGCCCAGGTTTGTGCTTATGATCGTAAAGTATTTTCTTTAATGCTTGTTTTGTTTCTTATCCATCGGTGTATTAAACGGTGTCGTTTGGCACCCAAGTTTGCTTGAGGACTATAATTTCTTTTTCTTTTTCAGATTGTATCATGAAAGGATCGACTCAAAACCACCCAAAGAATTTCCACTCCTGAGACGGTAAGTGACGGCGAATAAAAAATAAATAAAATAGTTGGCAGCTTCCACGTAACGACTGCTTCCTCGTTCTATTTTGAAGATTAACATATCTTCCCCTATCATGTATCGTCAATCGCTGCGCACGCGCTCAGGCATGCACATGCACACTGATGTGGTCGTTTCCGGTTTTGGAAAATTCTGAAAATTTTAGCATGAAAATCTTAAAAAAAAAAATATCGTCACTGAAACATTGACGTTGAAAAGAGAGTGGTGGAAAATCTTTAAAGTATTTATTTCAAAATAACATCAAAAATAAAAAATAGCACCTCTGTGTCCCCTAAAGGAAGACTCAAGAATCATCGATCACAAGTTTGTCTTGTAAAATTTTATGGATAGACTAAACCAAAAAAAAAAAAGTCCTCCTGCCCCATTATAACTAATTTCTTCAACGCTCCGTCTTGATCAGTTTATCATTGAATACTACAACTATTATAATTCTGAAAATATTAGCATGAAAACCTAAAAAAAAAAGAACTATCACCAAAAAATAAATCAAGATGAACCTAAAGTGTTCCAATAACTCTTAAGAATTCATTTAATGTCCAATGCGCATTACAAAATAAATAAAAAATATTATATAAATATAATAAATAAATAAATAGCATATAAATATACGGCGCCAATTTAAAAAAAAATAAAATAAATACATAAATAAATAAAACCAGAAGCTTGATGTCACCGTCGTGGCCGCCTGAAGAAAGACGCGAGGATCGTCGATGACTAACGTGTCTTTATGCAAAGTCCCGCTGATGGAATTTAATTTAAAAAAATCCTCGTGCCTCATAACTAACTTCCTCAACGTTCCGCCTTAATAATTCTGTCATCGAATAGCAAAACTACTATAAACGGTGCTTACTTTCTGCCATCGAATAGCAAAACTACTATAATCGGTGCTTACTTTCTGCCATCGAATAACAAAACTACTATAATCGGTGCTTACTTTCTGTCGCCGAATAGCAAAACTACTATAATCGGTGCTTACTTTCGAGGCCGTTGGAAATGCGTTGATAACCGAAGAGCAGTACAGCGCAGATTATCAGCTTCATTTTTAGCTCGCATAATTCACCAGTCGATCTCACACCGGTTCACTTCCTCCACCTGTTAAACCCCAGCTCCATCCCCAGAGCCCGCTCCGTCTCTCCCGGCATCGCCGCAGCCATTTCCAAACTTATGTTTTTTTTTTTTCACCACAGCCGCGTCAAACTTTCATCTCAAAAAAAAAGGAAACCAATCATTGATCACATACAAAAAAAAGAGTCCTCCACAGTCGGTCACTCATCGAGCATAATTATCGATAAACCTTATCGGTTCAAGTCCGCAGAACTCCGGCCCGGTCAGAACCCGAGCGGCGCGACGCATCCTCGTACGTGTAACATGTCCGATTGCTCATACGTGACTCAGCCTCCGATTCTCCCCGACAAGTTCCACGAAAGTTCCATCGATTCCTCCCGATTACAAATTCTTCATCGACCGTGCGGAAGCGCTTCGGAGACCCAAAAAAAAAAAATTTACCCGGAACGAGAAACAAAAAAAAAAAACAAAAAATAAAAATAAAAAAAATACACTAAATAAAGTAAATGAACGGTATTGGAGGCTTTTCTTGCATAAACTCTTTCTGAAATTTCCAACACATGCGCGTTGCAATTTCACAGTAAAATTTCCAAATGTTTAACGAAAATCATTCTTAATCTCAGTCGAAGGATTTTTAATTTTGATATCTGTTATTTTACCAAAAAAAAAAGTTTAAAAAAACCTACAATCAATGCGAGCAACGTAACGAAATTTCGAGTTCCAGTACATCGAATTCAGAATGAAATTTTACACTGCATTGAGAGACGATTATTCGAGATATGGCGGATCGGATAGCGGAGTATCAGAGCTTGAGATATGCTCTGTGCGGGAGATGCTCGCGGTTCGACACCCGGTGGTCGACTGAACTTGCCGCCGTGCGCGCACCTCCCTTTATATTATATATATATATATATATATATATGTATATGCACGTATATATATATATGTGTCCCATGTATACATGCACGTGTATATATATATGTAGGTAGCTTCGATAGCGGCGCGTTTCTTCATCTCTCTGCAACACCCAGCGATGACAGGAGCGTTTATTCGGGCCGGGGGTGGTGGCCCGGTCGACGTCGCCGGGATTCGCATAAGACGCCACAGTGATTGCAGCAGCGGCGATACGAGTTGCCGGTCTTGGGGGATGCCGGCCCGCTTCCGCCCTCCGTCTAGCTCTCTTCAATCGACGGACCGCTCGCAGACGGACAACGAGGCTTGAAAGATGAAATTCCAGGCTGCGACTAGCCCGTTCCCGGGCCACTTCCGGGCTTCATTATACGCATGTATATCCGTTAGGTCTCCGCTAGGTTGACAAAGCCCGGGGGAGGAGGCCGAGGCTTCATTCACCGTAGCGCGGGGTTGTTTCTTCTCTCTTTTTTTTTTTTTTTTAACTGGCTCATTACTTTCCCTGAATCCGAGCGCAAGCCGGCTTGGCCTTTCCGTTCGCCATTGTCTCGGGACGTTTGTCTCGACGATGAGCATTTTTTTGTATTTTTTTTTTTTTTTTTTTTTTTTTTTGAGGCGATGGGGAAGGAAACAGAGCCGCCGAACAGTCATCGGAGCGGGGCGGCGATGACGGAGAGACTTCTCGGACGCGGACGTGTGACACAAGAGGACATGGCTGGGCCGTTCACCCTTTCGATATGTTTTTTCTTTTCTTTTTTTTTGTTTTTTTCTCTGTATCTGCTTCATCTCGAGAGGAGAGCCGTCACGGGGTGTCGCAGGGAGCTCTTATTCATTCCAAGTTCAAAGGTCGGTGTTTAGAGGAGGGCGAGACTGAGCGAAGGCAAATTGTGAAGAGGGCGGGGATTTTTATTTTTAATTCTTTTTTTTTTTTTTACAGGCGCATATTTTTTTGGGGATTTTTTTTCTTCGGCGTCGTGTGTAAAGGATTATTTTTCGGAGTTTTTTTTTTTTTTTTTTCTTGTTTATCGTTTATGGGAGTATTCGGTGTTGGGGCGATGCGCGGTCGATTGTTACTTGGTTGCTAAATTAATTGAGTGACCGGACGAAAATATGAAAACAACTGTGAGAAGAGATTTTTTTTTTAAATAATTGTCGTAAATTTTTTCAGTATCTCTTTTTTACCATCGTGTATAAACGGCAGTGTTTCAAATATTTTTGTTTTTTTAATCTGTCGCTTAACAGACGATTCGCCATTGCGACGAATATGCAACGAATTAATTAGGCGAGCGAACGAAAATATGAACATAATAAATATGATATAAAACTCATTTTTTAAACATTTCAATTGTAGACGTAAATTTTTCAAAATATTTTGTTATTCGTCAATTAATCGACGATTCGCCGCTGCAGAGATGCGCAGCGGATCGTCACTAATTCGCAAAATTAATTGAGTGACCAAACGTAAACATGAACGCTGATAAATAAATACCATCGAATCAACAAAAATTCGGACAGCCTAAAAAATTACTTAATTCAACAATTTTTTTTTTTTAAATTAAATCACCAAAATATTTCTGAGGCATTGAGATATTTTGTTCAACCTCAACTACACATTAATTTGAACGTCACCGCCCGAATCTTAAGTTGACTCAACCGCATTGTTTTATCAGCGAAGCACAGTGAGAACAAATAACATTTTTTTTTTTTTTTAATTATAGAAGCAATTTTTTCAGAATTTTTTTTCTCCATAGTCTACAAAGGACAATGTTTGAAGAATCTTTTTTTTTATCCACAGTTAAACAGACGATTCGCCCAAGTGGCGAAAACTCAGTCGTAATATGTTCGCCAAATGAATTGAGGAACTTAATGGGCTGGGGCGGAGTTGTTTCTACGTTCGGTTAACGGGGTGGACCTCATTAACACGGCAAATTAATAATCTGGGCTCGGGTAGATCGGGCGATTGGGAGAGCGCGGGGTCGGCCGGGACGGAATCGGCGTGTTCGAGGGTCAGGGGAAAAGAGCCGCCGTCGTTACGTCCACCGGAGTTGACTTTTGCCTCGAGTGGCCCCGCGACGCCGTTGGAGAATGGCAGGAGAGAAAAGCGATGGGACCGTCAGGCGTGCTCGTGTCACCTCTTTCACATCGTTGGCCCGACACAACGAAATTGCGTGTCAGAATCCACGAAGCCGCCCGCCCCCGCTCTCGAGGGTTTGTTTTCTTCTCGCGTGAACAAGCACTCCCGTCCACTCGCTTGCGCACGTTTCCTTCATCCACCATCGTCCCGTGCATCTTTCCGTTCTTCTTTCTCGCCTCTTCCGGCATGATCCGACGACACTGATGGGAGACACCGTTGCCGGTGACTCCCGGTGCCTGATTAAACTGAAAGCCACGCCGAGGCTCTCCGCTGCTATAAGCTTTTTGTAAACACCCCCCCCTCCGCCTCGCTTATCCTTGTATCAACTTGTCACGAGACTGTTGCGCCAAGAGTACATCGTAATAGAAATTTCACTCCTCTGATTTTTTTTTTACTCCGAATTTCTCCGCCTCTGCAAAAATTTAATCTCATCGTCGTGAGATTCACTCCTGTTTATACTTTCCACGATTCTTCTTCTTCTTCTGCTGTTTCTCGACGATGTTTCTGCTTTATCATGAACGAAAGCTTGTTATCGTCATTTTTTTGTTTGAATTCGAGCGTTCTTCGGTTCCTAGAAGATTCTTCCGGAATCTTGAGATAAAAACACGAGGAGAGAAGGAGACATTTTTTTATCGCTTTTCCGGCATGATTCTATGGTATTGATTCCATGGTATTGATTCCATGGCATTGATTCCATGGCATTGATTCCATGGCATTGATTCCATGGTATTGATTCCATGGCATTGATTCCATGGCATTGATTCCATGGCATTGATTCCATGGCATTGATTCCATGGCATTGATTCCATGGCATTGATTCCATGGCATTGATTCCATGGCATTGATTCCATGGCATTGATTCCACGGCATTGATTCCATGGCATTGATGCCATGGCATTGATTCCATGGCGTTGATTCATGGAATCAATGGCATTGATTCCATGGCATTGATTCCATGGCATTGATTCCATGGCATTGATTCCATGGAATTGATTCCATGGCATTGATTCCATGGCATTGATTCCATGGCATTGATTCCATGGCATTGATTCCATGGCATTGATTCCATGGCATTGATTCCATTGCATTGATTCCATGGCATTGATTCCATGGCATTGATTCCATGGCATTGATTCCATGGCATTGATTCCATGGCATTGATTCCATGGCATTGATTCCATGGCATTGATTCCATGGCATTGATTCCATGGCATTGATTCCATGGCATTGATTCCATGGCATTGATTCCATGGCATTGATTCCATGGCATTGATTCCATGGCATTGATTCCATGGCATTGATTCCATGGCATTGATTCTACGGTATTGATCACATAGTATTGATTCTACGGTATTGATCACATAGTATTGGTTCCACGGTATTGATTCCATGGTATTGGTTCCATTGTATTGATCACATAGTATTGGCTCGACGGTATCGATTCCGTGGTATTGATTTCATTGTATTGATCATATAGTATTGGTTCCACGGTATTGATCATATGGAATTGATCCTACGATATTTATGGTGCCACTGTCGGTGGCTCTGGGGACCTTATTAAACCTAAAGCTACGGCGAGACTCTCGGCTATAAGCTTCTTGTCAATAGCCCGTCTCGCTCATCATTGTATCAACTTGTCACGAGACTGTTGCATTAAGAGCACATCGTAATAGAAGTTTCACGCCTCGACTCGGCCGGACTTGACTCTGACTCCGATTTCACTGCTTCTGTGAAATTTAATCTCATCGTCCCCTGCCCGAGGACCACTTCCGTTTATACTTTCCTCGTTACTTCTCCTCACGGAGAAGGAAACAATGTTTCCCTAAAAAAAAAAAAAAAAATCAACAAATTCGACCATTTTTTCTATCCTAGAAAAATATCCCGCGCTCTTGAAACAAAAGCACCAGGAAAGAATGAAGAATATTTTTTGTTGCCTCCTCGGGCATGATTCTATGGTATCGACGGTGCCGCTGCCGGTGAGATTCGCTCTGCCTGATTAAACTGAAAGCCACGCCGCAGCTCTCGGCTCTTATAAGCTTTTTGTAAACACCCCGTCTCGCTTATCCTTGTATCAACTTGTCACGAGACCGTTGCCTTAAGACTACATCGCAATAGAAACTTCACTCCTCGACTCGGCGAGACTTGATTTTCACTTCTCCACTTCCGTTAAAATTTAATATCATCGTCGTGAGTTTCACTCCCGTTCAATGCTCTTCTTGATTCTTCTTCGCGCGCTCCCTCCTCATGTTGTTCTACTTCCTCATAGAGGAAAACCACGCATCCAGAAAAATAATTTATTTCACGATCACCGTCCATTTAGATTAATCGAAATATTTATCCAAATATTTAAATTAATATCGATTAAATATTTGATTCAATGAATATTTATTTTAATCAATGAAACGACTAATTTAATGAAATATTTTGAAACTCAAATGAAATCAATATTTATTCGAGACAAATAAATATTTTACATATAATCTTAATAAACAGTGACCGTCAAATAAATTATTTTTCTGCGTGCGATTCGGTAAAAAAAAAAAAAAAATCAATAAAAAAAATCCAGAATTCTTCTATCCCCGAAGATTCTTCCGCGCCCTCGAAATAATAGCACGAGAAAGGTATGAGAAATGCGAGTGAAGGACTCGTCCCATAAGCCGGGACTAGCCGAGATCTTGGGATCAGTGAATTCTATCGTTTATCCGCTTAATCTTGCTTTATCTCGCCCATCCGTCTCGAGCTTCGATACTTCTCGAGCGTTCATCGACTCGCGAGAGATGTCGACGAGGAACGTTGCAGTAAGCACTCGACGATTGTACGCACAATTTCCTCGAGAGTGGCTTCCACGGTGGCTCGCCGAACCGTAGCAACTCACCCATTCGTTCGCAATTCCTTCCGGCGCGCACCTTTAGCGAAAAATGCTCACGTGTGCTCGATCGATTTAAATCGCTCGAGTCAACGTATCTTGCTTCTTGCGACATTTACCCTGGCACGCTAAAGTAACGAAGGCCGTGATAATCGAGACGCTCGATAAACCGAGAAAGCTCATTTATTTATCGCTGAGCCGCAAATAAATATTTGCGGCTCGGCGATAACGGACTTGATTTAAATAAATATTTACTTGATCTAAGTAAATATTTATTTGATTTAAATAGACATTTATTTGCTTCAAATAAATATATTGCTTTGATTTAAATAAATGTTCATTTGCTTTAAATAAATGATTTTCTAAATTAAATAAATGACCTCTTAGCAAGGCTCAAGTGGAAGCCTGAGCATTAAGGTAGTCCTTGCGAATAGCGTCCATTCACATGAGTTTCAGAGAAATGAGAGATAATCGTAGACTATGTCAGCAATATTGATTTAAATAAAATAAACATTTATTTAAATTAAAAAAAAAATTTAATAACAAAAATATTTATTTAAATCAACTAAAATGTATTGAAAACAAAGAAAATTTAATTTAAACGAAATAAAAATTTATTTTCACGCCGCCCGCCAGATGAATAATTTTTCTGGGCGTAGCGCCTCCTCCTCGGCTAGTCCTAATAATCGTATCGAAGCGGGGAGGGGGCGAGCACGAGAGGGAAGTTCCGAGGGGGCTAATTCGACGAGGACAATTTCCTCCGGCCGGGGCGCCCCTCGCCCGACTATATAATATACGTGTGGAGTGCGGCACGCGATGTCGCCGATAGCTAGACGTCGAGGCGAGACCTGAACTTTTTCGGTACCATTTTTGGTTTTTTTTTTTTTTTTTTTCATCAGACTCTCGCGCACGTTCCCGCTGCTCTCCTCTCTCGTCCATTTATATGATTAAATTCCACCTGATACGCCACTCGCCTCGGCCGCGAGTCCTCGGACCCGCCGGCCGGAACTTTACAGACTCCGTTCACGCTGTACCACCGTAATTCCCCATTCGCTATAACGGAGAGATTCCCCTTATCGCTGCTCGGCGACCGCGCTCTCGCTCTCGGTCTCGGCTCCTCTCGTTCCTCCGATGGCGAGCCTCGCCTCGTCCTCCCACGCGTGGCCACCCCATGCGAGCGAAAAACCCTTCTTTTCCGGGCGCCCACGGCACGAGAACGGCAGCCAGTTTTACCGCAGTCATCTCACGTACCGCGATTTTATGCACGAGCGAATGGGCCGCTTCTCCTCTCTCGATATCAATAGCCGACGTGGAGCAAAAAAAACTTGAGACATATATAAGGGGGATATTTCGAGCCGTGATACTTTGTATACGCGCACCGTCCTCTCGTGTACAACCAACTTTACGAACTTTTCGTCGTTCGACGCTCGCTCTCGTCAGCACACGCTCTGCATACAGAAGAATCCTCGGCTGATAAGAGACATGCGAAATTGCACGATACAGGAGTACGGGAGGAGAATTTTTTCCGGGAAAATTATCGTGTGTATAAGAAAAATTATAAATAATTAAAAATGGGCATGATAAAGGTAATTTTTTATTGACTTTGGTAAAATAAGGAGATTTTTTGCGTGGAGAGCGGGCGGAAAATGGGGATTGACCAATGACCATTATTAAGTTGTGTCGAATCCTCCGCTGATAAAAGCCATGCGAAATTGCACGATACAAGAGTACGGGAAGAGAATTTTTCTGGGAAAATTATTTGAAATTTTAAATGGGCATGAGAAAAGTAGTTTTTTTTTATTGACTTTGGTAAAATAAGGAGATTTTTTGCGTGGAGATCGGGCGGAAAATGGGAATTGACCAATGATTATTATTAAACCTGTGTCGAATCCTCGGCTGATAAGAACCATGCCAAATTGCTTGTTACAAGACTACGCGAAGAGAATTTTCCTGGGGAAATTATACTGAAGTGTATAAAAAAAAAAAAAAAAAAAATGATAAAAAAAACTCGACTTCGAGAAAATAACGACATTCCTTGCGTGCAGCACCGGTGGAAAATGGCCAATTATTGGCCAATGACCATTATTGACCTGTGCGCATGCGCACTACTGTTTTATTACTCCCCAGGGAGTATATAATAGGGCTCGTTCCTCCCTCTCGAAGCCTTATTACTGTCGGGGCAGTAATGGGTCATTTGCGAATATGACGATTTAGCGAGAAATGTGGTTACTTTAACGACGTGGGAAAAAAAAAACGTATCGTTCGCCGCACGGGAGGGAGCGAATTTTCACCTCGTGCGATTCCAACGTGAAACATCGCGCTCGATGAGAATCGCGAACTTCCTTCCCTTCTAGCATAGTATACTAATTTTCCCGACTTCGCTGAAATAAACACATTCCGTGCGTGCAGCACGGTCGTAAACCTATTTTTTTTTTTTTCAAAAAAATTTCGAGATCTCGAATTAAAACCTCCGCCATTGTTTTCAAGTGGCATATTTCCCAAGCGATGTCATTAACGAAAAAATTCTAAGTTTTTTTTTTTTCCAAAAAACCATTTTCGTTAAAAAAAATTGGTAAGAGTTAACCCGTCAAAATTTTCCACTTTCAAAGTGGCAAACATTTGTTAATTCACTCAGCAGCGCTATTCGGATCGTCCAGGAATTAATTGAGGACATTATACCGTGACTTTATCGCGCGCGCGCCCGATCCATGAGTCGAATGCTTCGCGATTGGCATCAACAATGTCTCGACGTTTGCTGCATCACGATATATTTCATGCCCGAGGCACAAAAAAAAGTCATGACTAAATCATTTTCCGTCGGGCCTTTGATTAAGTTCCGTCGGCGGAACCGCCGATACACTCTTCGTCCGCGCCGACAACACGGATCCTTCGTCGTTCGACGCTCGCTTTCGTCGGCACACCCTCGTCATAACGAATACTCGACTGATAACAGGCATGCAAAAATTGCACCCAACAACGTACACGAGAAGAGTATTTTACTGGAAAAATTACACTGAAGTGTATAAAAAAAAAAGAAGAAAAAATGTCTGAAAAAAAGCATTCGATTTAACTACAGTAGCGGCGCTCTGTTCGTATCGTTCAGGAATCGATGAAGGGCACGGTACGTGCGCCTTTATCGCAGAGCGACTCGAATAAGCCACGATTGGTATCGACGATGTTCTTGACGTTTGCTGCATCACAATATATTTCAAGCTCGATGCAAAAAAAAAAAAAAAAAAAGGACGAAATTATGATTAAATCATTTTCCATCCAGCCTCTGATTGAGTCCCTTTGCTGGGACGATCGATCCCGCTCTTTACCCGGGCAGACAGCGCGGATCTTTTGTAGTCACTGTAATACATCCTGCCTGAGTACTTTCCGCTCGTCGGCGAAAGACGATGCCTTGATTTTCCCTCTCGGGTTTATTAACCGCCCGAGTAAGCGGATAATCGTACAGTCCAACCCCGATTAAACGCGGTTAGTCGCGAGCGACGAACTACCCGATTACTCAAAGCACGGTTAATCCGAATTAAATGGCATTTATTTTTTTTATTTTTATTTTTTATTTTAAAACACGGTCGATTTCAATTCAGCACACATCAATTGTTACTCAACGCACCTATCTCCAACGCACTAGAGTGTAAAAAAAAAAAAAAAAAAAACAATTGTGAATTCAATGTACTGGACTGGAAGAAGTTTTCGAAGTAGAAATTTTTATGCAAAAACTCGTACGTTAAATTTAATTTAGAATTCTGATGAAAAATTAATATACTTTTTTCATTATAAAATTAATGTACTTTTTCATTTTTACTGGCCTCTCACGAGATTAAACAAATTAAGGCGATTTGCAATTTCGCAGGGTGTATGCCTAAAAGCTTTCTCGTTAAAGGGATAATGTTGGATCCTGTGTTAAACATATATATATATATATATATATATATATATATATATACGTTGCGATTAATAACAGTTTTAAGCAAACGTAATATTATACGGCCGTACACTCCATTACTATAAGAGACTTGTCGTATAAAAAAAGTATTGCACTCTTTGTAAGTAATAAACACATATCTTTCTATATACCTGTCCGCATACTTTTTCATTAACGTCAAAGTAAATGATTAAAAATAAAGTAATTCCAATGTTTCAAGTAATTCACAATCGTACATTAAATTTAATATACCAGTTTTCGCACGAACACTTGCAAGTTCGGTATATTAAATTTCAAACGATTTATTTTACTATTGCTAAAAAAAACAAATTTTATTTATTGCTAAATTTTAATAAATCATTTTATTAAATTTATTGCCAAAAGAAAGAATTTTTCTCTCAACCGCCTAGTACTTAAAATTAAAGATTTTTTTCTTTCTCTTATCCCGGTTTAACCAACTCGCCTTCACGACTATGAAAATGTAAATGAGACTTGTAACTTAAAAAAAAAAAAAAAAACTGAGCCGTACGGTTGATGAGCTCTGCGTATAATCCTAGCGGGTTTAATCGGCGTCCGACTGTAAGCGTTTCCGCGGCCTGCCGATGCGTCGGTCCTCCGCGTAATTATACCGGTACATAACGTCGACGTTGGTGCGGGCGAAGCGGGTGGTTCGGGCGAGGAGATAGGTCGGTGCATGGAAAACGACTTCCTGAAACAGAAGGCAGAGCGTAATTCACTGACGAGTGCCACTCGGCCGTTTCAGCGTTTCCCCGAGGCTCGGATGTTATACGGCCTGTGTTCGCCGAGTGGCGACGAGTGAGCGAGGGGTTGCCCCAAAAAGGAGGCAACCGTGGCGAACGCGGAACGACCCCGTGCGGCGCAAAAGCTCCGGCTCTCATGGCGGCTCTGTTAGCGATGAGGAGCGAGCCGGGGGTAGACAAAGAGTCGCCGAGCGGATGACTTATAGCGCAAAAGATAGGAAGAGCCAGCGTAGAAGTGGTGGAAAGTTATCGAAGCGTATATCATTGGGATCGGCGAGAGGTGGAACACTCTCGAGGACCCTGCGAGGCTTTAGCATATCGTTACTTCGGCACACTCGAGTACGCCTGCGTTTAACGACCGGCGACCGACGGAAACCCTTCGCCTCCTCGTCCCTTTCCAGTCCACGATCCGCCGCCCGGCAAATTCGCTCTCATCTCGCTCCCTGTCTTTCTCGAGCTCTATTTTTCTCGGAGGTTCTTCCGATCTCGCCGGCGATCTCTCCGTTCGTTCGAGCTCGGCGCGGTGCGACTGTCCTTCTTCGGCTCGCGCGAGGACCGACAAAAAACGAGATCGAATGGAAGTCGCCCGCTGGGTGAGCGAGCGAAAGGAGTGCGGACGACGTCTCAATTGACTCCGTAAACGTAAAGGCTGATTTACGATGGAACGGGAGGATGGATCGTCGGTCGACTGTTACTGCGAGGCGTGCGCGGTCGCGGATGGAAAATCGCGAAGCGGCGCAGACCGGATGTGAAGGGCGCGCGGTTGGTCCAGGTGACTGGCGATGTTGAGGACTTTCGCGAGGGAAAAGAGAGATACGAGGTAGGGCTGATTCGTCTCTGAGAGACTCGCGGTCGACTTTGGATTCGTCGCTTCCTCAGCGTCTCGGGTCGAATTTGCGATGTAAGATCGCACGGCGACGTGACCAGATCGGTGCAGGCGACCGGTGAAGTTGAGGAATTTGGGACGAAGGAAAAGTAAAAGAAATCAGCCAATCTACGGTAAATTCGTCTTGGTGGAGTTCGCAGTCGACTTGCGATTCCAGGTTTCTCCAGTTTCGCATCTCCAAGACGGCACGTCGAAGATGAAATCCCTCATCGTCATTACCGTCAACGTCCACGCGAGGTCTCCGGACCCAAACAACGAGGTGGAGTCCGTGCAATGTGCGGAAATCGCGCTACCCAAGAGCTTAGGTCAATATTGACCCGTGAAAACATGACGATCTGATCGACCGGTCGACTAATCTTGCGACGTATGTCTATTCGGGATGTAAAATCCTACACCGGATGAGACGAGCGCGGATGAGTCCAGACGACCGGTGACGTCGAGGATTTGGGGTGAAAAAGATAAATCATTCCCACTCTTAATTCATCTCCGGCAGATCCGCAGTCGACTTACGATTCCTCGTTTCTCCAGTCTCTCATTTCTCAACGTCATCTCGGCGACGAAATCTCCGAACGTCATTACCGTTAAAGTCCTCCGCGCCGTCTCCGGACCCAAACAACGAGGGTGGTGAGAGGGGGTGATCGTCCGTCCATGAGCCCCGAGTAAATCTCACGAGGCAAGTACAAGTGATCGAGGGAGCCGCGATACCGGGAGAGCTTAGTTCAATATTGACCCGTGGAAACGTGTAGCGAATATTATTACAGAATCTCCATAATTTCTGTATTCAGTCGATGCTCCGGTGAAACGCGTCTGTAATTACTCCGCTTGTCGGGGGTTCGACGGAGGACGGCGGGGTGGCGAAGGGCGGGCTTTGAAACGCGCGGTAACCGAAAGGGACGGCGAAATGAAAGGCGATGAAGCGACGGGCGACGAAGCCCGAGCGACGGGGACGGAAGAGTCGCATGCGGAGGGGTTCGCGTTGCTTCTGGACCGTCGGGAAGGGAGGAGAAGCGCGGAGGTAACGAGAGGTGGTCCGCGCGGCATGTGTGTAGCTTATGTAAATGCTGTATACGAGGTAATTGGACGGGATCGTACCGGGACGGCGTTCCCAAAATCCACGCAACGATTGCGGCCCGCTCGACGTTTCGGCGCACCTGAATCCGGCGTCGTCGCTGGCGAATGAATCACCGGCGCGGCCGATGGCGAACACCCACCCGAATCCACGCTGTCCTTTTACTTTCGTTCGTTCGGAGACCGCGACCGGAATGGTCCGCACGTAGCGAAGTACGCATGCACCGCAGCGGCTCCGAGCCGAAATGATGCACGCCTGGTGGGAATGAGACCGGCCGGCGTTGGGCGGACTGCGGCCGATGCTGCGCCAACGCCGGCCCTGCGTGCCGCTCTCATCAGGAGCGCGAAGCCTGCGAACGAAAATTCCGATCACGTAGCCCAAGGCCCTCAAAAATATATATAAAAATAATTGCGCACGCAGTCGGTGAGCAGGCCTTCGTTGTCGGAGGACAAGAGAACAATATGATTTTAATTTGATAGAAAGAGGATGCGTACGGATTAAACGCGCGAACGAATCTTCCTCGTCTGGTGGCGGAATTCGAAGGGCCGTAAACTAGCCTATTGTCACGACTTGCAATGGGAGAAGGAGGAGTGTCGAAGCTCGCGTGTGAAGAGGCGCGGAAGAACAATAAACGATAACAAATGCAGGTATACGGTGAAAAAAAAAAAATAAACTGAACAGGGTAAAAGGGGTGAATATGGACCACCTCGATTAATACGCAAATCAATCATATGTGGACCAGCCCATATCTAAATGACGATGGAAGTCCGCCAGGAGATTGGCGATTCAGTGGTTCATTTCCCATTGAGGATAACGAGGCCGCCTCAGCACCGTCGATGGGCCAAATTGATGGACGACACTCGGCAGTTCCCTTGCTGAATACTCCTACTTATCCTGAGACCAGGAAAGTACAGTGATTGTGAAATAATGAGAAATAAAGGTATAAAGTAAAATAAAAAAATACTTCAAATAGGGTGAAAGGGGTGAATATGGCTTACACTGAGAAAAAATATAGAATTTTTTACTACAACGAATAGTTTCCAGGTAGAACACCTATATAGATAATTCCTGATCATATATATTCCAATAATGATGGCTGCTATCATGATTTTTTGACATTCGTCTCGTAACTACACCGAGAGAAGAGTCTAGTAAATATGACTATTTCGTTTCAGAGAAATTACCATAGCACATTGTAGTGCAGTAGTAGGATGGAGCGCACATACATGAGCTCTTGAGCCAACCGAATATGGTTGGTTCAATGACGATTTAGGTGGCCCAACCACCGAGAGATTCAGTTAATGACAGAAGCTTGACTCAACCTCTCGGTGAGGTTAAATGTGGCGAAACTGGTGGTGTACTTGAACCAATCGACAACATTGAGGCTGCGCCAACCTCAATTTGAATCAATCAACCTCACTGAGGTGGACGCAACCTCAATGAGGTCGATTGGTTCAAGTTCACCATCAGTTCCGCCGCATTTAACCTCATCGAGAGGTTGAGTCAAGCTTCTGTCGTTAAACCAATCTCTTGGTGGTTGAACCACCCAAATCGTCATTGAACCAACCATATTCGGTTGGATCAAGCGCTCATGTATGTTCGCTCCATCCCCGATTTTTCTCTCAGCGTGGGAAACTACAGCGCGACCTATGGTAGGAAGTACCGGATTTATAAGAATTTTTCGTAGATATTATGGTAAAAATTCCTGGAAAATCTGAGACTTTCCGCCATAGGTGGCGCCTCACTTACTACTATGTGCTGTGGTAATTTTTCTTGGATGATCAGTCGTTTTTACTAAATCTCTCTCTCAGTCTATAAAATGTAGACCTTTATATATCATAAATGTAGACCCTGGGGAACTATTTTTTTTATCCTAAAAAGTCAGTATCGCTGTTTTCACTGTGTAATCTTTCATCAGTGCGCTCTCATCAACACGCGAATCAATGATGCATGTGCCGTCCATATTGATCACATTTACCCCAAACTAAATGAGGCTGGAAGTCCGCCAGGAGTTTTCCGACTCAGTGGTTAATTTCCCATTGACGATGACGAAGAGCCGTGGAACGCTCAAGAAGCCGAGGAGCGCCTCGGCGGCGTCGATCGACCAGATCCGACGCGACCCTCGGCAGTTCCCTCGCCGCGCACTCCCGCCATCCTGAGAGCAGGAAAGTGCAGTGATTGTGAATCGACTTGCTGATTGCCCGAGTGCCGGCGGTGTTTAAACATCGAGCTGCCACAAAGGCGATAATGCCGGTAGCGAGCATACACTCAGCGGCGGGTGCGGACGGTGGTTGATTCTCCGCCCGGGGCTCGAAGGGGGGGTGGGGGGGAGTTGCGCGGGTGCCCTTTCCTAAAACGATTATCCACTCGGCAGCGGTGAAAGCGGCGGTCCTTGCAGGGCGACGTCGTACGGAATACCGTTTGGGTGGCGAACTTGGCTGGGTTGGCTCCGCAGTCGCTACACTCCTCAATGCTGATGCTGTTGCTGCCGGGGGTGGTTTGGCGGCCGGAGGGAACGGGCGAATGGATGGGACGGACGCGGGCTCACGTAACGACGTATTGTGCGGGGCCCGCGAGAGGCCCTCCATCGGCTTCGCTTCCCACGGGCGAAAAGCCCCGCGGGGATGTTGGTTTCTTATCCTCTCTGTACATCCTCGCAGTCCCCCCCCCCCGGACTCTTTCTTCCCCGGCTCCGGACAAACTCCGCCGTCGTTCCGGCGAGTGGCGGAACAACGGGCACAATCCTCCGACGAGTGTCCTTCAGGAGATTCGGGAGGAGAGACTTCGGAGATGAAACCGGAGCCTGGAGAGGGATTCGCTGGTGGCTTGAAACGGTCGATGACGGAAACGCGGCACCGAGAGTCGGAACTCTGTTGCACTTTTTTTTTTTTTTTAATTCGTTTTATATTCTACAAGAAGCAAAGTGATTTTTCCCTATCGGAGATCACGCAATGTAGAGCAGACCGAAGCAGAGGCAGTGAAGAGAGAGATCACTGAGGATGGTACACTCAGGAATTACTCCTCATACAACCCTCTAATCTCTCCCAGCTTTTCGTTGTCACACTGTACACGACTACGAAGTTGCAGACGTTTTCATGGGTTTGCCAGAGTTCCTTCACTCCACTTCCGGCACCCAATATGTATCATCGAAGATGGTAATGCCGGGCGAGGGCTGCAGCCTCCTGAGTGAGAGAAATTCACTGGTGGTTTGGAAATCTGGTATACATTCTTTAAAAATTAATTTTTTATTCATCAAGAAGAAGAGAGATTTTTCCCTGTCGGAGATTCCGCAATGTAGAGTGGACCGAAACACCCGATAAAAAGAAGAGATTCCATGCACTGAGAATGGTACCCTCAGGAATCACTCTTCGTCCAACCCTCTCATCTCTCTCAGCGTTTCTTTCTCACACTGTACACGACCACAGAGTCGCAGACATTTTCATGGTTTTGCCAGAGTCCCTTCCCTCCACTTCCCACACCCGACACCATCGAAGATGTTAACGCCGTCTGAGTGGTGCAGCCTCCTAAGTCCACACAACATTTCCTCCGCAGGATCCGCACAGACTTACGGAACATCGGTTCTTGGCAGTCCCTTTGTCACGTTTCTAAGGGGAATTTTCTACGGACGAAAAGTTTCTCATTCGACAAATTAGAATTCGTCTTTTTTTTTTTTTATCACGGCTCCTCGTCCCGCATCTCGTGTTCTTTCCCACCGGCGCGCTCGTCGTCGGCCCCGAGGGAGGTCAGGACGGCGTCTCTCCGGAGAACGGTCCGCCTCTCACCGCGTCTTCCCATATCCGCCTCGAGACAATAGATCAAAGGAAGTGGAGACAACGAAGTCATTCCGGGATTGTTAAAAAGCGGCACTGCACACCGCACAGAGAAATCTATTTGAGAATCCATCCCCGAGTCTTCGCCCGCCCGCTTCTGAGGTATCCCGTTCGCTTTCTCCCGGCAACCCCGTCGCCTCCCAAACACGCCGGAAAAATTTCTCATTTTCTCAAGATCGACGGAGTACACTCCACTCCACTCCGTCTGTGATAGATACCGAAGAAATCAAGTCCCAAAGCACTATAAAAAGAGAACCGCGGCTGAAATAAGAGGCGGAGAAAAAAAAAAAAAAAAAAAAACATGAAATAAGAACATTCATGCTTCAAGTGAAGAGCATAATGCATCTCCTCTCCAACCCCCCCCCCCCCCCCCCCCCCCCACCCGCGCGCGCGCCTGAGTGGAATTTACATTTGAATGGACGAACCGGAGCGCATCACGGGAGAAAATACTCGTCTTCCACGGTTCCGAATCAAATTCTACTTAATCTCGGACTGATAAGGGAGGCGCACAGGCGCGCGAGAATCGGCAAAGTGCAGGGCAATAGACGGAGGTGCGGCTGTTGAAAGAGTGCAAGGAATAGCGAATAAGAAAAAAAGAAAATTGAGGGATAGCCGAAGAGAACGAGAGTCGAACTATGGAGAGGCTCGCTCCGGGTCTCTTATAAGGCGACTCAATTAGGATTAACTTGACACTGTGCAGCGCGCGACTCGTCCCTTCGATCCCGGTGCTCGCGCTTCGTCATCGGCTTAGGATTTACCTAAGAATCTTATTGGGGATCGAGGAACGGCTGGGATCGATATCGGCACGCTTCTCTCGGGACCGACCGGGCACGAACTCGTAACCCTCGTATAGCTTGAATCGAATCGAATTGGTTTATTAAGAGCTCAACGGGACATTTCCCAATAATAGAGATCACACGACAATACATTATCGTTGGGTTATCGGATGGGTAAAGAAAAATTTAAGACATCGATCCGTCGTGAGAATTGGGGTGAAAATTTATAAATTACATTAAACAGTGGATTATTTTTTCAAATCAATTTCTATAATATTTGTTATTTAGAATTTCCGTTACATAATTCGTCACGCAGGCAACTCACAGTAAATTTATCCTGAGTAATGAATTAATCATTAATGATCATGGAAAAAAAAATAATAAATTGCGTCTGTAAATTCAGTTCCGATAAGCCATTCGTCATTATATTATTTGTATATTTATGTGTTTGTACGTTATATTTATTTGCTAACAAAAAAAAATTTAATCATATAAAATATATGATATATATTTTATATAATTTAATTTTAATCCCCGTTCAATAAAATCCTCCCCGCCTTAAAAAGAAAACAAAAAACAATTCTTATTGGAGATCGAAGCGCTGGTGTGGTCGATATCGGCACGCTTCTCTGGGGACCGACGGGTGACGAACTCGTAAGCCCGTATACATTTAATCGAATTGAATTGGTTTATTAAAGAGCTCAACGGGACATTTCCCCATTAATGGAAATCACACGACAATACATAATCATTATGGCGCATAGCATCGGATAGATAAAAATAAAAACAACTGAAAGGCATCGGTACATTGTGAGAATTGGGAATTACAATCGAATTAAATTACATACGATTAAATTTATATGATTTTAATTACATATTAACAAAAAAAATTAACTTATATGAAAAATATAATGTATCTTTTATATATATATTTTTTATATGTATATTTTATATATATATATATATAAAGGAAACATTTTTTGGAAAGCACAAAACTGAAACCAGCGACGCCAGTCGAGTCGCGGTAATTGCGATTTATCGCGACGCATAAATTATTCATTACCCGCGCGGGTTCGGTTTATTAGCAAATTTAGTGCGCATCCGCGACGTTAAATAACTTTCGGAACGTGTTCACCACGACCACCAGATGGTATCGGACGCGCAAAAAAAATAAAAAATAAAAATAAAAGTCATCGGTTCATCGTGAGAATTGAAGGTTAAATAAAAATAAAATTATATATTATTAATATTATTACATAAAATTAATTAAACGTATTAACAGAAAAAATTTAATTATATGAAAGATACGAGATATCTTTTATGTAATTTAATTCTAATCTCCACTAAATAAAATCCCCTGCAAAAAAAAAAAAAAAAAAAAAAAAAATAGCATATTCTGGAAAGCCCAAAACTGAGACCATCGACGAGAGTCGCCTCGCCGTAACTGCGATTAACCATGATGTATGAATAATTCATTACTCGCGCAGCTTCGCGGTTTATTAGCAAATTTAGTGCGTATCCGCGACGTTAAACAACTTTCGGAGCGTGTTCACCCGATCACCAAATAGTATCTGATAGATTAAAAAAAAAAAAAAGAACAAACTAAAAGGCAAAACTAAAAAAACCAAAGTATATCTCCAGATTCGGGGATTAAAATTAAATCATATGAGAGATATGATATATCATTCGTGTATTTTAATTCTGATCCCCACTAAATAAAATCCCCTGCCAAAAAAAAAAAAAAACAGCATTTTCTGCAAATCCCAAAACTGAGACCATCGACGAGAGTCGCGTCGCCGCAATTGCGCTTCACCACGACGTATAAATAATTCATTACTCTCGCAGCTTCGCGGTTTATTAGCAAATTTAGTGCGTATCCGCGACGTTAAACAACTTTCGGAGCGTGTTCACCAGACGAGCATAACCGACATCCAATTAACTCGAAGTTCCAGCCGTTTTCGGCCAGCGCCGGTTCATCGATCCGGCCGCAAGAGAAACCGAGTGAGAGTGAGAGTGTGTAACTAACTGAGGGATCTCGCCGGTGAGAGAACCTTCTGGCTGGCAAGACTAGTTGCGGTAACTCGTAGGACTTCCGGGCTCTTGGTCCGTCACCTTAGCGTGAGGCTCTTAGAACCCTTCGCCGTCGTCGTCGCCGTCGCGACTGGAGCATCTCGAGTTACCGGAGGTTCCACGCAAAGCACGGCTGGCACGAAACATCGTGAGGGTCTTCGCTACTCTCACGCTGCTGCGGTACGTACTCTGCTCGCATCAGTCACCCGCGCACCTCCTTCCCGATGTACCTAATACCGCTGCGCTCTCCACCCTTCCACTTGGCTCGAACAACAACGGAACTCGCTCGGGGGGGGGGGGGATGAAACCCTTCTAACGAAATATTAAATCACGTCGCACTGTCAAACGGCTTATCGAAACTTAACTTGCGGACACAATATGTTTATTATTATTATTATTATTATTATTGTTTATTAATTTATTACTCATACATTAAAGTGAATTCATTAATTTATTACTATTTATTTATATAGAATATTAAATTGTGCTGGCTCATACATAATAAATTTTATGTATTTTCGGAAAAGTTAGATATCTGCATGACGAATCGTATAAAAATAATTCTATATAATAAAATCTCGAATTGAAAAAAAAAAACAAAGATTTCAAAGGAAGTGATATTTACAAATATATTTTTCACATGTACTGTTTTTTTTTTTTTTCGTGCACGTTCTAGATGCTGATATCGATACATAACGTGCGAAAAATATATTTGAAAATATCACTTCCGGTATGAAAATCTCAGTTCGCAATCGTAAGTGACGTTTTCTCGTACGACGTCACCTCCCATTAAAAACAGCGATTTCAAAGCCGGCAGTGACGTTGTAGAGAATTAAAAAAAAAAAATCTTTGGAATGTATCGATCATGTAAATCGGAAAGTTTCGACGATTTTGTGAAGCCAGTAGTTTGGGGGACACACATGACGGCATCCGGCACGTGTGGTCACGGGCTGTGCGTCAACTCGTATGGAGCGCGCACCGCGAGAGTGCAGCACCGATCCGACGGGCCGAGGAATCATCCCCTCATACCTTTTCATAAAAGTACTTTTTACTTGTCACGTCAAAAGTTCATAAATAATTGTATAATATAAATACAATAAAATGAGAACAATTTTAATGGCAAAAATGGTCCCTGCTCCAAATTGTCCCGTACTCTCGTCAATGTACCGAGATTCAATCGCGAGTCATGCTAATGAAGACGCGAGACGCGGATGATAAGCCTGTCTCGTGGAGCTATTATGCAGTACGTCACGATGAGTCCAGAGGGATAAGAGAAATGCCCCTCGGTGACACCGTATGACTGATGGAATGTCCCGCGAACCGGAGTGGGCGCTCGCCCGACAGGGGGACGATAGGGTAAATAAGAGATACGAGCAATGCCCGGACAGATGGGCTCGAGCTGTAGTTATTGCAGCGGCGTGCAAGCATACGGGGGTGACGATAGTTACCGCGACAACAAAGTACACGCCCGATGGCCTGGGGTGGCTCGTCACGAACCCCACTCGCTCGCGGGCGGAAGGGTCAAGACTCGCGTTTCACCGCGACTGAGCCGAAAAATCGGGGGAAAACAGGAAAGGCTTCGGAAATTTTTCGTTGACAATTTTACTGAAAAATTTTACGCTAATTCGGCGAGCCGAGTCATCAAAGTTGTCAATAAAAATAATTGTGGGCGGAAGGTCTGACACTGAGGAAAAGCATTGGATTTCCTACTATAACGAATCGTTTCCAGGAGGATCGTTTGTATAGATAGTTTCTTACAGTGTATATGCAATTCGTTAATCTACAATTATGGCTGCAAACATATTTTTTTTTAAATTGTCGTAACTATGAAATGTAGACATTCTCTTTGGGAATTATTTTTTTATGGCTTTTGCCATAAAAAATAATTCTCAAAGGGGAATGTCTACAATACTTTTTAGTCAGTGTTGCTGCTTTTACTGTGTAATTTCTTCTCGGTATAGTTCACAGGACTTTGCTGCGCTGTTGACGACAAGTGGATTAGGTCGATGTGCGATCAGACATTCATTTTTAAGTAACTACTATACGTTCCTACTATGACGAATAGTTCTCAGGCGGAACGTCTATATAGATAGTTTCCGATCGTAGATCCTCCATTGGTTAACCTATAATTATGGTTGCGACCATAATTTTTGGTCATTGTCGTAGCTATGAACAATTTTTTACGGTAAAAAGTCTGTATTTCCGTAACTATGTCATTTTTCTGGGTGTAGTTCGTAGGAGTTCATTATGGTGTGGTCAACAAGTGGATTAGGTCGATGTGTGATCAGACGTTCATTTTTAAGTAATTTTTTTCTTCATCCGCCATTGCCATAAGTGCAACCATTGTCACTTTGTTATAGACTCGATATAAATCATCCAAAGTGACTGAATTTTTGATCGGGCAAACCTTTCTGGTCCACTTGAGGATTCTCTACTGTAGGGACAGCAAGGACAGCGGTGCCAGCTCTAGTGGAACGGGGGGCGCAGTTATAGAAAAAAAGTAATGCGAGATGCGAGATACGCAAGTAGAACAGAGCCGAAGGCAAGTGGGCAAGTGGAACGGAGAGAAACCTCGCGATGACGCGATGTGGGGATGACGAAGAAAGTGGATTTTCATCCACCGTTACATAAGGACAACTATTTTCACCTCGTTATAGCCTCGGTACAAATAATCTAAAGTGGCTGAATTTCCGGTTAAGCAAACCACCCGCGTCTCCTTAAGGCTTCTCTACTGTAGAGACAGCAGGGGCAGCACCAGTGGAACGGAGGGGCGCAGATATAGAAAAAAAGTAATGCGAGTCGAGAGATCCGGCAAGTGGAACAGAGCTGATACTCCTGATGGCCGCGATACGGAAGGGCAGCCCGAAACATGAGGACGATGAAGGTGGTTAGGAAGTGGATTTCCATCCACCGTTCCATAAGGACACCTATTTTCACTTTATTATAGCCTTGTTATAATCTAAAGTAACTTGATTTCCAGTCAGGGAAACCTCACTAGTCCCCTCGAGGCTTCTCTACTGTAGGGACAGCAGGGTCAGCTCTAGTAGGGTCAGCTCAGAGCTGAAGGCTAGTGAACAAGGGGAACAGAGAGAAAACTCCCAATGACGCGATAAAGAAAGGGCATCGCGAAACGTGCGGACGACATATGCGGTGAGGAAAGTGGATTTCCATCCACTGTTCCATAAGAACACGTATTTCCATCCACTGTTCCATAAGAACACCTGTTGTCCACCCACTGTTCTATAAAAACACCTGTTTTCGATTCACTGTTCCATGAGAACACCTGTTTTTCATCCACCATTCCATAAGGACACAGCAGGGCCAGCTCTAGTGAAACGGATCTAAAGGCTAGTTTTCAAGTAGAACAGAGAACAAAAAAACTCCCGATATCGCCATACGGAAGGGCGAAACGTGCGGACGACGTATGTGTCGAAGTGGATTTGCATCCACTCTTCCATGAGCACACCTATTTTCACTATATTAAAGCCCCGTTATAAGCAATCCAAAGCGACTAAATATTCGGTCAGGGAAACCTCGCCGATCCCCTTAATGCTTCTCAACAGTAGGGTGAACAGCCGGGCCAGTTCTAGTGAAACCGGGGCGCAGATGTAGAAAAAAAGTAATGCGAGTCGAGAGATCCGGTGAGTGGAAACTCGCTAACACTCCGAACGAGGCGATCCGCCAGGGCATCGCGAAACATGCGGACGACGTAGGTGGTGAAGTCGAGCCAGATCCGAGCGACGAAGAGGGTAGCAAAGAAAAAAAAAACCTGCCGGAGAAATTGGTCGCCGTGTGCGATGCTGCAGAACTGGCAGACGATGGGCAAGTTCCAAACGCGGTGTAGGGGTGGTTCGGGCCGGGAGAAAGCGCAGAGGGGATGAGAAACGAACTCCCTCACATATCTTCCCTCGCTTTATTTCCGTAGCCCGTCAACCCTCGCGTCTCCAGCCTCATCTAGCGCGCGCGCGCCGTTCGAGAAACGCACCAGAATCATTGACATTTAGCGTTGAACAAAAACCCGGAGACGGAGGGACAATGCCTGTCGAATTCTTTGTCTGAACGGTGTAGTACGGTCGGATTTTTAATAAAGGCGAAAAATAATGGAGATACCGTTCGCCCGACGATGAAGGAAGGGGACGGAGGATGAAAAAAAAAAAAGGAAAAAAATGGAAGGAGGAGAAAGCGTTCGGCACTCGACAATGGTGCCCCGTGGTAGCGGTCTTCATTAGAGTCTGCGCGCGGCAAACGAATCCGAGCGGCTGTGATCAAATACTTGTCTAGCCACCAGCGGGAACAGCCAAACCACTCTTTCGCTGCCTTTCCCCGCTGCTGTTGACGGTAATGCCACCGCGGGTGGTTGGAAAACGTTGGTCCCCAATGGTTACCACTGAATGAGAACGTCCCGAATGGTATCATAAGCCACTATAACAGCCGCATCCGAACCGGGCGAATGCTTTGGTCCGCCCGCTCGCCTTCCCTCCGAGAGCACCGTTAAATGAGAACGAAAAGGCCTCTTGTCCGAGGGCTGAAAAAAAAAGAGACGGAAATCTGGCAGCAAAAAAAAAAAATGAAAGCGGCGTTTGGGCAACTCGACGAGCCGCCTCGGATCGAGCGCGCGTGCAGTTTGTTGTCCTGCCCGGAGGAACGAGACCGAAAAAGTGGCATCCTTCGCGGCTGCTGATAATCCCCGGATGGCGGCGCCAATGGCTGGTTCCGATTGAGAACGTCCCAATTGTGTCGTAGACAGGAAAAAAAAGTTTGTACTTTTTAGGACTAGTTATTGTCCACAAAAGTCTATCATTTTTTAGTTGTTAATTTTGCGACCGCACGATCGGGCTTTAGTTTTACAAACTAAAGTACAAATTAAGATTGTTAATAGTGTTTAATAAAATTGTAAAGTTAACGCATCGAACGGAAAGTTTTTGTGCAAAAAGTGGTACATGAAGATTTTAACGTGCAAATGTGATGAAAAATTAATGAGCTTTTACAGCGATATTAAAGGAAATTATAGAATTCAAAGTACTTTTCTAATAAAATTAAAGGAAATCATAGTAATTACAGTACTTTTCTAGTAAAATTAAAGTAAATTATAGAATTCAAAGTAATTTTTTTTTAATGAAATTAAACCAAATTATTAGGAGTAAAGTATTTCTAAAGTTTTTAATGTACGTTAATTTTTCATTACAATTGCACATGAAATTTATGCCAGTTTATGCATAAAAACTTTCAGTACCGGTACATTAAATTTCATCAAAAAAACATCGAATTTTTTGTTACAATGAATGACATGGCAAATAAAACGACGGGTTTGCATATTCAAACGCGAACAAACGACTTTGTCACTTGTTTATCAAAAAAATTTTTACGAAACTTCGTATTCCGATGTTGCGAAATTACTTTCTACTGTGTAAGCCAGTACGACAGTGACAAAAATGTAAATTTAACGTAACGGTATTGCAAGCTTTTATGCCCAAACCAGTATATTAAATTTAATGTACAATTATTATGTAATTACAGTACTTTGTGCATAATTAAAGAACTTTTATTGAAGATACCACATTTTAATCATTTTTTTTTTACCGCACATTCATTTCGCACAACATTAGTATATTAAATTTAATATACTTATTAAATGTCGTAAATTTAATATACTTATAATGTTTATGCATAAAAGCTTCCAATACTCGTACATAAATTTCCACGCGGACATTTTTTACAATCACCGCCGCATCCGAACCGGGCGAATGCTTTGATCCGCCCGCTCGCTTTCCCTCCGAGAGCCTCGCGAAACGAGAACGAAAAGGCCTCCTTTCGGAGGGCGGAAAGGGAAGAGACAGAAATCTGGCATAAAAAAAAGAAAAAAAAAATGAAAGAGGCGTTTGGGCACCTCGAAGAGCCATTTCGGAAGGCGCGCGCGATGCGCGTGCAGTTTGTTGTCGCGCTCGTGCCCGGAGGAACGAGACCGAAAAAAAAGTGGCGTCCTCCGCGGTCGCTGATAATCCCCCGGATAGCCGCGCTTCCGTCCGGACCTCATTCGCCCGGTGGAAAAATAATAACGAGTCTCCTTTTGTTTTTGCATCATCTGCGTCGTACTCTTTCTTGTATTTTTGCCGAAGAGCTCGAGCGCCGCGGCTAATCTCAACGTTCCGCGGAGTTCCCACCCGCGACCGCCGGCCCGAAGAGCTTTGCGGGCGAAGAAGCGCCGCGGGCGGCCGAAGAGGGATGAAAACGAACCGGAGGAAATGAGGGAAAAAAGCGAGCCTTTTTTTTTTTTTTTTTTTTTTTAGTATCCGAGTTGCGTTTCGCGGGTCGAGAGCGCGAGAGAGAGCTGAAACGATAATTACCGGAATAACTGAGTTATGACCGACGAGCGCGCTGCGCCGCGAAGCGGCGTAGGTGAGAGCGCCGAGATCGCAAAAGGAGGAGCAAAAAAAAAATTGGAACTTTTTACGAGAGAGCTTTAATCGAAGCTCCGTTAACGAGATTCGCCTCTTCGAAGTTGGACAAAGGCTTTGGAGATTTTCTTTTCTTTTCTTTTGTTTTTTTTTTTCGTTTTGTGAGCTATTTTCTTTTCCTCTAACGAGCCGATGTGAAAGAGAAAGACCTCGCATTCTCTCGATAAGTAACTCGCACTTACGAGTTGAGGAGGGCAAGAGGGAGCAAATTTCGGAAGAGCGAAGCTCTCCCGTACAAACAACCCGATGCCGTCACTCTATATTCCGTCTGAATTTTCGCTCCCCCGGTCGTGTAATATTTGCCGAGTTAATTTATGACTCTCGAGGGGGAGGCTTGGCCGATTCGCCCCGAAATTAAATCGCCCGAACCGATCGGTCCATCGAACAATTACATTTAGATGACATTTTTTTTTTTTTTAATAAAATAAATTTATATATCGGTGACTTACACACTTTCCTCGGTCGTGTGTAATCAATTCGTCGCGTGAATCAATTCCTCGCGAATTGATTCACGATTCGCGAGGGGGGTGAATAATTTGCTCGGAAATTAAATCGTCCGGACTGATCAGTGCATCGAACAAGTACACAATTAAATTTAAAAACAAAAATCAAAAATATTCGCGACTTACACACACACACACACACACTTTCCTCGGTCGTGTAATATTTACCGAATTAATTGACGATTATCGAGCCGGGGAAGGGTTTGGATAATGCGCTCCAAAAATTAAATCGACCGAACTGTCCAAGCCCTCGAATAATTATCCTGTTAAATAAAAACGTTTATATGTACATAGAAAAATTCACGATTTACACACTTGCGTCTGTCGTGTAATATTTACCGACTTGAATAACTTTTCGCGAGATGGATAATTGGCTCCGAAATTAAATCGTCCGAGCCGATCGTTCCATCGAACAATTACACAGTTAAATAAAAAATTAAAAAAAAAAAATTCATTAAAAATATCCGTGACTTACACATGTGCCTCGATCGTGCAATGTTTATCGACTTAATTGACGATTATCGAGAGGGGGCTGTTGTTATATAATGTGCTCCAAAATTAAATCGACCGAACTGCCCGATCCCTCGAATAATTATCCAATTAAATAATAAAAAAAATATATGAACATATAAAAAAAAATTCCCGACTTACGCACTTGCGCCTGTAGTGTGATATTTACCAAATTGATTAGCGATTCGCGAGTTGGATAATTTGCTCCGAAATTAAATCGTCCGAACCGATCGTTCCATCGAACAATTACACAGTTAAATAAAAAATTAAAAAAAAAAATTCATAAAAAATATCCGTGACTTACACATGTGCCTCGATCGTGCAATGTTTATCGACTTAATTGACGATTATCGAGAGGGGGCTGTTGTTATATAATGTGCTCCAAAATTAAATCGACCGAACTGTCCGATCCCTCGAATAATTATCCAATTAAATAATAAAAAAAATATATGTACATATAAAAAAAAATTCCCGACTTACGCACTTGCGCCTGTAGTGTGATATTTACCGAATTGATTAGCGATTCGCGAGTTGGATAATTTGCTCCGAAATTAAATCGTCCGAACCGATCGCTCCATCGAACAGTTACACAGCCAAATTAAAAAAAAAAAAAATAAATAAAAAAAATAATAATCACCGACTTACACACAGTCGCGCAGTTCGCGCGCGTTGATGTTTGCGCGCGAATGCAAACTCGCGGTTAATCAGCCGCGGCGCCCGCGACGCGCATATAGCTCAGTTCGGTGCGCGTATGTATCCATATCGCGCTGCGGATATTACATTGACGCTACAGATTACCCGATCGGAGAGGCTCTCTCCCGTCCGCGGTTTGCTCAACGCATATTATTACACTTTGCGCGACCCCCCTCGCGGCACCCTCGCAGCCCCCTCGCCATCCGCGGCGGCTCTCGAAATCCACACAAATTTTCTCGCTCCCTCTGTGCGCCCTCGTCCGTTACTTCGGCCAGCTACGTCAAATATTTAAACAGCTCGCAGCACGTTCGACGGTAATACCGACGTTTTCGCGATCGATGCAAGTGCCGAGGTTCGTGAACCGATGACGGCTCGGACTCTTCGTGCACATGCATTGTTAAACCTCGCATGGAATCCGGCACGCTTCGCTGCGATTAAAAGAAAGAAGAAAAAAAAAAAAAAGAAGTAGAGCGAAAAGGGCGTGAAAATCGAGACTCAAACAGCGTTCGCTTTCAATGTACTTTTGTATAAAGAGTCTCAGTGAGAAATCATTTTGTACGATTGAATGTGACTTTTTGATGTTTTCGGACTTTTCGAAAGCGTTTACATTAAAATCTAAATAAAATAGATACATAAGATATATCTAATAGATACATAAGATATATCTGATAGATATATAGAATATATCTGATAGATATATATATATATAAAAAAATAGAATAAATTGATTGTTTTGCTTCCTCATGGAGGAAGCTTTTTTTTCATGAACCGATGACGGCTCGGTCTCTTCGTGCACATGCATTATTAATCTTCGCACGGAATCCGGCACGCTTCGCTGCGATTAAAAGAAAGAAAAAAAAAAAAAAAAAAAAAAAAAAAGAGTAGAGCGAAAAGGGCGTGAAAATCGAGACTCAAACAGCGTTCGCTTTCAATGCACTTTTGCTCAGTAAGAAATCATTTTGTACGATTGAATGTGACTTTTTGATGTTATCAAACTTTTCGAAAGGTTTTACATTAAAATCTAAAATAAGTACAGAATTTTTGTTTTTTTTTCACGAAAGCGGTCACGATATTGTTTATGCGAAAGTAAAATATTGTAAATTGATTGTTGCGTGAACCGATAAAGGCTCGGTCTCTTCGTGCACATAATTTGTTAAACTTCGCACGGAATCCGACACGCTTCGCTGCGATAAAAATTACAAAAAAAAAAAAAAAAAACCGATTGAAAATAGAGATTCTCGAATAGCTTTCTCTTTCAATGTACTTTGATGCAAAGTACATGAAAACTTATGATAGATGATTTTCTTTGATTATTTGGCTCTTTGCCAAATGCGTTATTTTACTCTCGAAACATTCCGAATCTCTTTACATTAAAATCTAAAAGACAAAAATGTTCAGCTTTTTTTGCGATAAAGCAAAAAGTTCTAAAGTTCTTTTTCGACATTTTTCCGAAATCTCCGTGATGGAATTGTTTCAAACGATCCAATAATTTCCGTATCTTTATTTAGCGAACAGAATTTTATCCTCGTACGAAAAAAAAAAAAAAAAAAAATATTGCAACGTGATTTTCGTTGATTATTTGGCTCTCTTTCAAATGCGTTATTTTCCATTTACTCTCTTCAAACGTTCCGAACCTCCTTGCATTAAAATCTCAACAGAAAAAAAAGCCATTTTTTCAGCTTTCTATATGAAAAAGCAAAAAAAAAAAAATTCGAAATTCCTTTTCCGACATTTCTCGGAAACCCCCCTATTGGAATTATTTCAAACGATCCAATGATTTCCGTATCTTTATGTAGCGAATAGAATTTCATTAAAAAAATATTGCATCGTATAAACGCTTCGAAACTGTGGTGCAAAAAAAAAAAAAAAAAAAAAAAAAAAACTCGAGACAAGTATATTTGCATAAATCGAGCAGAGGGGGGGGGGGGGGGGGGGGGGGCGAAGCGGACGAGAGGGGATTGAACAGACCAGCGAGATTGGGAGGCTCGCCTGGACGGTGAATACCTGCATGTACCAAGCGGCGCACGACACATGGCCCATTACGAATTAATGTAGCATTTAACGGTGAATTAATTACACGCAGCGAACTCTCGAGTGCTCTCCAGCATCCAGTACGGAAGAGAGCCGGTGAGTGAGAACGAGCGGGCGAGCCGCATGCTGGCGCGCATAAAGCCGTCTGAGTCACCGCCGCAACACCGAGGCACTCGAATGCCAAATCGTTTTAATGGAACAACTGTTACCCCGCTCGGCTTTGAGGACCGAAGACGATGGAGTTTGGAGCGAAGGGGGGGGGGGGGGGGAGGGGAAGATAGAGAGGACGGTAAAACAAAAATTTCGTTTTTTAATGCGCCGTTTCGGGCGAATGAAAAAATGAGCTCTTCAAATGTTCACTTTCTCATTCCGCACGAAAGTGTGTTAGGAAAAAAAGTTTAATAACACAAACAAAAAAAGAAACATCAAAGTTCGATCGTCAGACTGTGCTCCGGAAATATTTTTTGCATGTCCAAGAATCCAAAAAAAGGAATAAGATTTTTTAAACTTCCGGTCTGTTTGCAGATCCGTCCGGTCGGAAAACGGGAAACAAATTTCGAAAAGACTCTACAGCGAAACTTGCTTTGTGTTAAATTTACTTTGGTATCGAATTTGTCATTTTTATATTTAGAGACTTACACTTAGAAATCGAATAATAGTTTTGGATCTCCTCCATTAATTCGATTCGATTCCACAGAAAAAAAAAAAAAAAAAATTGCTAAAGATATTGAACGACTTATTGCATTTAATGTTACGTAGTGTGCGTCGAAATGAGCGATACATTTCTGAATCTGCAGAAATATGTTTTGCATGTCCAGTAATGCAAAAAATTGCATTCTCTTTAGGTCGGTGTCTCGTCCGAAAACACATTTTCAAAATATATTTTCGAAACGAAACTTCCCGTGAATCTTATGCATGTAAAATGTATTTTTGGTAATGAATTTCGAATTTTTGCATTTAGAGACTGACATTTAAAAATCGAATGACCCTTATGGATCTTCTTCGCCGATCCGATTCAATTTCAAAAATAATAAAAACAAATAAACAAACGAGCCGATTAGACTTCGCAGCGAAACTTTTTGTGTCTCTTCTGCTTGTAAAAATGTAGTTTGGCGTCGAATTTCAAATTTTATATTTCGAATTTTTACACTTGGAGACTATCATTTACAAATCGAATAATACCTTCGGATCTTCTTCGCCAATTCGATTCAATTCCCCCCCCAAAAAAAAAAAAAAAAAAACAAATAGATAAACGAGTCAAAGAGACTTCGCAGCGACAATTTTTGTGTCTCTTTTGCATGTAAAATGCACTTTTGGTATTGAATTTCAAATTTGATATCTAGAGGCTATCGTTTACAAATCGAATAACACATTCGCATCTTCTCCGTCAATCCTATTCAATTCCAAAAAAAAAAAAAAAAAAAAAAAAACAAGAAGAAAGAAAAAAGAAAAAAAAAATAAATGAGCCCACTTACTGCATTTAATGTAACATGGAGTGTGCCGGAATGAGCGATAAATTTCGTTTGACACGCGCATAAACTATAATCGCATAGTTTTTTGTGGCGTCGGGCGAGCGGCGAGTCGTTCTTTTTTTCCCCTCCGTCTCTTTCCGTATCGCGGGAAATCGCCGCCGCCGTTTTCTACTATCACTGCCGGCTCCGCCGTCGTTGCCGGACTGCCGTGCACGGCGGTGGAAATGCCGGCGGAACGCCCGCGCACGCCTCGTTCCGCTCTCGATTTATGACGCAATCAGATACCGTGGCGCACGGAACTGACCATAAAACATGGGAAAGTACGTTGTCACCCCTGCGAAAGTACAGCCCTTGTACAGCGCCGGTGGAGAACGTGCCATTGCAGCAGGCTCGACTCGACAGCCCGCTCTCTCTCTCTCTCTCTCTCTCTCTCTCTCTCTCTCTCTCTCTCTCTCTCTCTCTCTCTCTCGCTTTTCCAACCCCGCACCGCCGCGCTGCCGGGAAAAACGATTCGATCGTTAATCCTTTTGGGGGAAAATACGGTCTCGCAACCGCTACACTTTCGGCGGCGTGTGTATGCTCACTCCCGCAGCCCACATACACCGCATGTATGCGACCCCGGCCCTTCGGCTCGCGGTGTGTCCTACAGAGTTTTACCGCACTTTTACACCGGAGAATTTTCGCGGCGCGATATATGACCGAATTTTCCTGTTACCGATGGGGATCTGTACATTTTTTTTTCCAGCGAAACTGGCGTGGTTGAAGAAAAAAAAAAAAAAAAAAAAAAAAACAACAAACGTTCTCGGGTAAATTGGGCATGGGAAATTCGATAATTTACCGTTTCATTAAATTCACGGTATCTTGAGAGCTGTGCGCTATCCGCGCGAAACAATTTTTTTTTCCCGTATCGCTTCGGGCGATACGGAGACAAGGGTGCGCTTTTGTGCGAGGCGGCGCGCTCGCGAATGCTTCCGACTTAAAATAAATGGGGTATGTACCCGAGTGTATATTTTTATTTTTAACAATTTTTCTACGCCCTATGCGCGGTCTGAAAGTTGGGCTGGATGCTCGAGAATTCTTTATCGAAATTTTGGGGAAAATTAACGAGAACGGCACGATATTTTTGGTGATCCATGTTCTCAATTTTTATCCCATCGTGCTGGATCGAATGCAAATTTTTACGATTACGTACCATTATTTACCATTTTGTACCATTATGTATTATTCTCTAACATTTTGTACCATTTTGTACTATTTTGTACAATTCTGTACCATTTTGTACCATGATGTACCATTTTGTACCATTTTGTACCATTTTGTACCATTTTGTACCATTCTGTGCCATTCTGTACCATTCTGTACCATTTTGTACCATTTTGTACCATTCTGTACCATTGTGTACCATTTAGCATTTTTTTTTTACAAATTTCTACCAATTTTTCACAACCTATGTGCGATTCAAGAGTTCGGCCTGATGTTCGGAAAAATCTTAACGAAATCTGGTGTAAACCAGGCGAATCCGGCCCAATATTTATAGAGTTCGACACTCGCGACTCTTACCCTATCGCCAGCGAGTCTCGCGGCTAATGTGTAAATTAACGGAGCGCGTGGAGCCAACGATGCGGGTTGACGCGCTGGATCGAACGTTCGTTTAGATTATATTCGAGTTATCATCTAATGGGCGAGCGAGAGTGCGACAGTGGATGGGAAAACTCGATCGTCCAGGATCGACCCGAGAGCCACCGAATGAACGGAAAATCAAATTATTACCCCCCCCCCCCCCCCCGGTCCCACCCCCGCCAAAACGATAGCGGCGTTCGCGCAGAGCTCCGCCGCGCTGACTCGTTTCGATTTCGATTAATCGAACAAGGTGCACAAGCACGCTCCATTCCCCGATGTGGCGCGGATAGCGATCGATGCTTTCGTGTTTTCTATTGCCGATCGAGAGCGACCCTTTCCACCGCAATCCCCTTCTCTGTCCGACGTTCGCTAACGTCACTGTTTCCCTCTGAACGATTCTTTCTCCGTTCGGCGCGCGCTCGACGCCGGTGGCACCCCAATTTGTTTAAATTGCCTCTCGGACTAAACTGCGATGGACTGCGCTCTCCCGGCCGAATTTACGCCGTTACAATACATAGGCTTTTCGCATCGTCCACGCGTGTTTCGCCGCTACGGTCGCATCGACGGAACGAGCACGCGCGCGCGGAAATCCACTGGGCTGGAAAAAAAAACCGCGAATCCTGGAAACGTCATTTTTTTTTTTTTTTTGAAAATTAGCAACTTTCGAAAGTCCGATCGGGACTTCAGTCGTCTCGTCAATCGATAATCTGTATTTTTTTTTTGTCACTTGTCATACCGTGCTATTTCACTCATCTGCGTGATATCGTTTGTCTCAGTCAATCCTCCTCTCTCTATATACACTGAATTATATAAGATTATGTTATACTAGCGGTAAAATATTTAAAAAAAAATGTTATGAAATTTACAACACCTTTAATACATAAAGTTACATGAAATATATCGTCTCGGTATATGAAAATTAGAATTCATATACATTGAATTTGAATTTTGATAAAAGAAATCTTAAATGCAATATCTGTATATTAAATAATATAAAATTACCGGCGATGACATTGAAAATTAAGACATCAGTATATGAAAATCATGTTATTATTACAAATATAGTGCAAATAATATTGTCTTTGATGTGCCGATAATGCAATGTTCTTACATGCGTGTCAATGAAATTTCATACACAGTGTATGCATAAAACTTCATATAAATTTTATGAATTTTTAAAGCGGACATTTTTAAAAATGTCTGTTCAAAAATTGTACAAACAAAAGCACAATTTTTGACCGAAGTTTCAATTCATGTTGGATAAAAAGTTTTTGCAGTAATTCGCAACGGCGCCGATGATAGAAATATATGTGTCACTTTAAATATAGGTTTCTACGTCCATACACTGTATTTTCCCGAATTCTCGACGCTCCCGATATAGCGACTCTCTCAGTCAATCATCGTCTCTATATCCGTAACGTTTATTATATTATGTTACATTAAACTTGGGCGCAAATTCCAATTCGGGTTTGATAAAATTCAGGTTTAACCGGCAATTCACGATAGCGCCGATGGGGGAAATATTTATATCGCTCTGAATAAACGTTTCCACATTTCGACACGATATTTTCCACGATTCTCGAGAGAAATACGATGCGAATACGACAGTCGCTATATCGGATTGTTCCCGATATAGCGACTGGCTCATTCAATCCTCATCTCTATATTCGTTACATTATTGTTACAGTTTATTATATTAAATTCGGCCCGAAGTTCCGATGGTCGCATCGATGGAACGATGCAAAGCGCGGAAGCGCCTTTACAGGAAAGAAAGCTGGAAATCCTGGAAACGTCATTTTTGTAAAATTAGCAAATTTTTATTTTGTTTTTTCAATTAGCGAGAAAAAATATGGCGGAGTTTTGTGGGCGAGAAATGTTGGTGACTATTTTGGTGTGCAATTTTGTCACCGAGCGCTTCGGGCCGGATTACATCGTTACAATACACAGGCTTTTCGCAGCGTTCACGCGTCGTACCGTCGCTATGGTCGCATCAATAGAACGAGTCGTCCACGGAAGCGGGCAGGAAAAAAAGCTGCTTAATCTGCAAGCGTCATTTTTGTAGAATGACCTTTTTTTTTTTTTTTTTTTTGAAAATTACCAGGAAAAGACTGGTGCATTTCTGTGGACAAGAAAGGGTGGCACTTATTTTTTAGTGTGCAAGCTTGTCACCGGGCGGGAGCTTTGCCGGGCGGATTACGCCATAACAATGCATGTGCTTTTCGCATATAGCTATGTGGCAGGAGAAAAATCTGGAAAATCTGAAATTTTTTTTACATGCACCTTTTTTTTTGGCAATATTAACAAGCAATCAACACCGTCATTGTACACTGTCAAAAAAAAAAAAAAAAAAAAAATCGTATGAAATTTATTATTATTTATTTTTATTTATTATTTATTTTTATTATTATTATTATTTATTTTTATTTATTTATTTATTATGAAACTGGTGTATTAAATTTGATGTACAATTTCAATGAAAAATTAATGTTTGGTGTATTCTAAACATCGGAAATATTTTATTCTTAATAATTTACAATAATTTAATCACAAAAGTACTTAAATTACAATAATTTACTATAGACTTTAACTATAAAATCACTTTCATTTCAATAATCCACTGTAACTTAAATGAAAAGTATATTCATTTTTCATCACAATAACAGTTTTCATATAAAAACTTCAAGTCCATGATTGCACCGTTATCCCTACAACGCCGTGACTGGGATCCGAAAGCGCCCTACGCGAACGCGAAAGAATGAGCTTTTTGCTGATTTTTTGTTTTTGTCCAGTTCTCAGTGTTCGAATCGGTTTTTTCATTGACTAAATATAAATAAAATCCGATTTCTCTTACACATATCTCTTCCCTCTGAAAAACACGAAGAAAACTATGCGCGAGAATGTCTCTTTATCATCAGCATAGGATCCGTTTTATGATCAATAAAAGCGTGGGGTGCGTTCGGAGCCGAGTCATGCGTTTGAAGGTAAAAAAAAAATACCTCATGAGTTGTAGGGTTATATACATATAATAAAAAATATATATATATATATATATATAATACATGCCATTTGTTACTTAAAAGAACTACTTAGCTACGTGGCCGGATAAAAAATCTGGACAACTTGGAAGCGTCATTTTCCGTTAAAAAAAAAAAAAAACTACTTTTTTCTATTTTTTTTTTTTTTGTAAAATTACCAAGAAAAGAATGGTGGATTTTTGTGGTCGGAAAACGTTGGTAGGAATTTTACTGTGCAAGCTTGTCACCGAGCCGGCTCTCGCGGTCGTCGTGCCGGTTAAGTAGCAACAGTTTTCTGTGTTATGTGTATGGGGATGCACCGGAGTGCGGTGCGCCGCTTTGGAAACTGGTGCCGGTTGAGCGCGGTACTCCCTCGCTCTCTCTTTCTGGGGTCTATCGTAGGTAAGGATCTCACGGCGAGCCGCCAATTAAAACATGCTAACGAGCTGCTGATCTTGCGATATCTCGAAGCGAGCCTAATTAAACTGAGCCGTCGGAGGGGGGAGAGAACGGCGCAACGGCGACGGCGGCGGCGGCGGCGGCTGGATAGCGAGCCAGGGCGGAATTGCCGGAGTAAGAATCGTCGTCAACCGGGAGAAAACAACGGAGGAGAGACGGACGCTCGAGAGAAAAAGAGAGACGAGTTTAATGTTTACGGAGCACGGAGCGTACCTTGCGAAAGAGATAAGATCGAAGGTACGACGAGAGGAACACACTAGACGAGCGATTGTAGCGCAGAGTACCGAATGCTCGGACCGTTTTGTACCGAAGAACGTTCGACGGAAGCTTCCTAACGTTCCTCCGATGGAATTCGATTGACAGCTGGCACTTTCTCACAAGCTGGCGCCTTTCCTGCTCAAATTGTGTTTTATTATATTGCAGTATGTTATATTTATATTATAGTATATTGATAATTTATTAACGAAATTGGTCCTTTAAGGGATCCAAAGAAAATTGGAGGGGTGAGAGGGGCAAAATGGGACAGTGGGGCAAAAGTCAATTTTCCAATCATTTTTGGCTACTCCGTTTTGTCCCAATGACACATCCGGATTTTTTTATCCCATTTTTCCCCGCTCTCCCCTACATTTCAATTGCTTTTATCTGACCAGCTTGTCGCATGTATGCTCTTTTGGCTCCAGAGCATATTTGAAACGAAAATTAATAACGGTAAATAGAATTACGTTGGTAAGAATAAATATAACGCAATTAAACAATTCATAAAGTAGATAGGGAACATGGGAACCCAATCTTCGCATCAATCGACTGCGCGCACTTAAAAATTTGTCTCCTGGCCAACATCACAAAAGCGAATTATATTATATTATATTTTATTATGTTATATTATATTTGGGCTGAAGTTCCGATTCAGTTTGGATAAAGAGTTAAATCGGTAATCTACAATGGCGCCGATGGCAAAAATCTCTATCACTTTAAATATACGTTTCTACATTTCGACACGGTATTTCCCTCAATTCTCGAGGTTCCCCATATAGCGCCTGTCTCAGTCAATCCTCATCTCTATATTCGTTACGTTATTATTACAGTACATTATATTAAATTCGGACGGAAGTTCCAATTCATGTTGGATAAAGAGTTAAACCAATAATCCACAATAGCGCCGATGGCAAAATCTCTATCGCTTTATATAATAAAATTTTCTACATTTCGACACGGTATTTCCCTCAATTCTCGAGGTTCCCGATATAGCGCCTGTCTCAGTCAATCCTCATCTCTATATTCGTTACGTTATTATTACACTACATTATATTAAATTCGGACGGAAGTTTCAATTCATGTTGGATAAAGAGTTAAACCAATAATCCACAATAGCGCCGATGGCAAAATCTCTATCGCTTTATATAATAAAAGTTTCTACATTTCGACACGGTATTTCCCTCAATTCTCGAGGTTCCCCATATAGCGCCTGTCTCAGTCAATCCTCATCTCTATATTCGTTACGTTATTATTACAGTACATTATATTAAATTCGGACGGAAGTTTCAATTCCTGTTGGATAAAGAGTTAAACCAATAATCCACAATAGCGCCGATGGCAAAATCTCTATCGCTCTATATACCTATGAGTTTCTACATTTCGACACGGTATTTCTCTCAATTCTCGAGGTTCCCGATATAGCGCCTGTCTCAGTCAATCCTCATCTCTATATTCGTTACGTTATTATTACAGTACATTATATTAAATTCGGACGGAAGTTCCAATTCATGTTGGATAAAGAGTTAAACCAATAATCCACAATAGCGCCGATGGCAAAATCTCTATCGCTTTATATAATAAAAGTTTCTACATTTCGACACGGTATTTCCCTCAATTCTCGAGGTTCCCCATATAGCGCCTGTCTCAGTCAATCCTCATCTCTATATTCGTTACATTATTATTACAGTACATTATATTAAATTCGGACGGAAGTTTCAATTCCTGTTGGATAAAGAGTTAAACCAATAATCCACAATAGCGCCGATGGCAAAATCTCTATCGCTCTATATACCTATGAGTTTCTACATTTCGACACGGTATTTCTCTCAATTCTCGAGGTTCCCGATATAGCGCCTGTCTCAGTCAATCCTCATCTCTATATTCGTTACGTTATTATTACACTACATTATATTAAATTCGGACGGAAGTTTCAATTCATGTTGGATAAAGAGTTAAACCAATAATCCACAATAGCGCCGATGGCAAAATCTCTATCGCTCTATATACCTATAAGTTTCTACATTTCTACACCGTATTTCTCTCAATTCTCGAGGTTCCCGATATAGCGCCTGTCTCAGTCAATCCTCATCTCTATATTCGTTACGTTATTATTACAGTACATTATATTAAATTCGGACGGAAGTTTCAATTCATGTTGGATAAAGAGTTAAACCAATAATCCACAATAGCGCCGATGGCAAAATCTCTATCGCTTTATATAATAAAAGTTTCTACATTTCGACACGGTATTTCCCTCAATTCTCGAGGTTCCCCATATAGCGCCTGTCTCAGTCAATCCTCATCTCTATATTCGTTACGTTATTATTACAGTACATTATATTAAATTCGGACGGAAGTTTCAATTCATGTTGGATAAAGAGTTAAACCAATAATCCACAATAGCGCCGGTGGCAAAATCTCTATCGCTTTATATGATAAAAGTTTCTACATTTCGACACGGTATTTCTCTCAATTCGCGAGGTTCCCGATATAGCGCCTGTCTCAGTCAATCCTCATCTCTATATTCGTTACGTTATTATTACACTACATTATATTAAATTCGGACGGAAGTTTCAATTCATGTTGGATAAAGAGTTAAACCAATAATCCACAATAGCGCCGGTGGCAAAATCTCTATCGCTTTATATAATAAAAGTTTCTACATTTCGACACGGTATTTCCCTCAATTCTCGATGTTCCCGATATAGCGCCTGTCTCAGTCAATCCTCATCTCTATATTCGTTACGTTATTATTACAGTACATTATATTAAATTCGGACGGAAGTTTCAATTCATGTTGGATAAAGAGTTAAACCAATAATCCACAATAGCGCCGATGGCAAAATCTCTATCGCTTTATATAATAAAAGTTTCTACATTTCGACACGGTATTTCCCTCAATTCTCGAGGTTCCCCATATAGCGCCTGTCTCAGTCAATCCTCATCTCTATATTCGTTACGCTATTATTACAGTACATTATATTAAATTCAGACGGAAGTTTCAATTCATGTTGGATAAAGAGTTAAACCAATAATCCACAATAGCGCCGATGGCAAAATCTCTATCGCTCCATATACCTATGAGTTTCTACATTTCTACACCGTATTTCTCTCAATTCTCGAGGTATCCGATATAGCGACAGTCTCTGGGAGGTCGCATTGTCTCTGGCGTTCGGCACGACGACGGACAAAAGGTGAGAAACTGCAGAACGAGTGATAGAGACTTCGCCACTGCCGTTGTCTGAAAATTGGCGGTACGGAGCGGCGCGGCGAGGAACCGGAGAGGCGAGAGACGGACGGCAAACGACTCCGAGACGAAAATCGACGTCTCACCCCGACGTTATGCCCGGTGTGAGATTCTCCGTCGGGCAAAGGACAGATTTCACGGTCTGTCTGAGACGTCCCGAAGTTCGCGAGCGAGTGTCCGGAGAAGTGGCGATAGGGCGCCGCGGTGCCGGGTTACAGAGAAGATGAGGAGAGACCGAGAAGAGACCGGGAACAAAGTTTCGTCTAATAACTATTCCGACACCGACGGCGGCGGCGACGGCGGCTATCGAGGCGTGAAGGCGAGATACGGATTAAAGACAGAAACTGGACCCGTTTCCGTCCTCAGACTGCGTCTCCCTCTCTTCGGCGAAGCGTTCTTTCGTTCTCGCTGACGCCGATTTTTCATCGCCACTTTATTGTTAGTGTTATCAGCATGGAATTATGAAAATTGGCGTCGGAGACTCGTGAGTTTTGGTCCCGTGAGAGCTCGCGGCGAATTACACAAGTGTGCATTCGATGCGATAGAGTCGTGTTGGTTCAACGAATGGAAAAGCGATGAATCTGGAAAACGTCTCGTCAGGGCGCTCGGATAAATATCGCATCGATATTCATCATTCATAACACTCTTTCAAGTGACGTACACTGTCAAAAATTTCACTTTGAAAATTCATAAAATGTATACGAATTTTTATGCATATAGAGTATATGAAATTTCATTGACACGTGCGTAAGAATATTGCGTTATCGGTATATTAAAAACAATATTATCAGTATAATATTTATAATAATAACATCATTTTCATACACGCATGTCTGAATTTTCAATGATTTCACTGGTAATTTTTAATATAAAGATATTGCATTTAAGATCGAATTATTAAGACTCAAATACAATGTGTATGAATTCTAATTTCATACAGCGAGCTTTTAATATTCAATATTACTTTGTATATTAAACGTGTTATTAATTTCATAATATTTTTAACAGTGTATAATGCTCGACCGATATGTGTATATCGTCCCGAAATAAGTGAATAAACAAAATAGGCAAATAAATTAATTGATAAATTTATGAAGAATCGCATCTGCGAATCGCGACGAATAAATACGGTCAATTTATATTAGCATTATCACTATAGAATTATGAACATCGACGTGGGAGCCTTGAGAATTTTTTTTTTCTTGCAAGAGCCCGAATTACCAAAACGCATGGTATGTGATTACAGTGACTGGAGCTCTTCACTGAACGAGGCTCGGAGAGTCAGTCTCGCCGGTGCGCTCGTACAACATCGACCGGCGTCGATCTTGCCAGTTCTCTCGTATAATGTCGAATCGTCTCAGTCCATTATGACTATCGTTACCATAGAATTACGAAAATTGGCGTGGGAAACTTGAGAATGTTTTCTCGCGAGAGCTCGTTGCGAATTACAAAAAAAAAAAAAAAAAAACTCCGGCAACACTATAGTGTGAGTCGAGTCGTTTTGGCGAATGGAAGAGCGACGACAATCGGAAAGTCAGTCTCGCCAGCGGGCTCGTATAATATCGAATCGTATCAGTGAATCGACGAGACCGCGCGACGACAATGCCCCGCGGAGTACCGAAATTCGGTTTCGTCGGGCGTCGAAGGGACGTTCGGAGGGGGCGGCGGATGACACTGTCGGGGCCGTAAAACGCTATTGGCGTTATAAAACGGGGCGGCGGTCGAGCCCCGTTGAACGACAGAGGGAGATCGAACGGGGCTGCAGGGAAGAGCGAGCAGAGCCGGAAACCATGGTGTTTATACCTACAATTAACAAGCTCGACGCGCCGCGCCGTCGACGAATCGGCATTGCGGGGGCGCAGAAGTGCGGCCGAACGGGCGACTCTCCGTGCCATCGTTTCGAGTTTCAGAGACAGTGGATCACGTTTCCAACGGGGTTACTCGCTTCCAGGCTTTGCCCAAAGCCACTGAAACTCTCTGTCGGATCAACCTGAAACCGCTGACTCAATTAAATGACATTTTCGACGAAGGGAAACGCGACACCGACGCTATTTCTCCGGCTTGAAATTCATTTGACCAAACTCGCCGTAAGCGAATTCGACCGATCCACGAAGATTGTTGTAATCCATGAAACGCTCGAGTCAGCGCACTGAAAAATATATATATATATATATATATATATATATATATATATATATCTCAATGACTGAAGGAAAATTCGCTTTCAGGCTCACGAAGGGAAAAATTGTTATATCAATTCTACTTTCAATTGTTACAATCCTATATGGGATTGAAACGATAATATGTCGCATTGACAGGCTTGCCATCGCTATTTCTATATCATATGGAGTATGAATTGATAGAAGAAATTTTTTTTTTTGGCAGCCCGCAAGTGAATTCCTTTTCAAATGCAGTAAACTACGGAAAATAAAATAAATGTCGTCTAATTTAGTATCAGCTATTAGACCTCACTGGTATCTTGGACAGTTTATGTCTGAACAACCGTATTGCTTTACTACTAGATTGCCTCTTGTATGACTCTTGTCGAATCAACCGTACGATGTCGGGCACGTTATTCTCGAAATTTATTCTTGAAAACTCTCTTTCCGTAATATCACTTCCGGTTTGAAACTTTGTTTTCAACAGGAAGTGACGTCACAGGGAAAACCGTCACTTCCGGATTGAGAATCTCATTATTTGGCCGGAAGTGACGTCACAGGGAAAGCCGTCACTTCCGGTCTGAGAATCTAATTTTTTGACCGGAAGTGACGTCACATGGGAAACCGTAACTTTCGGTCGAAACAATGTATCATGTCCGTTTCCGAGGTATCGGTCGACGTCAGAAGTTCCGATCTCTTCGTTAATATTCCGGATGCCTCAGCGAAATTTGGCAACGCTTCGTGGAGAGGAGGTTTTGCGAGAGGTCTCGCGGTTGTCTATAGTGGCACGGAAGCGAGATATTCGCGGGTTCGGTCGCTCACTTGGACGCGACGGTAGCGGCAGCTTGTCTGCCAGACTCGATGAGAAACCACACTCGTTAATCCCCGGGTCAATATTTGACGTTGAAACTCAGGGAATAGGGGCGCTCTCTACGGCTCTCGGCCATATTGATGGTGAAAGTTGCGTCTTCCCGTCGTTGCTGCACTCGGGAGCGTTGGCAGAGCGAGAAACTGGCGAGGAAAACCGGAAAATAGATGACTATACCGGCGGGCAACCGAGACGAGGCGGTTTGAAGAGGAATGAAAACCGGAGACGGAAGTATGAGACGAAAGAGGAGGCGGAAAGGAAATCGAGGTAAGAAGCTGCGGTGTGCTCGAGGGTTGCCCACCTACCGCTGCCTCGAAGCTATAGGTATTGAGCTCGCGGCAACCCCCATGCAGCCCCGAGCGTCGTGCCGTGCCCACCTTGTTCCGTACTTTTCGGCTGAGCCCGCGAAAAAATACCGGGATCTTTTCCGGGGGGGAAAAAAAAAACACAAAAATAAAGGAGGAGGACGAGAAGAGCGAGGCCTGGAAACAGGCAAGACGATGATAAGGAGAGATAGCGGAGGGTAGAAAAAGTTTCGGCGAGACCGCGTCGAGGTAGGACGGTAGGTATTGTATGTGCTAGCATCAGCACAAGACCGTTAGCTCGAACCGAATGCCACATCGCATTGCTACAAGCGGACGAAAAGACGAAGAAAAAAAACCAAAAAAAAACTGTCGGAACTCGGGAAAATTCTGAACGTCACTGGACGGGAGACGAATGTAATTGCTCGACGAGCCATCCACGCGTGAACCTCTTTGATATGGTTCGGAACTCCCGCGACGACGATCCCTCCCGTCCGGTGAGCCTCTGATTGCGAATGTGATTTTCCGCAAAAAGGAGATTACGGGATGAGAGGTATAGGTGTGTCGTTGCGGTGTGCGTGGACCGTGGAGGATGGTTTGGTATATTTATTAAGAACGGGCTTGCGAATGGAGTGGCGTTCGTCGGTTGGTGCTTGTGTGCGGGGATCCGGGCGAGCTGGTCACTGGGAGGACGTCCTGCGGGACGGACCGCAGAGCCGCGATGAAGATCCCACGGATCGGCGGAGGCGCGGATCCACCAGCCGGACGAGAAGTGGCCGGGGAACGGCACTCTCGGTAATTATTTCGGAACAGGAACTTTTTCGTCCCTCGTATAACGCCGTCCATCGTTCGTCGACCAGATTTCCAGGGCCGAAGGGTGATGTAGAGGGAACGGTTAAGTGTTGGTACGGAACGCGCCGAACGTCATTCATACCTGGTTTTTTGTCTTCCAATCTGGGATCTGTTAAGATCCATGATCCGGATCCAGGATCCGTTAAGACATTCATGATCCCTTGCATATCGTGTCCACTGTTCGGCGACCAGATTTCCAGGGCCAGAGGTTGATTTCTCGGGAACGGTTAAGTGTTGGTAAGGAACGTGCCGAACGTCATTGGTGCCTGGTTTTTTGTCTTCCAATTTGGGAAGTGTTAAGATCCATGATCCAGGTCCAGGATCCGTTGAGATATTCATGATTGCTGGCATATCGCGTCCACCGTTCGTAGACCAGATTTCCAGGGCCCGAGGGTGATGTAGAGGGAATGGTTAAGTGTTGGTATGGAATGCGTCGAACGTCACAGATATCTGGTTTTTTTGTCTTCCAATTTGGGAACTCTTAAGAATCAGGAACCAGATTTAGGATACGTGAAGATCTCCATCTTACCGGGATTGAAGATATCGATCAAGATACCCGGAAAAGAACCAGGTATCAATGACTGTCATTGTACGTATTCGAACTGTATGACCTAGTACTCATAGCGCGCGACTCTTGGTAATTATTTAGGGGGATGAACTTTTTCCTCCCTCGTACACCACGTCTACCGTTCGTCGGTCAGATTTCCGTAGCCAGATCTCCGGGCGGTATCTCCGAAACTGTAAACTGTTGGTACGGAATGCCCCGCACTTCATTGATACCTGGTTTTTTGTCTTCGTGGATATCTTAAAGGCATTCGACGATATCGAGTAAGATATCCGAGAAAAACTGGGCATACAACAAGGAACATAACACGTACTCATAGCCTGTTATGATAGCGTCCGAGCGACGAAGTCATCCTTTCGATTTCCATGACAAAGGAACCGCCGCTGAATGGACGACGCTTAGGGGACGGCATCGACAAGCCGCCGGCCCTCTTCACATTCAAGGGACAGTGAATATCCCTCTCGGTCACCTCGACGATCTGTCCGCACGCGACTCCTTAACGTCGCGTGCGCGTTGTGTGTGACCTCACACCCACGCTCCCATCCGTCGCCTCTATCTCCCTTCCGCTTTTATGTGGCGCTATCGTACCTCCCAACCATACAGGAGCTCACACTCTCTATGTCACTTCTTGCGAAGTGCCGTGACGGCATTGTCGTTAGACCGCCGATCTCTCCGGTCAGGGTCCTGTCACGGTTTCCAATGGCTCCGTCAGCTCTTCAGCCCCCGGTCACTAGCGGATCATTATATATATCCCCTCGACTTCCGGCAAACAGGACGACGGAACTCGGTGCGATCTCTTTCATTCCTGACTACGCTCTCGACATGAAAATGAATTACTTGTTTTTGGCGCATGCTTCCACGGAATTGTGGCCACAGAAACCTTTCGCCATAATCAATGTATCGTGGTACGTCATTGATGCCTTGTTTTTCGGATTTGTTCGTCTTGAATGGTATCTTGAATGGTATCTTGAATGGTATCTTGAATGGTATCTTGAATGGTATCTTGAATGGTATCTTGAATGGTATCTTGAATGGTATCTTGAATGGTATCTTGAATGATATCTTGAATGATATCTTGAATGATATCTTGAATGATATCTTGAATGATATCTTGAATGATATCTTTAATGATATCTTTAATGATATCTTTAATGATATCTTTAATGATATCTTTAATTGCATTGCAATTTGTTGACAACTTTTTGTTTTCTTTTTTTTTTAATGAACTGCCACGTTCTCCATTTTAATCCCAAAAATCCTATTTTTGGGATTAAAATGGAAAATATTGAGCTGGGAGTAAAATAATTATTATATCCGTGATCAGCGGGAAAACATACGTCGAATATAGCCTTGAAAAAAAAAAAAATCGATTCAACGATTTTTCCATTTTTTATCCTCTTTTGAAAAAAACGTCGATATTCGTGATTTTCAAAGGTCGATATCTCGGCTCCCAATGGAGCTAGAAAAAATCCGAGGTCGAATCGTATGAATAGTAACAGTGAAAAATTAAAACTAAAATGTACATGAAATCGCGCTTTCCGTTCCCGTGAAGTGAGCACAGAAAGGCAAGGCGAGAAAAATACTGCGCATGCGTACAAACGCAATACGGCATTGTTTTCCCGCACTAGTGCGAGAAATTGCCTTTCCGCGCACACTTCCCAAACACAAAAAGCCTGAATTGTTCGTGAATGCGTTATGAAAAATTATGTGAACAGGAGGGGCGTAGAAAGCGAAGTCTTGACTCGTGTGAATGCAGCACTCGTCTTCGGCTCGTGCGGCGTTTTCACCCTCGTCAAGAATTGCCTTTCTACGCCTTTGCCATACAACTAACCATTCCCACGAGTGAGTAAAAGCGAGAGAGACTGCTTCGTTTAGGGATCTCGAGAGGGGCATAAAAGATCGCTTCTTACCAGTGAGTGTGAGAGACACGGAGAACGGTTCTTTTACGATTTAGATAGGGAGAGAACGCTTTTGTTTAGGGATAAAAGAGTGGGACTGTGCGAGATAGATAAGTGTGCGAGATCAGGGTGAGAGTGCGCGACCGAGAACGTCAGAGTGTCAGTGGTTAGATGAGCAAGAAAGCGGATGAGTGAGAATGTGACCGGTTTTTGGAGCGTGCGGTTTCGGCACGTGCTCATCGCTGAGCTGGCACAGTGATTGGCAGCTCAGCGACCAAACTAACTCCCAGGCTAATTATAGCAAAAACATTGATGAGAAGTTCCACAAACGATGACACTTTCCCGAAGTTCCAGCCACAGAAACCCCATACATCAATGTAACGATGCCACTTCGTTAATGCCTCTGCGATCCGAACGGCGGCGCTCCGGTGGAAACGGACCAGTCGCTAATGAAGGCCGATGTACGAAATTCCGCAACGGGATGAAGCTACACGCACAATCATACTAAACTTGCATTGTGCCGCAATCTACGGCGCCGCTATCGCTCGCACCACCCCTAAATCCATCTGTACCTCCGTTCCGCCGTTGGAAGACGGTTGGAAATTGAATTGTGGAGCCGCCAGTGTAATTGCCTCGAATTAAGGAGCCGGAGCGTTGCCTCCCCGTTCCACCGTCTGAAATCCCTCTCTCGCCGAGGGATAAGGACCGATTAGAAAGCGCGCGAGAGGGACGGCTGAGCGGACGGCACGGAAACGCGAACGAGAGGGCAGACGAGCAGGGTGCCGCGTGGTGGAACACAGCGGAAGAAGAGGAAGAAGATCAAGTCAGCCCCGCCAGGATCGACGGACCGATGCCTGGAAACGCTGGCCGGCCGGATAGATACCAATCCGGATAGATGGATATATGGTGTAGGTAGATATACAGGAGTCTCCGTGGCCGAGAACCGCCGCTGCAGCAGAGAGAAAGAGATACTCCTCCTTGCTCAGGACCGGAGGAGATGGGAAGAATTTTATGCTCAACGAAGCGGAGGATTCTACTCGAGGGATTACCTTCAATTGATCCACCCTCGCCTCCCCATTCTTCCAGTTCCGACCGAACACAGCCACCTTCGAGCATTCGAATCTTACGACGGAAGCGCACCCTTCCACTCTCCGGCATAGATACGCCGGCTTCTTTCCTCCACCTCCGTTCGCGAAGGCCCAGACATCGACCGATGACGACAACGTAGCTATTCCCGCCCCCTCCCTCAAGAAACCCCACTCATTTTTCCCGGCCGGTCCCCTTCCATTCTGCTGTTCTCTATCCTCCGGTTTATGCCTTCTCTTTCGCAACCCTTGGCATTTTTGTCGTATATATACACGCACATTATACGGAGCGAAGGTGGCCTCTGTCATGCTGCGAGCGGCAACAGCGGGGAAGAAACCGAGAGCGTTCTTTCTCCCCTTTGCAACTCAAGACGTCTCCGAGCAAGCTCCTGCGGATGAAAAACGAAAGATCTTTTTTTCTTCTTCTTATTTCCTTTCGTTCTTTTCCCCGCTTTCTTCCATGCGGACGCACTATCTGCGGAACATGAGTTTTTATGCCTCTGCAAAGGTTGCCGCGTGCGAGGCATTGTGTTCGCGCGGTGATAACAATGGAGTGACCGATACCGCTCGCGGATTGACAGTGGACAAACGATGACACGACGGGATCCTGGGAACGAGGGAGTGATGTGGGGAATTCCGTAACGATCGGACCTACGACCTGTCGCGGTTGGGGATTTATCAGATCATTGTGTAATTAATAATAGTCTGCCGAGGGTCTTGGGACATGAGCCAAAATTTTCAATCCGGTCGCATGGTTGCTGGTCTTGTGGCGTGTCCATTGTGCCGGCAAAGCCAGGAACATCGTCTCTGGATATGGGGAGAGTTCTCGGCAAAGCGGATCACGAGTCAACCACTCGTCATTGGTGCCTGGTTTTTCTGGACATCTTGCTTTTGCTTGATATCTTCGATTCAGTTAAGATATCGAGTAAGATATCCAGCAATCTGGACCAGGAGCCAAAAATGTCACACTGGTCGCTGGTCTCATAACATGTGTATGGATCCAGCAAAGCCAGGAACATCATCTCCGGTTATCGGACGAGTATATCAGTTCTTGGCAAAGTGGACCACGAGTAAACCACGCGTTATTGATGCCTCGTTTTTCTGGATATCTGCTATCCCGTTAAGACATCGAGCAAGATATTCAGGGATCTGGTACGCTCCTGGAAGAGGAACCAATCAATCCATTCCAATCCATCAATCCATTTCAATCTCTGTGCACGGTCGCCGGTCTTACAGCATATCCATGGCCCAGCAAACCCGGACGAGTACATCAGTTCTTGGCAAAGCGGCCCATGAGCAAACCACACATCTTTGATGCCTGGTTTCTCCACATATCTTTTATCTCCTTAAGACATCGAGAGAGATATCCAGCGATCTGGCACGCTCCAGGAACAGGAGCCAAAAATTTCAATCCTCTCGCACGCTCGCTGGTCTCGTGGCATATCCACAGCCCCAAGCAAACCCAGGAACATCTCCGGTTATCGGACGAATACATCAGTTCTTGGCAAAGCGGACCACATCTAAACCACACGTCATTGATACCTTCTTTTCCTGGATATCTCTCTCTCTCTCTCGCCCGATATCTTCGATCCCCTCAGAAGACACCGAGCAAGATATTCGGCAGAAAACCACCCATGAACGACGAGAACGACCGTACACCTCAGGAAATCCGTGCGATAAGCGCCCCGAGCATGCCGCTGGCGCGAATCGTACCACCTCAGCGGCGCGTTCACCTGTAATCATTTCATTATAGGAGCATTGTACAGCGAACTGAGAGCCCCCACGGCTACGCTCCCCAACATAGAGCCAGACTATTAATGGCTGTTCCATACCATCCGCGCTCTGCAACTATAGACGCACGACGTGTGTTATAGTTTATAGCGCACACATGCGCGAATCCCCCAACTGTTCCGAGGCCCGCTTTGCCATCCATTTCGTATCCGTCCGATGATTACACGGAACATGCCGAGAACGCGAGAACCCCGTTTTGCTATGTGCACGCGTATACGTACAGCAGCAGCGCGGAGACCTAATCAGTCGAGGCATTGTGAACACACGAAATTACAGGCGACGGATCTCTATCGCACCGTGTTCTATACCGCATTACAGCACCTCGGTTGGCACGGAACGCGGATAGTTAGCACAAGCGTGTAATATAGTACGCGGTAGCGCAATATCGGAAGATGGTGAAAGGGTGCTACGGCGCGCGGCAGCCCCTCATTGATTACGCAGATCCTGCATGAGTTGGCAAAGGGGTTGGCGCGGTTGTTAAAGAGTCATCCTAATCAATTCTCTTGTGTTCGATTGCTTTTTTTTTGTTTTGTTTCTTCGTCCGCGATCGCGCGAGGTCCCTTCGGGGCTCGGGAGAAAATTAGCTGGTCCAATCAAGCCGCAGAGCTCCGAACGAACCGTACAGTTTGATAATTGTAATTAACAACCGGCGAATAAAACCGACAGCGGTAGGTGAGCGGTTCGGCTTTGGTGGTCCACAAAGTTAAGCTGATTCACTTCGCTGAGCCACTTCCGCCGCTTTTGCGCCTCGCGGGCCCGCCAGTGCAAATATCGGTGTGCGACGCTTCGGGAATGAGACTCGCCATAAACAACGTAATTTTGCGGATGGCTTGGCGTCCCTGCGGAACTCCGCGCAACGGAGCACTCCCGACTGATACGGGAAAACGCCGAGCGACGCTCGGCGACTGATGCAGTGACAAAGGTTAAACTTTTGTTGGTTCGGGCTTGCGAGATCGGTGAATTCGCCTCCATCGCGCCATCGTACCTCCACCTGTGCGGCAGCCAACCATGTTTTACCGGGAGCGAGCCACGGACAAGTTTCGGATTCCGCGTACACGTTTCCGGCTTTTGCACGGAGTAGCTTCTCGCGATCGAACCGGGAAACGGCGTTCCGTCGCCCAGGGATTCTAAAATTCCCAATTAAATTTCCACGACAATTCGAATTCGCGCTGAATGTCACCAATGCGGCAGCGCTCCCACCGTCGCAACGCGGTTTCAGCGAGCTTATATATTTCCAGGCGTTGTAACGTATTCGCCTGCCGGAGAAACTTGAACAATAGACCAGGGAGACCAAAACCCGGCTTGGCTTTCCCGGCAACGCGGTCGAAGTAAGCCCTTTGGATCAAAACGGATTCGCGCCGAGCGAATTTATGTCCCTTTCGGATTTCATGGGCTCATGCGGTCGTGAAGGCGATCGCTGATCTGCGATTCTGTGCAGTCGAAAATGACATTGGGATACTCGGCACTTTGTTTTTAAAGGGAAATTTTGGGGACACGTGGGAAAAGATAATTAATTTGGTTCTTTTAGCGAGTGAGCACGTATTGGACAGGGCGGAAGGGCTGTCACATCGCTCTGAAGGGTCAAACTGGAATTCATTAGTACTGAAGTTGAAATGAACGTGTTAAGATGAAGAACAAAAATTATGAGATTCAATTCTGATTAACCGTGGTTTCAGTAATTCATCGGTTGTTCGGTTTCAAGCACTCCAGTTAATCGGGGTTCCACTGTACATACACAAGAACTTCCCATAATGGAGTTGAATTCATTAAAAATAAGATAAAAATCATGAAATTTAATCCTGATTAACTGCGGTTCCAGCAATTCGTCGATTCATCGGTCCTGATCACTTCTGTTAATTGGGTCTCTAATGTACTACACAAGAGCTTGCCATATTGGCATTGAACTTGTTAAAATAGATCAAATCGAAACATGAAATTTAATTCTAATTAACCGTGATTTCAGTTATCCGTCAATTCCTCGGTCCGGATCATCCTGATCAATCAGAGTTCTACTGTACATACACAAGAGCTTTGTATTGGAATGGAACCTGTGTGTAAAACAAAGAAAAAAAAAAAGAAATCATGAAACTTCATTAAAAATACCATCGTTTCAGTAATCCATCGTTTCTTCGGTCCCGATCAGCCCAGTTAATCGAGGCTCTACTCTACATGCTCAAGGTGCATGCACAAGATCTCTGCACTGAAATTGAACTTTCTTAAAGAGAAGAAAAAATAAAACAATCACGAAACTCAATTCCAATTGACCGTCCTTCCGTCGGTCCCGACCAGCCCGATCAATCGAGGTCCCACTGTACACGCCCTCGAGATCTTGCCATATCGGTGCGTTCATTTTCATGCAGAGAGTCCATGTACCATAAAGCAGTGCCATAATTACGTCGTGCTTGGCCTATGCAACGTGAGCGGCGTAGTCGCTTGCAGCCATGGAATTTCTCAGTGCCCGATGCACGAAGAGCCGCAGCACGAGTAAGACATCGAAAGAGAAAGGAGCAAAGAGGAGGCCGGTGATCAGGCCGCAATGGAAACCGTCTCGGTGTAGCTCGCCGTCGGTCCGGCATCTCGCGGTCGTTGTCTCCGGGTTTGGGTGCTTCGTCCCCTGGCCTCAGCTCGGTGGTTCCCTTGGCCAGAGCGGCGGCGCAGCAGCGGCCGCGGCTCCGTACTCGCGGGCGTGTTCCTTGGCAATCGAAGGAAGCGATAAACCACGAAGACAATGCGCGCTTTCTGGCCATTGTACGAAAGCAGGCAGCGTGCCTGGGATGGAACTGAGAATCTCGGCCAACGAGCGAACCGGCGGACACGGGAGCGGAGGCGAATTGGGAACCGAGTTGAAACCGGCGAGGCGACCGCGAGTCACCCTGAGAACCGAAGAGAGACGGAACGCTGGACGCGCTGCCGCAGGACGAAAGAGAGAAACGAAAGTCAGCGGGCGCTTCTCTTGCGTAGTTACTTACCTACGTGTATGGGCACATCTACATGTTACACGTGCACGACGAAGCACCGGGCGAAAGTCCTGGCAAAAAGTCGAGGGATTCTACATCACTGCACAATGTGGGCGCCGGAGACGGGCCCGTGCTTTCCGTTTCCATTGACTAACTTCCGGTTTCGCGAGCGCAACGGCCCGGGGTCCAGAAAAAAAGCTCGGAAATTAATGAACCGGTGAAGAAAGTTTTTGTGGGCGAAGTACTTGGGGGGGAGGTACTGAAAATTAAAAAATTGCAATGTATGCTCGTTAGGAAACCAGCCAGGGTGGCGACGTTGGGCCGAAACGAATGTCCGGCATTTCGGGTGCGAGGCAATTTGCTATGCCGACTGTGGGGCGTGTGTCGATACACAAGCGCTGCACAATTCCGCGTCGAACACGTGCTCTCCGTTTCCATTGACTGACTTCCGGTTTCGCGAAGGTACCGGACGCACGCTATAAAATTAGGAATTTATATAAATTGCAAAATTATATGAAATTAGGAAAATTATTAAAATTACCGGTGACGCCATTGAAAATTAAGACATTCGTATATGATAATGATGTTATCATTGAAAATATTGTACAAATTATATTTTTTTTAATATACCGGTAACACGATATTCTTACATGCGTCTCAATGAAAATTCATATTACTCTATATGCACAAAACTTCATATACATTTTATGAATTTTCAAAAAGACACATTTCGAACCGTGAATTCCTAACATAGATGGCGCCCTAGTTTCCCACTACTACGCGCCATGTTAATGTCTCTCGAGCGATATAGTCATATTTACTAGATCCTTCTCTCGGTCTAACATCAGTTTTCGCGAGTGTGCCAGCGCACTCAAAAAAAAAAAAAAAAAAAAAAAAATCTCGATAATTAATGAACGAGTAGTTGAAGTTTTACTGGGCGAAAGCCTCGAGTCTGAAAAAAAAAAAAAAAAAAAAAAAAAAATCGTAATGTATGCTCGTTAGCAAACCACACATGACGTACCGAAACGAATGTCCGGCATTTCGGGTGTAACGCAATTTGGGCTGCCGATAACAGGGCTCGCGTAAATGCACAAGAGCCCAATGTCCGTGCCGTGTACGCTGGGACGGATCGGAGCGAGCGGGACGGGCGTCGTCTCTCGCTTTCTGTAATTAATGACGAGCCGCGATGATTTAGCGCTAAGTCCTCGCATGTCAGTGAACGATGGACCGGCGGAATATCGCGTGACTCGATGTATCCTGCGTTAATCGAAAACTAGAGCCGGTGGTTGTTGCTCCGGGCGTATCTGCGCCGACTGTGCGGAATCACCGTTCGCTTTAGCTACCTCATGGTAGTTGCACAGGCAAAGGTTTCGCCGAGATATCGATCCCCCTTTTTATCTGCTATTAAGCGGAGGTAAGAGTGCCGAGGCGATTTCGAAATTCCGTAACTCACGAGGCTATTTAAGATCTGTCGAAATGACTGTATGAGCTGGCTCGCATACGATGCGAGCCGAAAAGATCGCATCGCCTAGGAAATTATGCGCGGGTGAGATTCCGGCCGTAATTGGATAAGCAGCACATCGCTTGTGCCGTTTGTGAAATTAAAAAAAAAAAAATGTCTCTGTGACGTCACTTCCTGTTTGAAAATCCCATCTTTCGACCGGAACTGACGTCGTATACAGAAAATACGTCAAATTCAGTTTGCAAATCTCACACTGTTAAAAATTTTATGAAATTTAGAACACATTTAATATACAAAGTTATATGTAATAAGAATTCGTATACATTGTATTTGAATTCTAATAATTTAATATGAATTTTAATAATTTAATATTAAGGCAATGACTGTATAGTAAAATTATCAGTCATGGCATTGAAATTCAAGACAACCGTATATGAAAATTATGCTAGTATTAAAAATATTGTACAAATAATATTGTTTTTAGTATACCGGTAAAGCAACATTCTTACATAAGTGTCAATGAAATTTCGTATACTTTATATGCACAAAACTTCATATACATTTTATGAATTTTCAAAGAGGCAATTTTTTTTAACAGTAATGTCACGTCCGATAGGATGAAGATGTGAAAAATAGTCATTTTAATACCCCCTCCTCCTTACACAGAGGAAGTGCCTACACTTCCTCTGTGTAAGGAGTGAGTGCCCAAAAGATTATGATTAGTTTCGAATTTTTTAAAAATCATATCTCTACCGCTCAAAAATAAATTATTTTCTAATTCTGTTTTTTTTTTTTTTTTGTGAGCGTTATATTTTGCTATTTTAAATAGTATGTCGGCGTCTACTCACTCAGAAGTCGGAAGAGGCGAGGGACCGAGACAATATATTTTTTTTCTTCTCTCTTTTTTTTTTCACGGGAATTCCGGTGAACTCTTTGGTCCTCAAATCGATCAGTCTTCCGGGGCTCTCTCGGGGCTTCCATGCTTCTTCATTTCCCGAACGTTTTACAATTCTCGTCACTCTCGTACGAGGAGCGACAGCTGTGACGGTCCTCACGGTGGCTCAGGCTAAGCCGGTCGGCCAAATCCGAACGACGTTTCTAACACTTCTCGTTCACTCTAATGGAAAAAGCTCCCGTTCACTTCGGATGTGTTCCGCGGGAGAGCGAGAGAGCTTTACACGTTATAAACCCAGGCCGCAGAATTCACTGGGTGCGGAAGGGAAAGCGTTGACGAGGCACTTCGTCTCCACGGAGGGATCTTCCTTGACGGCCAACTTATCTCCGGATGGTCATTCGAGCCGGTTCATGGATTTACGAATCAAATGTAAAATCGAAAAAACGAACTAATAACACGTCGCTCCGATCGAATCGATATTACCGAACAGAAAGTGACGCATCTCCGCTATGACGTCAATACCGGTCGAAAAATGCAATGTTCAAAAATTTTGTTCGCAAATCGAAGATCAGTGTTTGAAGCTTTTTTTTTTTTTTTTTTTTTTTTTTTTTTACATGAACTGTTTCTGAAATTTCAAACGCACGTGCGTTGCAAATTGTTTTTCCCGAAAATTTTTGTAAATTTCAAGCAAAACATTTGTAATTTTGATATCTAGTATTTTTATTATACAAGTAAAGTACATCGGTGTTCGATTAATGTAACGTTAGCAAATTTCATGTTCCGGCACATGAAAATTACGATTTATTTTTACAGTGTATGAGAACTATCAACATGAAGTCCCGAAAAATTTGAGATCATAAAAAAAAAAAAAAAAAAAAAAAAATTATATACACGATGTGTTTTAAGATAAAACAGAAAAATGGTTTTTATAGACATAAGAGAGAAATGGCTTTAAGGAAACATCGGTGAATGAAAGAGTGCAATTATGACGTAAGTTTGTCAGTTCCTTTTGATATCGGTGCGAGTCTTATTTAGGCTTCGGAAACCGGGAATAAGACATTCGCACATGTTGCGCCAGTGTTTGGTCGGCGTGAGATGTGAGCCTCGCCGCCTCTCGCCCTCCGCCATTCGTATTTTTGGAGCCGTAAACACGTCCGCCACATAGCGCGGCTCAGTTTTTCGTGAACCGCATCGCACCGCGTATCGTCGTCTCGTCGGAGCGTTCGTCGTTGTCGCGAGGCCAACGTCGTCCGGTTATATTTCAGACGAACGTGTGTCCTCGGAGGGCGCTCGCACTACCCGCCACGTCTTTTCGTCCTCCTCGCGCTTCCGCCCTCGCTCGGCCTCGCACCCGCTTTACTTTGCCGCTTCTCCTCCCACCGCGTATAAATTCGTTATTCAACACGCCATTAAATGCGCTCACGTCGGGCCGCAACGATGGCGACTGGCCTGCGGCTCATAAATCGCAATTACGAAGCGGCGCGAGCGAGAATTTGTCGCGCGGGCCATCTAAGCATCGGACGGGCGGGCGCGCGAGCGAGCGTCCTCGCGACGCGAGCCTCGCGCTTTTCGGAGTCCGAGTCTGGAAGTCCGAGAGACGAGAGATGAAGCGCTGGCCATTGCGGAATGCGAGAGCATGATCTTTCTTAAAAATTTGAGAAATTCGGAGAAAAATACCAAGTGCTTGGAAATATGAAAAGGTAATGAAGTGGGGGGGGGGGGGGAATACGGAACGGTGGAAAGTTTGGGGCTGAATCCACTGGTCTGGAGGTGAATTTCAGTTCGGTGAAAGGAATAAAAGACAGCCGAGGTCGCTCTTCGTAAAAGTCTGGCGATGAAATATTTGTAGGCTTTTTTTTTCCCAGACATCGTGTGGTGGTCCATCTTACACGCTTCTTTTAATTCTTGGTCATGCGGACCTTGAGTCTTGAAGTAAGGCAATTAAATGTTTTCCTAGACCCTCATTTGTTTCGCCACGCATTGGTCCATCCTACCATCGGTCCATATCGATCGTTTTTGCCCTAAATGAGGGATTTCCATATTGAGTATCCTTCGATCATCCGTAGCGATTTTTTTTTTGTTTTCCCCATGCATTTCGATGCATGATATTCGGGACGGAACGGAGGATGACCGAGGAGGTTTGTCGTGTCCTTAGTTTCTCCGTCGCTCGACAATGTCTCGTTCACTACTGTCCGCCTCCGCACTCGGCAATGAAATATTTTTAGGGTTTTTTCTCCGGACGTCCCGGTGGTCCATCTTACGCGCTTTTTTTTTTTTTCAATTCTTTGTATGGCGAACCTTACTACGCCTGGTCCCTCTTACCCTTGGTCCATATTCGCCACTTTTGGCCTAAATGAGCGATTTCCGTATCGAGGTAAATTTCACTTCGGCGGAAGGAATAACAGCTACCCGGAATAAGTCTTCATAAAAGCCTGGCAATTAAATATTTTTAGGCTCTTTTACCCCCAAACGTCGCCGGTGGTCCATCTTACTGGCTTTTTTTTCAATTCTTGGTAATACCGACCTTGAGTCTCAAATTGAGGAAGTTAATTTTTTGTTTAATCCCCATTTGCCTCCACCACGCCTGATCTATCTTAGTCAGTCCACATACACCGTCTTTACCTTAGATATGAGGGATTTCCATGGGTGAACTTCCGATCGCCGACCGTGAATTTATGACCATGAAGATATCCGCATGTCATAAAATTCAATCTTTATCAAGTCTCGATGAATGGGCGACTTTGGAAAGAACAAGAAAAATTCTTCGCCTATAGAATTTTATTCTCCAAGTGAACTTCCCCGATGAAAAACTCAGCCACTATAACTCGATGAAATTTCGTCACGTGCAGATATCTTCAGGCTCGTTCGACTATGACGCTGAAGATATCAGCATGGCGTCAAATTTGATCCTCGGCAAATTTTCGTCGATCGACTGTCTTTGGAATAAAAACAAAAATTCTTCACTCATAAAATTTTATTCTCCAAGTGAGCTTCCTCGAGGAGAGTTTGTGCGATGCAAAACGCGCCGTTGTAACTCGATGAAATTTGGTCGCGCGCAGATCTCTTCAGCGCCATTGGATTTCGATGCGAGATATTCGCGACGATACGGCGGATGACCGAGGAGGATGGTTTGTCGCATCCTTCGTTCCTCCGTCGCTCGGCGATGTCTCGTTCACTACTGTCCGCCCTCGCACTCGCCGCAGTGGGTGGAAATGAGCGACCGGTCAGTCTCATGAAGCCTACGCTCTTGCCAAAGCAGTGCACAAACATACGAGCGAACTCGTCGTCATTCACCTCGCATCGATCTTCCAGATTGCATCCGATACGCCGTGCGAACCGGCGAGGGGGAAGATCAATGCGGGATCGAGTTGAGTTGTTGGATTTCATCAGTCCGTACCGATAACTTTCCACCCCGTTGAATGACGCATTATTTTGTCGAAAGTTCAATCGGCCGAATCGACGTACGGACGAAAATCACGTGTGTTCGAACAAGCACATCGCAACGAATCGTCAAACTTCCGAAACTTCATTTATTTCGAATCGTCAAATTTGTGCAAGCTTTATTTATCCGAACTTTCGGCCAATTATTGCTTTCGGAGAGTAACGATCGCTTGGAAGACGATAGGAAATAAGAGAGTTTTGGAAATTTGACAATTCGACAAAATAAAGTTTGCCAAATTTGACCATTCGAAACAATGAAGTTTCGGATGTGGGACAATTCGGAAGAATACATTTTTGTGAATTTGACAATTCGGAAGAATAAAGGTTTGTAAATTTGACAATTCGGATGAATAAAGTTTTGGAAATTTGACAATTCGAAAAAATAAAGATACGGCAGTTTGACGATTCGGTAAAGCTATGTTTTGGAAATTTTCACAATTCTGAAGAATAGAGTTTTCGAAATTTGGCAATTCGGAAGAATAAAATTTTGGAAATTTGACGATTCAGAAAAATAAAGTTCTTGGAAATTTGACAATTCGGAAGAATAAAGTTTTTCGAAATTTGCCAATTCGGAAGAACAATATTTTTCGAAATTTGACAATTCGGAAGAAGAAAGTTCAGTAAGTTTGACTTTACGGAAGAAATGCATTCCTTCACATACGATTTTCGGCTACGCGACGATTCGCCCGAGCGAAGTTCCGGCAAAATGCTGTCTCCCACTCCGTGGAAGCCGATTTCCCAAGGTCTTCGAATCACGCACTATCGTACCTCTCGACGCTAACGCGAGGGATGCGTCGTGTGCCCTCGCGATAAGAAAAGGCGTTCCCCGCACGCGACACACAGTGTGTGCATGTTCACTTGCGCCCGAAATTGGTACAATTTGCAATTCTCACGTCTCGGACTTTCGCAATCCGGACGAATTGGTCGGGAGGCGAAAACCCCCGTCGAGGGTGGACACGCATGCCGGCGGCGACAGCGTCCCCGAGGGGCGAGAGGGGGGGGGGGGGGTTGGATGGGGGCTGATAAAATTCGCCGTTCGACACTCGTTCGACCCCTCTGGAAACTGCGAAAGCCCGATGCGATTTGACGCAAATTAGTCCTAATGGTCGAGAAGGAGAGTTCGTCCAGTGTTCCACCGTTTCATCCGAAACCCCGACTCCGTACCCCTCAACGACCACCCCCTCCCCCGCCCCTTCGTCGCCCCGTCGCCCCTTTTTTTTTATTTATTGGGGCGAATGCGTCAATATTTCCGCATGGTGAAAATCCGTCGCACGAAACTCTTCGTTCTCGAATGGATCGGATTTTTGTGTTGGGCCTGACTTTGAGCGTGAACGATCGTCGATGGCTCCTCGACGATCATCCGCAGCTCACGGGAACCAATCATGTCCGCATGAAAAAAAATAAAAATAAAAATAAAAATAAAAAATTACATGCGAATAATTTATATTGAAAATGTGCGATTTTTTTAATCAACAATATATTTTGTATTTTTTATTCATTATTTTTTTTGGAATTGCTCGAATCTATTCGTCACGTGTATGTCGTAATATATAGATTGTATGTATGCATATGTCATTTTGGTTTTTTAAGTATGTTCTCGCATTTGCATTGCAAACAAAGTTTGTTCGGAAATTAATTAACGGTATTGAAAGCTTTTTGGATAAAGTGTTTTTGAAATTTCGGGGATACGCAATTTTACAGTACAATTTTTATTTTTGACGATAGTCTTTGTAAATTTCAGGCAATAGATTTGCAATTTTAATATAAGGTATTTCAATTTTTAAAAATTACATTAATGTTCAATAACAACTCAATTGAATTTTTTATTTGTTAATTTTCCGATTACACGATACGGCTCTGGTTTCACGGACGAAAGTACAAATTACAAAATTGTCAATGAGACGGCAAACGAATTGACAGGTTTGTATATTCAAATCCGAATAATCCAGATTGTCACTTATTTAACGAAATAATTTTTACTGCATATCTTTAACCTCGTTAAATATAATATAAATATAATATAAATATAATATAAATGACAGCTTCGTATATTCAAACCCGAACAAACGAGCATGTCACTTGCTTAACAAAATCATTTTCTCCGAAATTTCTAACGCCGACTTTACGAGGTCATCATTAATCTCGTAATATATAAATAATATATATCAAAATTTCCGCGAAAACATATTCTCGCATACATTTTCTTTTATTACGAGGGTGATCGTCATCGTGTCCAGATCCGTTGGACATCGGCGGCCAATCTCTTTCTCCTATTCACGGGCGAACGGGATTGCGAAAGGCTTCTGGCTTCAATGCGAGGAAGAAAATCCAGTCCAGTTTCAGCCCCCCCCGCTGGCCCGAGCATCCGGATATGAATCATGCGTCTCGGTATCTGGAAACGACGGAATAAAGAGGGGATGCTTTATATCCCGAGAGATTTCTGTCCCCTTTTCCATAGATCCGCCGTCCGCGCCTTCGCCATTTCTCTCCCTCGTATTCGAAACCCTATAATCTTTCTCGTACACGCGGATGAGCCACCGGTTCCCGGTAGTTCTTTCTCCGCGGCCCCGTCTCCCACTATTTTCTTCACTTTTCTCCTCGCCCCCCCCTCCCGCCCCCCCCTTTGTCTCTCTCCTTCTCTTTTTCGAAGCACAAAGACCCGCATAACTCCGGAACCCTCCGTCGCTTTCCGTACCCTCGAGCTTTTGCGCTCTCTTTCTGAGAAGAGCAACGTCAAATCCGTCTCGCGCGCTTTGACTTCTGTGACCCACACTCTCGGGGCATATCCCGCGATGAAGAAAAATCCTGAACACGTAGGAACGCACTGTTCAACACATACATCCAGTGTGACGTCACTTCCGGCATAAAAAAAGGAGATTTTCAAACCAGAAGTGACTCATTTCCAGTACGACGTCAGTTTCGGTTGAAAAAAACATTTCAAATCGAAAGTGACGTCATAACGGGAGTTCTTCACTTTCGGTTGAAAAATGAGATTCTCAGATGGGAAGTCTCGTATTTTCGTTATGACGTCACTTCCGGTAAAAAAAAAAAACTGAGATTTTCAAACCGGAAGTAAAGTATTTCCGGTACGACGTCAGTTTCGGTTGAAACATGCCATTGTCAAATCGAAAGTGACGTCATACCGGAAGTTCGTCACTTTCGCTTGAAAAAAATGCGATTCTTCGACCGGCAGTCACGGATTTCATGTATTACGTCAGTTCCAGTCGAAAAATAGGATTTTCAAAACTGGAGTGACGTATTTCCGGTCGAAAAATGTGATTCTCAAAGCGCAAGTGATGTGTTTCCGGTATCGCGTCACTTTAGATCGAACAATGTTGTTACCAAATCGGAGGTGAATTATTTTTTCGGTATGACGCTTCACTTCCGTTCGAAAAGATGATCTCATCAAACCGGAAGCGACGCATTTCCGTTAAATCTCCGGAAATATAAATGTCCGAAAATATAAAGGAAACAACTGTGCGAATGCGGCGGACAGCTTGCCGAAGTTGCCGTTCTCGAATTAGCCCTCGCGCGTACCTGTTATGTTTGTAGAGAAAATAAATTCACAATCAATAGCGCAAAGCGTGGATTTCTTACGTCACTGGCGGGAGAAAATAGATGCGGAAGTTGCGAAAGAGTTGAGGTATATTGTCTATAGGCTGTAATGAGTGTTGTACGCCAGTACGTCACTCGCGCCGTTGTACCGACGGGGGGGGGGGGGGGCGAGACAATATAATGACGAGTGGGGTAAAACGATATTATATATATGGCGGCCCTACGATTGCGGCAAACTAGCATGTACCGAGAATATATATTTTTTTTTTTTTTTTTTTTTTTTTTTTTTTTTTGATGGACGTTTACGAAATAGCACGCGTGGATTGTAGTGCTATAGAAATGATTGAGCTATGACGCAGGTGAGACGTACATATTTTATTGTCATCGGTCTTTGGGCTCGCTAAAAGGAAAAAAAAGAAAAAGTTTTGCCATCGGTGATGACGTGGTGGATGCTCGCAGGGGGAAAATAAGATTGGCTGGCGCAAGTGACTTCCTCTCGCGTTCCTGAAGTCGGACGATGCGATTGGTCGTGGCAAGAAATTCATCGGCTGGTCGCAACAAATCAGTCAGTTGCGAAAACTCAATCGATCAGTTGAACAACCAATAGCGTCATCGAGAGGACTGTTTTCTCGGCGAGGTAATTGATTGTCGCAATCTGGTCTTTTAACACCGAGAGACGGAAGACCCCACGATCGCGAGGTAATTAATGAAGGCGCGGCAGTCCGGTTGGAGGAGCACTTGATTTGTCTGCAACAAAATTAGAGCGGAGAAACCATTGATTGCGGAATGCATTTTTTTTTTTTTTTTTTTTTTTGTGAGGGAAATGATGTTATAAATGCTTTAGTGGAATCGGTCTTTAGGCTCGCTAAGAGGGGTGACAAAGTTTTACCGTCGGTGACAACGCGGTGAATGCTCACACTGGATAAAAAGAAGATTGGCTCGCGCAACTTAGCTTCATTGCGTTGCTATAGACGGACGATACACTCCCCTCGTGTCAAGTAATTCATCCGTTGAGCGTAACAAATTAGTCACTTGCAAAAACCAATCGATCACCTCCAGAAACCAATCGATCAGTTCCAAAAAACAATCGATGAATTGCAAAAATCAATCGACCAGTTGCGAAAACTCAATCGTTTAGTTGCAAATAAAAAAAACCATTGATCACTTGCAAGACCCATTCGATCGGTTCCAAAAGCCAATCGATCAGTTCCAAAAGCCAATCGATCAGTTCCAAAATTCAATCGATCACTTGCAAAAACCAATCGATCAGTTCCAAAAAGCCAATCGATCAGTTCCAAAAAGCCAATCGATCAGTTGCAAAAACTCAATCGTTTAGTTGCAAATAAAAAAAAACCATTGATCACTTGCAAAACCCAATCGATCAGTTCCAAAAATCAATCGATCAGTTGCAAGGACCAATCGATCGGTTCCAAAAACCGAATCGATCAGTTCCAAAAACCAATCGATCACTCGCAAAACCCAATCGATCAGTTGAAAAGCTCAACTCATCAGTTCCAAAAGCTAATCGATCAGTTCCAAGCCCCGATATTACCGCCGTTTTCTCCATTCATGAAATTAACCCCTCGCAATCGAGCCTCTTAACTCCGCGCGACGGAAAACCCCACAACCGCGAGCAAATTAACGAACGAGCTGCCTCCCGGGCCGGAAGACACCACTCGATGCTCCGCAACAAAATTACACCGGGTCGAAAGCATCGATCGCGGAATGCATTATTTTTATTGTGAGCCGAGTAAAGGCTCGCCATTGTAAAGACGTTGTTGTGCCATAAGTGGCCGACGGGGGGGGGGGAGGGGTGGAGGGATGAGTGGACGGCAAAGGGTAAAGAAGCGGTTATATTCGTCATACGTAACGCTACACCGCGGCCATAAGTACCGTCGTACGGCTTCGACGTTGCATAATTGATGGCTTTCGAGGAGCCACATGTACATCCACCTCGGGGGGGGGGGGGTTTCTTCGTCCGCCGTTCCCTCCATTATCTCATCTCTTTATCTCGGGTTATATGCGAGGCATTCTCTAGCCGACAGCGCACAGCTGACGGTGGAGGAGCGATTCCGTGCTATTTCTATTTCCACCGTCTCGTGAATTAATTATCACGGTGCTTCCGTTCGATACCCCCGTCGCCAGTCAGCGATACCCATCAATTATTCAGACCTTCCAACCCCTCGTCGAACGTCTGGCAATTCTCTTTGGCACTCGGCGTAATTCCCGGTTTACTACCCCGTCCCTCTCTAACCCCGAACAGGCAAGCCGTCCCTCCGACGGGATGAGTCGGGAGAGCGAGCGAGAGAATCGACGGGAGAGGAAACGGCTCGAAGCGAAAGGGATGCGAGGGGCGAATGAAGATGGCAAGGGTTAATACCACCGAGAGAAAGGAAGCGGTGTCAGAAATCGGGAAGAACAGGGAAAATCTTTTTGAGCGTTAAATCAAGCGAGAGAGCTTTGCAATCCGGGGTTTTTTGAGTTTATGGAATAATTGGGGGGTGGGGTTCCTTGGTCGTGAAGATTTGACACCGACCGAAGAGTGTCAATTGGATTTGCGATTGGGAGGGAGGAGAGAAGTGGGATTGGTAGCGATGTAATATCAATAACGATGCAAGTTTCTGCGTCGTTTAACTGACGTCCTTTGGTCGGCAAAGCGAGCTTTGCAATCGTAACTTTATGAAATGATTGATTTTTTTTTTCGTCGTCAAAATTTGACACCGATTGAAGAGTGTCAATTGGATTTGTGACTGGGGGGGTGGAGTGAAGTGGGAATGGTAGTAATGTAATATCAATAATGACGCAAGTTCGTGCGCCGCTTAACTGACGTTCTTCGTTCGTACCCACCTCCGGTTCCTGGAGACATCTTCCCAGTGCGACGGACCGGCTTGACACTGGCGGATAATCCGCGCTACGACCTCGTTAGCTCCGATTGACGTCCCGGAAACTTCGTCATGAGAGAGAGAGAGAGACTCGATATTTCTTGGGAGTAATTGGACGTTCACGAGGATCGATGGGCCGCGGTTGGTGCTCCGCACTTTTCCTTGTTCCCGTCGCGGTGCAAGCCGTTGTACTTATGTAATGGGGATATAAGCGAGAGCTGGGCTGTACACTGAAATCTTCAATCTTTTTCTTTAAAAATCATAACTCCAGGTGCGTGAAACTGAGGGATGGTAATAGGTGGAAAAATAGTGTATCGAAAGTAGGATTTATTTATAAGCCGATCCGCTTTTGAGACATGTTGCGGACTTTTCGAATTCTTTAAACAAAACCATAGCTTCCTCTGTGAGGAAGCAAATAATTACCGGCATTTTTTAAATTCGTCACCAGAGTTCAGCTGCACGAAACTAAGGGGGAACACGCGCTTAAGAATGGTAGCGAAAGAGTCTATCTAAACTAGGATTTATTTACAAGTAGACTCGCTGTTGAAGAGTGTTCCGGACTTTTCGAATTCTTTGAACAAAACCGTAGCTTCCTCTGTGAGGAAACAAACAATTAACGGCATTTTTTTTCCGTTACCGGAGTCCAGATACGCAAAACTAAGAGGAGAAAGCGCCGCCTGTTAAGAATGGTAGGGAGTCTATCGAAGCTGCGATTTATTTGCAAGTCGACCCGCTCTTGAGGGATGTTGCGGACTTTTAGAATTCTCTAAACAAAATCACAGCTTCCTCTCTGAGGAACCAAACAATTGACGGCATTTTTTGTTTCCATCACCAGACTCCAGATACGCAAAACTGAGAGGAGAATGCGCCGCCTGTTAAGAATGTTAGCGAGTCTATCGAAGCTGCGATTTATTTGCAAGTCGACCCGCTCTTGAGGGATGTTGCGGACTTTTCGAATTCTCTAAACAAAATCACAGCTTCCTCTCTGAGGAACCAAACAATTGACGGCATTTTTTGTTTCCATCACCAGACTCCAGATACGCAAAACTGAGAGGAGAAAGCGCCGCCTGTTAAGAATGATAGGGAGTCTATCGAAGCTGCGATTTATTTGCAAGTCGACCCGCTCTTGAGGGATGTTGCGGACTTTTCGAATTCTCTAAACAAAATCACAGCTTCCTCTCTGAGGAACCAAACAATTGACGGCATTTTTTGTTTCCATCACCAGACTCGAGATACGCAAAACTAAGAGGAGAATGCGCCGCCTGTTAAGAATGTTAGCGAGTCTATCGAAGCTGCGATTTATTTGCAAGTCGACCCGCTCTTGAGGGATGTTGCGGACTTTCCGAATTCTCTAAACAAAATCACAGCTTCCTCTCTGAGGAACCAAACAATTGACGGCATTTTTTGTTTCCATCACCAGACTCCAGATCGCAAAATTGAGAGGAGAAAGCGCCGCCTGTTAAGAATGATAGGGAGTCTATCGAAGCTGCGATTTATTTGCAAGTCGACCCGCTCTTGAGGGATGTTGCGGACTTTTCGAATTCTCTAAACAAAATCACAGCTTCCTCTCTGAGGAACCAAACAATTGACGGCATTTTTTGTTTCCATCACCAGACTCCAGATACGCAAAACTGAGAGGAGAATGCGCCGCCTGTTAAGAATGTTAGCGAGTCTATCGAAGCTGCGATTTATTTGCAAGTCGATCCGCTCTTGAGGGATGTTGCGGACTTTTCGAATTCTCTAAACAAAATCACAGCTTCCTCTCTGAGGAACCAAACAATTGACGGCATTTTTTGTTTCCATCACCAGACTCCAGATCGCAAAACTGAGAGGAGAATGCGCCGCCTGTTAAGAATGTTAGCGAGTCTATCGAAGCTGCGATTTATTTGCAAGTCGACCCGCTCTTGAGGGATGTTGCGGACTTTTCGAATTCTCTAAACAAAATCACAGCTTCCTCTCTGAGGAACCAAACAATTGACGGCATTTTTTGTTTCCATCACCAGACTCCAGATACGCAAAACTGAGAGGAGAATACGCCGCCTGTTAGGAATGTTAGCGAGTCTATCGAAGCTGCGATTTATTTGCGGGTCGACCCGCTCTTGAGGGATGTTGCCTCGATCTCGCGACGTCGCACATCGCCGGACCGCGGCTCTGCCGTTGGGGAGCGCACGAGACAGTCGTCCGGACTCCTCGACGGATGTCGCACACTCCTCCGGAGAGAGCGCGGATGCACGGAGTTCTCGAGTCGTGCCTCTCGTGATTCCGCGGCACCCGCGGCCGGATTCTCGCCGGTGAGGCCGCCTCCGCGAGCACGGACGGAGGGCGGCGGCGAGGGATGACGCCGAGGTAGCCCCGAAGTGAGACGGACCGGGTCCCTTAGGAGCGCGCTCGCCGCCGAGAAGAACGTCGGATTCGGCGAACCAAGTTGTCTCGGTGCGGAGCCGGAGATCTCGTTCGTTCCCCGGCGCCGCACGACCTAATCGATTTGGGAAGCCGACTCCCGGGTGGTCCCTCGACTTCTGCTTCCACTGCCGCCGGTGCGCTCTCGCACGGGCTCTCCCGCTCTCCCGCCGTCGCTCTGCCCTCGAGCCCTCGCCTATTCCCCTTCGGCTTCTTTCCAGCGTCTTTCTTTGCCTTCGCTCGTCGAGCGCGGCTCGTTCTTTTTATTTTTCTTTTTTTTTTTTTATTTTGTTTAAAGTAAACGCTCGAAAATACACAGTCACGACGGCCCCGAACGCGTGGCGTGTTTCTCTCGGTCCGTAACTAAGCACCGCGGCACGTTCGCAAGGTCCGGAGGATCCTTGCACTTTTCTGCAGCTTCCTCTTAAGCCCTCGGGCGTGCTTCTTGGCTCCGGGCACGCCGTAGTCGCTTTTCATCCGCGTATAGGAAATCGCTACTGCGATAACGCTTATCGATCTCGAAAGGGCATTCTCGATGGCACTAAATACCAGCCATACAGCAAAAAAAAAAAGTTTTGGAATTTTAACGTCACTTTTTTTTAGACGCGAAGGTCCGCGATTCTTTTCTTGTCGATTAGAAAAAAAAAAATATATATATGTTTCTGAAGTGACGAAACATCTTTAATAAATTGAGAAACTTCTTTTAAAAAATGAAGAAATATGTTGTCAAAATGAAAAAAAAAAACATTTTTGTAAAGCGAATACAATTTTTTTTTTTGTAAAAATAACAATCTTCTCTGGACAATTAATAAGTATTTTTGTACAATTAACAAGCATTTTTGTAAAATTAAGAAACACATTTGTAAAACGAAAAACATGAATAATCGAATAATGCAAAACCGTGTCTTGGTAAAAGCGCCAGCCTAAAAAACGAAGAAAAAAAAAAAAAAAAAAAAACCCAAACAAATGTGTCGGCTCGTGGACGGCGCGACTCGAACAGTGTGTGGGAAAGAAGGGCCGCCGATAATGTCCGATTGTTCGCGGTGAAGTTTATTATCATTGAATTACCATCGGCGCCTCATCCTCTCTTGCCGATCTCCGCGCGTCTAATTTCTGTCGAGGGCATTGGTGGTATTACATCGTCGTGATTTACAATGAACCTCTTGCTCCCGAAAGACACGTCGTCCTCGGTCGTGCGCGACACTGTATCGAGGGTGGAAGATACACACGCGCCGAGAAGAGATTGCGTCTCGACGTCCCGCTGAGAAGGGGTGGCTGTCGCTCTTTCTCGTCCCTTTTACTTTGCTACAACGCTCCCGTTGTTCAGTGAGCTCTTCGGAACAAGGACTGTTCACCCTCGCACCGAACGTTATACGCGTCCGCGGCATTGTATTTTCATTTGGCGACGTAAATTTTCGTGAACGCCTACCCGAAACCAACCCGACGACGAGTCATCGCGCGAGCGAGAGCTCTCGATTCTCCCGACTTCGTTCATTCCTCGATCGCAATTGCGCGCAAAATTTATGGCCTTAAGGATGACGAGCGTGGCGGATCTAGAATGGAAATTGTCCAAGGCGTCGAGAAACACGAGAAAAAAAAAATAGGCGAAATAATAGCACGTGCTTCCATGCCCGTGAAATTCGGATAGTTTTTCGCATCGATATATTTGATCGTTTTTGTAAACGTGGCAATAATTTTTGCAAAACTTGCAATCATTTTTGTGAACGCAGCAATCATTTTTGTGAAATGAACAAACATTTTTTTTTTTTTTGGTAAAATTAATAAGAAAAGAATGGTGGACGTTTAGATACGAGAAACAGTTGGTACCTATTTTACTGCGCAAACCGCTCAAATTCCGCGCGATGCTCTCCCGAGTGGACATCAACAGCGCTAATGTGTACGATCGAAAAAATCTGCTTAATCGAATTGTCTTGAAAACATGTCAATATTATACAATATTATACAATATTATACAATGTTATACAATGTTATACAATATTATACAATATTACACAATATTATACAATATTATACAATATTATACAATATTATACAATATTATACAATATTATACAATATTATACAATATTATACAATGTTATACAATGTTATACAATGTTATACAATGTTATACAATATTATACAATATTATAGTCATCGAGTCATCGCTCGGGCGAGAGCTTTCGATTCTCCCGGCTCCGTCCATCGCTCGGTCGCAATTGCGCGGAAAATTTATAGGCCCGAACATGACGAGCGTGTCGGATCCGAAATGGAAATTGTCCAGGGCGTTGAGAAGCGCGAAAGAAAAAACAAAAGAAATACGGGAAATAATAGCCCGTGCTTCCGTGCCGGGTGATGTTCGGATCGTTTTTCACATTGCTATATTGGATTCTTGTAACCGGCAGACATTCGCGTGGAGACGAGGGAAGTAGATGCTCCTTCGGGTATAATAGAAATTCCCTGCTATTTCCGTACACCACCTGCGCTCCCATCTCCTTATCATCTAAGGTTTTTTTTTTTTTTTTTCCCCCTATGAGAAGCGAACGGATACGTGCAGGCGTATCTCCATGCGGGCACATACGGCATTCACTCGAGAGGGTTGGATGGGGTTCTACTTATCTTTGAATCTACTTCCGGTCACAGAAAAAAAAAAAAAAGAAAAATGCATCGCCAGATACGGCGCCGATTACAACTTTTTATGCCGGATACATGCAGCAGGTACTTCCGGAATGTGTCGTCTACTTGTCGCCACTACTATACGACTTTTATCGGAGATCGATTGATCGGATGATAATGGCGTTAAAAAAAAATAAATAAATAAATAAATAAAAAAAAATTTAATTCAAGGGCGATGTCAATATTTTGTTAATATTTAACAATTTGGAGTAACGAAACTATTTTTTCTTCGTGTTCATTCCTCACACACCTTGGACATTGTGAGTTACAGAGAAAGCAACAGAGACTCAATGACGAGAATGATATGGCGCTAAAAAAAAAAAAAAAAAAAAACTAATTCAAAAGCGACATCAACATTTTGTTGATAATCAATCGTTTAAAGTAACGAAACCACTTTTCTCTGGCTGCTTCATCGCACACCTCGTACGTCATGAGTTACAGAAAAAGGAACCGACGATCACGTGCCAAAATTATATCACGTTAAAAAAAAAAAAAAATTACCAAATTTAAGAGCCATATCAACATTTATATTGATCGCTAATAATTTACAGCAACAAAACAATTTTTCTCCGTTCAAATTTCCTCGCACGCCACGTTCGTCACGACTAACGGCGAAAGCAACGGAGACTCAATGACGAGAATGACATCGCATAAAAAAAAAAATCTAATTTAAGAGCTATATCAACATTTTATTGATCGTCAATCATTCACAGCAACAGAACAATATTTCGACGTTCAACTTTCCTCGCACGCCACGTCCGTCACGACTAACAGCGAAAGCAACAGAGACTCAACGACGAGAACAGTGAATATAACAATTTCTCACGTTTATTTGCGCTTCGGATGCTTCAACTTCCGCGGCATTGCAGCTCGGTAGTCTCTATGGTAGCACAAGTACTTGCGAAGGCAGGGCGAGGCAGAGAGAGAGAGAGTGTGGTGAAACGATCGTTGCATTATTCTTTTGAGAGGGCAGTACCAAACCTCTATACTATTTGCCATGGCTTTACCCTTTCCTCTTCTCTTACCGCGGCAAAAAAAAAAGGAAGAAAAACCTTAACCATTTCCGCACACAACTCCGGCGAAACAACGGGCAGACAATAGGCACACACTTGTCCGCGCGGAGACTTCACTCGTCTCCGCCACATTTGGCGGGCGAAGAGTCTTCGCCTCTCTCCCACTAGGACCGACGAGTGGAGTAAAAGATTTTCCTCTTATCTTGACAATACCGCTCAATGCCGGAGGACGCTGCATCGAGCGTAAGTACCCGACGACACACGGACGATGAGGATTTTCTCAAGAACCATCGCGCTCTCTCAACTTTCCCCGCCTGAGCCCTCTTCGACCGGCTATTATTGCTTTTATCGTCTGTAACGCAACACATAGCGATGCCATCGAGTGCGTGAGTTTGTGCGCTTTTGCACCAAAGTTTCATCGTAATTTCCGATCCGCTACGTGACTGTCGTTTCCATCTAATGCGCCGAGTCGTTCTTCCTGCCGTGCGGATATTCGTGTTTGTTTTTTGTGTTTTTTTTCTTCTTTTTTTTTATCAGTCTTTCGTTCCATCCTTATCCACACCGTAGCCGGCCGGGTGTCGTCGTCGTCGTCGTTAACAGTGTACGCCGTGGAAGGCCATAAATCTGAAACTTTGGTATAGCTCTTGACCGTCGATCCGTATATTCGCTCCAGTTCTCGCCGGAGTTCCGCCCGGCCACTGGAAAAGAGGTATCGACTCGCCGAGCCAACTTTTTAGTGGTCCTCTAGAGCCAGACGATAAATTGGCCGTGGCCGAAGAATTTATTTGTCGGTCTCGACAAATTAGTTGGTTTCGAAGCCAATTAGTTTGTTTGCCAATTGAAAATGATCGGGACTGCCAGTTTCTCGTCTTGCACGGAAATTGGCTCTGGAAGGTGAAAAAAAAAAAAAAAAAGAATCACGTGCAATTTAATAGACTGGCAGTGAAGTTTTTATACATAAACTGGTATATTAAAATACATGTACAATCGTGATGAAAAATTAACGTATGTTATATTGGAGCTTATCAGTGCTCTTCCATAGCCGGACGAACTTTTTAGTGGTCCTTTAGAGCCAGACGATAAATTGGCCGTGCCAAAGAATTTATTTTATGAGTGTCAACAAATTAGTTGGTTTCGAACCAATTAATTAGTTCTCCAATTGAAAGTTGTCTAAACAATCTGTTTCTCGTCTGGCACGGAAATTGGCTCCAGCAACGAGGCCTTTTTCTTCCTCTTTTTCGAGGCTTTGATTAGCCAAAGCATTTATTTCTCAGTTTCAACGAATTAGTTGGTTTCGAACCAATTAATTAGTTCTCCAATTGAAAGTCGTCCGGACGACCAGTTTCTCCTCTGACCCTGAAATTGGCTCCAGCAACGAGGCCTTTTTCTTCCTCTTTTTCGAGGCTTTGATTAGCCAAAGAATTTCTTTCTCAGTTTCAACGAATTAGTTGGTTTCGAACCAATTAATTAGTTCTCCAATTGAAAGTCGTCCGGACGACCAGTTTCTCGTCTGACCCTGAAATTGGCTTCAGCAACGAGGCCTTTTTCTTACTCTTTTTCGAAGCTTTGATTAGCCAAAGCATTTATTTCTCAGTTTCAACGAATTAGTTGGTTTCGAACCAATTAATTAGTTCTCCAATTGAAAGTCGTCCGGACGACCAGTTTCTCCTCTGACCCTGAAATTGGCTCCACCAACGAGGCCTTTTTCTTCCTCTTTTTCGAGGCTTTGATTAGCCAAAGCATTTATTTCTCAGTTTCAACAAATTAGTTGGTTTCGAACCAATTAATTAGTTCTCCAATTGAAAGTCGTCCGGACGACCAGTTTCTCCTCTGACCCTGAAATTGGCTCCACCAACGAGGCCTTTTTCTTCCTCTTTTTCGAGGCTTTGATTAGCCGAGGCACTTCCCCACCGTGCGGAAGCTTTTTTCACGCGTGTAAAGTTCGATTCAGGCTGTCCCCGTGGTGTACGACGAGTACGGTAATGATCGACCCGATGAGCTACCCCTCGCGTTTCATCCTATTCGAGAGCCCGAGCTTCGACCGGCTTCCTCGCACTTTCCGCCCTTCAATCGGGCGACGCGTTTGCACGTATCGTCAGCCGGAACTTCCCGACCATGCGAAAGAGACGATGGTCTTTCTTCACCCTCGCCGAGGCTTGATCGACGCAGTTGTCGCTCCTTCGCTCGCCCCGGGGTTTTATCGTCGATGCCGTCACACTTTTCCTTTAGTTGTACGGATTCGACGATTCCTCTTCCTTCTCCGTTTTCTCGCTTCGTTACTGTCGAAGGACGTGCCAAGTTCTGTCGTTATTTTTTTTTTCACCCTTTTTTTTATTTTTTTTTTCGCCTCGACTCACGATACCACTGCAGCTATCGCGACCAGCTCGGATCTCGTTTCTTCCGCCTACGAGGGAATAAAGCTCGCAACGCCGACTAGCGGGACGCGGAAGTTACTTTATCCTTTCTTTGAGCTCGACTGGATCGGACAACAACAAAAATAACAAACTTTCTACAAAAACTAACGATTTCTTGTTATGTAATATCCCGAAGCACTGCGATTCGGTCATCGAACCTCCCCTACGATCACAGCCATTTTTTATAATAATAATAATAATAATAATAATAATAATAATAATAATAATAATAATAATAATAATAATAATAATAATAATAATAATAATAATAATAATAATGATAATAATAATGAAAACTAATAATAATAAGCCAGCAACGTAACCAATCTCGGATTCGAGGGTTCTCCACCGTACGATTTTCAATTCGTACGGTGCTCGTGTGCAGGAAGGAGAGTACTAGAGGCGATAGGTTACTTATGGCGATCGCGATGATTTTATTGAATGAGAAAGCAAAAAAAGAAGCCCCTCCGGCTGGAGTTGTAAATCACGCCGCGGGTAGTCCACCGCTCGTTCCAGCGGAAAGTGCCTCGTACAGTAGAATAACACAGAATAGTTTGCATTTCGATTAGACATAAAGGGTAGTATTGATAATAACAACAAAGCAGAAAGAAAAAAAAAAAAGAGCACCGAAAGATTGCGAGCGCTTAATAAGTAAGCGCTACAATGTATATGAATTCTAATTTCATATACCGAGATTTCATATCAGGTATATTACACCCAGAAAAAAATGTATTCAAACAAAATAAAATTTATTTAGAGCAAACAAAATTGCTTATTTAATAAATATGGGCTTAATAGAGTTTTATTGAAATCTAATAAATTTTATTAGAGTTAAATATCGCATATACTCGAATCAAGTAAAAATATCCTTGAGTCAAATAAAAATTTAATTAAGTCAAATAAAAATATTCTAATATCTCCGATTTTATCGACGATTAATAAACTTTCTTTTTCTGATTGTAGGTATCTATATCTTATATACCTCTGTATATCAAACCTGTTGTAAATATCATAAAATTTTTTAGAGTGCAACGAACGATCAGGGAGATAATTTTTGTCGGCCTTCGCACCGTACGCGGCACTATCGAAAAACAATTCTTGACTGTGCACTCGCGAGTCTTCGTTCCTCTGCGTGTTATTCATACGTTGCTCGTGTGCAGGAAGGAGAGTAATAGAGGCCGATAGGTTACTTATGTGCGATCGCGATGATTTTATTGAATGAGAAAACAAAAAAAAAAAAAAAAAAAAGGAAGCCCTTCCGGCTGAAGTTGTAAATCACGCCGCGGGTAGTCCGCCGCCGCTCGTTCCGGCGGAAGGTGCCTCATAACTTCGGGTACACTATCGGGGAGGCGACCTCGACTGTTCCAGAGGGCTCCCGCAGGAAAAGCCCGGCCTCAGTAGTCGGGGGCGGTCGGTTTCGCCATGAAAATGAGACCGAGAACGAGGTAGCGAGGACTCCCGCGACCGAGCCGGCCGGAGGACAGGGAACAGTCTCGCCCTTTCCATTTTCTCCGACGCCGGAAGAGCCCGTGCACGTGAAATATTAACCTCCGCGCATTGGCGTCCCGATTCCGCGGATGAACCGAAAAAAAAGAGAGAAAAAAAACAACGGCAGTGGAAAGTGAGAGAAGAGGAGGGCAAAAGGGAAAAACAGAAATAACGAGAAACGAGTGGAGAGAGCGGAAAGAACGAGACCGGGCGTCGTTACTCTCGCTGGGCTGTCGCGGTCTTCCTGCTCTTCGGGGGGGCGGAAGGGAAGACCGGGGACCAGGAACTTAAACCGGCGCCGAGCGGTCACCGTCCGCGGCGTCGTTAAGAACAGCTTACACATTTTTTTTTATATCTAAAATATACTGTATCCTGTTCCTCGGCTGTTTATTACGATCGGGGAGTGGAGCGCTATCCCGCTGGAGCTGCGACGTCCTTGGAGGACTATGAGAAAAAAAAAGATGAGGGTACGTTGAAACATCGACGTAGCGAATTTCCATTGAGCTCGATCGCACTGTTGCACCCAGCGCGATCCGTTCGCTCGAAAGACTGAGGACTGCGAACTAAACCGGCGCACGGGCGATCACCCTCTATATTTATGTCTTACTCTGTATCAGAGCTGGGCAAATTGCCGAAATGTACTTAGAGTAACTAAGTACCGCAAGTACTTAAAGTAACTAAGTACCGCAAGTACTTTAAGTACTAAGTACCGCAAGTACTTTAAGTACTAAGTACTGCAAGTACTTTAAGTACTTTTATTAAATACGAAGTACAAGGTACTTTTTTTTTCTCAATCGGACGAGGCGGAGTTTCACGAGTACGAAATTTAGAGAGGAATTTTCAAATCAAACGGCCCTCTTCCGGGTCAACATTTTTTTTCAAAACGTCCAACGCTTCGTTTCCAATCCTCGGTAACAGACTAATCGACTGGACTACAGTGACTGGACCTTGGAGAGGTGAGCGCAGGTCGACTGAATGTACAACAACTAAATCTAGGACGTGTGGATCTAGTACAGTGGCCGAAAGTGAGAAAGGTCTTGATTTTATGCGTCAAAAAAATCGTATTTTTGGGATTTAAATAGAAAATATTAGGCTGGGAGAAAAATAATTGTTATATTCGTCATCAGCCGGAAAAAAATACGTCGAATGTAGCTTTGAAAAAAAAAAATCGAATGACCAACGATTTTTCAAGCCACTTATGGAAAAACATTGGAAGAACGGTGAAGTCGTGAAAAAACCGAGGTGCCCATTCGAGCGATTCGTTGAACATTTTTATTTTTCATCAACTCGTTAATAAAATTTTGCAATTATCATTGTGCAAAATTAATCGTTTCAGCATCTTTGATACGCTCGATTTTTTTTTTTTTTTTCAAATTTTTACACCGTCAAGGAGTGTGTGCGCGACTCCCTCTCATTTCTCTGAAACTCAAGCGAAGTGAACGCTATTCGCAGGGACTATCTTAATAAACCGGCGCCGATTGGTCACCGTCCGCGGCGTCGTTACGAGCAGCTTGCACATTTTTTACATCTAAGAAAAAAAAAATACACTGTATCCTGTTCCTCGGCTGTTTATTGCGATCCAAGACTGGAACTATTCCACCGGAGCTCCCATGATCTCGTAAACGATGTAGAAAAGAAAAAAAAAGAAAAGAAAAAAAAAAAATTGCTCCGCATAGAAGCATCGACGTACCGGACTTCCATTAAGCCCGATCGCACTGTTCGCTTTCAGCGTACTGTTCGTTCGCCGGTCGGATCTTTCGGCGACGACTTTTTGTCACCCGAAATGAACCCGATTCATGCGTCCTTCCGAGAATGGCCCGATAAATTCTCCGGTCGAGAAGGGTCTTTCAGGTGGCGAGGCTCGGACAAGTCGCAATTAAATCGGCGTCATCCATGCAGAAGTCTGTCCGGAGGCAGAGGCGGATGGCAGCGCGGACCGGAGGAGACTCTCCGGGTTGCCGCAAATAAGGTTAGTTAGGGAGGACGCGTATATAATTAGGACGTGGCGTAGACGACGTCGTCAACAATCGCAGAAGCGTATATATTATCCACGTCCAAGTTATAACGAACAGCGGGCGGTGGAAGAGGCTGGTGTTGATGCTCTCTGCGGCAACCGCCAGCGGCAGTGCGATCCCAAAACCGGGGGCGGCGAGCACCGCATCATACAAGCCGCAAACACATCGCCGGAGTGCGTCCTCGGGGTTTCATGGCGGAGCGGCGCTTTCTCACACTTTCTTCGATACCGTACGGTTCGCTCGGGACAAATTGCTCACCCGCTTTACGGACAAACTCTGTCCGAGTCGTCAGGAGTGAGCGAGTTGTTATCAAGCCAATAGATTCTCGGTACGGTTGAAAAATTCCAAAAATTAGTCGCAATTTCACGCCGGTAATTTCAGAACTTTGGGGCGGTTTTATTGTTTTATTGTTTCGTTTGTTTTATTGTCTAACGGAGAACCGCATCATACAATCCGCAAACACATCGCCGGAGAGCGCTTTCTCACACTTTCTTCGATACCGTCCGGTTCGCTCGGGACAAATTGCTCACCCGCTTTACGGACAAACTCTGTCCGAGTTGTCAGGAGTGAGCGAGTTGTTATCCAGCCAATGGATTCTCTCGGTACGGTTGAAAAATTCCAAAAATTAGTCGCAATTTCACGCCGGTAATTTCGGAACTTTGCGCCAGTTTCATTGTTTTATTGTTTCGTTTGTTTTATTGTCTAACGGAGAACCGTATCATACAATCCGCAAACACATCGCCGGAGAGCGCTTTCTCACACTTTCTTCGATATTGTCCGGTTCGCTCGGGACAAATTGCTCACCCGCTTTACGGACAAACTCTATCCGAGTCGTCAGGAGTGAGCGAGTTGTTATCCAGCTAATGGATTCTCGGTACGGTTGAAAAATTCCAAAAATTAGTCGCAATTTCACGCCGGTAATTTCAGAACTTTGGGGCGGTTCTATTGTTTTATTGTTTTGTTTGTTTTATTGTCTATCATACAAGTCGCAAACACATCCCCAGAACGCGCTTTCTCACACTTTCTTCGATATCATCCGGTTCGCTCGGGACAAATTGCTCACCCGCTTTACGGACAAACTCTGTCTGTGTCGTCAGGAGTGAGCGAGTTGTTATCCAGTTAATGGATTCTCGGTACCGTTGAAAAATTCCAAAATTACTCGCTAATTAAAGCCTGTTAATTTCGCAACTTTGCGCCGGTGAAACAACTCAATGACGAATTGTTTTAGTGTTTTGTCGTATAACGAAGAGACTGGTGGAAAATCTGGTCCAGGGGAGGCACCGCATAATACAAGCGGCGAACACATCGCCAGACTCTTCGTGTTTCAGAGCGAAACGCGCTTTCTCACACTTTCTTCGATACCGTCCGGTTAGCTCGGGCCAAAATGCTGACGCGCTTTACGGGCGAACTTTATCCGAATCGTCACGAGTGAGAGAGCTGTTCGTTAGCCATTTAATGGATTCTCGTACGCTCGAAAAATTACCAAATTGCTCGGAATTTCACACCGGTTAATTTCGCAACTTTGCGCCGGTGGAGGAATTTAATGAAAAATTAAAGAGCGGCGATTGTCTGAAAATGCGACTTTTTTTTTTGTTTTGTTCTACAAGGAACAATTGACAGTGGAAGAGGTCGATGTTGATGGAAAACCTGGATTAGGAGGAGCATCGAATGATACAATGCTCAAACACATCTCCAGACTACCTCACTGAAAATAGCTAAGGGAGAGCGGGACAAAATGGGACGGTGGCGGAAAAAACGATAATGGGACAAAACGCAATTTTCCAGTAACTTTTGGATGGTGGCGGTGATGGTAATTGGGGCAAAGCCAAAAGATGGTCAATGGGGCACCCAAGAATTATTGAAAAATAGAGTTTTACCGTTGTTGTCCCGTTTTGCCCCACTGTCCCATTTTGCCCCGCTCTCCCCCACTATAGAGGTCCAGTAATGACTACTGAAGGTTCGGCGCTCACTACTGGCATGACAGTAGTTACTACACATGTGGTTACGACTTCTTAGTAGTTGCTCCTCACACCAACAGTGGTGGATGCGCGGTTAGTGTGCTGCTTCGGTGGTCCCCGGAGTCGAGCTCAACCGTTCGCGGTCAGTACTTGGATGGGTGATCGCCGAACCGTACACTAACTGCCGCATTGGAACCGGTGAGCGGGAGTTCGAACTCTGAGGATTCGTGGTCACATTCGAAGCATCGAATACGAATGTCAAGACTCAGTTGGAATGACCGGCGCAGTTTTCCTGCGTCCTCGTGCAAATGCGATACAGTATGGGGGAGTCACAGCGACTGCAGTCGCGAACTTTGCAAACGAGGTATTGAAAGAAGAATTGATGAGAATGGTGGCCAAATGACTCGTAGAAAGTTTAAAAAAAAACCTTAAAAGCCTTAAAGCCTTAAAAAAGAGCTAACAAAAAAATAAGGAAAAAACCTTCCTGACAACGAGAACAATACGAGGATAACTAACAATAGCACCGCATATATAAATATTTTTTATTCCTCTATTGAGAAAAATACAACAGCCAATGAGCAAAAAGAGTTCTTGCTTCTCATTGGCTAATCGATACGACACCGCGAAATATTAATTTGCCTATCGGAATATAGCTTTCATCACTCGATGCGGAAATGGCCACTTTTCCGCCCGCTTCGCGTGCGTAAAACCGTCATTTTCGCACCTTGCGATGAAAAATTTCGTACATCCCTCGTGCGAAAGACTTTTTCTAGCTCGTGTAGTAAGGTACTATTGTTTACGTGCGTTTGTACCTTAGCTTCCATTTTTTAAATAAAAAAATCTCGCAAACATAGATGATTATCGAGAGAATCGATATGCCAAATTTGGTTAATCGTTTCGACAAACACTGGCGCTTCGTAAAGACGCCAAAGTCGATCATCGCAGTGAAACGCATGATTCCCGTTTTGCCCGGAGGGCAGTCGGGAGTTATAAAGGGGAGCAAGTAGTTACTCCTCGACAGTCCGTAGTTATTACTGAGGACGCACCAGTCTCTGCATCAGTAACTGCTGCTTATGAGCAGAACTACTGCGAACTGCACGCAATAAGCAGTAGTCGACTACTGCAAACTGCGCGAGTTCCCAGTTGTTACCTGCCGGACACTCGTATTAGTTTTGCGTGGTTGACTATTATTGGACACCACAGTAGTTACGAGTACTATTGGACATTCACAGTGGTTACGATAACTACCGATGATTTATAGTACTTTCGGGCAGTTAACTACTCACCGGTAGTTAACTACTCAAAACACCCAGTGATACTCAGCAGTTGACTACTCCAGATTTCCAGGAGTTTTCAGTCGTTCGCCGATTTAGCATTGGGCAGCAGTTCAGCAGTTTATTAGTAATTACCTACCGCATACACCCAGTAGTATTTTCCAGTAGTCTTCAGTAATACTTTACGATGAGTGGCGCTTTCTTGGCCTTTCTTTGGTAACGTCCGGTTCGCTCACGCCAAATTGCTTTAGGGGAGAGCGGGAAAAAATGGCACAGCGGGGCAAGACGGGACAATGAGACAAAAGGCAATTTTTCAATAACCTTTGGATGGTGGCGGTGATGGTAAGTGGGGAAAAACGGCTTTGAAAATCCGGATGTATCGTTGGGACAAAATGGGGCATCCAAAAATAATTGTAAGATTGAGTCTTGTCCTCACTGTCCCATTTTGCTACGGACAAACTACCTCGTGAAGGAGTTGTTAGCCAGTCAATGGATTTTCCCACAGTCGAAAACCCCCAAAATGACTCATAAATGAACCCCGTTAATTTCGCAAACTTTGCGGCAGTGAGATGATTCAATGGCTCAAAAAGCTGCAACTTGTCTTTCGTCGACAGACTATCCGAATCCTCACCCCGTGAGGGAGTTGTTGCCCAGTCAATGGACTTCCCTGCGGTCGAAAATGCCCAAAACTACTCGCAAATGAATCCCGTCAGTTTCGCAAACTTTGCCGCAGTGCGGTTCAATGACGAATCAGCGACCGGTGCTTGTCTCAAAAAGCTCCAACTTGTTTTTCGCCGACACTCACATGAAAGCACTACTGCGCACCGAGACACAAATAATAATAATACGAAATTTAATTAAAAATGAGTTGATGGCCGCCGAGAATGGAGCCGGCTCTATTTGGCGAAGTTCCCTATCGGTGCGAAGGGAAAAAGGCGCGGATGAAAACGGAAATCCGTGAGTGTGGGCGATGCCGATCGGACGGCGGGGGTGGCGAGGGGTTTGGGATCCCTCTTGAGACTGGATTGACACTTTAATGAACGAGACCTCGTGCATCGATTGTCGGTGAAAGCGAAAGCAAAAGAGGAATGAAAAAGTGTGGTAGCGAGAGAGGAGAGAGGATACAAAAAAAAAAAAAGAAAAAAAAATGGCCAAAAAGAAGAAAAGGTATGGGCGGAGGGCGAAACATTGGCGCCGGAGCGCCGAGAGTGATAGAGGTAGAGCGGGCGAAAGAAAAACGGGCGAGCTAGTGAAAAAGGACGGCGGACGCCAGACGCGGAGAAAGAGGGAGCCGGCCACATGGAGAAAGAGAGCAAAAAGAATGAGATTGGAGGAAATCAAGCGGCCCAGGAGAAGCGATAACGTCGAGCGTCGGAGCACGTAATTGCCTTCGCTTCGGCACGGCCATCGAGACGAGCCTGGAAGGCTAAGAACAAGAATATACGCAGGACGAGAGTGGTTAATACGGACCACCGTTATTGCCTCGGGTTTTTTTTTTTTTTTTTTTTTTTCTTCGATCTCAAACCGGACCGCTAAATATTCACTATTTTTAGCCCGTATCGGTAATCGCGTCGTTGAGATCGAGCAATGAGAGGAGCGCGCGTGTTTAGCCCCGAGGCGAGCTTATTTGATAGCGAAACTGGTAATTGTCCTCCCGAAGGACTTTAGTAGACTGCAAAGAAAATATGGACTTTTTATAACAACTTATTGTCGACAAAACGTCGACAATATTTTATTTGATAACTTTCCGATCCGACCGTCCGGTTTCTAGTTTCACAAAAACAAAAGTACAAACTAACATTTTCAATGCCGCGCGAAATAAAAGGACAGGTTTCAGGATATTCAGACCTTGAGAAACGAGTTTGTCACTTGTTTGACAAAATTTCATTTTTGCGATACTTCGTATTCCGATTTTACGAAATTTTTTTATACTGTGTATATTCGCAGCCGATGACGTTTTTGCAAAGATTGTTTAACGTCACAATAATCCGCCGCGATTCTCGTTCGATCGATCGATTTACAGCCGGTGTAAGGTGGAATGGGTTTGAATCGTCGCAGTCCAAAGATCGATCTCATGGAACGCTAAGAACGAGAATATAAGTAGGGTGAAAGTTGTCAATCACCACTGTTATTCCAGTAGGACCAGTCTTATTGCTTCCGCTTTTCTTCAATGTCAAAACGGACCGCTAGATATTCACAATTTTCATCGTTTTATCTATAATCGTGTCATTGCCGTCGGGCAATCGATGATAGCAAATTGGTAATTGCATGCCTCAACGATATTAGCGCAGTCATACCAGATGACGTTTCTCCAAAGACTGCTATCTCAATAATCTGCCACGATCCTCGTTTGGTTGATCGATCTATAAGCCGGTATGAGGTGAAACGATTTGAAACCGCTGCGTCCGGAAGATCGATCTTCTGGATACTCCGGATCGATCTCGATCGCAGAGCCGATTGGCAAAGAGTCTCGAAATGACGTCACCCCTGAGATCCAGCATTCCCATTGGTCAATGACAATCGGAAATGACATTAAAAAAAAAAAAGATCTACAGAACCAAAGTTTCGACAGTCCAAAGAAAACATAGAATCGATGGATAAATCGATAAGGAATATTTTTGGGTTGAGCACCTCAGTTCGAAAGTCCCAAACTCATCAGGTGAAGAGAATCTCTGCCCGTGAGTAATCACAGCCCACGAGATTGCAGCTGGGTCCACGACTCACCTCTGAGCGAAGCCACTCAGCACTGCCGCGACGAATGCGCCGCATCCTCATGGGCACCTAAGAGGATAACTTACCGACGATTTATCAAAGCGAAAGAAAGTTAATTTTCGAGTTGCACGAAGACTGCGTCTCCTCCGGAGCATCCGCGCGTCTCCGTGTGAGCCTCTTCATCTCCGGGTGAGGATGTGTCTGGACCACCAGCACCGGCGGTCGAGGGGCTGGCGCACTTGCCCAACACTGACCGGGAGGCTCTTATCTAAGTGCACGCTTTTGGCGGACCAGGGGGCTTCCGGTGTCATTCCAAGACGCTGCGCAGCTACGATTGGGTTGGTAATTGCCTTCGAGCCGGACTTCTCTGAAGCCCCGGGTCCGTAAAGTGGCTTCGAGGAAGAACCGCCTCTCGACAGCCCTACATTATACTCCAACCAGTTGTGGGAATTGTGAGAAAAAGGAACCTGGCAAAAGAACATTTCCATCCATTGAATTAGAAACAAAAGCTCTTGGGACCGCGGCGTATACACCGAAATGTGTATCATCCGGTGTGGTCCCAAGACGTCTCAAAGTCCCGATTGCGCTGGCAATTCCTTCGATGGGACTTGTCTGGCGCGCCAGGCCCGGAAAGTGCCTTCGATGAAGAACCGCCTCCAGGCAGACCCATCTAGTCCTACAATATGTTTCGACCAGATGTCGGAATGGTGAAAAAAATGAACCTGGCAAACCAACTTTTCCATCTGTTGAATTCGAAACAAAAGCTCTTGGGACTATACATGGAAGCGTTTCTAGTCCGGTGTCATGCCAAGACGGTCCGCAGTCCCAATTGGGCTGGCAAATCCTTCAACCAAACTTATCCGACGCCCAAACGTGGAAAGTGCTTTCAGTGAAGAACCGCCTCTCGACATCCTATCTAGACCTACATTTTATTCCAACTACTTGTCGGAATGGTGACAAAAAAGAACCTGATGAAAGAACTTTCCCAAGATCGCCATCCCGATTGAGTTGGTAATTCCTTCAACCAAACTTATCTGGCGCGTAGGCCTGGAAAGACCCTTTGATGAAGATCCGCTTCTTGGCATTCCTATCTAGCCCTATACTTTATTCCAACTACTTGTCGGAATGGTAAAAAAAAAAGGAACCTGGCGAAAGAACTTTCCCAAGACGATCCGCAGTGCCGATTATGTTGGTAATTCCTCCAACCTTATCTGGCGCCCCAGGTCCAGAAAGTGTCTTCGATGAAGACCGGCTTCTCGACGTCCCTATCTAGTACAACATTTTATTCGAACTAGTTGTCGGAGCGATGAAAAAAAGGAACCTAGCGAAAGAACTTTCCCAAGACGATATCCGCAGTCCCGATTGGGTTGGTAATTCCTTCGAGCGGACTTATCCGACGCCCAGGCCCGCAAAGTGCCTCGTATAAAGAACCGCCTCTCAGCATTCCCATCTAGCCCTACATTTTATTCCAACCGGTTGTCGGAATGGTGAAAAAAAAAGAAAAAAAATGTAACGGTGTAAAAGAACTTTTCCATCTGTTGAATTCGAAACAAAAGCTCTTGGGTCTATACACGGAAACCGTATATACGTGACATGCGTGCAGCCGACATATCGGCCGGCTTCATGCTCGTGGCAGGCGATATACTGGCACACAGAAACGCCGGTTGAGAAAGGGGGTGGATTCGCTCATTGGTGGCTATACAGCCCGGGAGCACTAGCGAAGTGCTCGGTGCACGCTCGAGAAGCAAGCCGAGTACGTGCCGATGGGTCTCGGGCTATCGCGCGCCACGTGAGCCAGACACTATCGACACGAGTGCTCGTCCCCATGCCACGGCTGGAAGTAACCGCTCGAGCTATTTTTATGGCACTTAGCCTTCCGACCGGCAACATGCTGTACCACTTGAAAAACACTTGTGCGCATTCCGTTACGTTTACGCAACGGAGAATCGCGGTGAGGGACCCGAGCGACATTGCGAACGGCGGCGCGAGGTGAGAACGAAGTAGAATGTACTCCACTGATTGATGTACGTGTCATCTACTTCCAAAGAGAAAAAAAAAAAAAATAAAAAAAAATGAATGAGCAGTAATTTGACGCCGTATTCGGTGTGGGGTTTTTTTTTGTCTACTAGAAATCCCGACAGCTGATGGCCAGTGGAGAAATCCGGAATTTTTATCCTCTCGAATTGGAAATTTCATCGGTGCTTCGTTCAACTTTTCATTATTAGTTGGAATCTGCAATAAACTGGCGATGAAATATTATTGAATAGTAAATTGACAGCGTATTCGGTGCGTCTGCTTTTTTACACCGAAAATCCTGGCAGTTCGTGGCAAGTGGATGAATCCGGAATTTTTATCCTCGCCGATTGGAAATTTTATCGGAATTCACTTAGAAGAGGGGAATTTAGTTAGAAGAATAGCCCGAGCGACGTTGCGAGCGGCGGCCCGAGGTGAGAACGATGTAGAATGTACGACAGCTGAGAAAATACACTGAGTACTTGAATTACGTTTTGAAGTATCACGTACTGAGTCAGCGTACAGCAACTCAGAACTTCAGCAATTCCGTTCTGCCAGTACACAATACGTCAGTGCTCAAGAACTACCCAACGCTCAGAAATTCAAGTGCTTGGTACTTGCTACTTCAATGCGCACTTCATGTACTCGCTACTTCAATACACACCTTGAGTACTCCGTACTTCAATACGTTCTTGATCGCTCAATACGTACTTCAAGTACTTGCTACTTCAATACGTTCTTGTTCGCTCAATACGTACTTCAGGTACTTGCTACTTCAATGCGCACTTCAAGTACTCGCAACTTCAATACGTTTTTCAAGTACTTGCTACTTCAATACGTACTTGTATTTGCTACTTTAATACGTACTGCAAGTACATATTGAATACCCCAGAGCTGGGGTATTTTTCCAGCTCTGCAATCTACTGTACCGATGTACGTGTTGTCTACTCCAAAGAAGAAGAAGACGAATGAGAAGTAAAATGACGCCGTATTCGGCGCGTGCACTTCGTTCTAAAGAAACCCTCGCAGCTCCCGACAATTGGATGAACCCGGAACTTTTATTAGAAATTTAGAACTACAAATCTCATCGGCTCCCTCGTCGTTCAACTTTTAATTTCCAGTTGGAAAGCGCATGACGACGAAGCGAAACTGGCGATATCGGTGGCGGACGAAGAGCGGATTACGTTGACACCGCCGAGGGTTGGCGAGGGAGTGTTGCACCGCGCACAGGCGAGGGGAAAAACGCGCGTCGCGCAGAGACGACCGTGCGCGAATCGCTGGAGAGTCGAGTGGAAAAGAAAAAGATGGGAGGAAGAAGGGATGAAGGAAAAATGAGGGACAAAAAAGGATAACAGCGAGTGAAGTGTAGAGAGCGTTGACGGATCTCGCCGCGCGACTGCTATCGACATCCCGAAATTGCGACGCTCGAGTTCCATTGTCACCGCCACGCTTCTTCCATCCATATAAGCGCGGAGTTTCCATCCTTCGACACCCCTTCGCAACCCCCCCCGGACGGTTCCGAACTGGAAGAGCTACGTCTTTCGTGCTACTTCGATGATACTACCTGCACACCCTACAGCGTATTTCATAGTGGGAAAAATCTCGGGGCTTCGCCGACGCGTCGTATAATACAGATACGCCGGTGGAGCGGCACGGGAAAAAGATATCGGCAATACCAAACGGGCGGGACGAAGCGGTCGAGGGGGGTTTCGATTCGCTGACTGAGATTTCGAAGGAGCGTTATTGGAAACGGTAAAAGAGAGAACAAGGCGAGAGGGTTGTCGCTGATCGATCCGTGCATCCGAAGCGCGGAGACTCTTACACGAGCCTCTCCATCGCTTGTACCTCTTGACTTCACCGATCGAGCATTCGCAAGTACGACCTTTGGCGAAGATGAAAAAAAAAATAAAAATAAAAAACAAGGATGAAAATAATTTTTTTTTTTGTGGATGTGAAACAATCGTCAATCGCGCGTTTACATATATGTTTTCTCATCAGGGATACGAGAATATTTTATTCGTTGAAAGTAACAAATATACAATTCTTCCAAATAAACTTTAACGCGTTGTATTATTTTTTTTATAAAAAAAAAAAAAAAAATCTTTGTTTTTATTTCAAAAAAATCTTCGCGAGAAGGTGTCGCTAATCGATACGCGCATCCGAAGCCCGGAGACTCTTACACGAGCATCTCCATAGCTTGTACTCACCTCTTGGCTTCACCGATCGAGCATTCGCACGTACGACCCTTGGCGAAGATGAAAAAAAATAAAATAAAATAAAATAAGGGTGAAAATAATAATTTTTTTTGTTTTTGTAGGGGTGTGAAATAATTGTCAATCGTGCGTTTACATATATGTTTTCTCATCAGGTATACAAGAATATTTTATTCGTTGAAAGTAACAAATATACAATTCTTCCAAATAAACTTTGACGCGTTGTGTTATTTTTTTTTTTTTTTTAATTAACAAAAAAAATCTTCGTTAAATTAATATCGTGCGAATACGTAACGCCGCTTATGAGCCACATTCGTAATCGTTTTGCGTGAGATTCCGAACGAGGTAATTGTTGTGCCACTCGTTTATGATAGGCGCACTAAATTTAGCAGACTCGCGGCATCGTCGAATTTGCGACAGAGTATCGAACTTAATGGAGTCGAATGGCGTTTTAATTGTAATTCAAGTTTACACAACAAAAATATACGAAATTCGACGTAAAGAGAACTCGGGCTTACCCACTCGTTTTTAGGCCCGAAAAAATCCCCTGGGACCACGGGCTCAGTCCAATGAGATTTTGGCACGATTCGCAGAAATCCAGCCTTTGCGCGTGCGCGTGCGCGTGCGTACATCCAGAAAAATAATTTTTTTTTTTAACGCCCGCCCCGCAATTAAATATTCATTTCCTTTGAATAAGTATTTATTCGATGAAAACAAATAGTTATTCAATTAAAATAAATATTTATTTTATCAACATAAACACTTGTTAACTCAAATGAATATTTATTTTATCAATATAAACACTTATTAATTTAAATAAATATTTATTTGATTCAAATAAATATGAATTTAATTTGAATATTTGTTTAATTTGAATAAGCATTTATTTGATTTAACTAAATTATTTTTCTGGATGTATTCGTGTTCGTGTGTGTGTGTGTGTGTGTGTGTGTGTGTGTGTGTGTGTGTGTATCAGGTGTGACGTGTCAAGCTGTGATTTCTTTGCTTCTTTCACATTACCAATATTCATAACAAATCAACAATACTCCGCAATACCGTTCGACTATTTTCTTCATCATCGTTCATGTTTTTTTTTTTTTTTTCTTCTTTTTCTCATCATCTCGTATTCCCTTACCGTTACTCCTGTATAATAAAGTTTTTTCGGCCCGACAAGGAAGCTTCCCCGTATCATCTCAGCCAGTGTATATTTATATTTACTATGCTTCTGTCTTTTATATGTACATATATCCATCTAAATGCATATAGTTTTTCTCTGTCCTCTATTTATTGATTTCAATCGTCGCGTCTTTTTTTCTTTTCCGATTAAATTTTCGATTCCTTGTTTTTTTTTTGTTATTTTCATTTTCATTTTTTTTTTTTTTTTTCTTTTTTCGTTTCGTTTACCTCGTTTACGCTACTCTAACGGACCGGGCTCGCCGGCGTCGGCTCGGCTCGCGCGGCACGGAAGCGCGTCTCTCCGCGCACTTCATACCGGACAATTTCTTTCGTTATTTATTTTTCTTTCGCTTTTATGTGACGCCCGTTCCGACGCTTTCTCGCTCGCCATACCGGGCCGCTCCGCCGACGCGCGCGGCCTATATTTACAGATTCATGAACAAGAGCACGAGGCCCCTCGTTGCGTCGAAAGCGTTTAAGGCAGTGTTTCGACAGGACGACGCCCTTCGATGTCCCTTGGAATTTATTTTGTCATTTTTTTCGTTTTTTTTTTTTTTTTTTTTCTTCTTTCGTTACCTTCGAACGTCCGCGACAGTTTTTCTCGAAGCCTTTGCCGCGCGAGTTCGCAAATTGTCGTCTCCCGATCACTGCCCGGATTGAGATTCACTGGTCGCCTGAGCTCATACACTGCTCTCGATTGTTTAATCACTGTTCCGTTATCACTAGCCGACGATTATCGCTTATTAATGTTCGTGATTCGTGGCACTAAGTTCGATTTTTTTCATTTTTATTATATATATATACTATATATATATATATATTTTTTTTTTTAGTCGTGGCGCTCTGCGCTTAGAGCCAAGCGCCGAGCTGCGCCTCGAGTATCGTAGCGGCGTCGGTTCTTCCCATGACCCTGAGATGATTGAGCAGATCCGTGACCGCACTGGGCTCGCGGTGCCTCGCCTCCCACAGATCCAGGATGTGCTCCGTCGGACTGGCCTTCGTCGCGAAATAATTGATATACCTGGCGATCGATCGTCGAAAAAAAAAAAAAAAAAATTGAGATTAATATTCATAGGAATCGAGAGACGCGGGTCGGGAGGTAAATTCATGCAGATTGGGATCTCCTATGGGGACATTGAGGAAATTACGGAGTCTTCCGATGGGGATTTCATGTGGCGAGGTGACATTCCTGGGTTGCCGAGTCATTTTGATTTATGCTGCGGAACTCGAGAAGAGATTTTTTTTTTATTGGGAGAGGCGACCGTTTAGGGGGTGAAAGAGTCGGCTAAGTTTGGGGAAAAAATTATAATGACATTTTTATTGCATTAGGAAATTTTGATTACCTTAGGAAATTTTGATTACCTTAGGAAATTTTAATTGCCTTAGGAAATTTTGATTGCCTTAGGAAATTTTGATTGCCTTAGAAAATTTTGATTACCTTAGGAAATTTCGATTACCTTAGGAAATTTTGATTACCTTAAGAAATTTTGATTACTCAGGAAAAATAGAGATTAATATTCATGGGAATCGAGACATGCGGGTCTGGCGGTAAAATCATGCAAGATTGGGATCTCGGTTGGGGATATTGAGGGAATTCCGAAGACTTCCAGTGAGGATTTTATGTGGCGAGGTGACATTCCCGAGTCCCAAGTAATTTTGATGTGTGTTGCGGTGCTCGAGAAGAGATTTTTTTTTTTTCATCGTCAGAGGCGACCATTAAAAGAGGCGGTCAAGTTTGAGGAAAAAATCCAATTAAATTTTGATTATTTTTTGAGCATTCGGCAGGTTTCAATGAAATATAGCACGAATATGTTTCACGTAAAGAATATCCAAGAAGAATATTGTCTGAAAAGGATTGGTTTAGCCGCCCCAAGGCGCAGCTAAACCAATCGTGAGATTTTTTTTTCCCAAACGAGGTCCTCGTGAGTTTAGTATTTTCGAAATATATCATATAGGTTTTTCAAAAATGAAAAAAAAAAAAAATTGAAAATAAATAATGATGCCAATAAAAATCAATCCGGTTGCCACTGCCCTACCGACAGAAAATTCAATGAAATACAACGCGAAAATATTTCATGTCAACACGATCCAAAAACAATATTGTCTGACAAGGGTTTAGCCCCTTAGGCGGCTAAACCACCCTCAAGATATATGTATTTTTTTTTCGTAAAAGAACAGTTCCTCGTGAGTCTAACATTTTCGAAACGCGTTATGTAGGTTTTTCCAAAAACAATTTAATTAAAAAAAAAAAACGTAACATCAATCAAAATCAATCCTTGTGTCACTGACCTATCGACAGATTTTACTGAACTATGACACGAATATATTGCACATCAACACGAACCAAAAACAATAATGTCTGACAAGCGTCTCCCCCTTACGCAGCTAAACCACCCTTAAGATTTTTCTCGTATTCTACTACCGAAATATCACAACAATTAACAATTTCATAATTTTCAGAACGTAGGATTTTCAATAAATACATCAATGAGAAACAAATCCTTGTGTCACTGACCTATCGACCTGGAGTCTCTGGGCGAGCATCCGCCAGTCGTTGCCGAGGGCGTTCGGTGGATCGAGACACTGGCACAGTTGTTTCCTGAGGGACCTGGTGAACCGGAAGGGTCTCATAGCCGCCGAGTCGGTGGTGGCGTTGTTGGCCTGACCGCTGCTGACGACGGTCACTTCCCTCAGCGGTCTCGTTACGCTACCGGACGACACGAGCTGCTTGGCGCCGTCGTAGACGATTCTGAATACCTGACGAGCGTCGGCGTTGCCCTGCGAGACCTGGAGTTTGTAGCTTCTGGTCGTCGACGGGCCGAATGCTGTCTCAAGTCCGAAAGTCACGTGAACAGTGCTCTGACAGTTCCAAACGTCCCGGAAGTCGACCTCCTGGCGATCGGTTGGGGATTTGCTCTGCCACTCGTTGCCGACTTCCTCCAGGCTGACCCTGAGCGGTTCGCCGTTGTCCTGGAAGACGAGGGTCCTCGGTTTGTCGAGAAGATAGCCCCGCACCTGGCTCTCCCGATCGACGATCGTCTTCATCGCGGCCTTCGTGTCCTCGATCGCGTAGACCCTCACTGAACATTGACCGGTCTGGCTGGCGAAGAGCGCGAGACGCAGCCGCTTCGTCGCCATCGAGCCGTCGATGCTCTGACCGGCGAGAACGTAGCCGCGCAGCTGCTCGGTCACTATGAAAGCCTCGGCGTGGTCCAGTTGGGTGAATAGCGGGGTATTGATGGTCTCGTTACCGAGAGTCAAGACCCTCGTCCACGTTATCTGCTGATCCTTTGAACCTTGCGGGGCGGCGGCGGCGGTCTCCTCCGCGTCGAGATCGTTCGTTGCCCAGACGCTCAATTCCCATGTCGAGGGGTGAAGCATCGCACAGTGCTCGAACTGCAGTATCACGGGCTTGTTGAAACTCGCGTTCCACGGACCGCAGGTCACCACGGCAGAGAGTTGGGTTATTCCGTCTGTGTTCAAATGTTACAATGTTGTTTACAATGATATCGAAGGGCGGTTCGGAATTCAAGCGGTCGTTGTACATTTTGCGAATGCGTCTTTGACGATGCGTCAATTATGATATGCGTGGATTGGTCTGGCGTGAGAAGGCGGAGTCGGGGATGAGAGACTGCTGAGGGCAGGTAACTATGTCGATTTTTTAAAAACATGTTTTGTTCTCTCGTTGATATTCTTAAAGTTTGGCGTGTGAAGAGTGTTGTGTGTAAATTTCATGTGGATACAGCGCGATAAGAACGCCTCGGGTCGCAACAAACCTCCAAAAAGTTGATGGAAAAAAACTTATCAAAAAGCCTATCAAAAAGCTTACCAAAAAGATTATCAAAGAGATTATCAGAAAGATTATCAGAACGATTATCAAAAAGATAATCCAAACGCTTATCAAAAGAAATCCTCACGATAGCCCGATGTATATTGTTTGCAATGAAAAAAAAAAAAAAAAAAAAAAAAACCCAATGCGATCGAGTCGATGGTTGTCGAGAAAAAAAAAAATTCCAGAATTCATCTATTTTTTCGTTCGTTTACTTGGATACCTGCCCTCAATATCGTTTTATTAGATTCCCGACCGGTAATCTTATTTTCGCTATGGCTCATGTGAGGTGGGACGATGGAATTTAGGTGGTCTCACGCCGCACGGTTAGCGACAGGGACCGAAAAAGCCCGGAAGGCTCGAGAGACGTAGCTGTACAGGAAGTGGCTAAAAGTCGTGTCGGTCGTCGGGCAACACGCTCGTCGGGGCGAATCCGGGGAATAAAAAAAAAAAAAGTGTCCTCGATAACCCCCGCGGCATGGCACGTAACAAAATCGAATCGGGGTGGGTTCCAGGCAAGCGAGAGACCCAATTCAGTTTGGAACACACGCTTCGCCGCGGAACATCGTGCTAGGAGGAGGCTGCGCACGCTTCCAGCTGGCATCTACCAGTAATACAATTATCGCGTTGTTCCCGTTGGCGGGGTGTGGTTGATCCTCAAAAGCCTCCGACTCATGATCCGGGGATCATTTTTTTTTTTTTTTATTTTTTTTAATGCTCTCCGAACATGCTAGTAATTCGTTCCACGGGCATAGCGGAAGCACCGGTCGTAGGTCACGGAACGAAATTGAAATGACACGCGGTAACTGGCTCGTGAGAGACCCGCATGAGGAATTATTAATACACGCACAGTGGGCGCGCATCGGAGTTAACTGTCGAAGCGTAAAGGGCACGCATAACCGACGAATTAAATGCCAGCGGGGAATGGAGGAGCGTGTCGTTAAGCTGAACAATGAAGACGAAGACTTTTATATACCGGACGATTCGACGCTACGCCCGTGAATGATCGTGTTAAACGGATGACAGGTTAAATGGAACACTAATGATGACGGTGGATGAGTGAAGACAATAATGGAACATCAATAATCGCGTCACGGCTGTTCAATTACCGCGTTCATGCGGGAATGACGTTAGCCGGGCAGGGTTTGGTCCGGCTGGGATGTTGACCGCCGGCCAGACCTACCCCACCTAGCTTGCGGAAACGGGACTTTGACCGAGGCCCATCGAAGGTTCGATGAACAATTTGGATGTTCGTTCGAGAGACTCTCGCTTGTAATTTCCTGGGAATAGCTATGGATAGCTATCGATAACTACGGGAAGTTATGGATAGCTATGGATAACTATGGATAGCGATGAATAGCTACGGACAACTATGGTTAGCTATGAATAGCTATGGATAGCTATGAATAGCTGTGGATAACTATAGATAACTACGAGGAGTTATGGATAGCTATCGATAACTACGGGGAGTTATGGATAGCTATGGATAACTATGGATAGCTATGGATGGCTATGAATAGTTATGGATAACTATGTCTAGCTATGGATAGTTATGAATAGCTGTGAATAGCTGTGAATGGCTATTGAGAGTTATGGATCAGAGTTGGGTAAATACGCTAAGTACGCTTGAAGTACGTATCGAAGTATCAAGTAATGAGTCGCTGTCCAGCAATCAGAACTTTGACAATTCACTTTTGCCAGTACTCAATGCGTCAGAACTCAAGAACTACCCAGCGCTCAGCACTTCAAGTACTTCATACTGCAATATGTACTTCAATTGTTTAAGGCCTTTGTCCCGCGCTGATGAAACCAGAGATAGGCCTTTTCCACTGAAAACAATAACGGAACAGCAATAATCACTTTAGAGCTGTTCAATTACCGCGGTCATGCGAGAATGGCGTTATGCAGGTTGGTTTTGGTCGGGCTGGGATGTTGACCTCCAAACAGACCTATTCCACCTGGATAGTGGAAATGGGACTTTGACCGACGACCATTGACGGTTCTATGAACAATTTGTGGGTTTCCGACTTCTCATTTCCTGGGAGCAGCACAGCTATGAATGTACGGAGATGAAGTTTCATATACCGAATGGTTCGATGATACTCCGTAAATGATCGCGGTAAACGGATGACAGGTTAAATGGAACACTAATGATGACGCTAGATGAGTGAAAACAACAATGAAACGGTGGTAATCGCGTTGGAGGTGATCGATTAACGCGCTCATGCAGGAATGACGTTGCCCAGGTAGGGTTTGTTCCGGCTGGGGTGTCGACCAGACCTACCCCACTTAGATAGTGAAAACGGAACTTTGACCGAGGCCCAGCGGCGGTTCGATGGACAATTTGGGTGTACGCTCGTGAGATTCCGGCTTCTAATATCCTGGTAATAGCATAGCTATGGATGTATCGAGGCTCACCGGGTAGACGCGGCCTGAATCGATCCTCGTTGAGGACAGCGAGGTACAGCTCCTTCCTGAGTGGCTTAGGGACGGCTCCCTCGGGAACGGACATGGAGATGCCGGAGTCCGGAAGTACGAGTAGTGCGCCTCGTGTGTTAACGGCTGCCCTGGCAACGTTGCCCGCCTCCAGCTTCGGCAACCTGATGCTCTCAGAGGCGACGTTGTACGTCGAGTCCGAGGACGGGTAAGAGCTGGTCACGCTGTTCTCGCTGTCGGAGTGGATCTGCTTGTCGCTGCAGGACTCCTGGGTCGAGGTGCTCGGGGTCGGTGACATCGGGGAGGGTTGCGGCGCTATCGACAGATGAGGAACGTCGTAATGGTGCTCCGAAAGGGAACGGGACAGCGAGAGCTTCGGATCGAAGGGATATTCGTAGCAGGCCGGCACCGTCGTCGCCGTCACGTCTGGCTGGAGACTCTGCTTCTTGTCCTGGTCCGGAAAGAACTCCGGCTGAAATTCTGCAATCACGAGATTCACGAATTCGTAACAGTTTGCGGGTCTAAAGTTTTCCTCGGCGTTCCAAGATTCAAATTTCTACCGCATTCGTTGAGGGGGCACCGGAATGACACTGAAGATATCTGCATGAGACTAAATTTCATCAAGTTATAACGGCTCTGTTTTGCAGGGAGCAAACTTCACTTGACGAAGTGGTTCACTTGGGGTAGCATTTTGAGACGGTCGTTTGGACTTAAGGCCGCTCTTGAGATTGAACTTCATTGCTGGCTCACGATCTACCGTAAGTTCGAACCTAAAGTCGAATCTCAGTTCAAACTTGATTTCGTGCTTAAGTTTGATCACAAGATCGAACCTCGGTTTGAACTTGATTTCGTGCTTAAGTTTGAACTTGAACTACAACGGAATTTTAGTTCGGACTTCGAGCTTAAGTTCAAAATTAAGATCGAACTTAAGCACAAAATCAAGTTCAATCTTGAGTTCTAGCTTAAGATAGATTTGAAGCCCGCAATGAAGTTTGACCGCAAAGGCGATCTTAAGTTCAAACTAACGTCTTAAAATTCGACCCTTAGAGAATAAAATTTTACAAGTATAATTTTTCAAAAATTCTACAAATATGAAATTTGATCTTATACAGATATCTCCAGGCTCATGACCGGGGCGATTTGTCTCGCTGGTCCCCTCAAGACAATTGATCGTCGAATCCGCGCGTGTCGTCGGACAATCGTATCTAAGGACTCACCGTTGCGAGCCATGGAGTAGAGTGAATGGTCCCGACCCTTCCGCCTCAACAGCCTCGCCAGAAAGAACGTCAGGCCACCGATCACGACGAACGCGACCGTCAAACCGACGTAAAGCGCCACGTCCATTTGTCTGTTGGCTGCAATCACAAAAAACGTAAGAAAACGAAAAAAAAAAAAAAAAAGAGAAACAAAACAAAAATGGCGTATCAACGTGTGAAGGAAAGGGTGGGGAAGTGGAAGAATGGTGAAGAGGTGAGGAGAGCGACAACATTCTCTAAAAAAAAGGCAAACCAATCCTTCGAGGTCCCGACATAAGTCCCCTTAATGATCCGCCCATTAAAACAAACGCCGGTAACAAGTTCAAGTTCAATGCTCTCGGGACCGAACGCATGGTTCGTTACCATTTCGCATCTCTACGCCGATATTCTTACTAACTAAACCTACTTGTGTAAGTACAGAAGAGGTAATATAATTAAAAAAATGGCTGATGGTAAAAGACGAACGAAACTCTGCGAAAGAATTTAAAAAAAGTGATTTTAACAGGCCGTTTTTTACAAGCAAGTAGTGACCGCCTAAAAACGACGAAGAGCTGATGAGAGTGACAACGTTCTCCAAAAAAGCGAACCGATTTTTCGCCGTCCCAACACGAGTCCCCTTAATGTCCCGCCCATTAAAACAAACGCTGAGCCGGTACCAAGTTCAAGTTCAACGCTCTCGGAACGAAGCGACTGGTTCACTGCCGTGTCGCGTCTATAAGTCCGGTGCTTCAGCCTACTCAGCCTATACTCGTGTGCTCCGTTCTAGTAAACATTAAGCACGAACCTCCGTGCACACATTTTCGTCGAGGGCAGACGAACGCCGTACGTGCGGGCGAACCCATACGAGCGCGGTGGCGAACGATAATGGCACTTTATTTGCATGCACGATCAATTTCTTCCCCCCGTTCTGGAGACGCGGAGTCTGAACGGCGGCGGGTTTGCGGAGGGTGAGCAGAGCGGGTGAAGCCGGTCCGGCCCACCGATTACATAATTTTCTTCAATATTAAAGCCACCCCCGCGCGCGGTTCGCTCGGGCATTTCGCCCCCGGTGGGGTGTGCGGAACGAGCAGCCTACATCGCGTGCAACTTTGATGCGCCGGGGTCGATACGGACCGGCCTTTCTCTATAGACTTCTCCTGTCTATATACTTTCCCTCCCCCGTGGATGGATGGGTTATTGCAGGAGGGCCTTGCAGAGGAGAGAGTAGAGAGAGAGAGGAGGAGAGCCGACTTCCTCCTTCCGATCTCGCTGTAGTGGCCACCTATTGTTCCGATTGTTTATATCGGGAAGGGTCGCTCCGGCAATTAGGGTGCATGCTTATGGGCACTCGGGCGCAGCGCCGGATCGGTTGGTTCATCGATTATTAAACGCTACGGTAATTAAAAGTAAATAACGCTGGTTTTTCGGTGGTCCTGACAGTGATTGGCCACCCCCGTGATTTTACCGGATGCGAGTCGGGTGGACCTACTGGAAGACAAGGGTGCCGATCACTGGCCCGATTCGGCGGAGCATCCACGCGGGGAAAACGAGAACTCGTCGTGCAGAATAAAATACCCACCGACGTTTCTTGTACACAAACGTCCAACATTCTTTTTCTTGTTAATTTTACAAGATCTTGTTAATTTTATAAGATCTTGTTCATTTTAAAAGATCTTGTTAATTTTACAAGATCCTGTTAATTTTATAAGATCTGATTAATTTTACGAAAATGTCCAATCAATTTGGGAATATTTCTGTAAGATTAAGAACCAAATAATTTTGGACGTCTGTGGAGAAAAGGAAGTTTCTTAAATGTGCAAATCTTTTTTTACTGTCTGCATTTTCTCACGGGTTTTCACTCACACAATTAGCAGTTTAGTGAGACACAAAAACGTTCGTATCTCTTCATTGATATTCACAAAACGTATCTGACGCCCATTAAAAATGCAGCTCACGTTACTCGATACAACATTAACTTTGTATCTCGGAATCCATATGAAAAAAAAAAAAAAAAAAAACCGATTATAAATTCTTTGAGAAAAAAAACCTCATTCACGGCTTTATAACACTTGTGATTTTTGAGGTCGCAAAGTAGAAAAGTCGCTGTGTCGCGTATTCCCTTAATCTGATGAGAATCCCGTTCGACGGAGGAGGAACGCAAGTGTGCCAATAACTGATGCGCGCACCCAGAAAAATAATTTACTTGACGGACATTCGCAAATTAATGTTTATTTGGTTTAAATAAATATTTTAATTAATTTAAATAAATGTTTATTTACATCAAATGAATATTTTAATTAATTTAAATAAATGTTTATTTACATCAAATAAATATTTTCAATTTATTTGAATAAATGTTCAATTAAATCAAATAAATATTTATCTAAATCAAATATATGTTAATTTCAGTAAAATGAATATTCGTTTACGGGGCGGCGGTCAAGTAAATAATTTCTCCGTGTGCGGAGGCGCCGTCGGCGGCCAATCGCCGGTCCGGTAATACGGCGAGCTGGTCGTGGATTTCACGGGCTTTCATCGTTGAAATCCGTATGTATGTATTTGTACCGTACACCTACCAGATTTAGCACGGGATAGAACGGCGAGGGGAAAGAGGCATGACGGAGGCGTGCAAGCAACGGCGGTCCGGGCAAATTTGAACTCCTCGCGCGTGAGCGAATAAAGCTCCCGGACATGTGTATACACGTATAATACATGGGAATACGTAGTCTCATCACTCTCGCCTCGAGGAAGATGTATACCGTGAGGTTTAAACTCCCCGGGGAAAATAACGCCCTGTCCGGGTGTCGGGAGGAGGAAAAAAAAAAAACAAAAAAAGGAAGAAATTGCCACGCGGGAATATGTCACGGGGTGAGCTCACACGGGACGATTAAACGTTGTTTATGCCGGGTCAAAGACGGGGACGTGGATTGACGAGCCGAAAAGTAGACACCTACAGTAAAATGTTTTTATGGATTTTTTTTTTTTTTGAGAACGTTACTTTACCCACTTTCCCGTGTGTCGTAATTTACACGATACTGTCACTGGCTGCATTCGAGATGCAATTCACCGAAAAATTAAGAATATTCTCTCAGTTTCAAGAGGCAAATCTCACTTTTGAGCCGAAAGAGACTTTATAGTGGCAAAACGTCACTTCCGGTTTGAAAATATATTTTCTTTTTTTACCGAAAGTGACGACTAAAACATTCGGACTTGTATCTCCAATCCCCGCTGGTTAATTCCACTTCGGTGGAAGAAGAAGGCACCCGAAAAAGCCTCTTCACAAACGCCTGGCAATAAAATGTTTTTATAGATTTTTTTTTATATACGTCTTTTACAGCGTGCTTTCACCGACTCTTCCGTATGCCCTGATTCACACGATTCTGTCACTGGCTGCATTCGAGATACACTCAAGAGAAAAATTTAAAATATTCTCTCACATTTGAGCGAAAAATCTTTTTTTTTTTGGGCCTTATCTTATTTTTCAAACGTCACTTCCGTTATGGGAATCTTATTTTTCGAGGTATTTCGGGTACAGAGTCGCTGGCTAACAGCTAAGACCCACTGGTCCATCTTACCCCGTCGGTCAATGTTCGCCGCGCTTACCCTAATCAATGTCTCGCCCCGGTGACGATTGTCCAACTCACCGTTGCAAAGTCCGCCCGTACAGTTTCCGACTGTGATGTCCCTGCCCTGACAGGGACGTCCTCCGTGACTCGGCGAAGGCTCGTCGCATGTCCTCTTCCTCGTGTGGGTGCAATCGCTCCCACATACGGACCAGGCTGACCATCTCGACCAGCCGCCGTCGACAACTGTGGACAGCGATGAAAAAAAAATAAAAAAATAAAAAAAATTGCGTCCTCAAAATGTCCCATACAAACGACTGTTCTACAACATTGAATTAATAACTGGAAACATTCTAATATTAATGTGTTTATAATTTATTTTTTTTTTTTTTTTTTTTTCTTAAAGTGACTACGACAAAATTGTGAAACAATTATGCACATCGACATCGTGTGCACCGAGACTCACCCATAGGATTTTTGAACTCCTCGAGAACTTCGGCTGTTCCGTGTTAAGCGTGTGCGACGCGACAGAAAGCATTTTTTTTTTGTTTTTTTTCAAGTAAAATCAACAACGACGAAACAAACAGTGTACTCATGAGTAATGAAGTCGTGCTTTACAGTTAGCGATAAATCGTTATCGAACAATAATATCATAAGATAATCGTTATCGAAAAATATTCATACGAATAATCGTTAGCGAACACTGATCATACGATAATCGTGCTCGAACAATCGTAAGACGATCGTTATTGAAATTTCAATTAAAAGTCAATCTTTCGCCGATGTAGTTTCGCTGTGAATTTTTGGAATTCCGTAGAATTCGTGAAACGCGGCAGCATCTCCATCTAACACCGAGCGTCTTCGGGCGTGCTGCGCCCGAAGACATCATGCGGCGCACCTGTTAGTCATATTTTTACCGGTTACGTGCCGCGATCGTCCAACCATAAATTCTCAAGCGGATCGTTGCCGAACGTGCGCGAACGCTCGTCGTGCACAACATACTCCGGGTAGGTCCGTCTTCAGGGGCGGGGGGGGGGGCGGAGGTGGAGGGCACACATAGAAGGGTGCTTGGAAGGACGACGGCCAAAGGGGAGGACAGGCACGCGAGCTCTCGAGCCTGAGAGAAAAGCCGTAAATCATAGCGCTTCGTCTTCTGACTCTGTACAGTCGGACGCGCTTCAAGTTATGCCGAGCGAATATCGTCTTGTAGAACTTTAAGATAGATTTTCGTAGGGGTGTTTTTATGATCGCTGTAACGGCGGATGACTGGGCGGGTTTATTGAAAAAAAATTTGATATAAAATGGAAGGCATGTTCGTTTCGGAAAATTGAGCGAATCCTCCCCTCGGATATTACTTATAGGCGTCTCTAATGTTTTTATCGCCGCTTTGAGGTCGAATTACTGGGCGGGTCAATTGAAAAAAAATTTCATGAGGATTGTACAGTGTAATAAGATTTTTTTTTTTTTTTTTTTTTGTGAAAATTTATTAACGGCACTGGAAGCTTTTTTTTGCACAAATTGTTAGCGAAGTTTCAAACACATGTGCGTTGAAATTTTAGAGTAAAATTTTTATTCTTCCACGAGAATTCTTGTATATTTACGACGATATAGCGTAGTGTTGGTCGCGATTGGAAAATTGAGCGAATTCTCCCTTGAGATAACTCATGCGATACTGTATGATTGTCATTATTGCTGTAACGTCGGATTGCTGGTTGGGTTAAATTGAAAAACAAAAAAAAAAATCCTTCCCTCGAATAACTTATACGCGGCTCTGCTCATTTTATCATAACTGTAACGTTTAATAACTGGGCAGGTACTATTGAAGAACATTTAATTAAAATTGTAATCGTGTTCGCGATTGAAAAATTGAATAAACCCTCCCCTCGGATAACACAAATGCGGCTCTACTGTTTTTATCATCCCTCTAACGTCGGATTGCTGGTTGGGTTAAATTGAAAAAAAAAAAAAAAAATCCTTCCCTCGAATAACTTATACGCGGCTCTGCTCATTTTATCATCACTGTAACGTTTAATAACTGGGCAGGCACTATTGAAGAACATTTAATTAAAATTGTAATCATGTTCGCGATTGAAAAATTGAGTAAACCCTCCCCTCGGATAACACAAATGCGGCTCTACTGTTTTTATCATCCCTCTAACGTCGGATTGCTGGTTGGGTTAAATTGAAAAAAAAAAAAATCCTTCCCTCGGATAACACAAATGCGGCTCTACTGTTTTCATCATCCCTCTAACGTCGGATTGCTGGGTGGGTTAAATTAAAAAAAAAAAAAAAAAAATCCTTCCCTCGAATAACTTATACGCGGCTCTGCTCATTTTATCATCACTGTAACGTTTAATAACTGGGCTGGCACTATTGAAGAACATTTAATTAAAATTGTAATCATGTTCGCGATTGAAAAATTGAGTAAAGCCTCCCCTCGGATAACACAAATGCGGCTCTACTGTTTTTATCATCCCTCTAACGTCGGATTGCTGGTTGGGTTAAATTGAAAAAAAAAAAAAATCCTTCCCTCGAATAACTTATACGCGGCTCTGCTCATTTTATCATAACTGTAACGTTTAATAACTGGGCAGGTACTATTGAAGAACATTTAATTAAAATTGTAATCGTGTTCGCGATTGAAAAATTGAATAAACCCTCCCCTCGGATAACACAAATGCGGCTCTACTGTTTTTATCATCCCTCTAACGTCGGATTGCTGGGTGGGTTAAATTGAAAAAAAAAAAAAAATCCTTCCCTCGAATAACTTATACGCGGCTCTGCTCATTTTATCATCATTGTAACGTTTAATAACTGGGCAGGTACTATTGAAGAATATTTAATTAAAATTGTAATCATGTTCGCGATTGAAAAATTGAGTAAACCCTCCCCTCGGATAACACAAATGCGGCTCTACTGTTTTTATCATCCCTCTAACGTCGGATTGCTGGTTGGGTTAAATTGAAAAAAAAAAAAAATCCTTCCCTCGAATAACTTATACGCGGCTCTGCTCATTTTATCATCACTGTAACGTTTAATAACTAGGCAGGTACTATTGAAGAACATTTAATTAAAATTGTAATCATGTTCGCGATTGAAAAATTGAGTAAACCCTCCCCTCGGATAACACAAATGCGGCTCTACTGTTTTTATCATCCCTCTAACGTTGGATTACTAGGTGGGTCAAATTGAACAAAAAAAAAGTAATAAAAATAATAGTCATAATCGTGATTGGAAAATTGAAAAAATCTTATAAGCGACTCTACTGTTTGTGTCGTCACTGTAACGTCGGATTACTGGACGGCTCTGTTGAGAAATAATAAAAATAGTACTCATGTTCGCGATTAGAAAATTGAGAAAATCTTATACGTGTCTCTCTGCTCTTCTTATCATCGCCCTAACGTCGAACTGTACCGAGCCGTTCTATTGAAAAAAAAAAAAAAAAAAAAATGCATAAAAATAGTAGTCATGTTCGCGATTAGAAAATTGTACGAATTCTCCCCTCGGATGACTTACGGGCGACTCTACTGTATCCGATCCGCTGGTCTTTTAAATCCTTCTTTCGTGGAAATATCGCGGCACGCTCGGTCGTGGGCACGACGCGGCGTTGTTCGCCAGGAGGAGCGACGATGACGGTGCCGATGAAGTGTACCACCGGCTTTCCCGGGGAGATGACGAGCTCGCGGAGCAACGCTCTCAGGGCTGGGCGACTTTAATCTCGGACACTGTCGAGGGAGTCCGTTTCGCCCGGGAATCGCCGGCGTCTCGGTCGTGTCTTATGTTAAAGCTTGCGTTAAAAATTCAATAACTCACCGGGACACGCGGTGTTGCAATCCGTCTTCTGTTGAGCCGGACCCAGACACGGCTGTCCGCCATTCATGGGCGCGGGATTCGTGCACGTCCGAGTTCTCTTCTGTTCGCCTTTGGCACATCTCGAGTGACACTCCGACCACGTTGACCAGGACGACCAGCCTCCGTTCACTACGAGAAACCAGAATTAGAGGCGATTATTCGCCGACTCTCGTTGCGAAACCGGACGACTTCATCGCGCACGGAGAAAAACGATTTCTGTCGTGCCGAAAAAGAAAAAAAAAAAAAAAAACATGTCGGTCCTTAACCCTTCGAGTACCGGGGACTTTTTTTCCGAGAGCAAACCTCCGTGCCTTCTATTGAGCAGCAAAACGATACGGATGAACGCGATAAATTTCCTTCTGCGTTGTCAAAAAAAAAAAAAAACTTCAAGGTAGGTCTGAGAATTTTTACAGATTTTTTTTTGTGTCATCAACTTGTTATTGGAATCGTTCGAAGGTGCGTCTTGGCAAATTCTAGGCGGTCGTTAAACGTGGATCTCGTACGTGATAGAGTTAATGATTCATTGTTGCGGCAGAAGAAAAAAAACATTTGCTTCGGCAAAATAATTCGTCGTTCCCGTATTAAGTCAGTAAATTGTAATTGTGGCAAGAAAATTCTTGCGGTACCAAAAATTTTGTTTACACGGACAACGTAAACCAGATTCCAGAATGAACTGAGCATTAAATGCAATTATTTGCCGACTCTCATTGACAAATTGGACGTCTTCATCTTGCACGGAGAAAAATTAATTAAAAAAGGCAATTTCAAGAAATGTTATTCCAAAAAAAAAATGTTGATCGTTGACGATTTATAAAAAAAAAAAAACAAAAAAAATTCCATCGTTAACGATTTATTTTTTTTTAACATTTCCATCGTTAACGATTTATTTAAAAAAAAAAAACATTTCCACCGTTAACGATTTATGAAAAAAAAACAAAAAATTGCTATCTTCAACGATTTATTGTTGTTAGCGTGAAAAATTTGCTCCCGCAAAATAGTTCTTTCTCCCCGCATAGAGTGAATAAATTGGCTGTCCAAACAGGTGTTTTATTTTTCGCTGTTTGCATCGACGGAACTCTCGTCAATGCTCATTGACGATACCAACCGTAGACAGTTATGCTGGCAGGAGTGCTAAGCCGTTTGGCAGCGATGTTCTCGGCGACGCACGTGTAGTTCGCCTGATGGCTGAGTTTCGCCTGACCGAGCAGGAGATGACCCTCGCTGGATACGAACAGAGTATCGGCATCGGTATCAAGATTGGCACCGTTCCTCAGCCAGTAGACACGAGGAGGCGGTACGCCGACCGGTGGCAGACACCTGAGCTCGGTGCCTTGGCCGGCCTCCACCGATACCGAGTAAGGCGGCGATTCGAATTGTTTCTTGAGATCTGAATCAACGATCAACGATCAATGAGGGATTTCTTCAAGGGCTTGGGGCACAGTGAAATTTTGAAGGAGAAAAAAAATTGTTTTTTTTTTCTTATTTTCTAATAGTTTTCGGTGTCAAGAATATTCATTTACATTTATATGTTAAATTTCAAGGAGTCACGAAAGTCACAGACAGTCATGTGGAATGTGGCGGTGCGCTGGAGCAGTTATCATATTTAAAAATCTTTTTTTAAAAAATTATTCGAAGTATTTAAAAAATAGGCAAAAGTCGACTTTGTTTTCAAATGGCCATTGTGCCCATTTTTTTTTTTTTTTTTAATTTCATTTTTTCCTCTCGTCGAGGACCGCGTTATATATAATTATATAAGAGAATTATATATATTATATAAGAGAATTATATTATACATTATATAAGAGAATTATATAATTATATAAGAGAATTATATATATTCTTTCTTATATAACCGCGTTATATAAGAAAGAATTAAAAAAAAATTAGTTTCCGATAAAATGACGAGTCGAAATCGGGATTAGCAAAAACGAACTTTCGAAAAAAAAAAAAAAAAAACAAATTCACGCCGACCGATAAGAAACATGCGTAATAAAAATAACATTGCATGGAAAAATTCTTAAATGTACTTCAATATATCCTCCTTCCACCAAAAAAAAAAAAAAAAAAAAAAATGAAATGGATAAAGCGTGTATTTACCAAGAAAAAAAAGATATGCGTGCCTTTTTAGCCATTTAAAAGTAATAAATTCACGAACGTTTCCAATGATCTTTTTTTTTTTTTTTTCTTTTCGTCCGTTGAATACTTACAAGCAACATCGATGGTGGCCGTCTGACTCTTGATGGATCCCGATCCGGACCAAGCGATGCAGTCGCACTTGAACTTGTCCTTGCCGAAGTACTCGTCGATGGCGTCGCGGGTGACGTTGAGCTCGCAATCGACGAACCTCGTGCCGCTGTGAGGATCGACAAAGTCCTGCTGCTGGGATTCATCGGCTCTGGCGCCGTTGCACCGGAAGTAGACCTCGAGGGCGTGGGCGGCCGCGCATCGGAGAGTGGCGGGTTTGCTCTTGACGACGAAGGCGTCGAGAGGCTCGGTCAGGAAGACCGGAAGATGACCGCCGCCCTCGGAAATTAGTTCGGTGTCGCTCGCTATCGTGGCCGACGGAGTGTCGTCGTCCTCGAGAAGATAGGACTCCTCGTCCTCCGCGGCATCCTCGACTTCTGGAACTGAGATCGAGACCAGAGCGAACTGGTTAGATGGTTTTTTTTTTTTTTTTTTCGGCGGTGGGAGCAAAACATATCCGATGGGAATCGATTCGGAGCGGCGTGTGCAGCCCAATAATGGCGCTTGAGTTAACCGCGGGTCTTCCGCTGCACGAAGTTCAATATCGAGATTCTATGAACGGGTTTGGGAATTCCCATGGTAATTTCGGGTAATTTGCGTCGATCATAACGATAATGCCGGCTAAGGGCGGTACTATAATGTCGGGTGAGATTCGGCCGGCGTGGTTAGACTGTCTACCACCGCTGCAGATAATCTTCCTCGTGTGTGCACTGCGGTGGCGGAGCTACGGGGCAGAGGCGTTTGCTCCGGCTCGGTGAATCACCGGGTGCGTCTTAGTTGCCGGTACGCGCAGTCGTTAGTTACGGTGAGCGTGATTGTTAGCCTTCCGACGCTCGATACTACTGCTGGAACTCGTAGAACGCAGGACCGGAAGCTCGTAACACCGGTTTACCTGCCCCCAAAACGTGGACTCTTGCGATGGGTCGGGTATTTTCCTATGGCTGTGTTAAATCCTTGTTTTCCTTATCCAACTTATACTGCCTGTCATTGATGCTTGGGTTTCTTAATGGGATCAAAGACACCGGCAAAGACACCGGCCAAGCCATCAGCAAAGACACCAGGCAAGACATCGGCCAAGACATCGGCCAAGACATCGGCCAAGACATCGGCCAAGACATCGGCCAAGACATCGGCCAAGACATCGGCCAAGACATCGGCCAAGACATCGGCCAAGACATCGGCCAAGACATCGGCCAAGACATCGGCCAAGACATCGGCCAAGACATCGGCCAAGACATCGGCCAAGACATCGGCCAAGACTTCGGCCAAGACGTCAACAAAGACACCAGCCAAGACACGAGCGAAGACATTAGCCAGGACATCGCCCAGGACATCGGCCAAGACACCCGCCAAGACACCGGTCAACATCCAGCTTTGTCGGATGTCCTGCTGGATATCTTCGATTGCGTCAAGAGGTTGAGCAAGATATCCAGCAACCCAGAAAAAAACCCGAAAAACCAGGCATCACAGACAGGCAGTTTTACTGCCCATCATTGATGCTTGGTTTTCTCAATATGTTGCTCAATGTTCGATGTTCTTAACAGGATCGTAAATATCGAGCGAGACATCCCACAAGAATTGATGTCTCGCTTGATGTCTTCGATCCCGTTAAGACATCGACCAAGATTTCCAGCAAGATAGAGAAAAAAAAAAACCAGAAAAACCAGCCATCAATGACCGGCAGTGTACACCGTTACCACGTTTCACATTCCACATTCCGAGCATGAATTGGGGAAACCTTTCGATGGAATCCCACGATCGTATAATCAGCTGCAGCTGGTCACTGGGAGCGAGAAAAAAGTCGTAGAGGATAAGAGACCCGGGTATATAACATTGAAACACGTTAGAATGATGGAGAGGCTGCCTCCGGGTGCGTGCAGGAAGTCATACAAGGGCTTCCTTGTCCCTTTCGGTTCGTGACTCCTCGTTTCGGGTGCAATCCAACGAGCCTCGAAATAAGCTAGACCGCAGTATGGCACCGTGCCGAGAGAACTCTGACGGACTTCCCTAACATTTGTTTCCGAGAAAGACATGAGAAAGGGGTTTTTTTTTTTTTTTTTTTTTTTTTTGTAACGCATCCACGGAAACCCTCACTTTTCGTGCCTGCAAAGTGTAGCAAAGTGGCGCATTTCAGCAAGGTGCGCCAGAAGAATTCTGCGCATGCGCACATTTTTTCCACACTTGTATCCCAAAGTACTGTTTTAATAATCGTTCGAATTACAATTTAATTTCTGATAAAACATTTGTGTTTTTTTTTTTTTTGTGATTGATGTCAAACTTGTGATGTCTGGAATAAGATTCGCATAACGACATGGAAAGATCTCGATAAAAGACGGCGTGTCATTGCGATGAACAAGTGTGTATGCGTGTGTGTGCAGCGAATGCCTCACGAAGGGTACACAACATTGCCCCACTCGATGCGCTCCGTGAATCCGCACCGTTAGTTAGGCAGGCAGGTTGAATGGGAAGTTCAGAGGCAGCGGGGAATCCCCCGTCGGCGGTTTCGTCAAGCGTGACGAAGACATCTCGAACAGTTTCGCGTACGAGGGTTGCTTGTGTAACCCTCGATACACAATGCTACAATGCACAGTAGCTTCGGTACCCGGAAGAGGGGATCCGATAAAGTCGGTCTCGTGGCACCGGTGTCGAGCCACTAAGTCGACAGATTAAGTTTCAGTTAGATCTACCACCTTTCAGCCTTTTGTGGAATCGATACAACCCAACGGAACAGTCCGCTCTCCATTCAAGATCATCTTCGGCGGTCCAGCGCCAAAGGAAAACAAAATTGTCGTTCGAATTATGGAAATGGCTCTTTCACGGGGATTTCATGGACTTCATTGTATTCCAGATATGTCCTGAGGTTCCAGATCTAAGTCGACAGATTAAATTCGCTCTTCATTCAGGATCATCTTCTCATCCGATCTTCCCATCTAACGCGGTCCAATGTCAAAGGAAAACAAAATTGTCGTTCGAATTATAGAAATGGCTCTTTCGCGGGGATTTCATGGACTTCATTGTATTCCAGATATGTCCTGAGGTACCAGATCTAAGTCGACAGATTAAATTCCAGTTGGATGCACCTCTTAATCCGCTCTTCATTCAGGATCATCTTCTCATCCGAGCCCATCTAACGCGGTCCAATGTCAAAGGAAAACAAAATTGTCGTTCGAATTATGGAAATGGCTCTTTCACGAGGATTTCATGGACTTTATTATATTCCAGATATGTCCGAATATTGCAGACCCAAATCGACGGATCTTTAATTCCAGTCAGATCTACGCTGTAACAAAATCACTGATAGTGGGAGCCTTTATGCATAAACTGATATATAGAATTACATGTATAATTGCGATGAAAAATTAATCTTCGGTATATGAAAAACATTGGAAATACTTCACTTTTAATAATGTTTTAATTTCACTATAAAACTGTTCTAATTCCAACCGTACATTTCAATTCAAAAGTATATTCATTTTTTCATCATAATCCTAAATTAAATTATTTTTTTGAGTGTACTTTTTCGACCTCAGTGGCATTGACGCAAACCGACTTGCATTCGCAAGTCGGTTTGCAATTCGCTCTCCACTAAGGCTCATCAACCTCCCCCCCCCCCCCCTACTCCCGCTCCACCTCCGAAGGAAAGCAAAATTGGCGTTCGAAATTACACAAATGCCTCTTTCACAAGGATTTCACGGACTATATTTTATTCCACATACGGATATCGCATTATCTTCGTACGAACACGATTGCATCGTTAAATCACGTATTCTAGTCTCCCGGTTCGAGGGCCTTCGGGCCGTGCCCCGCGGCCCCCCTCCCCGGTCCGTGCATTAGCGTGGAAAACGGGTTTCGCACCCGCGAGAGCCCGTTCGCGTTGTAGGTACTCGGGCTTACACGCTCATGCCTCCGGAGTTTTGCTATAATAAAGATTATGGTTTTAAAACCGTCAATGGTAATTGCGCGAGAGCACGGGCCGGGATAAGAGAGCGGGTTATGAAAGGAAGAATCGGCCGCGCGAGAGGGGGGCGGGGGGGGGGGGGGGGTGGTTGGGGCGCGCGAAGCGAGAAAGAAAAGGGCTAAGGTTAAAGCCGCGAGGGAGAGAAAACGCCTCGGGGCCTCCGCAGAAACGCGAGTAGGTGAGGATTATACGAATCGACCGTGGCACGGCGGGGCCCTGCAACGTTAAAGCGTGTAATTAAGCGAATAACAGAATCAGATACGACGCCTCGCGTGCGGCCCCCGTTCCAACCCCCGCGCCCTGCCCGGTCGTTCGCCGGTGCTGCGGTAGCGGCTTTGCCGACTCCGATATCGATGCCCTGTCCCTCGGGAATCGTTAACGGAGCCCTGCCTGCCGAATCCGTTCGGCATTTGCATATTGCGCTATTACGAGCCAGATATCCTGCGCAGACATCGCGCGTCTATCTTCCCGCTCGATCATCGTCAAAAGACTCTTTTTCGATGAAATCCATGCGGGGAAGCCGCAGACGGATCCGCGGCCGGGCAGCGGACAGGAAATTGCATTCGGAATCTCTGCGTGTTTTGTTTTACATTTGGGCAGGATTTTTGTTTGGTTTGTTTTTTTTTTTTTTGTGGCAATGGCGAGAAGAAAATTCTTTGCACTGGAGAAGATGAAGGTAAACAATATTTTTTAAAGATTTAATGTATACGTTAAAACGGTAATTTTTAGGCTTTAATGCGTACGTTACAAAACAGTTCCAAGGACGGAGTCAACTCCGAGCAGCCAGCAGAAAACTGCATTCAGATTCTTCGACTGTTGTCTTTTATATTTGTTAATAGGTTTTTTTTTTTTTTTTCCTTTTATTGCCAATACGGCAATAGCAAAAAAAATTGTAGGTTCTGATCAAGTCGAACTGGACGTTAAGCTTCAGAAAAAACTTTAACTACAATGTTCTAAAGATTAAAATTAATCAATGGGCGAATCGCATTCACAAGGCTTTAATGCATACGGTAAAACAGTGTTTTTTCTATTCGACTTTTATGGATGCGTTAAAATTGTCTTTTTACGTTTTAATGCATCCACTGAAACCGTGTTTCTTGCGCTTTAATGTAGGGGAGAGCGGGAGAAAAATGGGTCAGTGGGGCAAAACGGAACACCAGGTAAAAACGCAATTTTCCAACAATTTTTGGGCGTCCTACTTCAACCCATCGATACATCTGGATATTCTGCGCCGTTTCACTCCACTCCGCCATCCAAAAATTATTGGAAAATTGTGTTTCACCCGACTGTCAAATTTTGCCCCGCTGTACCATTTTGTCCCGTTTTCCGCAACGCGTTAAATCCAATATACACCCTTGAAAACGCCGTTTTTCAAAAATGTCACCGCAGCCCGCCCACAAATACCAAACTGCCTTGTCCCGAAGATAACGAAAACTGGGTCGTTTGCCTCAAAGACCGCTGAAAACTCGCCGTGACAAACGATCCGCTTCGTTCCACGTCAATCCGCTAGAAAAAAAAAAAATAAATAAATAAATAAATAAAAAAATAAAAGTCATATCTCCCACCTCGCCGTAGCATAATTCACGTATGCAAAGATTGCGCCTCTTTATCACGGCCCGCGAACGGGCCGCACGCTATCTCGACTCGCGTTACAAGTGAGCCTCCCTCATTCCCTTTTGCTCGTTTCGGGAATATAATAATGACGCCGGTTAAGCGTGACCGTGCCGCGCGGACGCGGTCGGCTTCGCGTTTGATTTATGATAATTAAACGCGACCTGACCTTTCGTCGCAACAGGGTATACGCTAAAGAACAAGGGAGAATAATGTATATAAATAGAAACAGGCGGCGGATGCTCGGCCGTGCTACATAGTCGGTTGGCAAACCCGCGGCCGGTCGCGTCGCGGCTCCGCGGCGAGGCCCTCACGAAGGGACGACGAGGGACCATGAGGGAGAGTAACAGCGCCTTGGTCAGATGCAAAGGGAAGGCAACGTGTCCTTCTTCGTCGGCAAACGCGCTCCTCTCCTTCGGTCCGGCCACGACTGTCCATGACCATTCGACGTCCGCGCAGCGCGTAGTTACTCCGTATTCTCGGCTTACAGAACAAATTATATAAATATTATTTATATGATTATATAAATAATTTATATAATTATCTGAATAAATCATATATTATTTATATTTATATAATTAGATATATTATTTGTATATTCATATCTATTCATACAAAAATGGTCTAATTATTAATTTGATCATTTTTGCAGTATAATAATTAGCGGTTTGCGAATAGCGTTTGAATTGAATTGAATATCGTTATTCAAGTCAAAATTTCAATGTTTCGAATGATTTTTATGAATTGCATATTCGAATGATGAAATTGATATTACAATGAGACTGAAGCACATAAATTTTATTAATTGAACGAAGAATTTTGATTGCTACAAAGCTGAAGAACATACGCTCGGTAGTAAATTACCCTTCTCGAAGCTTATTCGTGTCCAACAATTTCTGTTGTAAATCAATTGGCATTGTTTCAAATTCAAATTAGATTAGAGGATTCAAATTAATATTACTAATTATTCGAATATTATTGGAGTAATCAAATTATTCGAATTATTCAGTTATTTTGATTTTGATTTTTTTTTTTTTTTTCAATTTATTCGAATATTTTGAATATTCAAATTACGAATTATTTATATTTAATTGACGGTGAATTATTGAAATTTTTTTTTTAATAATCGCGCATCCCCAGTAATAATTAATTCGCCTTCAAAGTTTGAGGCTCAAACACCTCAATATTCAAATTAATCATATTTCCGGACGTTTTGGAGTATTCTGAGGACTTCTTCGGCGTCCGACGCGCACTTTCAGCCCGTCAATGCATAACCATCCGGCCGCTTATATAGCGCGTACATAGTTACTCTGTATTCTCGGCGAAAGAAGAGCCCGGTCCGGTTGTCTGGCTCGGCGCGGAACCGACCCGCTAATAATTGCCTCGAGTCCGGCTGCATCGGGAAGCGACCGACGGAGATTCGCGAGCGAAGAGACGCCCGGAGCCTCCCCAAGTGCACCGACCCGAGGAGTGCACCGTCTCGTTGCATTTTTTCGCCGAGGGAATTTCACGTTTCGACGATGCGCGGCGCATCGCTCCGGGCGATTCGTGTTGTCTCGGTCTCGAGCCGGTCGCACAGGTGCGCCTCACCGTAACGGCGACGAAAATTCCGCCGGTATGCTCTCTTAACGATTTGCATGATCGCGCCGGGCTGAAATAACGAGAGCGGCGATATTCGGTCGCCCGAGTCAACCTCGTTAAAACCGATCTAGCTGCTGCATACGCTGGCGTGCGCTCCGGAGTCGCATTTTTGGTTTTTTTTTTTATCGCGGCTCCGGTACGATCCAACCCTTCCGGTACTTTTTTCGGTTTTTTCACCGTCCGCGTTCATCGATGAGTCGATGGACGGACTTTGGCATCGAGTGATTTTTATTCATTTTTGTAATTGGTAATTTTATTTGTTATTAATATTAGTAATTTTATTTATTTGTTTTTAGTAGTAGTAGTAAAAGAGATTTATTGCCAAAGTTCATCTTTACAATTTTTTTTGTTTGTTTTTATACTTATTTTTATACCTAATGCTAATTTTACACCTTGGCAAAGGGCTTAATCGACCTGGGTCATTCGACCCTATTTGTATTATTAACTTTAAATTAAATTTATTAATTTTCTGTATACTACGGCGAACCGTTTAACATAAATAGCTCTTTAAATAATTTTCCAATTTCCATTTTTTCACGATCCTCGTTTATCTCTGCCACGGACTTTGGCATCGATTAATTTTCTTATTGATTTCATGAATTCGATGAACTTTATCAATTTCATTAATTTTCCTTCTCGAATAACAATTCAGCGATCCTATGAATACGCTATCGCGAGCAATTTGACACAGACATCCCTTCGAAGCCAACCACACATGACTTTTTTTAATCACCAATAAATTTGTCCACTTATCGTTACATAAATGATGCATTAATTACGCGCCGATATGCAATTTGCCGCAACATATTATTTTCGAATATTTTCCGACACTCTTCCGAATCATTTTTCACGATCCTCGTTTATCTCTGCCACGGACTTTGGCATCGATTAATTTTACAAATTGCATTTTCTTATTGATTTCATGAATTCGATGAACTTTAACAATTTCATTAATTTTCCTTCTCGAATAACAATTCAGCGATCCTATGAATACGCTATCGCGAGCAATTTGACAGAGACAACCCTTCGAAGCCAACAACACACGACTTTTTTTAATCACCAATAAATTTGTCCACTTATCGTTACATAAATGATGCATTAATTACGCGCAGATATGCAATTTGCCGCAACATATTATCTTCGAATATTCCGTTCGATGCCCGAGCGTGCGGATGGTTGGTTTAATAACATATTAATAACATATTTTCCCATAGAGCCATCGGAATAGACGATATCTCCGGCCGGCCTCGAACAATGAGTACGCGCCCGCGTAGGTAAAACCGAGGTGGAGATAACGACGCGTATGCGCCCCGTTGCTTATTATTAACGTGCGTTAAACGTGCACGACGCTCGTTTCACCGACGGCACACGCGCTCGTCCGGCCGCGATGCACAGTGCGGCAGTCTCACGGTGCCGCGTACGACGCATACAATTATACCGCGAGCGAAGAGGCTTGCGTACGGGTTAGCGGAGCGCTCGCTGCCGCTATCGCGATTTACCTTAGATAGTTATCGGAAGATACGCGAGTATAGTGGCTGGTTATACGTACCGGTTCGATTACGCGACCGCGAGCCTTCCTCCTTAACTCGCTGCGGCCCACGGTGCTTATGCGTGAGGTCCGCGCCGCGAACTCGCGACCGTCTCGCGTTTCGCTCTCTCGCGTGCGCATAAGTTTCAGGTTCGAAATGAAAAAGAAACAAAAAAAAAAGACAAAAAAAAAATTGCATATTTACGCGGCGATTCTATCGTTCCCGTCAGTCGTTCGAAACTCGTGAGATACGCCTCGTCGAAACGCATTCTTCCAAATGATTTTTTTTTTTTTTTTTTTTTTAATAGGTATAATAAATCCGAGATTTTGTCCCTTGAAATGGCATTAAATAATTAATATTTCGTACATCAGTACAGCTTGGATTTTTCGATTAAAGTATACGGAACAAAAAAACCCGGACGGATCGATGGGGCAAAATGGGGCACCCAGAAATTATTGAAAAATTACGTTTTGTCGAGCTTTCCCATTTTGCTCCACTATGTTATTTTTGTCCTATTTTGTCCTATTTTTTCGCTACAATCCTACACTGTAAAAATTAATTATAAATTTAATGTACTGGAACTTGAAATTTGCTTTCGTTACTTACATTGATGCATTATTAATATACTTTTTTTTTTTTTTTGTAAAATGATAATACCAGATATTAAAATTATAAATCTTTTGCCTGCAATTCACCAAAATTTGCGTTACAAATAAAACATTTTACTGTAAAATTGCAACGCACATGTGTTTGAAATTTCCGAAAGAGTTTATGTAAAAGAGCTTCCAATACCATTCATTAATTTTCAAACAACATTTATTTACAGTATATTTTTGTCCTACTGTCCCATTTAGTCCTACAATTCCATTTCATTGTACTGTCCCATTTAGTCCTACAATCCCATTTCACTGTACTGTCCCATTTAGTCCTACAATCCCATTTCATTGTACTGTCCCATTTTGTCCTACAATCCCATTTCATTGTACTGTCCCATTTTGTCCTACAATCCCATTTCATTGTACCGTCCCATTTAGTCCTATAATCCCATTTCATTGTACTGTCCCATTTAGTCCTACAATCCCATTTCATTGTACTGTTCCATTTAGTCCTACAATCCCATTTCATTGTACTGTCTCATTTAGTCCTACAATTCCATTTCATTGTACTGTCTCATTTAGTCCTACAATTCCATTTCATTGTACTGTCCCATTTAGTCCTACAATCCCATTTCATTGTACTGTCCCATTTAGTCCTACACTCCCATCTCATTGTACTGTCCCATTTAGTCCTACAATCCCATTTCGTCCTACAATCCCATTTCACTGTACTGTCCCATTTAGTCCTACATTCCCATTTCACTGTACTGTCCCATTTAGTCCTACAATCCCATTTCATTGTACTGTCCCATTTAGTCCTACAATTCCATTTCATTGTACTGTCCCATTTAGTCCTACAATCCCATTTCATTGTACTGTCCCATTTAGTCCTACAATCCCATTTCACTGTACTGTCCCATTTAGTCCTACAATCCCATTTCACTGTACTGTCCCATTTAGTCCTACAATCCCATTTCATTGTACTATCCTATTTTGTCTTACTGTCCCATTTTGGCCCACAGTCCCGTTTTTCCTCACTGCCCCGTTTTACCTCGTTGTCCGGTTTTGCCCCGCCCTCCCGTATAGATGTAACTCGCCCGGGAGACGCGAAGTGCGAAGAACAGGGGAGAAAGGAAGAAGAAAAAAAAAAAGAAAAAGTTCGAATCGTTCGTCACGAGAGCGCGAGCGCGAGGCGACGCCGATAATTAGTTAGCCGCGGATCCCGCGGGCCTCCCTCGGTATTCGGAACATCGAACCCCGAAGGTCGCCCGGAGGGACGAGTGATCCATCATCGGAAATCGCGCGAGGACCGTTCGATCTCCATCTCGCTCGCTTTCTCCTCATCCCCTTACCGGATAAAAGAGCCGGAGCCAGCGTCCCACAGGCGAGAGAGATTCATCAGGCTCTCTCGAGGTGCGGTCTCCCGATCGTGTACTCTCGCCATCGTTACGACGCCGCCGTGTAATTATTAAACGATGATAATTATTACGATGCTCGGACACTCCGTCAAGGGATGAACAGCGGCGTCGGCTTACTGTATTCTGTTTAATAAATTCTCAGAGAAATGTGTCATTGCGCGGACTCGACTCTCGTCGTTTTGGCGTCGAAGGAGAATTCCTCCGAAAGTGGCGAACTTTTTTTTTTTTTTTTTTTTTGCGCCTTTCGCGTAGCTCAATATTTAAATAGTTTAGAACCTTGGCCTTTCAAACTATTTGCACCGTAACGCTAAAATTTTGAAAATCGGTCAACGAACTTTCTCACAGCGAGAACTCGCGTTCTCGCTAAATCAAAATGCAAAAAAATTAGGAAGTCATGGGCAGATTGCTGTGAATCTTTTTTTTTTTTACTTATTTGTCGTATAAGCCGAATGTGCGAAAGTTCTGCGAAAGTCTCTATGCGACTTAATTCGTTATTCTATAATTTTTGCAGTGTAACTAATTCATTCACCTTCGAAATTTGAACGCAATACCTCAATACTGGAATTAATCACATTTCTCGCCGTCATGAACGATTTTTAATACCCTGAAACTAAAACATAAATTTTATAATTTGATTTTTTTTTTAACGAAAAGAAGCTTTCTCAGGTAGGGAAGCCAAAATCGGCGAGCGAACTTTCTCACGAAGAAAGTCGTGCGCGAATTTTTCTGCGTCGTTTTTTTTTTTTTTACATCATCTTTGTTACTCTTCTCCGAGAGTATTTGTCCGAACGGCGATTCGCAGAAGTTCTTCGAAGACTCGTTAAAAAAAAAAAAAAAAAAAAAAAAAAAAAAAAAAAATCCCAATCCAAATGACACCAAATTTCGTTGCGGATCGCTGAAGCCGGCTTCACCGTGCATTGTACCGAAAGCTCACGATCTAATGGCACTTAGCTCGTAAACGACGTTGGGAACCGGCAACGAATGCAGCGCAGCACTGTGCACTTAAACACCCGAGATCGGCTACCGAGGGTGGATACACCAAGTGCGCGGTTGTGTGGGTAACGAAGAGCCAGAACGGCTACCGAGCGTCGCGCAAGGGGGCACAAGTTTCCCGTTCGAGAGTTCGACCTACTCGAATCGGCGATCGGGCGAGCGGAGAGAGCATCGTTAAGAGCTCATTACAGGGATGGCACAAGTTAAATGGCAAAAGTAACGATCCGCGGTGCCCTTCGCACTCCCGGCATTCCTCAGCCGCTGTTCTCCATTTCGCTCCGTTGCGTTCCACACCCTTCGGGTCTCTCGTTTTCTCGGGAGAATTTTTCTTTTTTTTTTTTTTACCATCAGCCGGTTCTACACTCGTCCCTGAAACCCGGCATCTTTTCGCGATCTCTCGAAATTTCTCTTTCTTCGTGGTTCTATACCGCTGTCGTCTCGGGGAGGAAAAAACGAACGGGTTAGAGTTAAAGCGGCGAATAAAGCGAAGCCGACGGTCTTCCGAGCGCTGACGAGCACCGAACAACGCTACTGAGCCACTGATTGGCGGAGAAAAATTAAAAGTCGCACCGAACAACGCTGCTGAGCCACTGATTGGCGGAGAAAAATTAAAAGTCGCACCGAACAACGCTGCTGAGCCACTGATTGGCAGAGAAAAATTAAGCGTCGCACCGAACAACGCTGCTGAGCCATTGATTGGCGGAGAAAAATTAAAAGTCGCACCGAACAACGCTACTGAGCCACTGATTGGCGGAGAAAAATTAAAAGTCGCACCGGGCAACTCTACTGAGCCACTGATTGGCGGAGAAAAATTAAAACTTTCCTCTGCGACGTCGCTTCCGGTCGAAAAATTACATTTTCAAACCGGAATGTGTTTGCTTTGCGACGTCACTTCCTCTCGAAAAGTGATATTTTTAAACCGGAAGTGACGTATTTTCAATTGGAAAATCACTTTCAAAGCGGACAAGACGTATTTCCGGTATCGACGTCGCTTCGAGTTGGCAAATTATACTTTCAAACCGGAAGTGACGTATTTGCGATGTGACTTCCGGTCGGAAAATGATATTTTTCAAACGGGAAGTGACGTATTTACGGTATGAGGCCGCTTCCGGTCGAGAAAAAAAAGAGATTTTCGAACCGGAAGTGACGTATTTCCGGTATGACGTCACATCCGATAGAAAAATGACATTTTCAAACCGGAAGTGACATCTTCCCGTATGAAGTAACTTCCGGCTTGAGAGTAAGATTTTCGAACCCGAAGTGACATTTTTCCCGTACGAAGTAACTTCCGGTTTGAAAGTAAGATTTTCGAACCCGAAGTGACGTTGCAGAGGAAATTTATAATTTTTATATACTTCAGTGTCATCGATACAAGCTAACAAAAGTTTTAGAATTTTTCAATTTTTATCCACTTCCGTTTCAACACGCAGTCCATTTTAGCGCTTCGGTCGATCTTCGCCATTTTCATTACTCAACCCTTCGCGCACTTACACAGCGTAGCGCTTCACGCTACGATTCTCCTTCGCTATTCGTTAATTGTCCCAGAGCTTAACCGAACGGTAAAATACCGTCGAGATAACTCACCTTCCTCGGCGGCGAGAGAGCGAAGGGGTCCAGTAAGGAAGACCATGCAGAACAGCAGAACCACCAGTGAGCACGATCTCGGCCTCATCGCGTCGGATCGCACAGGTCATTCGTCCATTTTATAACGAGCGAGGCCGAGGATCCACCGACGACGACGACGACGACGACGACGACGGCGACGACGACGACGGCGGCGGCGGCGGCGGCGGCGGCGACGAAGACGGACGAGAAAGTCTTTTGTTTCGGCTCGTTCGCTACTCGCGAATTCAGGGTTCAAGCTGCCTGAGGCCTCACAACGTCAGTCGTAGAACCTGCGGATAAAGTAGAAACAAATGTTGTAGCTTCGGTGCACTGTGCGGGGTATATATTTAGAAGGCTGATTAATGGACCGGCCCGACGAGAGGGAGATCAAAGCGGGACGGAAGGGACGGGTCAGCGGACGACGCGATGTCTGCGAACGGCGTTTATATCTCCAGACTCACAGCGGCTCATCGGCAAAACGCAATTACAGAGCAGGGTGTCGATGAAATGTTAAAAAAAAAAAAAAAAAAAAAAAAAAGGGGGTTGGACAAATTATTAGCTATTTTTTTGCGGTCATTGGGAAACTATTTTTTATTTTTATTTTTTTATTTTTTTTTTTGTATCGTTTAAACATAGATTTATTCGAAAAAATTTATCGTTTAAACATGAATTTATTTGTACGACGAAATGTGCAAATGTTTTTAAGTGTTCTTTCGCTTCCAAGATTGCCGATTGTCACAAGTTTGTTATCTGTTCGTTGATAACGTTTGGTAATTTATTTATTTTATTTTTTTTTTTTTATAAAAATAAATTTAACAGAGTAATTTCGGCTTGAAAAGGGTGAAAGTCCCAGTCTGAAAAAGATCACCGGACTAATATCGGCCGGGAGAGGAGATCAAAGCGAGCGGGAGAGCACGACTCGATGTCCATAGACGCCGTTTTATCTCCAGACTCGCCGCTGATCGTTAAAACGCTATTATAGAGCAGACTGTCGATTGCATTTTGTTAAAAAAAAAAAAAAAAAAAAGCGGTGAAATAAAATTATTATCTATTCTCACAGCAATTGGAAAACAGTATTATTATTTTTTTTTTTCATCGACGTAAACCGCGATTTATTTGTACAATGAAATGTGGAATTTCTTGACTACTTTTTTCGCCAAAACTGTTTCGATTCTCCACAAGTTTCTCAATAACGCGATGCTTTATCACAAAAATAAAAAAATATAAAAAAATTGAATACAGTACATTCGGCTTGAAAAGGAAAAAGTTCAGTCAATGAAATTTGCACATTTTTCAATTTATTTTTGCCAAGTTACTTTCTTCGCCAGAACTGTGCCGATTACCACAAGTTTGTCAATAACGCGATGTGTTATCACAAAAATTAAAAAAATATAAAAAAATTGAATACAGTACATTCGGCTTGAAAAGGAAAAAGTCCAGTCAATGAAATTTGCACATTTTTCAATTTATTCTCGTCAAGTTACTTTTTTTTTGCCAGAACTGTGCCGATTACCACAAGTTTGTTAATAACGCGATGAGTTGCCATAAAAAAAAATAAAAAAATAAAAATAAATAAAAAAAAATATTGAATGGAGTAATTTCGGCTCGAAAAAGGGAAAAAGTCTAGCCTGAGACGAATCTCCAGACTAATATCGGCCGTGATGCCGTTCGCAGGAAGAAAATAGACAGAAGCACGAACGAATAGTGGCAGGAGGGGGGGGGGGGGGTGGGGGCGAGTTGTAAAAGTGCAGGGCAATAAGTGAAGTAGGGCCGCGGCCGCGGTGTTATCGGAAAGCAGTAAATCCGATCGAGCAAAGAGAGCCTCGTCGTATAACGCGAAGGAGGGATTATATGGAACAAGCCGCTGCCACGGCCCGTTTCGCCCGCTCGATCGATATCCGATAACGTCTGGCTCGTGTAATTTATAGTCGGCCCTTTAATTATGAAAACCAACGAAGGGACCGGATAGGATGAGCCTTCCTATTTAACGCCGGCTCGCCCGCTCCGATACTTTCGTGTCGTGTTCTACACACCGCGACTACACGATACGCTGCTCGTGAATTCCCTACACTTAAAAAAAAAAAAAAAAAAAACGTCGTTCAGCTACGATAATTCACTCGATAAGTTCACATGCAGTGCAAAGTAACATTAAAAAATTGTCACGATGACCCTTCGGATATCGCGTATCGACGAGCCAGAAATTATTTCACTGACAACTCATTTAAACAATAAATTCTGTTCATTTAACAAAAATTTATATTAATCTCACAAAACTATCTGTTCATTTAACAAAACTTTCTATTCATCTCACAAAAATGTCTGTTCGTGTTATTAAAATTTCTGTTCGTTTTACAAAAATTCCTGTTTATGTTACAAAAATGTATTTTCGCTTTACAAAAACTACTGTTCAATTTACAAAAAAAAATGCTGTTCCGTTTCCTATTAACGCGGTCTTGCTCGGTCCGATACTTTCGTACAGCGACTACGCGATACGCCGCTCGTGAATTCTTTACTCAACAAAAAAAAAAAAAAAAAAAAAGAAAAGAAAAGAAAAGTCGAGCAACGTTAATCCACTCGATAAGTTCGCTACACGAATAAAAAAAAAATAAAATAATAATAGATAAAAAAAGGTGATGACCCTTCGGATATCTCGCATAGACGGGCCAGAAACTATTTCACTGACAACTCCGACGTAATGACGAGGGTAATTTCGTTCTTTTGTCCGTTGCCCTCTGGCTTGCCGATAAACTCTCCGTATTGCGATACCGAACGGCGATATCGTCGGCGGTTCGTCGATCAAAAAAAAAAAAAAAAAAAAAAAAAATGTTTACGCGGGTCAGCGTGTCCGGGCTCTACTATTATTATATCGCCTGTTCTGTTATATTTTACAAGCCATAACAGACCGCATAGTCGAGCGTGCACTGCGACGGCCGGCGGTTTGATAAACCACAACCAGTTCTCTCTCGGCGATAGGAGTGCGTCGAGAAATCGTTTACCGGCTCGTTGGCTACGAGCGATTTTCCCCGAATGCCGGAGTTATTATCGCGGGCGACACGCCGAAATGTATGAGAGATCGTTCGGCTCGATTGGCCTGCCGGCCAATCGAACGCCGGACAATTTTTCTCCGCGACAACATATCCATTAATATTCAAGTGCTCAACAAATTAAAATTCTTGCTCAGAATTGTGTGCTGCCGTTATGATAATAATTACGAATTGAATGTAAATATTAAAATTAAAATAACATTTTACATCGTACATCTCATGTACCAGCGATAAGTTTGTGTATCTTAGAAGCAATCGATCTCTCTCACATTGTTCATTAGACGATGGGATTTTTTATTGTTCTTGTAATTGGGCCTGGCCCGTTGTTAAATAAATAAATAAATAAATAAATAAATAAATAAATAAATAAATAAATAAATAAATAAATAAATAAATAAATAAATAAATAAATAAATAAAAACGTTTATTAATGCATAGAGAAAAAGCACTTTCGAGGTTCTCGGAGTTAAAACGGTGGGGAATCGACTGGAGAATTATTGAAACGCAGTTGAAAAAGTTAACCATTCGTGTGACGGATTTTGCACGCGATAAGCGAAGTTTTCACTCGGTAACTTCGGCGAAGAGCGCGTTTCTGAAGTTACCCCTCCGCAGTTACGGCGCGAGCACACTTTCAGCCCTCTGCAATATGAATAATCGATTTGCCGCATTGCACGTTTACGCCGTTTATTTCCGGCCAAAGTCGACGGGCGTTCGATCACGAATATTTTCCGATTAAAAGCCATTCGACGGTCGCTTTTAATCGAAGGCGCGCGTATACATGTGCACCGCGACCGTCAACCTTGATCGGCGTATTCCGATAAAGAATGATTGAAATATCCGGGAGAATATAGAAAATAAAATGGGCAATGGTTATCCGCAATTTCCGGACAGAACGAAATCGAAGTCGGCCGCAAAAATAATTTCGATGGAAACTTTGGTGCAATAACAGATTGTGCTTTTTTTTTTTTTAATAAGAACTTAATCGCTGAAGTTCCGGACAGCCGGTACACTCAGAAAAATAATTTATTTGTCAATTGTTTGTCAATTTATTTAAATCAATTAAAGTATTAATTTAAATCAATTAACGTATTTATTTAAATGTGAGCTGGGCAAAGTACCGGAAAGTGCTTAAAGTACCGAGTACCAAGTACCGCAAGTACTTTAAGTACAAAGTAATTTTCGTACTTAAGGTACTTTTATAAAATACAAAGTACAAAGTACTTTTTCTTCTTAATCTGCTGGCCTTTTCGGAGCTAAAGTATAGTGAGACATTGAGAGTCTCGATTTTATGCACGAAAAATCGTGCATAAAACTTTAAGTACCAAATAAGTACTCATGTACTTTAAGTACTGCCCAGCTGTTATTTAAATCAATGAAAATATTGATTTAAATCAATGAAAATATTTACTTAAATCAATGAAAATATTAACTTAAATCAATGAAAGTATTTATTTAAATGAATTCAAATATTTATTTGCGGGTGCCGGTCAAATAAATTATTTTTCTGAGTGTTCTCAGTCGGTACTTGTTACTTGAATGCGTACTTCAAGTACTCAGTGTATTCGCCAATCTCTCTCACAGACACGGTGGACGCGTTGTAATTGAGGTGGCGAGCCTCGATCTGCGGCTGGATCGCCCGGAGGATCGAGAGTCGCGATCGTTCATCAGCGCCCGATCTCCGAGGTCTCCGATCTCGGTCTCCGGATCGTACCGTTGCTCGGCCGTATGTTCCTAAATTAATTGAACTAAAAGGAAATAATCGATCGGCACACGGACGTGCGATACACAAAGCCGTACCGGTATTCGCCGATTGATCGAAGCGAGACCGATCTGGGTCATGGAATGTCGCGATCGATGACCTAGGCATCCGCTTCTTCGATCCCGATCCACTCCATAGATCACTGTGAAGCTGCGCAGCATGCGATAAAACAGTCGATACCACGCGAATACGTGGGCTTCCACGTTAGTCTACAACGCGCGTACATTATCCAAAGTAAATGCGATCGGTGATCTAAGCATTCACTCTTTCGATCCCGATCCACTCCGTAGATCACTTGAAGCTGCGCAGCATGCGATAAAACAGTCGATACCACGCGAATACGTGGGCTTCCACGTTAGTCTACAACGCGCGTACATTATCCAAAGTAAATGCGATCGATGATCTAAGCATTCACTCTTTCGATCCCGATCCACTCCGTAGATCGCTTTGAAGCTGCGCAGCATGCGATAGAACAGTCGATACCACGCGAATACGTGGGCTTCCACGTGAATCTACACCGTGCGTACATTATCCAAAGTAAATGCGATCGATGATCTAAGCATTCACTCTTTCGATCCCGATCCACTCCGTAGATCACTTGAAGCTGCGCAGCATGCGATAAAACAGTCGATACCACGCGAATACGTCGGCTTCCACGTTAGTCTACAACGCGCGTACATTATCCAAAGTAAATGCGATCGATGATCTAGGCATCCGCTTCTTCGACCCCGATCCACTCCGTAGATCACTTCGGAGCTGCGCAGCATGCGATAAAACCGTCGATACCACGCGAATTTGTTAGCTTCCACGTTAATCTACACTGCGCATTAATCATCCAAAGTCACTGCGATCGTTGATCTAGGAATCCCCTTCTTCGATCCCGATCCACTCCGTAGATCGTTCTCTAGCTGCGCAGCATGCGTCAAGAAAGACGATACCACGCGAATTCGTCGGCTTCCACCTTAATCCACATCGCTCGTATACATTATCCAAAGTAAACGCTATCTACCGTAAACAAGCCTCAGAGAGGGGTCGTGTTTTATTGCGATTCGACGAGTGACTCTAATTGGCCGTATAATGTATCAAGTTAACGGTGAGGAAGAGAAACCCCGGAGAGCTCGTACACAGAGAATAATAAACTCGTTCGCTGGAATGCGAGTTAAAACTGGCAAATTAACCTCGAGCGTTGCTCCGGTGACATTCTACCCTCGATCCTTTTATTTCGGAATCTCAAGATTCTCACCGCTCTTTCTACTTTAGTTTCTAACCCCCCCCCCCCCCCCACCCACCCCCTCCCTCTTCGCTCTTCCCCCCCCCCCCCTCTTCGCCACCACCCCGAGCGATTAAAATAGAATACGAGGCGAGCGAGTTCTTGAATTCCACTCGTTGCAGTGACACGGCGAGTCGGTTGACTGCACGTTTATTGAGTCCTCAAGTGTGCGTGCGCGCGTGCGGTCTCTCCGTGACTGCACGAATGGCTGGCACACGTTGTGGATTCCGAGTTCGTGTCCCCCCCCCCCCCGGAATACCATAAACCGTGACGGAAAAATGTACGTTTGTACCCACGGTATCGTGAGTTCGGGGAAGGGGGAAGACCGATACCGCGTCGCATGTGGCGCATGCGCAGAAGGTCCGATCAGCATTGAATCGACGGAAGTACTTAAGGTGGAGTCCTTGCGAGTAGCGGTCACTTTGCGTTAGTTTCGGAGATACGAGTGGAAATTGCAATCACTTTGGGTTGGTACAAAAATGTGAAAAAAAAGCAAAAAATCGAGCATACTGAAGGTGCTGAGAAGATTCAATTTGCATAATAATCATTCCAAAATGTCTTTGACAAATTGATGAAGAATCAAATTTTTCACCAAACTTTCCGTAAATGTTTTTTTAACTTTTTTTTTTTAATGACAATGATTCGTTCACTTTTTTTCGAGTATGCATGCATTTTTTCAGATTTTCAAATTCACTTTGAAATATGTTTTTTTTTTTTTTTTCATATGCGAATAATGCGTAGAAAGTTCGCAAAATTTAGTGACCAGAAATTTTTTGCAAAAACTGGTACATCAAATTCAACGTACGTTTGTGATTAAAGATTAATTAACTTTAACAGTGAAATTAAAGTAATTTATTGTATCTCGAGTACTTTTGTAGTCAATTAAATTTCATTGAGTTAAATTAAAGTGAATTATAAAGAGTAAGCTGTTTTTTTAAGTTTTTGATCTACCGAATCATAATTTTTCGTCACAATTGTACATTAAATCGTAGCACACCAGTTTATGTGTGAAAAATCTCCAATACCAGTACATTAAATCTCACAAGAATTTTTTTTTTTTACAGTCTCGCTGCCTTATCTCGAAATGAAATTCCTTGTCAGGTCGGCTGACAAATTATGCGCAATCGTTTCTCCGTGAACGCGGAGTGGACGGAATCGAAATTTGCTCATCGCGGACGAGCCGATCGTGAATTTGGGTTCGATTTTGGGTCGCCTCGATTTTGTCGGGTCGTTCGCGCCGCGACAGCGATCGAGGGCGCGAAATCGAACGCGGATGTCGCGTATTCGCTCTCAAGAGGCTTTTAATCGATGGTCGCGACGACCGGTCATCGGCCTATCGCATATCAATGTCTGTTCTCTGACTCGCTGCGAGCTCGCGGGAGCGCGGCGGGTCAGTGGAGCAGTCGCTTATCATTTTTTTTTTTTAATAATGTATCTGTGTTCGGGCAATTTTTTTACTCTCGCCGCGTTTCCTTTTATCGCAGTACTTTTCCGAGTAAAAATTGCGGATAGCGAAATTCTCGGAGAGAAAAAAAAAAATGATTTCGTCGTTCCAACGAAAGGTCGATCGTCAATAATTTAACGTTGCGGCGGCATGAAAAATTTGCTTCTACGGCGAAAAGATTTGCTGCTGGGCTGCAAAAACTTGCGGATTATAGCGACATATTTTTTGCTGAAAAATTTGCTCGTGAAATGCGGACGAACGTTCGATGCGACTTCCGAACGACTCGTCCAAGAAATCATGATCGCACTTCCTGGCAAACGGAATGTTGTCTCGGCAAAGAAAAAGTCTCGTCGCGCGTCAGCCGGTAAATCGTCGAGCGGACAATCTCGCCGATTACGGCGACTGTACTCGCTGTCTTAATAATTCATTGTTGATCCAGCAAGAAAATTTGCTTCTATACAGTAAAATCGGCACCAACGTTTCTCCCTCGCGAACGTCCACAAATCGTCTCATCTTAATTTTACAAAAATAATCTTGTCCAGTTGAAAAAAAAAAAAATGTTTGCTCATTCTACACAAATTTCTGTTCGTGTTACACAAATTTCTGTTCATTTTACAAACATTTTTATCTATGGTACACAAATCTCTGTTCGTTGTACGAAAATTTCTATTCATTTTGCAAAAATTTCAGTTCATTTTACAAACATTTCTATTCATTTTACAAAAATTTCTATTCATTTTACAAAAATTTCTGTTCATTTTACAAAAATTTCTATTCATTGTAGAACAAATTTTCATTAATGTTGCTCCATTCATTGTTTTGTACTGTGAGCAAAAAAAAAAAATGTTGCTTATAGTACAAAAATTTCTGTTCATCTTACAAAACATATCTGTTCATGCTACAAAAATGTCAGTTGATTTAATAAAAATTGTTCGCACAATTAACATCAAAACAATTTCGGACATTTCCGTCCAAAAAATTTGCTTGAATATCAAAATATTCGTTGCTGTCTGAAGCGAAACGATTTGCAGCCAAGTATAGTAGCACAGTAGTTTTTCGTCCGGGCAAATTTGTCGACGTATCGAACAATTCGCCCTTAAAATGCGAGCGCCAATCTCCGCGATTTCCGATCGCCTCCTCCGACAAATCCACGATCGCTGGCAACGGAATCTTGTCCCAGCAAAAAAAAAAAAAAAAAAAAAAAAAAAAAAAAAAAAAAAAAAAACAGAAAGAACTTTCATATCGCATCAGCCGAGTTAAATCCTCGAGCGGGCGATCCCGGCGGTTTCGGCGGCTGTACTCGCTATCCGGCAATCGAGAGCCTGGAAGGAGCAATTGTCAGTGCCACGAGTTGGAATAATCCTCGAAGGATACCGTAATGGAGGCACGCGCAGTCAGCGAACAGAGATTTCCCATCTAGCGGCTCTTGTGTACAGCGGCGGCTCGACAACCGAAAGCCTCTCTTGCTTCGGCGCCCTCGGCTACCGTTCGAGCTGCATCAGCAACGTTGGCAACCATTCTCCACGGTCTTACACAGATCCAGCAATAGCGGTATAATCCTCCTGGATGAGGACTCAATTTATAAACTGTGCGAGTCGGTATTCGATACTCAAAGGATTATATAAAAAAAATAAAAAAAAGAAACATAATCGACACATCGAGCATTGTGTCGCGCGTATGCCGAGTGGGCCGCGACACATGGCGGATTTCATGGGGCATTTGTCGTGAATGAAAACGGAACGGCGAGCGAAGTAACACGAGGCTCGTTGAAAGACGAGCGAAGCGGAGAGGCGGAGCAAAAAAAAAAAAAATATATGAATTCGTGAAAGACTCGGTTCGCCGACGACCGGTTTTAAACTTTCTCGTGGGAATCGATCGTTTGAGATGGGTCGAGGGCCCGTACGGGCCCCTCGAGAGGACGCGCGTACGTTTCGAGGGTCCTCGACGGCGTGCACGCCACTCGAGATCCTTCGGGTGACTCGGCCGGTCTGGAGAGAATCCCGCACGATCTTTGTCTTTGTCCATGGTTTGCGGAGTGAAAAATATACAAGCTTCGACCATTTCGCTGTCGAGGATTTTTAAATTGCGAACTAATGTCGAATAAATGTTTGAGACATTGAGTGGTGATGCGAGGAAAATAAAAACAAATAACGGCAGTCAAGTAGTTTTGCTCGGGATACTTTGTGTCTGTTTGCGGAGTGAAAACATACAAGTAAATCGTCATTTCGCTGTCGAACATTTTTTAATGTATAAACGCTAAACGTCTAAATGTGTAAATGTTAAACGTTTAAATATGTAAACGGGTAAATATGAAAACGTCCAAACGTCCAATCGCCCCGAAACGCCCCCAACCGTCCCCAAATGTCCCCAAACGTCCAAATGTCCCCAAACGTTCAAATGTCCCCAAACGTCCAAATGTCCCCAAACGTTCAAATGGCCCGAAACGTCAAAATGTCCCCAAACGGCCAAATGTCCCCAAACGGCAAAATGTCCCCAAACGTTCAAATGTCCCCAAACGTCCAAATGTCCCCAAACGTTCAAATGTCCCCAAACGTCCAAATGTCCCCAAACGTTCAAATGGCCCGAAACGTCAAAATGTCCCCAAACGGCCAAATGTCCCCAAACGTCCAAATGTCCCTAAACGGCCAAATGTCCCCAAACGTCCAAATGTCCCCAAACGGCCAAATGTCCCCAAACGTCCAAATGTCCCCAAACGTTCAAATGTCCCCAAACGTCCAAATGTCCCCAAACGTTTAAATGGCCCGAAACGTAAAACCGTCCCCAAACGGCCAAATGTCCCCAAACGGCAAAATGTCCCCAAACGTCCAAATGTCCCCAAACGTCCAAACGTCCCGAAACATCCAAATGTCCCCAAACGTCCAAACGTCCAAAGACGAAAATAATTAAATAAAAGCAGTCGAGCACTTTTCCCCGGGACACTGAAAAATATACAAGTATCGACCATTTCGGTCTCGTAGTTTTATAAATGTGAGAAATTGAGGGTTCGACAAAGAAGAAAAAAAAAAAAAGACAGAAAATACAGTCAACTAGTTTTTACACGGTATATTCCGAGCCACCCTCCGAAGGCAGGTTCGATATTTATTTTGAATAACTATGAATACAAAAGCCTCCGTGACCCCGGATTCCCGAGAGTTCAAGGCTCAGCGCGGCTGAAACTTAAAAAGAAAAATTCCCGAGGCATGTGTAAAGCGCGCAACTGGAAATAAAAAAATAAAAAAATAAAAAAAAACCGCATACAAAGTGCAGCGGCCGTATGGCCAGAATTTTAACAAGGTCCTCGGTGGCGCACAGTTCGATGGACAAAATCCTCGTACAATGGTATTTTATCAAGTCGCGGGAGACCGTCGAGTGCGTCTTGTATGAGGAAAATCGTAGACACGGAATTAGTGCTATCCGAATTAGCCGTCGTTTCCCTCAACGGTCGTGTTTTTTCACTACTTTTTCAACCACCACGGGGGGGGGGTGGTCTCGTTCCGCGTCGCGTCCGTCATCTCTTGTGCAACAGCCGCGCGCAACGCATGACCGCATAATCAACGAGCAGGTGATTAGAGCGGTTGAGTACTTCCTTTTTATTTTTATTTTTAGTTCTTTTCCTCTCATTCCATCATCCATTCTAAATGTCCCGCGAACGAGAAGCCACAAAGCCGAAAGGATCCTTGACGATGGCTTCCCCGAGCAGCCTCCCGCGGTCGTCGACTCGCCCGACTGTTCTTTTCATACTTAATCTTTCGGCATCTCGCCCATTCGGCAACAAACAACTCCCATGAAATTCGTTACCGCCCGGCGGGCGACACGGCACAGCCATTGTCATCCCGAGAGCCCGAGAGTTTCGGTGAGGTTTTTTTTTTTTTTTTTTTTTTTACTTGCCGAAGTACTCGTGACGCTCGCGTCGAGCACCGCGCTAAAAATCTACTTCGTTCAATTTTGAGAGAAAAAAAAAAAAATGCCTTCCGATCTGACGAAACATTTTTTTCTGCGTTGCTAAATTAAGCACTTTCCTTTCGTGCAATGCGGGCGTAAAATCGCCATTTATGGACCGATGATCGTTATTAACCAGTGCGCATGCGCACTACTGTCTCTTTACTCCTCAGTAAGCAATAGGGCTTAAATACTTCCGTTCGAGTAATCGTCATTGCGGAAATATGGCGATTTTTCGACGCATGAAATGTGGGTGTTTTAAGGAAATCGAAAAAAAGAAAAACGAAATTTTAACGAAATGAAAAAAGAAATTTTAATGGAATCGACAAAAGTATCTTATGTTACACGAGAGGAATCGAATTTTCACCTGGTGTCATTTCCGGCCCTCGCTTCGCTCGAACAACGAACTTCACATTCGGCAAAGATCGATTGTTCAATTGAATCCAACCGGAAGAACATGAAATTGAATTTGCTTACGTTACTTACATGAATTCAATATTAATGTACTTTTTCGTAAAATACAACCAGATAAGAAAAAAATTACAAATCTTTTGTCTGAAATTTACAAAAAAAAAATGTTCATCAAAATAAAAAAAATCTTACTGTAAAATTGCAACGCACGTGTGCTTGAAATATCAGAAACAATTTATGTAAAACAGCTTCCAATGAAAACATTTTCAAACGGATTTCTTTACAGTATACGCCTAATCGATTGGCTCTTTGACACACACGAAGAGATTGTTTTTACATGGCAAAAAAAAAAAAAAAAAAAAAACATCTAACCAATTTCATTTCGCCGCCCAAGGCTCCAACCTTCCACGCTCGAGTGCGCCAACGAGCATCGGTCAGCCCTGCAGTCGTTCGAACTTAATGAAAAAAGAAACAAATTCTGCAGGAACATTATCTGATAATTCCACTGAAAAAAGTGGCCGCTTACAATTTGAGTAAAAAAAAAAAAAAAAAAACAAATGATATTCCCTTCGGTACAATTTCTATGAAAAATCGGCACCGAAGCCTTGCCGCATGCTACGAAGACCGAGCCGCGTCGAATTATGCTGGTGCATTCTTCGACCGCGTTCTGGAGATTACGGCGAGAGGCGCACACGAGATGGTAACCGTGTCAAACTCAACCGTATTTTTTTTATTTTTATTTTTATTTTTTTTTTTTTTTTCGAAGTATAATTGGTGAGCCCGAAGGCCCGATAGGGGACGAGTGTGCCGGGATATCGCGTGACAACAGGTTCAGTCGGTTACCATAACCGGTCGAAAGAAAGATTCTGTGCGCGAACCCCGGTCACCTCCCTTGATCGTCGGAGCTTTCGCTACCGGTTTTGGGTAACAGAGTCGGGTTCGCCTCCTCCTGTTCGTCAAAAAAATCTTAAGAATAAAGGATCTCGATTCGGCTTATGGCGGGCATAATCGCGCATCCGCCGAGCCGGCATCGTCGGCGTTCTCATATTCCACTCATTCAACCTTTTCGCTGGTCGCACATTTCATACCCGCGCTCTATCCTGTGCAACCATCCGCATCACTCGCGAAGATGCCCTCACGAATAATAATCATGTCAACCGCCCCTTCCTGCATCTCCGGGCGAACATTTTATTTTTTTTTAATTTAATTTTATTTTTTTTTAGTTTCTGTTCTCCGTCTCCCGGTACGGAGCCTCACGTAGGCACGAAAATCACACGAGGACATCGACGTTTCGTGGGGGGGGTTTCTTTTTTCTCCGTGTCTCTTAAATCTTCGTGGGTTATAATATCGTTTGATATTCTGTTCAAAAGTTTCCTATAGGCTTAGAGAAGAATCTCGGGGAAACTACCGAGTAGGGAATAAGCGCGGCTAAATGGGACGGTGGGGCAAAAGGCAGTTTTCCAATCATTCTTTGATCGGAGAGTGGGGCATGACGGGGCGGAAGATCCTGATGCATCGATGGGGCGAAATGGAGCATTCGAAATCGTTTGGGAAATTGCGCTTTTCCACGCTGTTTCATATTGCCCCATTGTGCCATTTTAACCGCTCCTCCATATACGGTAAATTTCCATCGGGCAATGTAGAAAACCGGCGCCACTGTTAGCGATATGCGAAATTTCAATAAGCGGCCGTAGCGATTTTTATCCAATCGATATGGTGATTTTTTTCCAGAAGATAGTTTTACTAAATTTTGTGTATCTGCTCATAAATTTCGTCTATCGAGACTACGAAATTCGTAGATCGAAACTAAGAATTCGATGGACAAAAACTGAAAAATTTCGCCGATCAAACTTTTTAATGTGTATCTGTGCGTAAAAAAAAAAAAAAAAATGTCATCGACATAAAATGCCGCTATAATCTACGAAATTTAACGTAAACGGTTGGCGAAGCAATTATTTTCCAGAACAAAAAATACCGGATATTCGAGTAATATCTGCGATACGGAAAATTGCCATATTTTTTCCAGCATAATACGTTAAGTTTAACGCCACCGTGCATCTCGGCCCGAACATTTTAATTTTTGAATTCCCAATCACCTCGACACACGGCGTCGCACGTCTTCACCAAAATTACACGAACACATCAATGTTGCGTGGGATATTTTTTGTTTTCCCCCTGTCTCTTAAATTCTCATGGGTTTGATTCGTTTGATATTCTGTTCGAACGGTCCTTACAGACAGGTGTTTTTTTTTTTCCTTCATTTTTTAAGTTTATGCCCGCTTCCTCCGTAGATATTCCACGAGTGCGCTTGCGGCCGGAGCTCGTTACAAAACCGCACCCGAATATGAGACAGGGAAATAGGAACATACGGAAGACCTCGCCAACGATAATCGTCTCAACCTCCTCTTCGCCAACATTTTTATATATTTTTTTTTTTTTAAATTCTCAATCTTCTTTTATGGTAATTACCAGAAATACAAAAATTACAAAAAAAAAAATACGGGATATTCGGGTAATATCTGCCATACCGAAAATTACCATATTTTCCAGCAAAATGTGTCAAGTTCAATAATACCGCCCCTTCGTCCATTTCCGCTCTAACATTTTTATTATTACTTTATTCCCAATCTCCTCGACCAGACATCGATGTTGCATGGGATATTTCTCCCGTCTCTCTTAAATCCTCATCGGTTTGATTCGTTTGATATTCCGCTCGAAGCGTCCCTACAGACAGGTGTTTTTTTTTTTATCTTCAAAATTTTTCTCCGCTTCCTCCGTAGATTTTCCACGAGTGCGCTTGCAGCCGGAGCTCGTTACAAAATCCGCAGCCGAATATGAGACTGAAAAGCAGAGACACGCCGAAGACCTCGCCAATGACAATCGTCTCAATTTTATTTCGTCGCATTTTGTACTTCAATTATCTCTATTCCAAATCTCCTCGACACGCGGCGTCGCACGTCCTCACCGAAATCACAAGAAGACATCAATGGTGCATTGGATATTTTCCCGCCGTGTCTCTTAAATCCCCCGGGTTTGATTCGCTTGATATTCCGTTCGAAGATTTCCAACGGTGTAAGTGTTTTTAAAATGTATTTTCTCGTCGTTCTCCTCCGCGGGTATTCCACGAATGTGCCGTCGCTCGTTACAAAACCACAGTCGAATGTGAGACGGGGGAACGACACGCGGAAAACCTCGCCAGGTGTCGGCCCCGACGATTCACCGGTCGCGCACGGTGCGTCGCAGCTCCGGCCCGACGTCAGAGGCACACACGAGCGAGGCAGGCACGTTTGCCGCATAACTTCGCTACGGGTCAGGCTCGCCGGTGGAAACTTGAGTGTTTTTTGTATTTTTTTTTTTTTTTTTTATCGCTACCGAAGAATCTAAATACGAGATTATTCGAGATACGGCCTCACTCTGAAATTTAATGCCCGCCGGTCCGAGCGACGGCCGCGTATCGGCCAATGTCTTTCTCGTTGCTGTTTCACTCTCGGCCGTTACATCGCTATAACCGACGCGGTGGCGATTCATTTTAGTTTTTGACTTCGCGCGTCTTGGTCCGTTCATTTCCACTCGGCGGGTGGCGAGGAACGAATATTAAACTCACCTCGAGACTCTCGGCTCTTCAGCCGGGTTCCTCGAGAGGAGGCGGACTGAACGGCGCTGTTCGGACGTACCGGGCGCAAGATTCATTAGATGTTCTTTTCTTCACTGCCTTACGCCAAAAAGCCGGATCGGCCCTTCCCGGGCCGGCCCAGGGAGCCGGAGCTGAGCCGACGGTTATTCGGAGCGCTGATAAGCGCTGAGTTATTTTAGCCACTGCTTGGCAGAGAAAGATTATTAATTTTGTCTGTGAGGTCACTTCCGGTTTGAAAATCTCACTCTCAAACCGGAAGTGATGTCGTATGGGAGAATGTCTCTTCCGGTTTGAAAGTAAGACTTTCATAGCGAAAGTGACATTTTCCCGTGTGACATCACTTCCGGTTTGAAAGTAAGACTTTCATAGCGAAAGTGACATTTTCCCGTGTGACATCACTTCCGGTTTGAAAGTACGATTTTCATAGCGAAAGTGACATTTTCCCGTGTGACATCACTTCCGGTTTAAAAGTAATATTTTCAAACCGCAAGTGATGTCACACAGTAAAATGTCACTTCCGGTTTGAAAATCATGCTCCAAAACAGCCGTGATGTCATACGGGAAAATGTCACTTCCGATTTGAAAATCTCACTTCCAAATCGACCGTCTTGTCACACGGGAAAACGTCACTTCCGATTTGAAAATCTAATTCCTCGATCGCAAGTGACAATGCCGGAAATACGTCACTTCCTGTTTGGAAAATCTCATTATTCCACCAGGAGCGACCTCGCAACGGAATTAAAAAAAAAATGCTCTGCCCGAGATCGCTTCTGACTTTAAAAGTGAGACTTCCAAAGCGGAAATGACCGCAGGATTTTTTTTTCTTTTTCGTCCAGCCGATATGTCGGGTTCGACTCGATCGCCGAGTCGGGCGGATACCGGCTTGAGCGTCCTTCTCGCACAAGAGCCTCGGCAACCGATGCTGTACCGTTGCCGCGTCGACGGTTAAAATCTCACCTGGGTTATCTCTCCGGATCCCGGCGGCGGTATCGGGCGATACCGAACAGCAGCCGTGAAATTGGATTCGTAAAGGGGCATCGATAAACGAGGTGGCGGGGAGGCACGGAGGCGCAACAGCTCAACATTCGCCGGCGCGGAGGGCCCGTACGCGAGCCCTCTAATGGAGTTGCTCCGCTCCGCCGAGGGCCGCGGCTCTCGGCTCTCCGTTTTTCTCTCTCGCCCTCCCTCGCCGAACGCGATTCCTCGGGAGCGAAACGTGCGTACCGGCGAGCACGGCACGTACGCCAGCCGAGAGCAGACGCACCGGTAGCTCGTAATCGTAAGAGCTTCCTGAAATCGCTATTACTCCTCGTAACGCCGCATACGAGAGAACCGCAAGGGTCGCGAAACACGGTACCGGTAATGCGCTATACGAGACTGCCAGAGGGCCACGTCTCGTGTTCCGCGAAAACGAATATAATATCCAGACCTCGAAGCGAGCCTTTGATCGTACCATCGAGCCTCCCTTCGCGCATGCTACACGAGTTACATAGAGGCTCAATTTCTTTCTTCTATTCGTTTTTTACACGGTGCCGAACGACCCTGCCACTGCCCTCCTCTCGTTTCGGAGCAAGTCGTCGCGCAAATGGGGAACGCACGAAATTTTTCGTATGCACTTTTATACGTCCGAAAGTGGAGACACACGCGTAGCGCTATGCGACAATGGGATATTTATTTTTTAATTTATTAAATACACTTTTCGTCAATTTTATGAGAGAGCGATGTAATCATTTAGATTTTCGACTTCACGCGGAAGCGCTATGAAAATTTCAACGTACTTCTTTTTTTTTTTTTATATCGTTTATATATTATGAAAATGCATGAGGCGGAGATCTTCGATGAAATGTTTTGAAAAAAAAATAGCTTGACCAAATTAATTATCTTTAGTGATCATATTTTCGTATATGTTTGCCACATGTATTTTATTATATGCGGGTGTACTTATATGCGGATATTTTCATGCGTTGTGTCGTAAAGTTTTTTTTTTTTTTTTTTTTAAGCTTCGTTTCATCGATCAACGAATGGAAAATGGATCTGTCGTACTTCCCATAGAAGCTTCGACATTGCAGAAGCGAATGAAATAACATCCCGAGTCGTTCTCCGCTAATAAATTAAATCATCCTGTGCGGATCATACGGCTTCGTATCTGACCTGAGATATCCGTAGCAATCTTGAGACTCCTTTATATCGAGATCCATCGGTAATATATCGACTGCCACGCTTTAAAGGAAAACAATACCACCCGTCGGGGCTTCGCAGAAGCATTTCTCATTTTGCAGCTATTAAATATACTTTTCGAACATATATATATGTATTTTTTTTTTTTAATACATTTCATATTTTCCGAAATATACATTACGAATATATCCGAGAAAATTAACAAAATATACATTGTAACGAATATGTAGCTGACTATTCGTTAGGGGACACGATATTAGTTAGGTTTGACAATAGACAAACGAACGGACGATCGATGCCAAGATCGATCGTAATATAGAGAGTCTGGACTGGGACGTCCGAACGGACATACGTGTGACAGTTCATACTCGGGATACATAGCCGTGATTATACCAATAATATCCGCAACCACAACCACATACGCGAGTTATTCTTTCCCTCGGTCGTTACAATATGTATATATTGTCGCTCGAAAAAATTACTTATTGTTAATGTCCATCTTTGCATAAATGCTTCTCAACTATAGAGGAGTGCGGAGCAAAGTGGGACGTCCTAAAATTACAGGAAAATTGCTTTCCAAAAACGCAGATTCCCAATTATTTTGGAGAGTCCCGTTTTGCCCCGCTGTCCCATTTTGCCCCGCTCTCCCCTGCGCCGTGTCGTAATGTCTTTCCCGTGCCGTTCTCCGCTAACAAATGATATCGTCCCGTTCGGATCAAACGGTTTCATATCTGACCGTCGATATCCGTGGCAATCTTGAGACTCCTTTATATATCGAGATACGCCAGGAATATATTGACTGGAATGCCAGCCTCTCTTCAAAGGAAGACAATACCACCCACCGGCTCTTCGCAGAAGCGTACTTCGTTTCTTGCGACAAGAAACTGTATCACGATTGGATTCGAATGCGAGCGTTGCAGGTGGCCCTCGTTTCTCAGCTTCCTCCCCCGCCGACGCACAGTATTTTGTTCGTCGTGGCTTTTCATACGCTCTCTCGTATGCCCGTTTTATAGCTTCATATATCGCACATCGATATACAGACTCGATGGTCGGGAATCGATATTACTTTCAATTCCGGCACGCTTATTGTCTATCAATGACATCGATATAGAAATACGGACCGAGAGCCGCGCTACAAAAGGAGTTACCGAATGATCAGAAAACCGACGTCATTCTCAAAGTTTTATTCGTACGCATTACATTATTGCGTTGCGAATTAAATTCTTTTTTGTTTTTGTTTTTATTAATGCGCGACATTCGTAAATTTTCATTCCTCAATGGTTTCTTTCTTATTTTTATTATTTTTTATTTCGCTTATTCATCTTTTTTTTTTTTTCTTAATTCTATCGTTCTCTATCGTTTTTAGCCTTCGCTCTCGATATTTGAGTGCACTCGAGTCCTTTGGGTGCAGTCAAACGGGTTCATCGTCGACTCATCGACGCTCTCGATTTACGAATCGCTTGAATGATCTTTTTTTTTCTTCTTTTCAGCTCCGGAGAAACAAAAATCGTAGCGAGTCCGGCTGCGCGTCGGTATGTTTCCTGCTCGTCGAACCGCTTCCACCCTCTTTCGCCGCCGATTCGTCGTGCATACATCTCTCAGGGGCCCGCACACGCGTGCATAAATCAGCATCCTCCGTCGAGCAGCAGCGAGGATCAACGAATGATCGAGGAACCGGCGTTATACTCGAAACTTTGTTCGTAAACGCTACCCTACTGCATTCCGAATGAAATTTTTTTTTATTATTTACGCTCTGTGAGATGAACTCTTCGAAGCATCTCATACGTAAATTTCCGTTTCTTCATACCCGATGTATGAAGATTTTGTTAATTAATTTTTTTTTTCTCTATTCTATCCTTTCATCTTCGTCCTTAAATGGTGAAACACTTTAAAAATAGACTCGGATTTCTAATATCCATGTGATATTAGATGTATATTTTTTTGGAGCAGATTATTTAAGTTTGTACATTCTTTCTGTAAATATTAACGATAATAATTCTCGATATTGAAGTTCAATCGAGCGGTAAAACGGATACATTATTGGCTCGTCGACGGTCTCGATTCACAAATCATTTGAATGATTTTTTTTTTTTTTTTTCTTTTGAGATTTGGCGAAACAGAAATCGTATGAACTACGGTTACGCATCGGTATATCGCCTGGTCGTCGAACCGCTTCCACCCTCTTTCGCCTCCGATTCTTCGTGCATACATCTTTTAGTGCCCCGCACACACGTGCATAAATCAGCATCCTTCATGGACCAGTAGCAGCGAGGAGCCACGACAAGGAGCGTGCACCTTTACCCTCTTTGTCCCCTCGAGGGAGTAAGTTGAATCGTAAATCATTTCGCTGGGCGTCGAGAGGGAACGAGGGCGAAAATTGCTGCCGTTGCCGCCGCTGCAGCTCCTGCTGGTACGTGCAGAAAACGAGTCCATTCTATCGGTACATGTACAAATAAAATTTACAACACCACGAATGAGGGCCTCCCATTGAAAAAGACGTCGGCACTTGCGGGATGAATCGATACACCGTTGTCGAGTTTCAACAAACGATCTCATCTTCACTTTTCAACTATTTTCGGACGAGGCGCTTGCTAAAAAAAGTCCGAAAAATTCGTCTATCGGTACATGTACGCAAAAAATTGACGACACCTCAAATGAGGACGTCAAATTGATTATTGTAAGTTGAAAATTGAAGAATCCAGGAATCCAGGAATCCAGGAATCCAGGAATCCAAGAATCCAAGAATCCAAGAATCCAAGAATCCAAGAATCCATGAATCCAAGAATCCAAGAATCCAAGAATCCAAGAATCCAAGAATCCAAGAATCCAAGAATCCAAGAATTAAACGGCACTTGCGGCATGAATCGCTACACCGCTCTCAGGTGTTTCCAAACGCTCCCATTTTCAATTCTTCGCGTATTCTCCGACGCGCTTGTCACTGAGTCGCTTGGCGAAAATTTCTTCAATCGATTCCGCCGTGTTATCGTCGATGAATGCCGATCCCTTTGGTTGCCGAATTGGGGTGGATGCTTCCATTCGTCGCGCATGCGCCAGCCGCGCAGAAAGCTGCACAGGTAGAATTAAGTTCTCACGGCGAACGAATAATGCACAACAAAAAAAAAAGTCGCCGGTTAGCCGCGCCCTGTGTGGCGGCTGTGCAACGGGTGAGAGCACGGGAACACGATGGAACATCGGGGAAAATCTTCCTCGAATGTCTCCACACTGACATGCCGTCGGATAGAGAGATGCCGATCACGCGCAGATGTTAACCTTGCGCGTGCCAGGTGCCACCGAATAGGTCAGGCTGGATGGTACCACCTCACCACGGTCGAGGGACCGTCGAGAATCTATTCGATTCCTCTCACAGCTCGCAACATCCACACCGGCCCCGTTCCTCCGTGTACGAATTCCCATCGGATAAACACCAATGGCGAACCGGAGATCCCACCTCGATAAGTCACGCGTGAGAGTCGGATCGCTTCGGTGAGATATCGAGAGACAAGGCGTCTCAGACGAATTTCTAGATGTTCGACGAAGGACTCTCGTGGGGTCCCGAGAACGATCCGATGCCCGATAGGGCATGCCGGATAGGGGGCGAAGGCTCCCAACGTCGGACTTCTTCGTACATCGATTGGGCACGTTTTTGCACGGTATCTGATTTTTACGAACGGGATCCGCCCGAGTTCCTGCCGAGTTTATCTACAATTGAAATATAATCTATTCGGTGCTGGGAATGCGGAGGCAAAGTTGTGAAATCATGCGTGCGCCATTTGCAAATCACATGCACCGAGGCGGATTCATTCTAACTCTGTACCGGTCAGGATAACCTATAATTTTTTAGTGAATATACTTTAATCTATGATGAATCTTTACGTTCAGATAAGAATGGGCGTTTTTCTTAACGATATCCTGTGAAATCGTAAAGACTCTCTCTAACTAGGACCTCAAAGTCGGTGAAGCGGTTGCGGACAAAGTCGCCATCTTTGGCCGATTTGATCAATCCCAATGGGATTCATTTTGATGTTTCTTCGACTAAACCAGTCGACATTACCTATTCTTTTTTAATATACACGTTTCGATCCGTGATAGATTTTGATGTTCAGATTAGGACAATCGTTTTTCGTAACGATAGCCTTTGAAACCGCAAAGACTTTCTTAAACGAGGGCCTCAAAATCCTGAAGCGAGACATCAGACGAATTCACCCCAACTACTCTATACCAGTCGACATAACCTATGATTTTTTAGAAAACATCTTTTAATACGTGATAAATCTTTATGTTCAAATAAGAACAAACGCTTTTCGCAAAGATATCCTTTGAAACCGTAAAGACTTTCTTAAAAGAGGACCTCAAAATCCTGAAGCGAGACATCTGACGAATTCACCCCAACTACTCTACACCAGTCGACATAACCTATAATTGTTTAGTAAATATCTTTTGATCCATGATAAATCATTACGTTCAAATAAGAACAAACGCTTTTCGTAACGATATCCTTCGAAATCATAAAAACTCTCTCGAACGAGTGCTTCAAAATCTTGAAGCGGCTGGGACAACGCCGCCATCTTTGATCGCTGATATACCCAATGCGCGCTCAATCCCGTCCTATAATTGCTTCGACGCCACGGAAACATTTAATCTTAAAATCCCACTTTCGCTCGAACTTGCAGTTTTATTCGATGCCCGTTCATAACAGTTGTCTCCGTAACGAAGATTTAATAACGGAAAAACAAAAAGAAAAAAAGAAAAGAAAATAAATAAAAGCGACAGAAGCGCGACGTCGGAGCGAGCGGTGGCGCACGATGTCTTCGTCCATTGAGCGGGGACAGCTTGCGGCGAAGAGACATCGAGTTCCCTCTCTTTATTTCAGTTTTTTTTTTTTATTTTATTTTTTATTGTTATCCACGTCACGAACGGCGGAACTTCCTGTTCGGCACGCTCACACCGGTTTTCCTCCACTCGTGCTCCACGCTCTCTATTTCTATCTTTGTTCGTTTAATCGCGGCTTCTCCTTCGCTCACCCTCGTGGCCTACGATCGCCCCACGAGAGCTCGTGGCGAATTGGCCACTGTACTATATACGGAACGATGAGAATTGAAGAGCGGATGTTGGAAAACCGGCCTGGCGTCGGGAGCGCGGAACGGAACGGCTGGTTAATTATAATTAAATGGTCGGACGCGATGAAAATGCGAAGGTGATTATTATACGGCGCTGGCCGGCTTGCATATGCTTATGTTTAACGATTGGGATGCGCCGGGCGGCGATCGAGATAGGTAAAAAAAAAAAAGAAGATGTCCACTTGGAAAATGTTCTGTTCCGAGCGAGCGCGTTTCAATATCGCATCTCCCGCGGCGAATACCAATAATTATTGAACTTCCATCGTAAAACTCACCTGTTAATTTAACAGCGAGGAAAAGTAAATGCACGTTATTTATGGCCTCGAGTCGAGTGCTCGGAATTCAATTATATCATATTCAGTTGTTCCTCGTTAATTTAACTGCCCGGGAATCGAAGTGCTGCTGGGCAACTGGCAATTTGATAATTTGGTCCGAATGGAACGTCGCTTGATTGCCTCTTAAACAGCGGTAAATCGCTCAGTTGGCAAATTAAGGGTTGTCACTGGAACACCAAGCATCCTAATCGACAGACGAAAATATACAAAAATATATTGGAAAAAATATTGAAAATATATTGAAAAATGTATTGAAAAATATATTGAATAATTTATTGAAAATATATTGAAAAATATATTGAATAATTTATTGACAATATATTGAAAAATATATTGAAAAATATATTGAAAAATATATTGAAAAATATATTGAAAAATATATTGAAAAATATATTGAAGAATATACTGAAAAATATATTGAAAAATATATTGAAAAATCTAAAACAATTAATCCGGAGTAAAAAAATGTATTAATCGAGGAAATTTTGGTTCCTATTGCGAAGAGAAAAGTGCGATCTTCAGCGTAAAATTTGACAATGGAAAGACTGCGTTTCATGTCGATGAGAAAATTTAGTCCGAGCGGAAAATCGTTTGATTGGTTCTAAAACGGCGGTAAATCGCTTCGTTGGGAAATTAAGTGTCGTATCTGAAGCACCTTGGCTCCGCGTCGACGACGGCGCGGCTTCGTCGATAAATATCGTGGGCGTTTTGATAGCGAATAGTAATTCGTACAATGTAATTACAGCGGCGAGGGGAGAACTGGCACGGGCTGCATGAATGAAATCATACGAAAAACACTAAGACGAGGAATCAATAAAAACGACTATGACAGAGACGACCAGCCAGACGACTATGACAGAACGAAATTGCTCTGCGAATTAAGAAGAAATGTAATTACATCAAAAAAAAATCCGAAGTCATTATTACAGGTTTAAAAAAAGTTTATTACTAGGGCACTTTCCGTTCCGGCCTACTGCCTAAGAGAAAACTGCGGTATTCCGCATAAAATTTCAAGATCTATTTAGTAAAAATAAATTTTCACTTTTTACATATAAGTTTTCACTCTTGACGTAAAAAATCTATAAATCAATCTTATTTTTCGTTGATTTTAGTTGAATTTCACTGTAAACAAATTTTGTTCTGAAAATTAGTGAGCGGTAACTGAAAGCTTTTTTTTTGTTTATATAAACTGTTTCCGAAATTTCATCAAAATTTTCCTTTCATGTAAATTTCAAGCGAAAAATTCGTCATTTTAATAATTGGTATTTTCATTTAACAAGCAAAGTACATTGATGTTCAAATAACGTGATCAATGCAAGCGAGTTTCAAGTTTCAGTGCGTTAAACTTACAATCTATCATTACAGTCTATGTTTCCGAAACTCGAAGTGCGATGATGAAATTTCATTAAAGACACTGAATTACATGAAAATTATCTGAGTCGACCAGCCCAAAGAAAAAAATCGAATTACTGAATTACATGAAACTTATCTGAGTCGACCGGCTAAAAGGAAAAAAAAATTGGATTTTTCCATTACATCAAAAAATCTAAAATCTTTATTTCCAATTGAAAAACCTTGAGGATAAATAATTCATCGTGATTGTTTGGCGTGAATACAGTTTCGAGAAAATTGGATTCCCGAAAATCTACGTTGGGTACTTTTGATGCTTTATTCGCTTTTAGTTAGCCCGGCTCGCGGCTCGCGGGAATCGCGAGTAAGCGGCGAAGGGACAAGACACACGGCTATTCTTCTCCCCTATCCGCGTAGGACGTCGGAAACAAAAACTCGTAAATTCACCGGAGATTTACGTAAAGTTATACGAGCAGACAGTGCGAACTGTGTGGAGGGGACCTCCTCCGTCTAGCCATCCGCTTGTGGCGAGGCGGATTTCTCGCGGCCCGGCTACAACGCCGCGCGGCAAAGTTTAAGCCGCGATATTTTCACCTACGCCGGGAACGGCGAGCCGGCGGAGTTAAACGATAAATATTCCATACGCGAACGCCAGTTACCTCGCGGCTCGTCGTGCTTCGGAAATTAAATTCAACGGGAGGGCCCGAGAGAGAGAGAATCGCGAACGCGGGATCCTCAAATTTTACGCAGAATTTCACCGCACTTCTCTCTTCGCGGCAGACCGGAACAAAAAATTTCTTCGATTAATATATAATCATTTTTTTAATCCGCGATAATGATTTGGGATTTTTTTAAGTGTGAGTACATTTTGTTTATTCGTATTGCCTGTCATTGCGGTCATTTTCCTTTTTTTTCTTTTTTTTATAGTTTTCTCGCTTAGGTTTTTTCATACTATTTAGGAGAGAGGAGAAGAATATTCAAGATAGATGTTCGATGACTCGTCACAATATTTTTTACGATCTGCTCGTATGGAATTTTCTCAAAAGTGTATTTATTCGCTAAACGACCATGGTGAATAATTTATTCAACATTTTTCAGAATCTGTAACTATGATTTGGAATTTTTAAAATGCAATTAAATTTTTTTTATTCATATTGCATGTCATTGCGGTCTGTTTTATTGTTTCCTCGCTCAGGCTTCTTCATATTATTCAGGACAGGGGAGAAGAATATTCAAGATGGATGCTCGATGATTCGTCGCGATATTTCGTACAATCTGCTCGTACGAAATTTTCTCAAAACTGTATTTATTCGCTAAACGACCGCGGTGAATAATTTATTAAAAATGTTTTGAATCTGTAATTGTGATTTGGAATTTTTTAAAGGTAATTTTCATTGTTTCCTCGCTCAGGCTTATTCATATTATTCAGGACAGGGGAGAAGAATATTCAAGATGGATGTTCGATGATTCGTCGCAATATTTCGTACGATCTGCTCGTGCGAAATTTTCTCAAAACTGTATTTATTCGCTAAACGACCGCGGTGAATAATTTATTCAACATTTTTTTTAAGTCTGTTCTTATTATGATTTCCGTTCTGTTCTTATTATGATTTCAGATTTTTAAATGTAATTACGCTTTTGGTAAATTCGTATCGCCCGCTGCTGCTGAACAACTGTGTGCTATGACTGGTCGACTCGGTCATTGTCCTTTTTATTGTGTCCTCGCTACTGAGCAAGGAAATCCCCCCCCCCCCCCCCCTCTGTCATAAATTATATACTTCATCATATAATTTAGGATAAGCGATAAGAATATGCAACATAAAATATGCAACATAGTTGCTCAACGACCCCGCACAATATCTCGTACGATCTGCTCGTACAGAATTTTCTCGACACTGTGTTTAATCGCTAAACGGTCGTGGTCAATAATTTATCCTAATTTAAAAAAAAAAAAAAAATCTGGAATGATTTGAGATTTAAAAATGTTGTAATAACATTTTTAAAAAATTCATATTGCCCGCCGCGTTGCTCGGGCAACTTTATTTTCTTATTTTCATTGTTTCCTCACGAAATCTTTTTCATGCAATTCAGGATAGGGGAGAAGAACATGCAACATAAAATATGCTACATAGATGTTCAACGATCCGGCGCAATATCTCGTACGGTCTGCGCGCGCATAATTTTTTTCGAAACTGCATTTATCCGCTAAACGATCGCGGTGAATAATTTATCTCAAGTTTTTTTGTTAATCCGAGATCATGATTTTTTATTTTTAGATGCAATTACATTTTACGTCTTTTTTATTATAATTTTTGTTTGGTCGTATTAGCTGTTCATTGTCATTCTCATTGGTTCCTCGCTCAGGGACAAATTTTAAGACGCTAGTTTGAGCTTAAGGTCGTACTTGAGATCGAACAAGTTTGAATTTCATTTTGTGCTTAAGTTCGAACTCAAATTCGATCGCAGTTCCAGTCCGAACTTAAGTCCGAACTCAAATTCGATCGCCGTTCCAGTTCGGTCTTTCGAAGTTTGACCCGAACTTTGCTGCGTGTTTAAGATTTATCTCGAGTCAAACTTAAGATCGAACAAGTTTGAATTTTATTTTGTGCTTAAGTTCGATCTTAAGTTCGAATTGAAGTCCGAACGCAAATTCAATCGCAGTTCCAGTTCGAACTTGAGTCCGAACTCAAATTCGATCGCCGTTCCAGTTCGGTCCTTCGAAGTTTGACCCGAACTTTGCTGCGTGTTTAAGATTCTTGAGCATGCTTGTTTAAGATCTCGAGTCCAACTTAAGATCGAACAAGTTTGAATTTCATTTCGTGCTTGAGTTCGAACTTAAGACGGAACTCAAATTCGATCGCAGTTCCAGTCCGAACTCAAATCCGTTTGAACTTCCAGTTCGGTCTTTCGAAGTTTGACCCGAACTTTGCTGCGTGTTTAAGATTCTTGAGCATGCTTGTTTAAGATCTCGAGTCCAACTTAAGATCGAACAAGTTTGAATTTCATTTCGTGCTTGAGTTCGAACTTAAGACGGAACTCAAATTCGATCGCAGTTCCAGTCCGAACTCAAATCCGATTGAACTTCCAGTTCGGTCTTTCGAAGTTTGACCCGAACTTAATTGCTCAAGCTCCATCCCAAGAGGGATCCTAAGTTCCGTCTCGAGAGCGATCTTAAGTTGCGTCTCGAGAGCGATCCCAAGTTCAGACTATCGTCTCAAAATTCGACCCTCGTTCTCCAACAGAATTTAGGACAGGGGAAAAGAAGAACAGCCGTGCGTTTAATCCCTCCGCCGCTTACCGGCGATTCCCCCCGAGCCACGATCTCAACCCGGGCTAAAAGTGAATAAATCATTAAAAAAAAAAAAAAAAAAAAAAAAAAATGCAACATAGATGTCCAACGATCCGTCACAGCATCCCGCACGATCCGCTCGGGCTGAATTTTCTCGAAACTGTATTTATCCGCTAAACGATCCCCGTCGAATAATTTACAATCCCAATTAAACCGAGGCTCGAATTCCGCTCGGATATTTAAACCGAACTGGTATAATTGAAAATCCCATTAAAGCGTTTAAAGCCGCACACGCACACAAACGTCGCCCGAACAGAATAATTTACGGCTCGTGGCGCGTTTAAGGTTTTTTGCGCTCATTCCGCTTCGTTTTTTCCTCTTCATTTTTTTTTTGTTTCTTTTTTTTTTTACTTTTTTTTTTCTCCGCGGCTCTTATATTCGCTTTTATTGCGGGAATAACGCAAGAGGTCTCTCTCGCATGCTAACGAGTCCCAGTGAAAGTTCCTCGCGCTCGTGGGATCGCCGAGAGGCGACGACTGAGCGGAGATTTGCCGCTGACGAGGCGTCTCGAGTCGACGAAATAAATGCGCGTTAATGCGCGTAACTCAATAGCGCGACAATAAACATAAGAAACGCGCATTCGCCGCGCTTATCGATATAACACAAACGCAAACGCGCGCACGCGCTCAAAATGCGCGCACATGTGTGCGGAATACATTTTTTTTTTTTTTTTTTTTTTTTTTGGGTGAACTTACGAGTCGAATCGATCGAACCGATGCGATATCCATTAAAAAATCGGTATTCGCGACACTTTTATTCACCACTGTGCACTCTCACCGTGCGTCGAGCACACCGTCAGCTCGACTTGCACCGATGTACCGTTACGTTCCTGAACGCTCGCTCCCGGCGACGCGCGGCGCGCTGTCGCTTTTTAGGTATTTTAGGAATTTTTTTTTATGTTTTGAATTTTTTTTTTTAATTTAATTTTTTTTTCTATGATCGACGACTTATTTCGTTGTTTTTTTTTTTTTTATTTGGTTTTGGAAAAAGTCGTTGTCGTTATTTCGAGCTGATTTCACGTCGAGCAAAACTGCACTGTTCTTAATCGAAAAATTATTTAAAAAAAAAAAAAAAAATTGTTATTGTCGTTACGATTTTTAGGCGAATCTCGACGAGGAAATTTCGTTTAGATTTTCATGATTATCGTAGAAAAAAAAAACAGAGTTTCGTTCTGTCTCTAATGACCGTATCGATGATTTAGTATTATCTCTTTTTATTTTTCACAAGCTTTTTGTTTAATCAATTGATTTAATTATTTTTGTTCCATCGATGGTTAAATTTACTGCGAAAGTGGTTCGGTAAATTTTTTTTTTTTTTAATTGTTTGTTTTTTTGTTTTTTTTTTCTCTCGACGAATTTATTATTATCGCGCGCACGATGTGAAACGGAGAAAACTAGCCCTGTCGACATAGAGCGTCGAGTCGAGCGCGGCTCATGGCGGCCAACTGACTCGAGCTTGAAAACGTTGAGGAGCCCTCGGCTCTCGGGCGCCGGTCTAGAGGCGCTGATGGTGGCGGTTGAACAGTCGAGGATCGGATAAGTTAACGCTGCGACAAACGCGCCGATGAGGCGCGAGCGCACAAGTCAACTCCTCGGCTAAGCGACATTGAGTACGCACGCAGGAAAACAATTCATTTGACGTGGAACGCGCAAATAAATATATATATTTTTTTAAATAAAATAAATGTTCAATTAATTAAATAGATTTTAATTACATAAATGTTTAATTAATTAAATAAATAAATTTTAATTACATAAATGTTTAATTAATTAAATAAATAAATTTTAATTACATAAATGTTTAATTAATTAATTAAATAAATTTTAATTACATAAATGTTTAATTAGTTAATTAAATAAATATTTCAATGAAATGTGGGACGCCTGTCGAATAAATTATTTTTATGGGTGCATCGACGTTCTCGCGATTCCGGTGCACGGTAAAAGAAGTTCCAAGGTTTCTTGTCCGCAAACGATGACAATTTTTTTTTTTTTTTTTTTTGTAATTTTAATCAGTCAATTTTAGGATAATTATAAAATAAACAAATTTTACTATCTGGCTCTTGGATAAAAATACTTTTAATTCCTTGCGTGATGAAACAAATAAAAAATATAAATATTATATCGATCTGGCCCAATTTTTTATTAACAAATGGTGGATTTAATTTTGGTAGAAATTTTTATTTTCCGTGCGCAATGCATATTTTAATGTCTGTCCCAAATTTTATGACTCGTCGGTTTGATTCATTCGGTGGTCCACTGTAGGTTGCAATTGGTAAGAGGTGCCCGGTCGTGTTTAATAAAAATGCTGATGGTCAACTGTAGGTTGCCTTCGGTCGGAGGTGCTCGGTCGTATTTTTTTTTTAAATTTATCTGGTCATGTTAACTTATCTAGTGGTCCACCGTAGGTCGATCGTAGGACCGGTATTTTTTTTTTATTTTTTTACATTTCTCTCGTATTAAATCATATGATGATCCACTGTATGTTGCCTTCGGCTGGAGGTACCCGGTCGTATTTTTTTTTTAAATTTTAATTCACCTGGTCGTGTTAACTTATCTGTAGGTCCAGTGTAGGACGGAGATCGTTTAGCGGATAAATACAGTTTGGAGGTAACCAATGACATTTTTTAAAATTTACCGGCTCGTGTTAACTTATCTGGTGGTTCACGTTAAGTTGCCTTCGGTCGAAGGTGCTCGGCATTTTTTTTTTTTTTTTTTTTTAATTCAACCGGTCATGTTAACTTATCCGTAGGTTGCCCTTGCCTCTAGTTGAAACGGCCCGGTCGTTTTTGTATTTAATTTGCCTGGTCGTATTATCATATCTGGTGCTCCACTGTAGATTGCCCTTGGTCCGAGGCACCCACTCATATTTTTAAAAAATTACCTTTTCCTCTCAACTTGTCTCGCCATTCACTGGTCGAAGGTCCTCAATTCTATTTTTTTTTTTCGGTCGGAAGTGCTCAGTCAAAATTTAAAAAAAAAAACCTTTTCCTCTTAACTTATCTGGTGCTCCACAGTAGGTTGCCTTCGGTCGAAAGTGCCCAGTAAAATTTAAAAAAAAAACCTTTTCCTCTTAACTCATCTGGTGCTCCACTGTATGTTGCATTCGGTCGGAAGTGCTCAGTCAAAATTTAAAAAAAGAACCTTTTCCTCTTAACTTATCTGGTGCTCCACAGTAGGTTGCCTTCGGTCGGAAGTGCCCAGTCAAAATAAACAAAAAAAACCTTTTCCTCTTAACTTATCTGGTGCTCCACAGTAGGTTGCCTTCGGTCGGAAGTGCCCAGTCAAAATAAACAAAAAAAACCTTTTCCTCTTAACTTATCTGGTGCTCCACAGTAGGTTGCCTTCGGTCGGAAGTGCCCAGTCAAAATAAATTAAAAAAAACCTTTTCCTCTTAACTTATCTGGTGCTCCACAGTAGGTTGCCTTCGGTCGAAAGTACCCAGTCAAAATAAATTTAAAAAAACCTTTTCCTCTTAACTTATCTGGTGCTCCACAGTAGGTTGCCTTCGGTCGGAAGTGCCCAGTCAAAATAAACAAAAAAAAAAACACTTTCCTCTTAACTTATCTGGTGCTCCAATGTAGGTTGCCTTCGGTCGGAAGTGCCCAGTCAAAATAAATTAAAAAAAACCTTTTCCTCTTAACTTATCTGGTGCTCCACAGTAGGTTGCCTTCGGTCGGAAGTGCCCAGTCAAAATAAACAAAAAAAAAACCTTTTCCTCTTAACTTATCTGGTGCTCCACAGTATGTTGCCTTCGGTCGGAGGTGCCCAGTCAAATAAAAAAAAAAACCTTTTCTTCCTAACTTATCCGGTGTTCCACTGTAGGTAGCCTCTGGTCGAAGGTAGGTGGTGGTGGTAGCGATAGCTGTGGAGGGCAGCGGTGGCGATATAGCGAGAGAGGTAGGGACGAGAGAGCACACGAACGCATTGATGATGATGCCGCTGCTGCGGCTGCCGCCGCTGCTGGGCTGTTGAATGTGGAGGAGGGCAAAACTGGGATAGGAATGGTGGGAGCCCCGCGGATGCTGGGCTGCTTCGGATGCCTCGTGCTTGCTTAGATCCGCGATGCTGCTGCGGAGCTTCGAGTATCGTCCGAGAGCCGCGTGGCGAGACGGAGCTTCGTGGGCGTAGGAGGCGGTACTCTCTTGAATATTTGAGACCTTGAGTGGGTCGTATATAACGTCTACCTTCGAATCCGAGCGGTGAGATAGGGAAACTCCGCTGAGAGGATTCAGGTATGCAGAGCAGAAGCAGCGACCGGCTAACTATAGTATTATGAAAGGCTCTGGGTACACACGATAGAAACTGTTGGACTATGTGCGAGCGCACATACGCGCCGCGGAGAGCGAATCTTGAACCCTCTAACCTTTGAACAAACATTACCAGCTCCAACTGAACATACACCGCTGCTTTAAATATCCCGTGTTATGGAAAGTAGGCTCGGGACAAGCTATAAAAAAAAAAATTATAATTAATTTAAAAATGAAAAATGATGCAAAGTAAATTTCGAGATTGCGTCCTCATTTTTTTATTCTTTCGTGGACTATGTGTGAGCGCATATACGCCAAGGAGAGCGAATCCTGAACAACCTACGCCGGTTTAAATATCCCGTGTTATCGGACGTAAGCTTGGGACAAATTAAAAATAAAAATTATTAATTTAAAAATGAAAAACGATGCAAAGTAAATTTCCAGATTGCGTCCTCATTTTTAATTTTTTTCGTGGACTATGTGTGAGTGCATATACGCCAAGGTGAGCGAATCCTGAACATGCTACGCCGGTTTAAATATCCCGTGTTATCGGACGTAAGCTTGGGACAAACTTAGAAAAAAAAAAAAACATTAATTTAAAAATGAAAAATGATGCACAGTAAATTTCCACATTGACACATTTTTTTTTTTTTCGTTGATTATGTGTGAGCGCATATACGCCGCGGATAACAAATCCTGAACATGCTCCGCCGGTAAAAATACCCCGTGTAAGGTTGTGACAAACTAAACAAAACAAAAAAAAAAAAAAAACAAAAATTAATTTAAAATAAAAAATGATGCAAAGTAAACTTCCACACAGCGTCCTCATTTAGTTTCTTCCCGTCGTCAGTGAAGCCCCTCTGCGAGAAAGTCGACCGAAGTTGGCTTCTTCGGGGAGACGGCGTTCTGAGCGCTCTTAGAAAAAAAAAAAAAAAAAAAAAAAAAGGGCCGAGACGGCAACGCGCAAACTCAATTTGCATAATTTTTCCCCCCCAATACATCATTAATTTAGTCTATAAGGGAAACGTCGCCTTAAACATTATCGCTTCTTAACAACCGATGTAAATTTCTTCCCACTCGAATACGAGCCGAGGTCGCATGCGATACCGCAGAGGGGCTTTTCGAGACCTCAGACACGAAAATTTAAGAGACGTCAAGTACTTTGACGCCGCACTTTGAATGGCCACGCTCCGGTTGCAGGCAAACACGGATAATCAGCTCACCTCCTCACCCCGCAACACCTGCGCCGAATTTCCCGATCCCTCGGGCCACCTCCGGCATTATTCCCTTCGCCCTCCACATTCGCCCTCCAGATACATTGCCAGTTTAACGGACAGCTCTGTTCGAGAGAAAAAAAAAATATATATATATATATATGGGGCATTCCATACCGATTCGACCCACTTCGCGCCTCTTCAATTCGGTTGGTAATTTTTTTATAATATTGTCCTAACTCTAAAAATCACTCCATTTTTTTTTATTTTTATTTTTTTATTTGCATTAATTACAATTTTTCAAAGTGAACATATTTTTAGCCGGAATTAAAAATTCTGAAAAAAATTCTGAAAAATCCTGTATTTGATATGAAAATTTTTAAGCCTAAATCCAGAGTGGTCAAACGTTTGCTTCTAGATGTTTTTTTTTTTGAGCTTTTTCTTTCTTTTTTTTTTAAGTGACAATATTGTTAGTCCAAATGAAAAAATCTGAAAAAATTCTCAAAAATCCTGTGTCAGATATGAAAAATTTTCAAGCCTAGAGCGAAAGTGGCATCGCATTAGCTTCTATTTTTCTCTTTTTTTTTGTTCTTATTTAAAATGATTTAAAATTTATCTAAAAAAATAAATAGATAAAAATTTGGAGTGATTTTTAGAGTTCGAGCAATATTATAAAAAAATTACCAACCGAATTGAAAAGGTCGAGGGTCCGACGTAGGTCGAATCGCTGTGGAATGCCCCATACATAAAAATATCAAACCCCGGTGAAAAAAAAAAAAAAAAAAAAAAAAAAATCGATTCCCCGATGAAAGGTGGCGAGATTGAAAAAGAAATGAAAAGCCATGCCCGAGCGGGGCGGGAAGTGAAAAGTAGACAAGAGATCGTGGACCGAGGGTAGTTTTGGCAAAGGGGGTGGGTTTAGGGCAGTTGCACTGTGCGGGGCTCTTTTCGAGCCGGAGGGGGGTTCGGAAATCGGAGACTGTGCGGCGGCCGCTAGCACACATACCGTAAACACCACCGAGACCGCCTCTCTGTGCACTCGAGAGCCGGGATTGTCCTGGTTCACGACCTCGTTTATTTAATCCGCGCGCATAAATTCATTTTCTACAAAATAAATACGAGCGAGCCATTTATATTGCGATGGTCGAGCGGCGCGCCGGGTTTTCCATGGCGGAGCGGCGCGGAACGAGAGGGACTCGACGAGGTTCAACCAGCCATCTCTATTGTTCCGCCGGTTTGGTATTCACCCGTCCGTGCATTCACTTACACGACAAGACCCCGCGAATTACACCGTTAATAAAAAAAGGAGAAAAAAAAAACACACTGGCTTCTTTTATTCAACAAAATCCGCTGAAATCGCATTAAATCTATTCGCGCCGCGGACCGGCGGACCATCCATCGGGTCAGAGACAAGCGCGCCTTGTTGGAGTTGGCATTTTTTTTTTTTTTTTTTTTTTTATGGGGTTTTTGGGACGATAATAATGTGGCCTTTTTCCAAGATAGAGAAACTTCGTGCTCGTCGTGTGCGGACCTCGAGTAACGGCGAGCTAATTCATTGATATTCTAAATGTAAGGGAAAACCGGAAAAGGTTGCAAAAAAAATGGATTTCTTTTATTCAACAAAAATCCTTTGGAAACGCACACAATTTATTCGCTCCGCGGACCAGCGAACCATCCATTAGAGCCGCAGACAAACGGTCCTTGTCGGAGTTGGCATTTTTTTTTAATCTTTTTTTTTGGAACGACAATAATGTGGCCTTTTTCCAAGATAGAGAAACTTCGTGTACTTTGTATGCAGGACTTCGAGTAAGCGCAAACAAATTCATTGATAAGGTAAATTTAAGGGAAGGTCGGAAAAGGGTTTGTTTTTTGCGTTGCAAAAAACAAACAATTTCTTTTATTCAACAGAAACCAGTTGAAATCGTACAAAATTTATTCGCACCGCGGACCAGCGGACCATTTATCGGGCCCGAGGACAAACGCGCCTTGTTAGAGTTGGGGTTTTTTTTTAATCTATTTTTTTGGGACGATAATACTGTAAAATTTACGCTATCAATGAATTTGTTTGCGGTTACTCGTGTTCTGCACACAAAGTGCACGAAGTTTCTCTGATAACGTAAATTTAAGGGAAGGCCAGAGCTCTCTATCTTAGAGAAAGGTACATTTTATCCTTGCAAAAAAAAAATAAAATATTTTACAGTCTTCCTCTATTCAACAAAAATCGGATGAAATCGCACAAAATTTATTGGTCCCGTAGACCAGCGGACCATCTATCAGAGACAAGGGTCAGAGACGAGCGCTCCCTCTTGGAGTTGGGATATCATTTTTGCAACGATAAAAATGTACACTTTTTCCAGGACAGACGGACTTCGTCTACACTTCATGCACTGACCTCGAGTAAACGCAAATAAATTCACGGATAACATAAATTTAGCCGGAATAGCGGAGCTGTTTATCTCAGAAAAATGTACTTTTTTAACGTTGCAAAAAAAAAAAAAAAAAAAAAAAAAAAAAAAAAAAAAAAAAAGCGTGCTAAGTAATTTGCACACGGCTTCTTCATTTGTTACAATTTCTCGCATAGAAATTTTTCTATTTTTTTCCGTGAGAAAAAAAAAAGTTCGCCGATTGATTTTCTCATTATGGAAGCTTTTCGCGAAATTGTAATAAATGCGCGAATTACATTGCATCCTTTTCGTATCAGCGAAATGTCTACGAATTCGATAAAAATTGAAACCGTCCAAATTTACGGCAAAGTTTATTGTAAAAAATCGTTAACTGCAATTTAGCGAATTTCGTCGTTTTGTGGCAATTTTGCAATGTTGCAACGACAAAGAAATATGCTAAGACAAACTTCGCGTATTTCGACTTCCGACACTTCGGCGATATTTTTTTTTTCATGCAATATCTCACGAAGCGGGCGTATCGTCGTATCGCGCGTTGTTTCGGTATGCCTCGACGCCCGTCGCAACGTCGAATCGTCGGACATCCGCCCAATGACCCCGGAACGAATAAATATTGGCCGTTGCAGCAAGCACCGCAAACAAATCCATTAATAACATAAATTTAACGGAACGCCGGAGAGGAATGAAAGGGACGGTCCGGCCGAATTCGGGATTCGCGCCCGGTCTCATCCCCGGGCGCGATCGCCGGTACGGTGCATAGAGGAGCGAGGGTAAAACGGGACAGTCGGGCAAAACGGGACCGACGATCACGATCCATCGATGGGATAAAATGGAGCACCCTAAAATTATTGGAAAATTGCGTTTTTTAAAAACGTTTTTTTAAGAACGCAATTTTCCAATCATTTTGGGACGTGTTTAAAAAATATGCATTTTTAAAGACGCCTTTAAGAACGCAATTTTTCAATAATTTGCGGACGTTTTTAAAAAGCATGCATTTTTAGAAACGTTCTTAAGAATGCAATTTTGTAACAATTTTAGGACGTTTAAAAAAAAAAAAAAATGTATTTAAAAAAAGTTCTTGAGAACGCAATTTTCCAATTTTTTTAGGACGCCATTGAAAACTTAAGAAAAAAAACTACGTTTTTAGAAAAAGATTCCCTTTTAAAAAAAGATGCTTTATTAAAAAAAAAAAAAAGAAGCTTCATTAAAAAAAAAAGATGCCTCATTGAAAAGAAAAAACTTTTATTAAAAAAAAAAAAAGATGCTTCATTAAAAAAAGATGCTTCATTAAAGGGAGGTAAGTTTTTCTCAAAAACATGCATTATTAAAAGAAGACGCATTAAAAAAAATATACGTTTTTTCTGAATCTTTTTAAGGACGCAATTTCCCAATAATTTTAGGACGCCCAATTTTGTCTCGCCAATGCATCGCCATAGTCTGTCCCGTGTTGCCCCGCTCTGCCCCGGTGCATTGAGTGCCAGGGCGCCAGGGCGAATCCGACGTCGATCCACCGCCGCGACGCCGGGCCCCCCGCCCAAACCACTCGTGCGGTGCCCCGCGCGCCCCCCCCCCCCCCCCCCCCCGTTGCCCGCGGCGCGGCTCTCTATCTGTTCGGTGTCAATTTATGTCCGCGGGTGGATTTAGCTAGAATAATTTAATATCGTTCATTTCCACGGGCGTCCGGCGTCTATGCTCTGTGTGCTCGCCGGAGGATTGTGTACGCGACCGAGCGCGGCGGCCGAGAGTGCGAAAGGGTGCGGCGACCATCGACGGCGGAGCGGGGCGGTCGCGTCACCGCCGGGTGAACGGTGTCGGAGGCGCAATTAGCAAAACTGCAATCAAATATACCTCTATGCTTAATATCGCGGGTTGAAATTCGCGACGTGACTCTCGTTAACCCGCGAGCGTTGGTTATGGCCCCGAAAGGCAAATACCGAGAGAGAGCTTCGGCGACTGGCCGGACCGAGTAATGCGCATCATTGGACCTTTCCCGGGTCAACGATTGCGTGCTGCATTACACGATATCCACTCGCACAGTCCAAACAATGCGAGAACAAATAGCGAGCGGCTCGCTCGGACGTACGTGGCTATTACTTGGAGGCAATTAGGCTTATATTAACCATTTTTCACGGGGGTCGGGAGGGGGGAGGGCGGCGCGACGATCGCGACGTGATCAACGCCGCATGCACGAATTTTCATTAACGATCGTCACGAAAGCGGCGCGATCCTTCCGGAATACTTAAAATTTTATCTTTGACTATGATTAATGAACGCAATTGCATAAAAAAAAAAATAATGATCGTCGCCGATTATCGTCGTCCTATTAAGAGGAGATAATACGTTCGTAGTATCGTACGATTTCTCATCGACAATTTGTCACGAAAACAACACCAACGCTCCCGAATATTTTAATTTTTTGATTTTAGAATTTACCATTAATGCGCATCATTTAAAAAAAAAATGATCGTCACCGATTATCGTCGTCCAATTAAGAGGAGATAATACGTTCGTAGTATCGTACGATTTCTCATCGACAATTCGTCACGAAAACAACACCAACGCTCCCGAATATTTTAATTTTTTGATTTTAGAATTTACCATTAATGCGCATCATTTAAAAAAAAAATGATCGTCGCCGATTATCGTCGTCCGATTAAGAGAAGATAATACTTTCGTAGTATCGTACGATTTCTCATCGACAATTCGTCACGAAAACAACACCAACGCTCCCGAATATTTTAATTTTAATTTTAATTTTAGAATTTACCATTAATGCGCATCATTTAAAAGAAAAAATGATCGTCACCGATTATCGTCGTCCGATTAAGAGGAGATAATACGTTCGTAGTATCGTACGATTTCTCATCGACAATTCGTCACGAAAACAACACCAACGCTCCCGAATATTTCAATTTTTTGATTTTAGAATTTACCATTAATGCGCATCATTAAAAAAAAAAATGATCGTCGCCGATTATCGTCGTCCAATTAAGAGGAGATAATACGTTCGTAGTATCGTACGATTTCTCATCGACAATTCGTCACGAAAACAACACCAACGCTCCCGAATATTTTAATTTTAATTTTAGAATTTACCATTAATGCGCATCATTTAAAAAAAAAATGATCGTCACCGATTATCGTCGTCCAATTAAGAGGAGATAATACGTTCGTAGTATCGTACGATTTCTCATCGACAATTCGTCACGTAAACAACACCAACGCTCCCGAATATTTTAATGTTTTAATTTTAGAATTTACCATTAATGCGCATCATTTAAAAAAAAAATGATCGTCACCGATTATCGTCGTCCAATTAAGAGGAGATAATACGTTCGTAGTATCGTACGAAGTGTCCTATCTCATCGTGGTTTTAACGCCCGCAGCTGTTCGCGAGACGAGGGTCAGACTCGCTTGGATTTAGATAAAGGGAGGGAAAAAGAAACAAATAAAGATAACACGTCGACGAAGACGTCTCTCCTGAGATCTATTTACCATTCCTTTCCATTTTCTTCTTTTTTTTTCGTTCTTTTCTCCTCGTTTCTTTCCTTTTTTCCGCTCGCATGAGTTTCTGGACTGGAGATCGGAGAGAATAGGAATTTATATTTGCCCCGTAAGCGGAGGACAAGATAGAGTCCGGCGAGTCGTGACGAAAACTGTTCCATAATATTTGTCCAGTCCTGGGATATCGGCTTCTCGAGTATTAATATAGGTATATGATTTCGCGAGACCCCTCGACGCACTCCATTACGGGACGATCGCCGATCGGAGCGATTGCGACGTACATCGCTGGACAAACAGGATTATTTTTCTCCCATTGTGAAAAATTGGAAAAAAAAAAAACAAAAAAATTCGATGAGCTTTCGGACATCTTCCTGATAGTTATAGCACAAAAATCTATTTATTTCATCAATTTTACAGTTACTTTTTACGTTTATTTATCGCTCGTCACGTACATACATGTTTTTCTAGCTCGGGAGTTTTTTTTTCTTCTATTTTTCAATTTTTTTTTTGTTTTTTTTTTGCCTAGCCTAACGCCGCATTATTTCATGTTGGCGAGGACCGTTCGACGCAGTCCATTGCGGCAGTGTCGCCGATCGGAGAGATTGCAACGTAGATCGCTGCACAAACAGGATGATTTTTCTCACATTACGAACAAAAAAATTGGAGAAGAAAAATCGTCGAGCGGTTCGGAATAGTGTAATCTTCCTGATAGCACAGAAATTTATATGTTTTTTTTTACCTTTTTTAACGTTGCTTTTTACGTTTATTCATCGATCGTTACGCACATACATTTTTTTATTCGCGATTTGTTTTTTATTTTCATTTTTTTTTTCTTCAATTTTTTTCACGTAGCCTAACAGCGCATGATTTTCCCTTCACTCAGAAAAATAATTTATTTGAACTAACCGAATAGTTACTTAAATGAGATAAATATGGATTTAAATCAAATAAATATTTTTTACTTAAATAAAATAAATATTTATTTAAATCAAATAAATATTTTACCTAAACCAAACAAACGGCCCTACAAATAAATGATTTTTCTTGGTGTCCGTCACAGAGGGCGAGGCTCCGCGAGGCAACGAATCGGTAGAATAATAAAAAAAAAAATAAAAAAAAAAATGACGACCGCAGCCGAGCGCGAGACTGCCGAGTGAGCCGAAGGGAGAAGGGTAGTTACTGGTTTTTGAAGCCGCGCCGCTCGGGGATGACCGGCGGCGTGGCCGTTTTTTTTTTTTCTTTTTTTTTTTTTCTTCTCTCCGTGGTCTTTATACATAACTCGCTCTTTCCCCTCGAGGGGTACCGCGCGCGACCGTCTGGTTCGCCGAGCTGCCGATCAGCAGGGGGTTGCCCGGTCATGCGATCCATCCCTCGCTCTCGTCCTTGCGGCCAGAATCTTTCGGGTTCGTCTTGTTTCGTGACTGCGAACTAACGTCCTCGTCGAGCGAGCTACGATCCGTTGTCGGACGATCCGACCCTCCGTCCTCCTCCGTCCAATACTTTCGTAACAAAATTCACCCCGCCGATCTTCCGCGCTCCTCCGAGCGTGACGCCCAGTACGAACGCCTTTGCTTCCACCTGTTGTCCAATTATAATCCGATTCTTTATGTCCTCGTGTCTGCTCGGCTCGAAAAAAAAATAAAAAAATAAAAATAAATAAAAAATTCTCGGAAAATCCGTGAAATCCTCCGAGACGAATCGACCGACGACAGGAATGCTCGTTCGGTTTTTGAGATTTCAATCGAGACATTTCTCTCGGGCCCGGAGTATTCGGACGAGATTTAAACGTCGTCGCGGCCTGCTGGATCGCACGAGGGTCTTGCACTCGCATGCTTCTCGAGCCGGTATCTTCACGGGACCGCTATTTAGTCGGAGCCAACACACTGGATAGACGAACAATGTTATCGCTGCGCATGTACCGGTGCACAGCACCGGAGATTGTGCCCTATTCCGTGGATTCATGGTCAGCGAATATTGTGTTACTTAATGCACACGTTTCTGTCGCTGGCTGCGTTCGAGGCACATTCCAGAGAAAAGTAACAAGTTTGCTACGCATCGTCACTTCCGCTTTGAGGATCTTACTTTTCAACCGGAAGGTGACGTCACACGGGCAAAACGTCACTCTGGGCTTGAAAATATCATTTTTGAACCGGAAGTGACGTCACACGGGAAAAAACGTCACTTTAGTTTAAAAATCTTAGTTTTCAACCGGACGTGACGTTACACGGGAAAAACGTCACTTTGGGCTTGAAAATGTCATTTTTAAACCGGAAATGACGTCACACGGGAAAAAACGTCACTTTACGTTTGAAATTGTCATTTTTAAACCGGAAGCGACGTCAATATCTGTTTAAAAATCTTAGTTTTCAACCGGACGTGACGTCACACGGGAAAAAACGTCACTTTACGTTTGAAATTGTCATTTTTAAACCGGAAGTGACGTCACTTTGTGTTACAGTATCTGAGTTTTCAACCGGACGTGACGTCACATGGGAAAACATCACTTTCGGTTTGAAGGTGTAACTTTTAAACGGGAAGTGACGTCACACGAAAAAACGTGAACTTCCGCTTTAAAAAATCTTAGTTTTCAAACCGTAAGTGACGTCACACGGGAAAACGTCACTTGCTGCCTCAAAATGTAAATACTCACGAGCCGGGAGTGACGTTTCTCGGTTGTGACGTCGCTTCAGTTGAAAACTAAGATTTTAAAATCTAAAGTGACGTTTTCCCTTATGACATCAGTACGAAAATCAAGCGCCGTGCACAAAACAATGCTTCGCTGCATCGAACGTTTTCCGACCACAAAAATGATGTTAACGCACGTCTGTACCGAGGCCTTTTTTTTTATAATGCGAAGCTTCGAGACTGCGCGTATGTGGCCATTAAAAAAAAAAAGCTCCCATTTAGGGGAGGGGAAAAGAAAAAATGCAGTACTGCGCGGCCTAACGCGTCCATCGACTCATTGAAAACGGCCAGTTAATCCCGGAGGCATTAAAAAAATCGATGCTCGCTCCTGTTCTCCGCGAGGACAACGGCTTGCACATCGTTGATCGTACCCCATCGAGGAGGCGCGCGATATCACGCGATTATTGCGCAAGCTGTTGCCCGGAGTCTCGTGAACACGTGAAACTCCGCGGTTCGCGTAATTCACGATAATTTTCTACGGTATACACGTCGTCGTCGTCGTCGTCGTCGTCGTCGTTCCCCTCCGTCGTCGCCGCCGCTCATCGGTGAGCCCGGACGTTCGGTAGAACTAACTCGCGAACCACGCCCTACGCGCCCACAGCGAGCGGATAATCGAACCGCCGCCCGATTATTCCGATCGAGCCCGTACGATACGAGCGCATGGACGGTAACCGGTGCGCCATTTCTCCCGTATCATTTCGTACCGGTGGTTATGGCCTCTCGGTGGTGCACACGCTGAATCTCCGATTGAGAGCAAACTATCCAATTCACTATCGAGCGATTCAGTTATCTAATACACGATCGGTGCAAATGCACTCAACGATCCACTGTTCCGACGATAAATAATTCTCCTCTCTCTCAATAACACTTATCCGTTATCCGAGCTTTTATCTCGCGCACCACCGATTCGAACGATGTGTTAAGATACAATTCACGCCGATTACAAACCGCGGGTATATATTTATGTCGGGCGAGAATTGTTTCCCCGATCGTTTCGCAAAACGGTAAGAATCTTTTTTTTTTTTTTTTTTTTTTTGTCGCTATTAAATTCCGCTCTGGGACGGAGGGGAAAAGTGAGAGCTCATCGAAAGTGATGTAAATTCGAAGATTAAAGATCTTTTGGGGTATTTTGTTTTGTCTGAGGAACGAAATTATTTGTGAATTGAACATTCGGGACGTTAGTGAGAGTGCTGAAAGATTTATTGCGGCTCTTGCGGGGAGAATTTTTTTTTTTTTTTTTTGCCGATCGTTTCGCGCGAAACGGTAACGATTATCTTTTTTTTCTCGCTGTTAGATCTACGATGGCGGGGAAAAGTGAAAGATTGCCGACAGTGGCGGAACTACGATAATTTAAATATCATTTAAACATCATGTACCATATTCATTTTTTTTTTTTTTTTTTTTAAGCATATTATTTTTAAAAAATTGAACATCTAGCTCTCGGTAAGAATCCGAGAAAATTTATTGCCGATCTTGCGGTGAGAATTTTTTTATTTTTTTTTTTTGCTCCCGGTCGCCGATCGTTTCAAAAACGGGAGCAATTTTTTTTTTCAATTTCAATTTCAATCGATTTAATAGCAATTATTTTCTTGCTATTAAATCTAATCTCGGATCGAAAAGTGAAAGCTTATCGTAAGTGACTTAACTACGAAATTTACCGAACGCGCAGCATATTAAATTTCTTCAGGAATTAAATTACAAAAAAAAAAAAAAAAAAAAAAAATGGAACATTTGTCTCCAAGTGAGAATCCAAAAAAACGGGAACAATTATTTTTCTCTCGATTAAATCTACTTTGGAAGGGAAAAAAAAATGAAAGCTACTACATTCATTTTCTTAGGAATGAAATTGTAAACAAAAATTGAAGATTTAGCCGCAAGTTCGACAAAAAAAATTGCACCTCTTGCGGTAAGAATTGTTTGCTTTTTTTTTCTGGACCTGGCCACGTGCTCGAGCGATTATTGTGCCTTACCCGAACGCCTTGCTGCGTATCCACTGTCGAAGCTTCGTCGTGCGTTCACCGTTCGGTAACGCCGGTATGCGAGTTTCCATCGAGAACGTGACTCTCTTCAGAAACTGGGAGGAAGTAGTTATTGAGGCGGCCCGCCATGGAGTTCACAATCGTAGCTCTGTCCGGGCCCTCGAACTGTTCTCGAACGGTCGGTGAAGTTTCCGTAGAAAACACGTGTCGTACAGTCGTTCTCCGGACGAAAGAAATTCGGCCGCCCACGTGTTCGACCGGCGGAGTCGCAAGGGCCATAATATCGAGTGGGCTCGTCGCGATCGCCCTCGATCCATCGCTCCTCCGGAGCGTGGACGTCTGTTTTGCCTCCGGCCGAATGTCGGCTGTCGGAAATGCTGTCGGCTTCCCGAATGGCCCTAATGACATGCAATGGCACGTACTTACATCGCAAAACTACGAGGAACAACAAGCTCCGCGATCCCTTCGTGGACCGCAGCAACGCCAGACGGAGGCGGAGATCGCTACCATCAATGACTGCCAGATGAATCGCCATTCTTGATGAGGTTCCTAGAAGCAATTGTAACACGTGAATTTCTAGATTTAAAACTAGTGGTGGAATAATTTGCACAGTGTTTCCTAACTATTTTTGCCTTTTTCGAGCCATGGCTTTCTTCTATGAGAAATTTCGAGGACCGAATTTAGCTTTAGCATTTACATCGCGAAACTACGAGGAACAACAAGCTCCGCGATCCCTTCGTGGACCGCAGCAACGCCAGATGGAGGCGGAGATCGGAACAATCAATGACTGCCAGATTAATGAGGTTCCTAGAAGCAATTCTTAATGAGGTTCTTGGAAACAATTGTAACACATGAATTTCTAGATTTAAAACTAGTGGTGGAATTATTTGCACAGTGTTTCCTAACTTTTTTTTTACCTTTTTCGAGTCATGGCTTTCTTCTATGAGAAATTTCGAGGACCGAATTTAGTTTTAGCATTTACATCGCGAAACTACGAGGAACAACAAGCTCCGCGATTCCTTCCTGGACCGCAGCATCGCCAGACGGAGGCGGAGATCGCTACCATCAATGACTGCCAGATGAATCGCCATTCTTGATGAGGTTCCTGGAAGCAATTGTAACACATGAATTTCTAGATTTAAAACTAGTGGTGGAATTATTTGCGCAGTGTTTCCTAACTTTTTTTTTGCCTTTTTCGAGCCATGGCTTTCTTCTATGAGAAATTTCGAGGACCGAATTTAGCTTTAGCATTTACATCGCGAAACTACGAGGAACAACAAGCTCCGCGATCCCTTCGTGGACCGCAGCAACGCCAGATGGAGGCGGAGATCGGTACCATCAATGACTGCCAGATGAATCGCCATTCTTAATGAGGTTCCTGGAAGCAATTGTAACACATGAATTTCTAGATTTAAAACTAGTCGTGGAATAATTTGCACAGTGTTTCCTAACTTTTTTTTGCCTTTTTCGAGCCATGGCTTTCTTCTATGAGAAATTTCGAGGACCGAATTTAGCTTTAGCATTCACATCGCGAAACTACGAGGAACAACAAGCTCCGTGATTCCTTCCTGGACCGCAGCAACGCCAGATGGAGGCGGAGATCGGTACCATCGATGACTGCCAGATGAATCGCCATTCTTAATGAGGTTTCTGGAAACAATTGTAACACATGAATTTCTAGATTTAAAACTAGTGGTGGAATAATTTGCACAGTGTTTCCTAACTTTTTTGTGCCTTTCTCGAGCCATGGCTTTCTCTATTTCAGATTTCGAACAAAATTGCAAAATAATGTGCATATTGCTTCCTCATTTTTTTTTTTTTTTTGCAGTTTTGTGCATGGCTTTCTCTGTGGAGAATTTTGTCAATCGATTTAGGTTTTCTCATAGACACGCGTCCGGATATCAGCTAAAAGTCGTATTACCCGTCTTTACACTATTCCAAGTATTTCGACGCTGCATTCGCAAAATTTACTTAACGAAATAATTGCTTTCCCATGAGGAAGCAACAAACAGAAATCCTCGCACTATTAGCGCGGAATCGGGCTGATTTTGGCTTTCTCCCAACACGCACATCAGAACACCAGCGAAGAGTAGAATTTTTCGACGTTTTACACTATTCCAACTATTTCGACAAACCTCGATTTATTGTTAATTTTTTAACGAAACCAGCTTCCTCCGTGATGAAGCAAAAGAGTGAAATTCATCGACGGACGGTTCGTCTGGATGGGCCCGCGGAGGGCGTTATTAGCGCAGCATCGGGAACAATAAACTTACGCCGGCGCTCATTAATGACAGTAATAACGAGTTTAATAAAGGGTTTGCGAGGTTTTATTATAGAATTCCGGTGGAATTCTGTCTATGCCTGCCCGACGAGCAATAAAATCGTTGGGAAAGGAATTTTAAACTGCGTCAGAGGCATCGACCGTTCCAACCTGATCATCCAGCCGAGACCTCGCTCATGATGGTAAACCGTGCCCGGGGCTATGAGCTATTATCTTTCGCTGCCAGGCCGACCGAAAAGCCGGCAACGCAGGACGACTACGACGATGCAAGGATTATATTTATAAAAATCGTTTTCAACACCACGCGCACAATTACGAAACGTGTGAAAGAACATTTTCGTTTTTTTTTTTTTTTTTCATTCTTCTTTCAATGCGATCTCGCGTACCCGTAGCTTGCTTATACCTATACGCCCAGTAAATCCGGGATTATGAGGCTAAGTTATTTCACCGCTCACTTGACACCAAATTCTTCTTTTCTCAATGGTGAAATATTATATCGCGCTACGAGTGAGGGAAACGCGCGATTTTCGCCGGGGTGAAGTCTGCTGCCTGAGCGAAGCGAGGACAGAAATTGCGCGAGATGAAAATTCGCTCCTACGATACTTTCTTTTTTCACTTCGTTAGAGTAACGAAGACTGCAAAAAAAAAAAAAAAAAAAAAATTGGTACGTTAAATTTCATGTACAATTCAGATGAAAAAAAAAATAAGAGTATTTAAATTTTTATGGTTCACTTTGATTTCCGTGAAAAAAGTATCCTAGTTTTTCATCACGATTGTGCGTTACATTTAACGCACCAGTTTTGTGCATAAGGACTTCCAGTCCGATAGATTAAATTTACCTTTTTGTTTTTTTTTTTTTTTTTTTTTTTTCACAGTGACATATCTTGTGCCGCAAAATTTTCATATTCGCCAATGACGCAAACCCCCGCGTTGACAATGAAACAGTTTAATGCACTTCGATAGTGTTCATTGGTGCGCATGCGCACGGGTTTATAATGATCATTGGTCATTTTTCCAGAGCGGCGATTTTTCCGTGTTGCTCGCAAGGAATGTGGTTGTTTCAGTAAAATCGGGGCTAAAAAATGAATTTTTTTTACAAACGCTTGTTGGCATAGCTTGTATTAATCTTACGTGCAGTCAATAAGAGTAAAAACACAAGACGTAGAGTGAGAAAAAAAAAAATTTACACAAAAAATAAGAAACGAAGGACTATCTTGATGTACGACGTCCCACCGGCTGGCTAACTTCGTGCGGCCGATAAGTCGAGAAAAATTCGAGATATTCTGGGAATATCGGGAGCGTGTATAGCGAGTCTCGATCCCTCCCATACGTTATATGCATCCCTGCTGGAAGATATATATATATATTAAGAAAAAAAGACGGAGACAAGCGAGATTGGAAAAAAGTCGAGTAGGGCGTGCGAGCGAGCCAGTAAGCACGTGGAAAATATTCTTACCCCTCGACCCGGGGAGTCCATTAATTTTCGAGAGGAAAATCACCGTTGGTCGTGTTGCGTTACAACGTGGGGTCTCTCTCGTTCGGAGTCTCTTCACTTTTTTTTTTCTTTTTTTTTTTTCCTCGCTCGGTGAGTCTGGTCATGCAGTGAAACTCGAGAATGTTTCATAGGGGTAGAGAGACTCGGCTGAGCAGGGTGGAGAGAAAGAGACGGGAGGAAAGAGGAAACGTGAGGAAAGAAGAAGAAAAAAACGCCGAATGCAATGCTGGCATCCGTCGTCTCCTTTTTTTTTCCAAATGAGACGAAATGCTGCTGTATCGACTGTTGGGAAACTGGAACCACGCACTATCTCGAGCCTCTGGCTGTACGTCACACGACTTGCGGAATATTCATCCAACGAGATATTCCTCCAAAGAGAAATTCCTCCAAAGAGAAATTCCTCCAAAGAGAACTTCCTCCAAAGAGAACTTCCTCCAAAGAGAACTTCCTCCAAAGGGAAATTCCTCCAAAGAGAAATTCCTCCAAAGAGAAATTCCTCCAAAGAGAAATTCCTCCAAAGAGAAATTCCTCCAAAGAGAAATTCCTCCAAAGAGAAATTCATCCAAAGAGAAATTCATCCAAAGAGAAATTCATCCAAAGAGAAATTCATCCAAAGAGAAATTCATCCAAAGAGAAATTCATCCAAAGAGAAATTCATCCAAAGAGAAATTCCTCCAAAGAGAAATTCCTCCAAAGAGAAATTCCTCCAAAGAGTAATTCCTCCAAAGAGAAATTCATCCAAAGAGAAATTCATCCAAAGAGAAATTCCTCCAAAGAGAAATTCCTACAAAGAGAAATTCCTCCAAAGAGAAATTCCTCCAAAGAGAAATTCCTCCAACGAGAAATTCCTCCAAAGAGAAATTCCTCCAAAGAGAAATTCCTCCAACGAGAAATTCCTCCAAAGAGAAATTCCTCCAAAGAGAAATTCATCCAAAGAGAAATTCCTTCAAAGAGAAATTCATCCAAAGAGGAATTCCTCCATAGAGAAATTCCTCCAAAGAGAAATTCCTCCAAAGAGAAATTCCTCCAAAGAGAAATTCCTCCAAAGAGAAATTCCTCCAAAGAGAAATTCCTCCAAAGAGAAAATCCTCCAAAGAGAAATTCCTCCAACGACGGCGACACACAAAGGGTACTAGAGTTGTTGGCCATTAACCAGATATTAGCCGGCTAAAGATATTGGAATCGAAAGCGAAGAAGGGATGTCCGAGAGCGATGATGAAAATAGGAAGGGATACACTAATGGTCGCCTACTGGAATCGATTAGTTGTACGACAAATCTTCGGTATCCCTGTGAGCGAGCCGAGAAACGAAGAACTGCGCGGCTTGCACTGGTATATGTAATGACCGCGGTTCGATCGTAAACTCGATCGAATCACCTTGCCCGATAGAATGCCCACCCAAACATGCGTGGAGAGTGAACGCTGCTTTTCAGAGGCATAAAGATCATGGGGCGGCACTCGAGTTACGAGCGGATGAGTACGGAATCGGGTAGAACAAGAGTTCGAAACTCGTAAACGACTATCCGGGGTGTATCTACCGGTTTCGATAAACTACTATACAATAACATACGCGTACCTGGATATATCCAAGTGGCCGACGAAGGGGTCCCGACGGGCGGATGATATACTACATGGAACACATATTTCTCGATTCGTAGATACCATAAAATGCATTTTATGTACATAAAGTAGACAATGGATAAACTATCGATTCTTTAACCGAATTCCCGGCTCCGCCGGCATGATTAATGGGTCAACGGCAAAGAAAGCTTTCGACTATTTAAATGGTAATTTGTATATGAGAATAATGACATATACGCAACGTCATGTCTCTGCCGTTGATGTATCGGCCGGTCCCTCTTGTAGTCATGAATACACAAGCACCTACGATTGAGCATGTACGAACGCAAACATTGGGGACAAATAGGGATGATTCTTCTTCAAGAACAATACACCTAATATAATTTATATCTGATAGACAAATGACTAGCGGAATTCTTGACCCACTGGATTCTCGAAATTTGAGACAAACAAACGAACAAGTTGTTTTAGTAACAATAAAAAAGCTTACAAAAAAAGTCATCGTCACTTGAAATACACAGAGAAAATCTACATTGACTATACCGTGTGCAATAGAGATTTTCCAATCTGCTTCACTAAAATTGCGCAAAGGAAGAAAAACATCCAGCCGAACAAACAAACAAACAAACAAAAGCACAATTTTCCAAAGTTTACACAAGATGATAATTGTGCGTATCTACGATGCACGCTGCACTTATCAGAATGTCCATCCCTCTCGTCGCCCATGCAGGTCATCCGTTCCGCCGCACTATCTCCAGAGTCGTTAGTCTTGCTATTTTTTTTTTCACGTCAGCTGCCTCTTGCTAAGGTTTACCGTTGATCCGAGCGATTTACAGATAATTCGATAACCAAATGCGTGTTCGGGCGTGTGTGTATTATATACATGTATTGTAACCGGCCTGCGGGTACTGAGAGAGAGTGCAGTATACGCTCGTGTGCTGGCGAGCTCTGAAGGAAGCGATGGGTAGGAGCGTCGTAACGCCTATGTGATTGCACTGTCTGTCCCTAATACTAGAGCCGCCGTGCGGTTTCGTTCAAACGTAATAACGTAATAACATAACGCATCTCTTATCGAACGTCGTTCGAGAAAACGTGCATAAAACCATGTCATAATTAATTAATGACTTATTTCTTCGTATCGCTGTTTATTAGCGGCATTCTGTCGATTTACATGTATTGTTCGTATAGGCCGGCATTATTCTGAAGACCAGTCGCCACTTTGGGTCATCAACTATGCAAATAGTCGAATACGTTATTATCGTCGACGTTTAGTCTCACCATAGGCTGAATTGCACGGTCAAATGACGTAACGCTTCAACCCCTTAATTTGCCAATTTCCATCAGCGCAAAGTGAATTCGCCCCGACGAATGTGAAAATTGTTTTTCGCATTCACCGTTTTTACCATTCGCTATTCGATTACACTGGATCCGCAGTACGTCTGCCATATACGAGCTGTCAGTGTCGCATGATATGCAAACATCGCACGATTGGTCACGAAAAACGAAATACAAACGACGATGAGTTCAGACGCTGGTTCTTCGAAACATCGACACGTCTTCGATGAGCGATATCACGTGATCAACAAACGAATACTCTGTGCCGTCGGACTGTGGCCAAGTCAACCTTTCAAAGAAAAACGCGTCAGAGCTGTTGGTCTATTAATTGTCAGTTTTATCGTTATCGTGGGTCAGGTAAGCTTCATCACGATTTCCACAGTAACGATTGTTTGAACCTCTGCCGGTCGGAGCAGCCAAACCCTAGCGGATCAACGAACCGTAAAACTTTCGGTTGGATTTTGCTTGTTTTCGAGCCATCTTCCCCAATCAAACCTGTTGATTGATGCGCCAAATGAATTGTGATTCCAACCTTCTGGAGGTTGGTTTTTGGTTGATATATCAAAACCAATCGCAATACCAACCGTTATATGTGTCGGATAGAAAGTGGGATCTACCGTTGGATTTTTCCAAACCGACCCAATTTCCGACTCTTTGTCGAGAGCACCGATGGCTCGGAGTTGGGAATCGGGTTGTTTTAGGAAAATCCAACTGTAGACCAACCATCCGAGACATACGACAGTCTGGTATTGCGGTTGGTTTTTTTCTATCGCCGACAAATTAAGCTTTTGAATGTTGGAATCAGAGTTCGATTGGTGCACCAATCGATCGGCTGGTTTCAGTTTGGTCAGTACGTGAGGAAAACTAGATCGAAACGTGTAATATGGTCCAAAAGAGGAGGAATGGCAAACGCTCGATTGGATGTATGAATGAGACAAACGTCCGACCGGTAGAAGGTCAAAACATACTATTTCACTAATACCATTGTGTGTCTTGTTCATATATTTTGTACATTTTTTGTGTCGCTTCTGTGAATAGTAACTTCAACTTTGGCTCCTCTTTTTTTTTGTATGCACAGTACACTTAGAGGATTTTGGTCCCAGAGCACGAAATAAACACATATTTCTCTCTGGCCTTCTAGCTTTTGTTAATTCAAGTATTTTGTTACATCCATTGCATTTAGATGCGAGCAATAATGAGGGGATCGGGCGAATTCAATTTCATTGTCGAGTGCATTATACCTATCGAAATGAACCTAATGGGCATCATCAAGCTAATCAACAGCATGGCACATACTCAGAAGGTGAGAATGACAAAAATTGTGCTAATCAATCTGAACATAAATCATCGAAATTCAATTTTGTTTCATGAAGATGAGAAAACTTTGCGATCAAATGCAAAAATACTGGGACGACATGCGAAACTTGCCGCAAATAAATATACTTGAGAAATACGGCGAGAAAGGAAGACGCTGGACTATATTTTATTTTAGTTGGTTAACAAAAAAAATATATATATATATTCTCTTATCACGTTTGATCTAGTGATCTATTTGGAATATTGTAAATTAACCATCTCGATACAGTATTGCTGCATGCGATTGTGTTAACTTGGATAACAATGGCATTCGCACCGAAAATCATGGATGCTTTGGCACCATTGAACTATTCACGCAGGAGACTTGACCTTATGCCGACAGACTTCATGATCGATCCGGAGGTCTACTTCTACCACATTCTCATTCCCATCACCGTCGGCCTTCTCTATCACGTTCTCGCCAATGTGGCCGTGGATACACTGTACATGGTGCTCGCACAACATGTATGCGGAATGTTCGAAATATTGAGGTGACGCTATCAATATTAACAAATGATATTAACAAATGATACTGTACTGTTGTGCGAGCACTGTACATGGTGCTCGCACTTGTTACACTTGTTACACATACACATACATGTTGTGCGAGCACTGTACATGGTGCTCGCACAACATGTATGCGGAATGTTCGAAATATTGAGGTGACGCTATCAATATTAACAAATGATATTAACAAATGATACTGTACTGTTGTGCGAGCACTGTACATGGTGCTCGCACTTGTTACACTTGTTACACATACACATACATGTTGTGCGAGCACTGTACATGGTGCTCGCACAACATGTATGCGGAATGTTCGAAATATTGAGGTGACGCTATCAATATTAACAAATGATATTAACAAATGATACCACCGCGACTCGAAGCTTTATACCGTGGGTTCGCTCAGGTATCACTTGATACGGCAACAAGTAACTCATGTAAAGGGTCAATCACCTTCGTGAAGTACTCCCAGTCGCGCGTGCCAATTTGAATACTCAATAATTGGGCACTGAGAGAAGTTAACATATGAGATATCCTACCATATGTTCGTTTTCGGAATTGTGCAATTATGATAATGAAACTAATACTTGTAAAGACAAGTCATACCACCCGAAACCGTACCGAAACGAGGTAACGGAGGCGAAGTTGGGGTCGCGCGTCGCTATCGTAGTACTCAAGAGTGGGGATAGAGGTCTAACATATGAAGAGTTAAAATCCACCGTGTAGACCAAGATTCGTTAAAGTGGATATTCCAAATATATGCTAAATGTAATGCGTGCTGAATTCGTTATGGCCATATACAGATACCTCTATTTGATGTATCTGCAAAACCCTGAACGATTGCCTAAGCACAGTATATAGACGATTCGTCGATATTCAGTTGGGATATTATAATGTATCATTTGATTATGCAACTGTAGTCGACTTTTTTTTTACAGATGTAATCCGCACAATGTATTGGACATTGATAAAGTCACCGGGGTGATTCTCAAGCCTAATATCCACGAAGACGTGCATTATCATGAAATTATATCTTGCATCAAGAATCATAAGGCCATCACAGCGTAAGTAGTGGAATCGATGCTGAAGTTCCACATGGCGAAAATGGTTTGTACATTTAACAAGCACTTCTTGTCCGTAACGCTTCATCATTTTTATAACTAAAAAATTGTACTCTTGTACGGTTCGTTGACAAGAAATAAAAAAAAAATAGCAAAACGAGCAAAAAAATATTGTGAACCTATGTGTTTATTAAATGTGCATACCTTTTTTTTTTAAGTATAGATCCAAGGGTATGCAATGGAATCTCTCACATGTTTACTAATGCGAAAATAAGTAACGTCCGTGAAGGGCCAATGACGTTCGTGAAGCATTCCTTCTCTCCGTTGACCAGTCGAATTGGGACATCCACATTATCTCCAGTCCTTGCCTTCGTAAGCTATGTGCAATGCAACATGTGAGAGATTCCACTGTGCATACATTCAATCGTTAAAACAATTCTGAACATCTTTCGTTAACAAAGGTACACGAAAACCATGGAGTCCACGTGTGAATGGAAGCTCTTTGCCGTAGTTATAATGAGCGTGTTGAGTATGAGTTTCACTGGTTATATGGTAGGTAATCGTCCAGCTTTGCACCACTGTTTTTTCCTATGGTTTTCAATCGTTTTTGTGCAGGCGATTATGTCGCGCGATGATAGCGTGGACACTATAAGATGGGCATCTTTCGGGGTCGCTCAAGTGGTTCACCTCTATTGCAACACCTTACCCGGCCACTGGATAATGGATTCCAGTTCATTTATTCAGTACTCCGCGTGCGCACAGAATCATAAAAATATAATTGGCAGATGGTATTAAAAAAAAAAAAACGGGAAATAAATAACTTTTTACATTATGCAGATACGCCTGTAAATGGCACATGATGTCTCTGAGATCGAGAAAGCTGATTCTTTTCCTCGTAAGAGCGAGTATTGAGCCCTGCTGCATAACAGCTGGAAAGTTATACGTCATGTCAATGGAAAACTTTAGCGCTGTGAGTTAAACGATATTTATTGTCACCGCGGAATTTAACCTGTCGCGCTTCTGGGTCTGTTCGGCTACTCGCGGTCCCTATGAGACATTTGTCAACCAGTGTTGCCAGATAAAGACATTTTTCCGAAAATTGAGTGCTATTTTGACACGGGAGAAAATACGTGAGGGGGTTATACTTATTTTCAGGAAGTTTTCACAGATTAGGCATTTTGTCTTTTGTAAGTTTTGGCGGGCAGAAGCGACCATTTTACTGGTAAACCCTTTATAAGTTACACCTATATCCCCACTCTTAGGCGCTAGCGTAGCAACGCATGAACCCACTTCGCGTCCGTTAGTTCCGTTTCGGCACGGTTTCCGAAAGGTGTGACTTGTACAGAGTTAACAGACTGTTTGTCGGTCTGCTTTGTTTTCTAAAGTTTCGTGCTTACGCGCCTTCTCATTATCGTGGATTTCATACATCGACTCATACTTGTGTAGATATCGAATTGGATATGCACGTGCCACTGCGTAACTGACGTGATGTAATTTGGTTTCTGGGGGATTTTTTTGGAGGGCACGAAATCAGTTTAGAGTCACTTCGCATCGATCATCTGGCAACACTGATTTCATCTCCAAAAAATGGAAACGACATACTCGGTTGGCCTCCTGAACTCACGAGACTCACTGGAGCTCTCTCCACATTAATTCCTGCTTAATGACTTGTGTTTTCCTACGAATGGTCTCGATTTATCTGAAACATTGATTACATTTGTTTAAGGTGCTACGAACGTCGATGTCCTACTTCACCCTGCTCAAGTCAGTGAAGTGATCAAGAGACGCAGTAGTGTCTCGCTGCCAGGTTAACAAAAGAACCTCGGCAAGAACGTTTACTGCACACTACTCTTCACGATGTACCTCGATTATCTATGCGAATCCACCGACTCCAAGAAAAACTTTTGAAAATAGTGACATAACGTAATGTAATTTATATAACGCATTATACATTTGGGTTTCTTAACATATTCACGTTGCAAATGTTCTTATTGTCTTGAGTTATTGGACCTGTCTCGCTGCCACGTCTTTCACTCATCGCCCGCTTATCGTTGTCGCGTGCTAAACCCTTTATCACTTACGCGGCCCTAAATCCTACCGAAACGGGACTACCGGACGCGGAGTGGGGGCACGCGTTACTACGGTAACACCGAAGAGTGGGGATAGAGGCGTGACTTATACCGGGTTAAGCAATGCGCATGCGCGTTAACCGATGAGATAGAACACTATAGACGATTTTTGTGCCAGGAATATGAATTAATACTAATGTGATTACTTTATCACGCTTACCGTGCAAAAATGGCTGCCTTTACTCGTCGAAAAAACAGCATACCTGTTTGTAATCTTGAAAACTACGATGCTGATACCACTCAGGAATGCTCAACGAGCGATCTTTGGGCATTTGGCATACATTTTTTTTTTGGTTTTTCTGGGAAACGTATATTTTTTTATTGACACTCGATTGAGTAGAGACGATCATCTCACATCAGATCCACCTATCACATCCACTCACGCCGTTTTACAATAATCCTGGAGCTAGTACTGTGCATGATGCTTGTATCTCAGCATCTGCCGAACGGATTTGATCGTGACCGTGCCCGTTGGAAAGCTCGCGTCCTAATTATACAGTTGAAGTGTCGTCAGAATTCTAATCCGATGTTGGTTTCCGAGATCATCGAGAATCAAGATTCCACTTCCGGCGTATTGGAGTGAACGGACTTGGTAGCATCACCTAAAAAAGGTCGTTTTTTTCGAGTACTTGGCGTCGAGACACTGCCGCGTCTCTTGATACATACTATAATATATACTCTTGATATACTACACACGCAAGATGGTACACTCGAGATTGGCATCCTCTACGGCGGGACGCGCGGTAATGCGAGGCAGTTGCGCTCTGACCTAATGATACGTTGCTTTTCTGAAAGCTGTGGTTTCTCTCGGTGGTGTGTATACATGCAGTGTCGAGCCGGAGTCTCACAGGTTTACTATGTGACCGTGTCCTGTACGGGCTCCGCTCGCGCTACCTAGCAATTTCGGCCTCCCCGCATTTGCTATCAGATTACATCCATCCCTCCCCCCGTCCCGTCGCTCGTCGCGTTTCGTCTAGAATGGAATGATATTCCCGACTACGCTCGAGAGCTCGTTCCACCTTTCGTCCATAATTTTTACTTTCCCACACCATTTATAATTCACAAATGCGATCTACTCGTTCACTAACTTTCGCTTTCTTTCTTAATATCTTCCATTCTCTCTATCAGGATCGAGAGGCCGCGCCACCCCCGCGAAGCCCCCCCCCCCTCCCCCCCCCCCCATCGACCCGTCTCGCGTTTTGGTTCCGAGACCCTTCCGAGATAATCACAGAGCCCCGTACCCACGTTATTCCGCGAAGAATCGTGCAACAAATTGCATTCGTATCTGCGTGGCGGGTTTCTTGGTTCTCCTTCGTGGTTCGTACGTGAGAGTATTTTGTGTATTTGTGTCGGTCTCCACTTAATGTGCATACCTGAAGCCCTCACGAACGTCTAGTCGTACCCTTCGATTCTGCTCTTCACCGATGCCTGAGCCCCGCTCCGAATGTGCCCGTCGACGAAATGAATTCCGGGAAATTCTTTCTACCCTCTCTCATCCCTTGACGCCCGATGTAGGATGTTCCACCTTCCTCCTGATCCGATCGTCAAAAGACCGGCTGCACAGTGTCACAGGAAACCCGCAGCGGAAGCGCAATTCGCTATGATGAGCGCAAGGTGGGCGAGATCAGAATGCGTTGAGGCAGACCGAGACAGTTTTGAAAACTCTGCAAAAGTTCTCCGCTTTCCGGTCGATTGGTCGATTGGTGAGCCGAACCAACTCTTATTCCAATCTGCCAGAGGTTGATTCTTGGCCGATATTTCTGAATCAACCGTAATCAAAGTTTCGTCGATATTTCTGAACCAACTGTTATCCAAGTTTGGTCGATATTTCAAAACCAATCATACTACAAATAACTGATATGTGTCGGATAGAAGGTTTGTTTACAATGGCATTTTTTTTTCCATAGAACTCGATTTCCGATCATGAACAACCGCTCTCGATGCTTTCTACCTACAGCCGAAATCCGCCTATTTTGCGACGATCCAACTCTAGATCAACCTTCCATCCGACACATTATAACGGTCTGTATTACGATCGATTTCGAGATATCTACAAAAAATCAACCTCTAGAAAGACGGAACCAAAGTCGGCTTGGCGCGCTAATCGACCCGTTCAGTTATGACGTATCGTTAAAAAATAACTCAAATCCAATCCAAAGTTTCACGGTCGCTTGGTCCGCGAACGACGGTATAAAGTAAAGCGTCACCAAAGGCTTTCCGAGGCGCTTGCAGACAACTGCATCCAACTGCACCCTCGAGACGGTCCTCGAAGCATCCTCTCCGGAAGCAAAGAACTTCAAGTGCATCCCTTCGTGACTCTAACGCGATTCTTTCCTCTCAGGTCTCAGGTCCACGACACCGTCGAAAGACGTTCTAAAACACATCGGTCCTGATACTTTTGTTTTGATTCTCCTCATATCGGAAAGCTGTCCTCGACAGGATAAACCGAAGACCTTCCAGAGTGCTTTCCGGAGTGCGTTGATTGTCGTCGCAAGGTGGTCCGCCGGCGTTTCTCACAGATCCATCTTGCCTCTGGCTCTCCGCTTCTCGTTCAGGTATCGACACTCCGGTCCGCCGGAAATTTGAGTGAAAACCGAGACTGAGAAGGGAACTTAATGGCGCTGCGGCGTAATGGGCACGTCACCGCAGCATTTAACTTCGACATTGCGTGGAGTATCCGTGCCGTTCGGCGAGGGCTGCCGCTGGCGCCAGCCTTGAACGCGCCGGTCATTCCAACATGCGGCCACGACATGTATCCGGCATTATTCTTCACCGTGCCGGGCTCCTTCCCTCACCCGGGAGGAGGTCCGACCATTTTTCGAGCACCGGAACGCAGCGGGTCCGAGTTGGCTGGAACGGGACGGTGGATGAAAGGAGCGCTTTACAATTAGCGAAGTATCGGTCAAGCGGAGTTCCGAGTCTCCACTCGAGGAGTTTCAACTTGCGATGGACCAGAGCGACGGTCTTTAAAGCGTTTCCGGAAACGGCTTTTAATCATTACCGGCGAAGGATCTCCCCGTCGCCGGGCATTAATTGAGACGCCGAGGAGTTCGGACGAAAAAGAGTCGCCGAAAAGCCACTGCGGCGTTCAACGAAACGGATGGGAACTTTAGTGGCCACTCGGAACGTTCGGAAGATTGATTTTGTCCTTCCTTTTTGTTGATCTCGCGGAGGATTCGTTGTCTTTTTCTTCTTTTAGGCGGCGACTCTTCGTTTCGCTACTTTCTCGGTGTTGTTCTTTTTGGTTGATCCTACTTTGCTTTTTTTTTTGTGCTTTTTGTGGCTGCTCAGAGCGCTGCGGGGCGCGTTCCACTTTCGCTTCGCTCCTTCGTTTTTGGCAGCAGGAGCAGCGCGTATTAGAGATTGCGGAGGACGAACCCGTTATTAAGGGCGCTCGTCCCCGAGGATTAAATTGCACTAATGGCGAAGCGCTGTCTCCTCCCGGCGGGTAATCAGTGGGTCTTCGCGTCCGGAAGGACGAGGCAGGAGAACACGAAGACACTGTGGGAAGAGGATTCGCCGCGATGAAATCGTCGGGCTGAGACGTTGCCGGCTCGCGAGGACGCGGAAGCGTGCTTTCAACGAGGATCTGCGGAGGAGGCGGAAGTAGGGTGAAAGTGGTGAATATGGGCCACCGAAAAGTTTGGGCCTGTATCTTCTGTTAGCTGGGGTGAATTCCGGCGTGGCGAAAATTCACATTATAGAGGTTTGGCGATAAAATATTTGTTGGGATTTTTTTTTTTTTTTTTCAGATGTCGCGCGGTTCATCCGGAAAGAAAGCAGCTGCAGACTGAGAGAAGGCTCTCGGGAAAAACGACAACGTCATATGGTAATTTTCGACCGGGCAACATGGCACACCGGCGCGACGACCAGCGATATGTGAAATTTTCACACGTACGAATTTTTACACAAAAATGGTAATTTTTTCCGGAAGCCGGGTTGGAAACGTTTTGCGTATCTGGCTAGGAGTTCCGTGGATTAAAAGTGAGAATTTCGTTGATCAAATTTTTATTGTGCATGTATATATAAATAAAAAATGTAATCTACATGATATACCGGTATGAACTACGAACCTGAAACAAAACGGTCCGCTATCGCGACACCTCCGATAGTGGTGGTACTAGTAAAATACATTAAGAATATAAGTTCATCATACTAGACAGTATCTTAATATTTTCTAGTAAAAACTTATAATCTAGCAGAAGCTACGAGCAATTCGGATGATATATGCGACAACGAAGAATAGCATATTTTTCAGCAGAATGTCACAAGTGTAATACGAATGTTTGCCAGGATGTCGCTGTACTTTCTGTATACCTAAAGGTTCTTTCAGTTTTTTACCAAATCAATGATAATTTCTATCAGTTCCTTCTTCAGTGTATTAGCGCGAGAATATCCAATTTGCCAGCCATCAATCTATCCGCCGCAAGTCGCTTAAATTTTGTATTGCTTGCAATTCATCGATACCAAGAAAGTGCACTGGTCTATACCGGGACAGTTCTCCCTGATGCAGGGAGCTCCTGTTAAGCCTCGACCACACACTCGCACACTTCTCGGCGTTTCCAATGCCTTGTGCGCTCCGAATCGACTCGTATTTCCCGTGGGAACGAGTCGCTCCCGCACAAAAGCGCGTTACGTTTTGTTAAATAAATTAATAGCATTACGCAAACGCAGCAGCTTCCGCTGCAACCCTCTCGCTGTTTAGCTGCGAGCCTACCGGCCGAGGGCGACGGAGACTTCCGGAAACACGATACCGTGTGCCCGAATTCGAGCCGCGGCAGGCTCGCGCAACGGCATTTGAGCTACTTTCTTTTTTAGGTACGTTTTTGTGTTTTTTTTTTCTCTTTTCTTTACAGTCTTCACTTTCTCTCCTTTAGTCGACGGACCTTTCAAGGCTCATTGAAACACCACACAAGAGCTGCAAATGGATCTATAATACACGTTTATTGAATACACCAAAAAAAAACATAACAAATTTGAATCGTAGAGAATGTTTTTTCGTTTGCTCAAGAGCCAGAAGGATCGTGGAATTTTACTTGCTAGTATAGAGTCGCATCCCTTCGTCGCCTTCGACACATACCGTCTTTCTCGCGACTTTGCCTCGAGGCGACAGATAAATTCGTCGATCTTACTGCGACGAAGGACCATCGAGATGCGAGCCGTTTGAGTTACGGTCGTATTCGTGAGACTGCGATACAGAGGGGAAAAAAAAAAAAATGAAAAACCCAGTGACACAATGAGAGAGGAAAGCCGGGTCGCATATGGCGGTTTCAAGTCGCATGTTGAGAGCGTTTTATGCTGTACGGTAAGCCGGTGGCCGGTACATTATAGCGGGGCAGCCTTGGGATCGAGGAGTTCCGAGCGGGGTGGCTCGCAGTCTTGACTCGAGATCCGATGTCGAGTAGTTTCACCAGTGTATTGCGACGTTGCGCATTACCGAAGCCCAGCTGGCCCTTCTGGCATCGACTGGAAGAAAATTCGCATCCCTTCGTCCCGTTCGCCAGCCGACGGACGCCCCGTTCTCCCTCAGCTATCCGAGAGAGACCCCTCGGGGATGCTGCGGTTCAATTAAAATTCGCGAAGGAAAGGCTCGCTGTTTAATCCACGCATGTAATACATCATTCAGCGAGCCGATAAAAATCCAACGGATCTCTGGCTGCGCTGTATCAAACTTCTCGGTTAATCCCCACCAAATTGGTATTTAATCAATCCGGTGGAGCATTTCAAGCCTCGAGAAACGAATGTCGCGTGTGAGCTCAAGGGAATCATGGACGAGATAGAGTTTCGCTGTTTAGGCCGACTTGTATGGAGTCACTTTGAGAGAGGGTTGCAAAGATAATTAAAATGCTGCAGCAAGTAGCTGGACTATCGGAAAATATCGCTCTCTCGTCAAAGTTGATCATCGAAATTTTCATTTTGCCTTCTCGTAATGTTTCCATTGCTCGCGAAGCTTCCTCTGTGAGGAAACCGAGAATACAAAATATACTTTCTCATGGATAGAACGAATAAAGGAACACTATGGAGAGCGGTACGAACAATTAAATTTTCAACTTTTATGGAAAAAACGGTATGGCAAGTTTAATTTTCACGTTTTATGAAAAAGCGAAATGACAGTTTCAATTTTTAACTATTATATAGATTATGTTAAACGATTTATGACTACGACGACTGAACCTCGGGGAACTGAGCGGTGGTCGAACGGATGTATAACAACTAAATCTAGAACGTATGAATTTTTAGTACAGTGATCGAAACTGAAAAAGGTCTCGATTTTATGCATAAAAGCTCGTATTTTTGGGATTTAAATGGAAAATATTGGGTTGGAAGTAAAATAATTATTATATTCGTCATCCGCGGAAAAAAATACGTCGAATACAGCTTTGAAACTAAAAAAAATCGAATGAACTACGATATTTCCATTTTTAGCCATTTTTGGAAAAACGTCGATTTTCGTGATTTTCAAACGTCGATATCTCGGCTCCCAATGGAGCTACGGAAAATCCTAGGTCCCCATCGTATTGTGCGGGAGAAAGTACACAAGATTGGGTCCTGCCCGACGTTTTTGAAGCGTTTTATCGTGCCGTTTTAGGACGTTGAAAAACGCGAAAAATGGACTCGAAAGGGGTAGCCTTGGCATTTTTTGACGAAATTTTTTAAATCTTTTTTAAATTAACCGTCACGTATTTTGAGGTATTTTTTTCCCGCTGAGCACGAATCCGTTGGCCTTTTCGGGGCTAAAGTACAGTGAGATATTGAAAGTCTCGATTTTATGCACGAAAAATCGTATTTTTGTGATTTCAATTGAAAATATTGAGTTGGGAGTAAATAGCTTCCTCGATGAGGAAGCCATGTTCAAAATTGTACAAGTACTTTGGTCTCGGTACTCAGTAATGGTACTTAAAGCACCGAAAAGTTACTTTGATACTTTAAGTACGTACTTTAAGTACTGCCCAGCTCTGATACCGAATACTCCTAATGAATATAATGATTAACCGAGATTCTACTGTACGCACATCGATACGTTTGAAGCCGCCCTAGTTGCCCGTGAATCACATCCAAGCTCAAAGTGTTCCTATATTCAAAGAATCTTATATCGATTAATTTCCCATCGAGTGCCTCATAAAGGTAATGAAAATAGTAGTAAAAGAGATTTATTGCCAAAGTTAATATTCACAGTCATCATCTTATAGAAATTTCTATCCCTGCTAATTGTACACCTTGCAAAAGGGTCATCGACCTCGGTCCTTCAGCCCGAGAGAATGAAAATACATCAGAAAATATAAATTTCCCAATTTGCAAAAAAAAAAAAGTCACCAAAGCCCGTCCAGATTCAGCCCAGACAACAACCCCTCCGATCCGAGGTGGACACTAAGAACCCTTTGCACTTTTGACAAGCGATTTATTGTCCCAAAATCTCCGCAAACTCGTTGCCCTTAATACCATTACAACGCCGAATAAACTAAAATCGAACGGCGGCTAAGCGGCATTCTACTGTGGCACGCTCCGAAGCCAAACCAGTTACCCATTACAATGACGTATCCGGAGTCTCGCCTCGTTTAACTCATATTCCCCAGACCCCTCCCGGTATTCTAATTGGGCACGTACATATTTTTAAAAAGCGTTTTTCATCTCGCCATGCCCGGTGTGCACACACATGCGCGCGACGACACTCGACAATAGTCCCGGCCCCCGACCCGCGCCCGAGTAATCCCGTGAATTGGCCCAAACAACCCCGCTCCGGGCACGGAGTCATTACACGGAAACGAGAGCCTCACGCGGGGATGTACCGGAGCTGAAAAGGGAGCGTGCGCGCGTCCCGTTTCCGCACGTGCGTGCCCCGGCGCGGCCGTTAAACCCCACACGTGCGCGCGAGCGCCTCTGCGCAGCGCGGCGGGCGCGCATGCGCGCGTCGGAGCAAGCGCGCATGCCCACTGTGCGCTCACTTTCGAACGCCCGTTTCGAACGTCCCGCAAGTCGAGTGGCCCGCACCGAAAAAAAAAACGTTTTGGTAACATCAACCACAGAGCTCCGATCACGGAAAATTTCTTTGAATCTATCGAGGCGCATTTATAAACAGACCGCGCGGTCGTTGAAACAATACAACTGGTGTGGTTGTGTCAATTGCTCATAGCAGTTACAGCGATTACAACGTTGATTCAAAGTGAACCAAAAATGCATTAAATCCAACTATTTTTTCTGACCCAACTCCAAATTGAGTTGGGCCAAATATTTTTTTTTTTCCCTCGCGCGACTAGACATTTGTTTCGAACAAAAGTTTTTTGTCGATATGATTCTGTTCGATCTAACATATTCTCAGTTGGGACAATGAAATGATTTTTTTTTTGATGCTGATATAACTTTGCGGTCGACTCAACTGAATACTTCATTCGCCACCCGCAACCGCCGAATTGGGTTGATTCAAACGAATCTTGCTCGATCTTACCAGAACTTTTTTTTTGCGGTGCGCGATATCGCGCCGCTGCGTGACGCATTCGTGCAACAGGCTTTGTGAACGGGCCAGTACGGTGCCGTACGCAAACCGGAGACGGCGGAGAGGGCGAGCGACCGAGACAGAAGCCGCCGAGCAAGCCTTCGCTACTTAGCCATGCAGCCGTTCGATGCCCGACGAAAGTCGCCGTGTGTTTCAATGTTTCCCGTAGGCAGACAATGAAACGGGTATGCGAGCACCGCTCGTCGAGCTCCGGATACGAGAGAGGCGCGTTGCCAGAATGAGCGGTGGAGAAAGATCGAGAGAAAAAAAAATAAAAAAATAAAACGTTCAGTTGGCTATCGGCAGGAACGAGAGCACAAGTGCCCTCGGGAATCTTGGCCCCCTCCGTCGCTCTTAACAGCCACTTCTACGCTCGACGGACGCACAATGTCCTTATCGCTCTCGATCGACTTCGGACTCGATTGTCGGAAGAATCGCTACTGGACCGCGCTGAAAGAAACCATACGTTCGTCGCTCGGACCGCTAAGCTATCGGTCCGGTCGACACACGATCGATCGACCGCGTATACCGTTCCACCAGATATCGTCGATAAACGTCGATTACGCGCTGATTGTGTTTTAATGCAATCGGACGTTTATGACATTATCGCGAGGGATTTGGAGAGAGTAAGGGCGGATTTTTTTTTTTTGGCGCAAATATTTTAAGTCGCAATCGTTCGTTAATAAAAGGATGTCGAGGAATTGATAAGGAGTAAAGGTATTCTAGAGATTTTTTTTTTTTTTTTATCATTGTAGCTCGGTCATCGCGGTCAGTCTTAGAGGTCCATTTTTCCCCATTGCGGTAATCAATTTAATGAATAACTGCTCGACGCGCGCCTCCTGCGATCATCAACACACCCAGAAAAATTATTTATTTGATGGGTGATCTACAAACAAATATTTATTTAATTCAAATAAATATTCATTTAATTCAAATATATATTCATTTAATTCAAATATATATTTATTCACTTCAAATATATATTTATTTAATTCAAATCAATATTCATTTAATTCAAACATATATTTATTTAATTCAAATAAATATTTATGTAAATTAAATATATATTTGCTTGCGGGGCGTCCATCCAACAAACTGTTCCTATTCACTTCAAAACTATTCCTCCAACCTTCCTCTTCTTATTTTCAGTGCGCAAATGGTACAAAACGCGATGGTCCGTTGATAAAGCGCTCCCAAGCAATCGACAGAGAGTAAGCGCACGTATTTATAATGTCATTTTTTTTATCACCGCCGCTCGGTCATTGGAATAATTCCCGAGGGTCCATTTCGCCCCGAGGCGGTAATCAATTTAATGAATAACTGGTCGACGAGTGCCTCCCGCCGTCGTGAACAAGGATCGCAATTCTTTTTTTTTTTTTTTTTGTCGCGCAGCGTGAAGGTTCCTATGTAGGAGTTCCATACGGAATACCTCTGGAACCGCCACCGCGACCGTTACCTGAGACTCGGGACCGCGCTGCCGAAGAGTTCGGGCCGAACCGACGGGGGAGTTTTGGGATCGAGGTTCCGCCGTCCCAGTATGGTGTGTACACACTCACTATATGCGACCGTATTAATGCACAAGGAACGCTGCGGCTTCGCAGGGGAGGGTCGTCGAATGGACTAACGATTTAGATATACGACTATCCTATGTACATATGTATATATATATATACACTCAGAGAAAATCGATTAATCATAGTAACTATAAAGCGACAACTATAAACAACTATGTAAACAACTATAAATATATAATCGTGGATATATTTGTTTTTTTTTTTTTGCAAAGTTACCTTCACACTTTGCCAGGATCACAGTAACTATTGACCTATAGTAACTAGTGACTAGTAGTAACTATCGAGCCATAGTAGTTGCAACAGTGACCGAATGGTCATAGATAACAATTATTATTCACAGTTTAGATGACTATTCGTCTCGATACAATTTGGAGAGACAATTTCATTGCAACTGTAACTATTAATATCATGACAACTATGAATATATAGTCATGGATTTTTTTTTTTTTTTTTTTCATTGCAAAGTTACCTTCACACTTCGCCAGGATCATAGTAACTATTGAGCTATATAGCAATTGCAACAGGTGACCGAATGGTCGCAGATAACGATAACTCACAGTTTAGATAACTATTCGTCTCGACACAATTCGGAGAGACAATTTCATTGAAACTATAACTATTCTCATCGTTAAGAGAACTGTGTATTTGTCGCTGATTGCAACTGTTTCTATAGTTGCGGCAACGATATATTTATTGCGATTGCAAGTACTTTTATGATTAAGAGAACTATGCATTTGTTCTTTGAACTATGAACTTGGTTCTAAGAACTTAATATTTTTTTTCGGCGGACCGCCATATTAGGCCACACACACTGCACGGCCCTTATATATACATGTAACGACTGACGATGTAGATACAGCAATGTGTATACATACATGTGTATAGAGAAAATATATAGTGAGGACCGAACGTGGAAACCGCGACGGAGAAGAAGAAGGGAACCCCCAGCGTGCCCAGGGGAGTGATCGATAGCCCGTACAAAAGGTCGGATTAATAGACGAGAACGAGGTCCCGGAGAGGTCTTTCTTCACATCCACTCGAATGTCCGTGTGCTACGTGAACGAGAAGAAGAAGAAGAAGAAGGAGAACAAAAAAAGGCAGAAGAAGGCGGCAAAGCTACGGTATGAGGGAAAAGAAAAAAGGCCCGAGTGGGGATGGGAATGGAAGGAGAGGAGAAGTCGAGACTCGGTGCGCACACATCGAAAAGACCGGTGGAATATTCACTTTGAACGATGTCGAGTGGCCGGCGAGGTAGACGATGCTCCTCTGAGAGCATCCCGGTGCTCGTCGTCTCGAGATGAGAGTTTGGTCAAACCGGAATACAATGAGCCCCGTGCCGGCGGTGAGTGGCTGCGGTCGTTGCGGTCCTCTCAGTCAGTTTGCACGCCTGAAACCGACCGGCGAATGGAAAGATTCGACCTGCGACGAGATGGGGAGGGAGAGAGGAACGAGCATGAGAATTATAATGACGATGGAAAGTGGAGACCGCAAGATGTCGGAGAAGTCAATGCGCTGAGCGCGGCGGATAGTACTCTGGAAATGAGGAACGCAGCCGAGGGATGAGAAAGAAAAAAAAAAAAAGGGACGAGGATTGGAATCCTGTGTTGATATCGCCGAGGATCTCGGAACGATGATGTGCGATCAGAAATATCAGGAGCGAAAAAAACACCAATTTTTCATTCATCTCTGACTGTCGGAATTAATAGTTTCCGGCAAAAGGGACATGAGAATTGTAATGTCGATGGAAAGTGGAGAACGCAAGATGTTGGAGAACTCACTGCGCGACACTTGGCTAAGTCTTCCATTAGCTACCATTAAAGAATGCCATTGATTGCCATTAAAAAAATCCCATCGATTACCACTAGAAAATCCCATTGTTTAATATTGACTACTCGATAGTGGTAATTCAATGGGATTTTGCCGATTGGAAATCATTGAAAAAATGGAACGAGGAGAGGAATACTCGCTGAAGTCGCCGAAGATCTTGTAACGATGATGTACGATCAGAAACATTAGGAGCGAAAAACACCAATTGTTTATTAATCTCTATCTCTCGGAATCGATACTTTTCTGATAAAGGGAACATGAGATTTACAATGACGATTGGAACGTGAAGAATGCAAGATGTTGAAGAAGTCACTGCACTGCACTTGGCTAATTGGCTAAGTCTCCCATCGGTTACCGTTAAAAAAAAATCCCATTGATTGACCATTGACTATTCGTTAAAGGTAATTCAATGGGGTTTTGCCAAAGGCCATCGTTCCCACTTGTACCGCCATTTAATATGCCATTAAATTTCCCATTCGTTGGATCTTTCGTGTTGTATATAATTTCATCGAGTTACAATCGCCGTGTTTTGGATCGCACAAACTTCGCTCATGGATCTTCACTCGGCGAATAAAATTCTACGAGTGAGCAATTCTCTCTTCCTCCCAGAGTCGTCAATAGGCTCGCGAGCTATGAAAATTGATGTCATCTGATGTCTACGATGAAAAAAAATGGAGTAACGTCGATCGAAAGATTGGCGAAATTCATTAACAGACCCTTCCACATTGATTCATCCCCGTCTCTCGGAACGAAGCACCTTAGCGATAAAACATCAATTGTTTAGCCGCCCATCGGCAATCGATCGCTGTCCAGAGAGCGGCATGCGCGCTTCCCGTCGCCACTCTCTTCAAGATATCTTGCATTGTGCGCCTTCTCCCATTAACGATAGGAAGTACACGACGGTGACCAGCAGTCGAGGGCGTTCGATTTATCGCTCTCGACCTTATCGTTTTTCCCTTCCTCATCTCCCCCGACTGCATATCTTGTCCCAGCCTCGTTCCACTCTCTCTCTCTCCCTTCGAGTTTCGCCTCTCTTCGAGTTTCGCCTCTCTTCCTCATCTCATCTTCTCCTCTCCGACTCTATAGTTTTCACCGCCCGCGCTTCGTCATGCTCAACATGATTTTGTTTCGCGTTCCGACGAGCGTACGCTTCACTCCGCCGTCGTAAGCTCCGCTATACCGTATCGCTATACCGGGCTTACCATAAATCAGCTCGTTTTTAGGACCGCCGGACGACGTTTTTTTTTTTTTTTTCTTTTTTTCCTCCGGCAAACGTCCGCACAGACGTGGATGGGCCTGATTAATCGGATTATTAATTATACGCTCCGGAGACGGCGAGGCGTATGGCTCGCTGACATGGCCACTGGCTGACTCGTCGCTCCGATGAAACGAGTCACTTCTTTTTATTCAATTTTTTTGTTTTGTCTTTTTTTTTTTTTTTTTTACCGCTTCAGCTGTACGGTGAATTCTTTTCTCCTTCCGTCTTCTCGTTCTTCGGTCATTCCGCCAAGGCGCGATGCGACACTAAGGCGAACGGCCCAATTATTCGACCGTTAATCGTACACTCTACGATAGAAGTATTCTATCTGCGTCCGGCATGGACTGAAAAAAAAATATCAGTGACTGAGGCAAAATTCACTTGCGAGCTCCCAAAGAGAAAAAAATCGTTGCTTCAATTCTTCTTACTATTCAGTACGGGAATGAAACGGGTTTATATGAAGTGATGAGTTTTTTTTTTTTTTATATATATAATAATTACGACAAGTTCGAATTGGGTATGTTCGATGTGTTATACGTGTGTTACATTTTATTTTATCTTAATCCACTTTACTTTTTGTTGCATTCACGATGCTTAATTGCGCTGTGTATGTGCCTAGACGACTTCTCGTCCTGCCGTACAATAAATCTATTCATTTATTCATTCATTTATTCATTGATTCATTCATTCATTCATTCATTCATTCATTCATTTCAAATGTAACAGCTCCGATTTTATAGTTAATTTACTAAATTATAAGGTTAGTGTTTATATGAAGTGGTGAGTTTTTTTTTTTTTTTAAACTATATATAATAATTACGACAAGTTCGAATTGGGTATGTTCGATGTGTTATACGTGTGTTACATTTTATTTTATCTTAATCCACTTTACTTTTTGTTGCATTCACGATGCTTAATTGCGCTGTGTATGTGCCTAGACGACTTCTCGTCCTGCCGTACAATAAATCTATTCATTTATTCATTCATTTATTCATTCATTCATTCATTCATTCATTCATTCATTCATTCATTTCAAATGTAACAGCTCCGATTTTATAGTTAATTTACTAAATTATAAGGTTAGTGTTTATATGAAGTGGTGAGTTTTTTTTTTTTTTTAAACTATATATAATAATTACGACAAGTTCGAATTGGGTATGTTCGATGTGTTATACGTGTGTTACATTTTATTTTATCTTAATCCACTTTACTTTTTGTTGCATTCACGATGCTTAATTGCGCTGTGTATGTGCGTAGACGACTTCTCGTCCTGCCGTACAATAAATCTATTCATTTATTCATTCATTTATTCATTCATTTATTATATGAGATTCCACTTACCCGACTTACGCTCCCCCCGCATTACCTCGAATAAACGGAGTTCTACTGTATCATAAAAAAATCGTCAAAAAATAATGAAATTACACTTGTTTTAGTTTTATTCAGACTCTAAACCTTTCTGTGATGCCAATTATTTCAATATCTTGACTATCTTTAACAGCCTTTAATTTCCGATGCCATGCGGATTTTGGGTGGTCAGCAATTGGGTCGATCGTCGTCCCAATTGCTTAAGTGAGTGAGTTTCGTCGAGCCGCGTAATATTTTTATTTATTTATTTATTTATTTTTTCAACTGCTTTTCTCGCAAAGAAAATCGACAAGTCGCGAATATTTCTTCCGCCGCGAAGATGGTACCTCAGCATCGTCGTCGGGGTAATTCTCGCGGCGATATGCGAGGCGCGCTCGGGCCTGTTGTCGCTCCGCTGGGAGAACAATACTCCTTTCACGGCAAGTTTCTCTTTCATCGGCGTTGTCTCAAAAACAATAAGGGGAATTCTTTTGATATTTAACCATACACTCCGTTCGTTCTCCCTCTCGTCGTCCTTTGGATCGTTCTCCGTGATGTCCGCTTGTTTATTTAAAGCAAGCGAGTGCGCGGACTATTGCAGTGGTCATGTTTCGTTAATATCGAGGAGTCCTCGAGGTGGCACGAGGATGTCGGGGAGACCGGGGCGAAATGGCACGGCGGGGCAAAACGGAACGGCGAGGGGGAAAAACCTCCACTTTTCCAATGATGATTTTTCAATGCCCCGATTTTGTCACAACGATAACTGAACGACAACTAAAGTGTGTTAAGAACTTTCGAAAGAATTTACATCAGTGTCACTGTCAAAGGACTTTAAGTTAAATAATTTACTTTAATTTCACTGTTGAAATCCATTAATTCTTCATGAAAATTTTAGATTCAATTTAATGTACCAGTTTTTGGACAAACACTCTCGGTTCGGTGCATTGAATTTACAATTTTTTTTTTTAAGAGTATTTTCTTATACGTTATACAAATACAATGCACAGAGGATCGTGTATGTAAAAATTCGAGCATACTTACCGGCTATTTGAAATTAAATAAATAAATTCAAAGTCGACAGATTTAGCATGCACTGTTAAAGAAGTTGTAAATTTGATGTGCCCGACTGGAAGTTCTTATGCAAAAAATGCTAAATTAAATTCAATATACAATTGTGACGAAAATTGTATAGACTTTTAGTAGTTAAAAGTAAGTTATTTGAATTAAAGCACTTTCGTGGTGAAACTAAGGTAAATCATTGAAACCAAAGTACGCAACACAATTTTACGTAAAACGTAAAGACCAGTTTGTGCATAAAATCTTCCGGTACATTAAATTTCATACGAATTATTTTGAGTCTGATTTTCTTGTCGAAAGAGGCTCGCGATCACGTTTTTCGTTTAGTTTCACTTCTACTTCTCGCTTAGATCGATAAAGGAATAATAAACGTAATAAGTATCAAAAATTTCCAATCTTATTAAAAAAAAAAAAAAAAAATGAGCTCACCGAGTCTACCAATGAGAATTCTTCAATTAATATAATCGATTAGTCTGGCAGCGGAATTCATATTAGAATTTTTATTATCGAAGCTTGAATAACGCTACTTTACTGGCTCGATACGAAAATACCGCCCTAATCTTCAATAATGCCAACGATGAATTCCTTCAATGTCCGTGAAAAGTATTTCTCGTCTTGTAGCTCGAAGCTCGATTTTCTTTTGCTCGCGTATCGATACGAAAGATCGAATCAATTTTCCGAGCCGAAAGTCCAAATTGCTCGAATGTAAAACCCAACACGGATGCCCAAAGTGTCTTCAGTGAACGAAGTTCGAAGGAAGATAATGCGCGTGCGCCGTAGCCGTCGCGCAACGTTGCGTCTCGATATTAATTGCCGAACGATCTGCCTAAGATAGGAGCGTTGATCGCGTACGAGCTTTAATGCGGTTTGCATGTACGAGTGAAGACGATACTGTAAATCATTCGCATCGCTAAATACACTCGTAGCGTCGATGGGACAATTGCGACGGCCGCAGAACCCGAGCGAGGAGTCACTTGCGAAACCGTTTATCGGACCCAACCGATAAAGACGCGATTGACCGCAGTTGCGGCGGGTCAGGATTCGCAGGCGTACATTAATTAATCCGAACGAAGCGTCGTGCCACCGATTCGAGGAGATAACGAGCCGACAGTGCATAGGCGATCGGTCTCACGAAATTCCTGCGTACTTGTTTCACGTTATTCGACCGATCGGCATAGGCTTTCTTCCCATGCTCCGATTCTTCGCGCGCCTACGAACTCTCCAATATGGCGAAAGTGGCCGACAGCGTTTCCGTCAGTGGAAGATCCAGACACAACTTTTTAGTGGTCCATATTCACCACTCTTATCCCGATTCATCAAGATATTTTTCCCTTTGATTCCGTCGTTCTTATTTGTCAGATAGAGTAAAAGTGGTGAATATGAGCCGACTTCGTTTCCAGCAGTAAGCGATGCAGCCCCAATGTGGTCCATATTCATCACTCATATGCCGACTGCTCAAGATCTTTTTCTCATGTACCCATGTTCTTATCCTGATACCTAAAGATATTTTTCCCTTCAATCCCTTCATACCTGTTTCTTGGTATTCCTCCAATCAGCATATGCGTGTTTTCCTTCCGTGCTGTTCTTCGTCACGCACCGACGAACTCTCAAGTAGGGCAAAGGTGGTGTGTATGAGCCGACTTCATTTCCGGGAGTGATTGATAAATGCCCAATGTGGTCCATATTCACCACTCTTATCCCGATTCCTGAAGATATTTTTCCCCTCGATTCCTACATTCCTATTTCTCGTAGGGTAAAAGCCATGAATAAGAGCGCGTTTCGTTTCCGTGAGTGAGAGATGCAATTTAGTGGTCCATAATCACTACACTTATTATAACAAAAATGTGGTCCATATTCACCGCACTTATTCTAACAAAGTGGTCCATATTCACGACACTTTTTCCAACTCGAGAACATATTGTTCCCACGTATCCTGTCGCCTCCATTACACCGCGAAGAAGTCCTTTTGACTTCGGAGACTCGTCGGGCCCGGCGGGAATACACTCAGCTTTTCCGGATGTCCAAATAATTCACGCATATCTCTCGGCAGACCCGAGTGAGCGAAAAGTTTTCGAGCCGCGCGAAGTCTGTCTGCGAAGGATTTTGTTTCGTTTGGTCGCGAGGGAATCCGTCCGAGGCAACGGCCGTCAAAACCCAATGGGCCACCGAAACTTATCGCTCACTTTAGCCCCGGAGCCATCAGTTCCTTCGCGCGCGCTTGCTTATCCGTCAAGAGTTTCGGGAAACAAACGTCATCTGGGCTGGTGGGAAAAGGAGGGGGGGGGGGGGGGCAGGGGGGAGGACGAGGAACATTGTGCGAAAATATGGGAGCGATAAATATATACATATATATATATATATATACATTATAAAGTGAGAGTCGAGAGATGGCGAGGAGCGAAGACGGCATGGAATTTTTGTATTTCGCGAGTGAAGCCCGGAGGGTAATTTCCTTGACAAACTGCGGCTGCCGCTGTGATGTCCCTCGACAAACAGACGCCCATCGCTCGTTCTTTCACTCGCGCACGCTTTCGCCTCAATTTATTTTCTCCTATCCTCGCGCTCAGACCGGAGCTCCCGGATTCCCGTTAGAGATTCGTTCCCCGAGCTTTTTCTTGCTCCCGCACGCGCCTGTCGTCGACGGGACTCCCGTCGCGCGCGGTCTTCGAGACTGGAGGCTTCGCTCACGACGAAAAGAGAAAACAAAAGCAACATTGGAAGATCCCACCGATAAGTTTCCATGCGCCGATCGATTGTCGAAATTGTCATTGCAACTATCCCCTGCACAGTAGAAAAAAGTTTGTACTTTTTACAATAATTTATTATGCACAAACGTCAACAATTGTTTATTTGTTGATTTTCTAGTTTTACAAACAAAAGTACAAACTAAAATTATCAATGACACGGGAAATAAAAAGGCAGGTTCGTATATTCAAATAAATGACAAACGAGTTTGTCACTCATTTAACAAAATTATTTTTAGGAAATTTCACATTCCGATTTTAAGAAATTATTTTTTACTGTGTACAATCTGAACTGTCCATTATCAAAAAATGTTGTTTTCGATGATTGTGATTATGATTATGATTATGATTATGATTACGATTATGATTATGATTATGATTATGATTATGATTATGATTATGATTATGATTATGATTATGATTATGATTATGATTATGATTATGATTATGATTATGATTATGATTATGATTATGATTATGATTATGATTATGATTATGATTATGATTATGATTATGATTATGATTATGATTATGATTATGATTATGATTATTCAGTCAAACTTATTCGCTGTAGTTGTTGTGGTGAGGCGCGGTGGATCAAAGAGAGGATAGAGAGAAAAAAAAAATGGTAGTCGATGACACTGTGTTAGTGGTAGATGCGCATCTTTTGGATTGGTTCCAAGTTCCAAGGAACCGGGTGGATGCGCGTTCGCTTTGCGGAATGCATTCGGCCCTCTCCGCGAAAACGACAAATTGCCCGTTCTAATTCCATTTGCGGATAAGGAAAGAGAGTGAAAAAGCGGTGAGCGAAGGAGATTGAGGGCGCGGAAAAATCAGGAGAAGTCGGAGAATTATAATTGCGATGTTGAAGCGAAGTTTGCGACTGTCGGCCGCCATAAAAGAATATAAATATCGAACGAGAGAATGAGAGAGGGACGGCGAGAGGGTCTCTCTGGATCTGCATATCATTCGTCAAGATGAGGGGAAAACAGACTCGCCACTAGAATAAACTTTTGCCACTAGACATCCGTTTGATGCCGGTCAAAGGGATCGGTCGGGAGGTTCGTCTTCGTCGAGGCGGCTAGACACCGCGGCTCTGTGTAGTCTCAGCCAAATTGCCGACGATCAACGGCGAATAATGCAGATTGGATGGGCGGCAAAGGGATAATTGCGATACGAAAAAAATGTATGGAAACAATCTGCCGAGAGAATTATAATTGACGCGCCGCTGAAATCGTCTGTACAACTTTGTCGAGCACTTCCGCATAAGAGTCCAGACCAAACGGACCGATCGCAGACGATCGCGAGTCGGCCGACGACCAAAAACCACCGCTCAAAGCCACGGATAACGAATGTCTGAGATAGGTAGGATCCGTCGAGAGCGGGTTTTCCGCGACGCGCAGTCGAGTGCCTCGCGAGATACTTGGAGGAGATGCGCTTCGACTTCGTCATCGCGGCGAGACAACACTAGTCCGCGTAGTCTCGGCTGTATTGTGCGACGATCACCAGCGAGTAATGCACATTGGATGCAAAGGGATAGGGAAATTGCAGTATGGACAAAAATATGAAAACTATCTCCTGAGAGAATTGTAATCGAGGCGCTGCTGAAATCGACTGTACAAGTTCGTCGAGTAGTTTCGCAAAGATGTCCAGACGAAAGGCAGACCGTTCGCATACGATCCGGACTACGCCGACGACCAAAAAATGTCTGATAGGTAGGATCTATCACGTCCGGGTTTTCTGCCACGCGCAGTGAGAGTATTTCTGCGAGATACTCGAGGAGATCGTCGGAGTCAGATTTCGACGCCATCGAGCGCAAACTCTGAGAGCGCAGCGACCAAATTGCCGAAGATCACCCGCGAATATGACTTTGGATGAGTGGCAAAGGGAAATTCCAGTGTGGAAAAAGTCGTCGGCGCACGAGAGAATTATAATCGACTCGCTAATGAAATCCTCTGTACAAGTTTCTCAAGTAGTTCCACCGAGAGACCAGACCAAAAGGACGGATCGCAAAGACGACCAAAAAGGTCCGTTCAAAGCCACCGAAAACGAATGTCTGATAGGTAGGATCTATCACGTCCGGATTTTACGCTACGCGCAGTCGAGTATTTCTGCGAGATACTCGAGGAGATGCGCATCGCTTTGCCGCACAGCATCCCGATTGAAGATTCTCGGTCATGCGCGAGTGAGAGACGCGCAACGACGACGACGTCGACGACGACGACGACGACGACGATGATCGTTCGGTCGGAGTGAGATTTGCCGCCAGTGAGCACAAACTCCGAGAAGGCAACAGCCGATGTAGTCGTCTCTTTAACTTCTCGCTCCGAAACTAGCGGCGAGAGATAAAACGAGAAGGAAGAGAGCGGAGCAGGCGAGCGGGAAGCGCCCGTAATATAGTCGCCTCGAGGCCGGTCGAGGGTCTCCCGGAGCTCCCGTCTGGACCGCACGATCGCCAAAAGAGGGTACGACTGTCAAGTGGGTGACTCCGTTTTCGCTGGATCCTCTTTGATAAGACCTTTCGTGTTCGCTCGCCGACTAATGTACGAGAGCGCGGAATCTTTGTAGGCCGCGCTCGCATGAGGCCAACGGGACCGAGCGAGAGATCCAAGGAAACTGGCCCGAGGAAGGCGAGCAGGAGGGACCGAGAACGAGACACGATACAGCCTAATGGTCCGTCCTCGTCGATGACGAAGACCGCAGCGCGAAAGATGTGCTATTTCAAACTCGATTCAACGAGCTCTCGTGTCCCGGCCCTCAAACGGCGGCCCGGCCTGTCTGCTAACCTTATTTTCTCACTTCCGAGCATTATTCTGTGAGCATTATTACATACGACGCGAGGTATGAGATGTGTCGCTCGAGAAGATTTGATTTTTTTTTTTTTGGAAAAACGAACGAATTCCTACGTAGGGTAAAAGGGGTGAATATGGACTGATGAGATAAGATGGACCAGTGCGTATTGATACGAATGCAGATTTAATGATATCTGAAACTTCATTCACTCACTTGTATTGACAAGAGTGCGCTGTTGTCAAGTGTCAAACTTTTCGATCTTAAGTTATTTCGTATGACCGAAATACCAAATTTCGTTAAAATAATTTTGTTAAATAAGTGACAAACTCATTTGTCACTTATTTGAATATACGAACTATTTGTTTGGTGAAACTGCAAGACAAACAAATAAAAAATTGTGCACGTTTCTGAACAATAAATTGTAAAAAGTACATATTTTTCGTGATACTTTCACGAAGCCCATCGAGACCCGCGTAACATACTTGCCGAGGCGCCATCCAGCTCGAACGAAAATAATGTACCTCTAAATTTAAGATGTGTCGTTGGCCCGCGTCGTGTTAGCCGGCCGACTCGTACGTCGTCGTCTCCGGCAATAAAACACATACGTATTTTGCGTCCGGTCATCCGGCGTGACGAGCGCCGTTATCCGGCACGGAGGATACGACGGAACGGCAATACGCCAGTGGAGGCGGTGCGCCTCTACGGGCGTATTAGCCAGCTTAACCGCGTGAAATTGCCAGAAGCGGGGAAGCAAACGTACTGCAAGTTGGGCCACATATGGACACACACAGTGTAGGTACCTTATTCTGGCTGGGACAGTTGCGGCCGGACGATCCTGCTCCGTGTGTCCCTGCGGTCGGCTCCAATTAGCTTGGCGAACTACGACATAATTATCTTGATATGATCGGATCCTAAACACTCCTGTGACACAGACCGCCCCACCATTACCCCCGCACATACCGCACATACCCATATAACACAAATTGTGTTGTACAAGCTGCCTATCCATGTTCAACATTGAGCAACCGACGATAAACGCACCCTGTAAATCCGGCATAATTCACTTACCTGAAGGGGGCGCCACAGCCAAAGGACACGGGACAATGAACTCATTTGATGAGAGCACAAGAGCACTTCGCCGCTCTCTCGTCTCCGATTCAATTAATTCGATAACCGTCGCACCAAGCTCGCCAGTATACAGATGTAACATCACCGTGCGAAGGGTCCTCAGGCCGACGTTGATACCGCAGGACTTACACCGCCGTCATTCCCTTCTGAAATTCAAGCCCTCTCGCTGTCCCGGCTCACTCGTCATCCCAACCCCGGCCCTTCGGCTCGCCGACGCGCGCGAAATGTCGCGAGTACATTGTCTCAAACGGGGATGGAGTCTCGAAACACGGGGTAAACTGACCTTTGTGAGAGAAATCGATATGACCCACGGGAGACTCGTATGTGCAGCCTACATTAGTTGGATACATAGAAGAGCGGTCTTATGTGCCGAGCGACGGGGCGGGGGAGGACATTCGAGGGTGAGATTTCGGGCCGGGAGTGACGGAGACGCCGGTAACGACGGCTCGGCAGTCATCCTGCAGAGCGATACTCCGCCGCGGAGGAGGATTTAAGCCGAGGAGAAAGATGGAGCCTTCACCCTCGAGCGATCCTGGACGGGGATAGGAGAACGCTACATCGTTCCCGTCGAATTAACCTTTACTTCTTTTTGCCTGGATCTATTTCTATCCCCCTCGGTCTTCCCTTCTCGGTCCCATCCCTGTTGCGGGGGTCGCGACCGGCCGAGTCGTTCGCAGCGTCGGAGGACAAGATGGCCGGGGCTTGATCTATGAGTCAGGCAGGGGGGAAGTGAGCGTCGGTGGGCGCGGACAAAGTATGGACGAGAAGTCAACCTGGCCGCCGGCGGGCGGAAGGGCGCTCGGTGTGCACTTCACCGATCCTTCCGGTGTCGGCTCGTTACCGTTCGCAGGCCGACCGGGAGATCGATGAGCCAACTCTGACTATTGAATTCGAGTTGGGCCGAGGATTCGCAAACATCGGGGGTGGAGAGCTTCTTCGTCGGGGCGAGGGTTGACTGGGGTGGCTTGCGGTGGGGAACGGCGATGGGAGAGAGATCGCGGATGCAATGGAGACGAGGAAAAAGGAGCGAATCTCGGAATCGAAGAGTACAATGCCGATGGATGCATTTGATGACTCGGCGCCGATCGAAGCACCGGAAGAAGTCGCGATTTCTTGGAATTTCGGGTCTTTCAGGGGTCGCTCATCGGTTGAGGGAAACTTGAAACTGCACGACGAACGGGAATCGAACGCGGGGAAGACCCGTGGCGGCCGACTAGGGAGGCTCGGTAATGAATTATCGATGGATGTTACGCACCACCGTGAATTTCGAGAGTCATATCCTGCTGGAGGATGACTCACGGGGAGTTGACGAGGAATCGTACATGCCAAGCTTACCGGCTTTTTTGGCCTCCCGTCGTTGTCTCTTTGAATAGAGAAACCGAAGGTTGTAGATTGGCTCGCACCAAGGCATGCTCCGTGATCAAAACTGGCGAGGCGTATTCTGTATGGTCTTGGACAGAGAATGTGTCTTTCCAATCTCAGTCACTACAATCGAAGATCATATGCAAGATTTTTTTTTTTTCACCTATCTTGCAGATACTTTCTTTCGTGCGTCTGCTTTCACGATATTGCTTTCAGGCTCGTGTTTAGCGTACATAGACTTGCAAAGGTTGGTATTTCCAAAGGTTGTAAATTGGCTCGCACCAAGGCATGTTCCGTGACTAAAACCAGAGAGGCGTATTCTCCAATGGTTTTACACAGAGTTCTTTCGATTTCAGTTAAGCGATGTAACAGCTTCGTCGCTATAGAAGAGCTCTTTTCAGCCGCTTGTCCGTGACTTGCTCCTTAAGAGGGAGCTCTGATCTCAAGTTCGAGTTTATTTTTATCGTGTATTTCCTTTCGGTTATGCGCGCTTTATCTTTTAGTGCCTCAGTTTTTAGTGTCTTCCTTTTAGTGTTCGTTTGGTCTATTTGCGGTTATTCTTAGGTATTAGCTGCGTTTGTACGCGCAGTTGCTGGTAATTGGGTGACGTGCCTGGAGAACCTCGGATAATGTACAATAAATACTATCTATCTATCTGTCTGTAATCGAAGATGGGGTATACGCAAGATTTTTTTTTTCACATATCTCGCACATACGTTCATCGCACCAAGAAAAGTCCCGTGACTAAAACTACAAAAAATAAAAAATAAATTGTAAATTTAACGTACCGGAACTTGAAATTCGCTTACATTACATACATGGATTGAACATTAATGTCCTTTTTTTCGTAAAATTTAAATACCACATATAAAAATTCCAAATCTTTTTCCCTGAAATATACAAAAAAAATGCTCATTAAAAATAAACAATTTACTGTAAAATAGCAGTAAATAGCGCCCATCCGTTTGCAATTTCAGAACCAGTTCATCTAAAAAAAAAGCTTCCAATACCGTTCGTTAATCATCAAAAGAAATTTTTATCCGCGCTGAAGAAAAAAAATTTCACGCTTATTCCGTATGCTTTAACAGAGAGAATGTGTCCATCCGATTTCACTCACGCGTTATCATCGAGGACGTATGCGGTATGTGAGAAATTTTTTTTTTTCACACATATCTCGCACATACTTTCTTCCATGTGGCTGCTCCGCCGATATCGCTCTTACGGTCGTATTTAGGGTGCGCTCCGAGCGTTCATTCCTCGTTCTCTCGACGGTACCGCAACTACGTAGCGCCACGAGTGCCGTCCACGCTTTCCGACCCGTCTCTGCTATGCGGCCATCGTTGCAGCTCTTGCTGCTGCTGCTGCTGCTGCATTCTCTATCGGCGATCGGGGGGTTGCGGTCTCCGGCCGCAACGCGACGGCGACAGCGGCCACTTTACGCGGTTGACATTCCTCGGCCCGAACGATCCGTGAACGCCCGGCGAGCGAGCCATTGAAGTCTTATTATCGCTTATTGCCCTTTGTCGCCGAGCGCTCTCCCGCTATCGCCGGCCTCAAAGGGTGGGTATGCTCTCTATCCTCTCGACCCTCCTGCGGCTATCGCGATAAAAACCACGTGTCGAGTGGAATTCAGCACACCTCGATCTATATGGAAGTCCGTGCGGTCGGCGAAACGCGGCTGCAGGCGTTTGTTGCAACTCCGCCGTGCACCGTCTGCGCGATGAACCGGCATGTTTCTTGCCCTTCTTGCCCACCGAAATTCTCAACGTTTATTTAGTCACAAGCATTGTGAATTTTGATTAATGGACCAGTCGCAAACAACTATCCAAACTATGGAAACTATCCGTCGTTCCACGCATCCGCGGTATTACGGGGGTGAGGAAGAGCGGGGCAAAATGGGATAGTGGGAAATAATGGGATGATGGGGCGAAACATAATTTTTCAATGATTTTTGGATGGGTCAACGGGGCAAGAACGGGAGAGTGGGGCGAAACGCGATTTTCCAATGATTTTTTTAATGGAAAAGTGGGACAAAACGGGACAGTGGGGTGAAAGGCAATTTTTAAATGATTTTTTTGATGGTAAAGTGGGACGGTGGAGCGAAGCGTGATTTTTAAGTAATTTCTGAATGGGAAAGTGGGGCAAAATGGAGCAGAAACTCGTGATGTATCGATGGGACAAAGTGGGACATGCAAAAAAAGATTGGAAAATTGCGTTTTCCTTCGGTGTTTCGTTTTACCCGCTCTCACTTATGTGGGTGAGCAAAATCGATGCCACGAACTGCGCGCACCGTGAGTCTCGGGAGGTTTTATTAGCATAGCTCGTTAATGACCGCTTAATGACTAGGGGCGAGCTTATCTCTCGACGCTAAGGAGACAAGCACCGGGGTTGCGATTCGCACCCCGTCTTGTCTTCCTCTCCGCGTTCCCGTCGGCTCGCGCACCCGTGAGACCGCCGAACCGGAGAGCAGCCAAACAATGATTTGTTATCTCGAAGCGGAGATAAGTGTTGAAACTGTTGAAGCGCATAGTAAAAAAAAGTTTGAGCTTTTTGCACTTGTGTGTCCATTTACACTTAAAACTTTAACTGTCCATGAACGTTCGCAATTTTTTATTTGGTAATTTTCCAATGGCACCATCGGGCTCTGTTTTTCACAAAAGTGCAAACTAAAATTGTTCATGGCACGGGAGATAAAAGAACAATTTTTTTTTTTATATTCAAGCTTGAATTAACGAGTTTGTCACTTATTTAACAAAATTATTTTTACGAAACTTCGTGTTTCGATTTGACGAAATTCCTTTAACGAAAGTTCGTATTTCAATTTTACGAAATTATTTTTACGAATCATCTTATTCCGATTTTACAGAATTATTTTTTTTACTGTGAAGGGTTCATTAACGAAAGGCTAATCCAGTTCGAAGAGGATGGACGAGAGACTACTGGACAGTCGTGAAAATACCGGAAGCCCACGGTTGAGTTGGTATTGTTATTCGTTGTTGTTTTTTTTTTTTTTTTTTTTTGCTTGAATGTTGCGCAGCAGTTCCAACAGAGCAGGTGGTGAGGGCTTAAGCTCGCAGGAGTCGAGTGTTGGCCGAAGCTCTACGAGGACGTGAAACGGCAGAGCTCTCTTGAGCCATCCTCGATCTCGTCCCTTACATCCTCCCTTCCTTCCTGTCGCTCTCCCGATGCCACCTTGGCCGCTCCTCGGAGCCCTCATCGTACTTGTCCAGATGGCGGGAATTCAAGAGACTAACCCGCAGAATCACACTCGAGCGAGCCACCTCCGTCCACCTCGTTTAATCCTGGACATCGAACTTTCGCATCGGGGCTTCGGAAACTTCCTCCGAGAAATTTGCCCGGCCTCGATAGCGCGGTTACGGACGAGCGACGATCAAAAGATATTCGCCCCCTCGTGTAACCTTTGAACGGTTATTTGACGAGCGTCCCGTTGACACTTTGGTGCTGCGCGAGGCGTTGCGCGAAGACTTCCTCTTTAGCTCAAAGATCGACTTTCTTTCGCTCTGATAGATCGTCGGTAAGTTATCCTTCAAGTCGCCCAAGGCGATGCGGCGCGTTCATTGCGGGACCATCGAGTGGCTTCAATTTGAGGTGAGAGATGAACCTCGATGGCCGCTGCACTCTCGTTGGGCCGTGATAGACGAGCCAGAGGTTCTCTTCTCCGGCTGAGTTTCGGACTCTCGAACAAAGATGCCCAAACGAAAAATATAATTTATCGATTTATTATATTGATTCCTCATTTATCTTTCTGCCTCAGTCGGAGGAGAGGCTACTGTGCAAGCGTGCGCCATCAGCAGCGACCATCTTGGAGTTCCTCGGCTTCGAACTCCCCGCATCGATCCTGAGAAGCCGATCTTCGGGACGCGAGGATTTTATACCGTATCAAGATTAATCTATATTTTTTTTTTTGTATGTAACTCGTGCATGAAAAGTGCTACTTTTTGTGCCGGCCGAGAGTGGCGTAAGTGGCGCTTTACAGCTAAATGTACTATAAATACCTAATCTAATTAAATTTTCGCTATTTACTCTATTCTTCCTTATATGCACTATTTTGTACTCTATATGAGTTTTCATCTACACTTTACTAAATTTGAATGCATCTTTATTTTTCTATGTATACGTAAGTTGTCATCGACAACTGTGTACTCAAACTCAAACTCTATAAATGTAATCGCCTTTCTGTGCCGCTTCGTCCTTAGGAGATTCTCTCCCAGGACAAATAAACTACATATTCTATTATATTCTAATTACCCGGCGCATGCGCATATCGGGCCGATTTTGCTTCATCGCAAGCTTCTCGTACTTTACCGCACGCTTCACATACTTCACCGTATGCTTCTCGTACTTTACCGCACGCTTCACATACTTTACGCACGCTTCTCGTACTTTGCGCACGCTGGCTGTGCAACGCCACAATCATCAGTCACGGAGCACTTCTTCTGCACTCGTTACAGAAAATATTACGTGATACCGTAGCGGTACAGCGAACACCATACGCGATCTGCGAATTGATTCGCACTCGCCGCACTCGTCCCACAGGAAACACGTGTCTTCGCTCCGTGCTTCTACGGTATTCGTCCAGCTCGTGCGACTCACTTCGCAACCCGCCTGTAAAGTTCGCTTTATCGCACTTCTATCGCAAATTACTATTAATTTCGCTTCGCGACACTGTCGTCTCCTCACACAAATCCGTCCACAATCGACCGTCCTACGCGCGACTCCCCTCTTTCGCCCAGCAGGCCGACGTTAAAAATACTCGCCAGTTTAGGGCGCGCGGCGCGCATCGGAGCAGACCATAAACTTCGTCAGCCGAAGCGGCAGGACACGGGCCTTAATCAACGCTAACAGCTATAACGGCCTAATCAGCGATCGCGCGAGTCCGCCCTCCCCCCCCCCCCCCCCACGAGCACAACTATTAATATCCATTTGATAGCGGCAGCGCGTGCGAGCGTCTCCATCGCTCCCGGTCCTCCGCTTTCCATTCCGCTCTAATTACCGCAACTTTCGATTCATCTCACTTTATCTTCCGGCCTCCTCGGCCATCGGCGGCGCCCGTACTCGTTCCCGACTCCCTCCTCGTCAGACACCTACGGCCAAGTGGTCTCATCCCTTCGCCGGATCATTCTCTATCCCATTTGCCCAACCCCTCCGTGTCTCTTCGGCAGCCGAACATATCGACGAGGGCTCCGCGAACGGACGCGCCGATGGATGCCGAACAGCGAGAGGCGCGCATCAACCAAACCCGGGGGGGGAAAACTCAGAACTCACGTTAGTATATAAATCTCCGACTTTGCCGAGGATTCACGTGCGAGCTCTTCTCCTCCCCTCCCTCGTCGTTCGCTAACTATCCGCCTTTTTTTCCGCTCGCACGGAAAAAACATTTTTGTTACAACAGCAATACATTGTGATCCTGAAGATATCTGCATGAGACGAAACTTCATCAAATCACAGAGGCTCGGTTTTCCAACGCGCAAACTTCGCTCGGGAAAGTTCACTTGGAGAATAGAATTTTGCGGGATTTCTCCCGCACGGAATAGTATATTGTGCAAAAAAAAGGGGTCGAAAGTTGGCGATTGTGACGAGCGTGAGGTTTGCGGCCCGAGGGAAGCGAGGGCTGCAATCGCACGAGTCGCAATCGCCAATTCGACCCTCGTTGCACATCATATTTTTTGTTACAAGTGCATGAATCCGCGACACTTGGAATGACAGTCGCGCGAGACGAATACTGAAAAGTGAGGTCATGTCTCCAGAAACGAAAACGTGGAGAGTAAACTCCCATGGGACGAAAGTGATCGAAATTGCGAACTGCGCATGCGCGACTCTGTCATTTCACCGTGGCCCACTGGCACGCAATGGGCCACTTTCGGCTCGCAAGACTGCCATCCAAAGTGTCGCGATTCATGACACGTGTGACAAAAACTAACTTTAGCTGCGACAAAAAAAAAATTATTTTTTCTCCGTTCGCTCGAAACTCTCGTCGTCTTTCTTTCCGCGTCGCCGTTTTTTTTCCATTCCGCTCTCGTGTGCTTGCGTCCGCTTCGGTGACGACTGCGGGGAAAGAGGGGGCCGGGAATCGATACGAAAATTTATATACCGAACCGGAAATTGCTCCTGTCGGCCTGCGGCGCGTGCTGCGCGAGCCCGAATCGCTGAAAACGGCGTCGCGAAGGATCTACGAGTCCGCAGGGCTTTGGGTAAAAAAATATATGAAATTGTGTTGTTTTGCATCGGTCGGCGAGCCACGTGTCGGGAGTATGTGTCGCTTCGGAGTAATGGCGCGGAATGGGGTTTCGACCACGGGGCGTCGAACGTGAAATGTTGGTTTTCGTCGGTAATTGTGCGGTGTTGAGCCTTTCAGCTGCGGCGCGCGCTGCGCCGCGCTTCCCCGAGGGGTTTTAAAGTAGCGTTCGCCACTCGTCACTCTCGTACGGATCATCGGTATCGTGCGCTGCGAGGAAGACTAACGACCACGACAGTGTGCAACACAGATCCGGAAGGCTGCAGGGGAGAGCGGGGCGAAAATGGGACTGTGGGGCAAAATGGGACGCCCTGAATCTGCTGGAGAAGTGCGGTTTTGGTCACTTTTTTAATATAGCAATTTTACGATGATTTTAGAACGTGCCATTTTTAGCCATCGGTGCCGTTTTGTTCCACTCTCCTCTGGACACTGTTTGATCTCGTCTGGTGACTGTACGATCACCAAGAATGAACACCGAAGTGTGGAAGGAGAGAAGGTGACATTTTTTTTTTTTAAGTTCAGAGATTTTCGCTTCTTTTGTGCCAATTTTTCTTTCGGTCCATTCGATCGGCGGAACTGGAAGGTCCGCGCTGCGCTGCGCTTCTCGGACGGTTTTGACGAGGTTGGAACGCTTCACACTGGTCAAATGAGCGCTACGTTTTTTAACTTGTTTGCACAACTTTTACCCTGTATATTCACTGAAGAAATGTTTTATACTGCTTTTTTTACACTGTACAATTATTTTATACACTGTGAAACTGTTTTACACACTGCAAAACTGTTTTATACTATTTGACACACTAAAAAAAATTTGATTTTCAATTAATGAACGGTATTAATGAGCTATTTTTGTATAAACTGTTTCTGAAATTTTAAAGACATGTGCGTAGCAATTGTACACCATAATTTTTATTGTTAATGAACATTTTTGTGAATTTCCGGCAAAAGGTTTGTAATTTTAATGTCGGCTATTTTTATTTTACAAAAAAAAAGTACCTTGATGTTCAATTATCGCTTCAAGTACGGAGGGCTCTTTGCCGAGAGAAAAAGACCGGTCGTTCTTTTAAGTACAAGAACGATACGGATATGTTCGTAATAAATTTTCTTCCGTGTTATCAAAAAAAAAAAAAAAAAAAAAAAAAAACACTTCAATGTACGTCTGTGAATTTTTACAGCATTTTTTAAATTATTCATTGAAACTAAAGTAAATCATAAAAACCAAAGTACTTTCCGAGTAAAATTAATGTAAATTATAGAAAAAAAAATAAATAAATAAATTACCAAACAATAAACACAAACTATTTCCACCGTCGTTAAAAACACCGAACATCGATATTTCATCCCAACCCTCCGCGAAACTTAAGATACCACTTTTTGCCTAAAAAAAAAAACCTCTCAGTCCGCATTAAAATTTCATTCGATGATTTTTGTTTTGTCCAGTCACTGAGAGCACGTGCGAAATTTTGTCAAACTAGCAAGTTCTCGACTTTTCCACCGCAACTTTTCATTCGACGCATTGCCGTTCGGACGGTCGGGAGCTCCGATCTCGATTCGTTGCTAACGCGTGAACGCGCTCCGTAAATTCTTTTCTTCCCTCGCGCCCTCTGCCTTGGGACGAGCTTTCGCTCTCTTTAAGCTTTCGGAGCTTGTTATAACGAACTTTCGGAAGCAACCGAGATTTGCATGCCATTACGCAGAGACTGGCGAACAGTCGGGCATGCAAGTAGCTCGAAACTATACGAGCTGGAGGGAGGCAAAACAGCGACGTTGAAACAGGAGGCAATACTATAGACCGAATAGACTTCAGCCGGAGTTTACAGCATAGCGCACAGTAGCGCAGTATATAAACGGTGAGGGGGAAAAGCCGGAGGGGGAGGGGGGGGGGGGGGGGGGGGTGGGACTAGGAGCGGCAATATCGCTCGGGCATTTTAAGGAGCTTTCGAGTGGTGGGCAATTTACATAAACTAGGCTCCCGCGGCGACAAAACGGCCCGAACCATAAACTTATAATTCTCTATGTAATAAACAGCTCGGAGTTCTGCCAACCGACACACTGTGTCGGGCGGGCTCGCGTATACGGTGCGTCGACTTCCTCTTATTCCGCGGGAGAGATTGCGAGTCGTTCGAGCGTCGTTTCACGCTTCCGGGCAGGTACGCGAGAGAGGGGGAAAAAAAAAAAAAATGATAACACCGATAGAGACCCCCGTCTCGATGCCGGCCAGGCTATCGTCAACGTTTCTCAACTCCGTGACACGATAAAGACTCGGGCGCTGCTCGCTCGTCGATCGAACCTCAGCGAATTTCTTCCTTTCAGACGTTCAATTCCGTTTCGCAGGTTTCTTTCACATTGTGCAGATCTCTTCGAGCACGGCTCGGAATTCATCGGCAGAGGCTCCAGGGAAATCGAGACGAAAGAGTCACGGCTAAATGTCGCTGAGAAGAAAAACAATTTCTTTGCGACGCGAAGGAAGTTTTGCTTTATTTTATTTTAGTTATAGGGAGTTTATTGCTAATACCGAAGATGTAACAGTTTTCTCTATACCTGAACTTGCCTCTGCTCTTCTATATTGCATATTGACAGATGAAAGTCGATTATTTTATTTTATTTTATTTTATTTTATTTTATTTTATTTTATTTTAGTTGTAGGTTTATTGCAAATATATAACATACAACGGTTTTTTATACCTAACAAACTTGTCTCTGTTCTCCTATATTGCATATTGCCAATTGACCATCGATCACAGTCCTTCAGCCAATATTTTATTTTATTTTATTTTATTTTATTTTATTTTATTTTATTTTATTTTATTTTATTTTATTTTATTTTATTTTATTTTATTTTATTTTATTCGCAGCTTCCGTCCCGAAGCCGTGTGCGTATCCGTATTACGGATTTTTTTTCCATTGTGCAGATTTTTTCTGCCCATCGCGAAATGCATCGTGAGACGTTCCATGGGAATCGAAGAGAGAAAGTGTCGGCCAATAATCGTGGAAAAAAAATAGTCTACTTTCGAAGCAAAGTGATTTTCCTTAAATTCCGTTTATTTTTAAGGAACGCAGCTTCCTTCGCTTCGCGGCTTCCGTCCCGAAGCCGCGTGTGTAGAAGCAACGCGACTCTTCGCCGTCGCTGTCGCGTCCCCGGTGGGCGACCCGGCGCAATTAGCTGGTAACAGGGTCAATAAAAGTATCGTTTATCCTCGACCATTGGAGCCGTGCCGCGACAATTGCGACGGGAAGCGATAAACCTTGTGTAATTCCACGTTGACCGCACGTGCAATCCCCTGGCACACTTACACGACACATTGGTACCTTTGCTCGCACACAGGCGTAAATTCTAGTCTAGACCGCGCTGAGATGCGTACCGAGGCATCGCACGTACGCTCACATCGTGCAGCATTCCACATAATTCGATGCCGTTCCGCGCTAACTTGGGCGAGCGGCGCCATTTAGCGCATCTTTTCTCAATGACGCTAAAAAAAAAACGGAAAGAAAAAAAACAGAAGGAAAACCTGGCTCAGCGAATAGCCGCGCATTATCAATTCCCGCGCCGCCGTGGCTGCGCGAACTTCTTCGGAATCGCATTAATTCCTCGTCATTGATTCTCGGAACGAGAACGTCTGACCCTCATCGGAATAACGCATCGAAGCTGGAACGATTATACGGAGGTAAAAAAATGCCAATTGCATTCCACCGAAGATCTTACTGTAGATTCGCTGCAATGTAATCCGATCCCAATGCGAGCACTCTACTTATCAACGTGTTTTTTACACTGCCAGTCATTGATGCCTGGCTTTTCTTTACGTCTTGCTCGATGTTTTAACGGGGTCGAGGATATCGAGCGAAACATCCAGCTGAACATCCGCTCTTGCCGGTATTCCGCTCGATATCTTCGGTCCCGTTAAAATATCAAACGTTATCGAACGAACATTAACAGAACCAGAGATATCAATCAAGAAATCCCGGAAAACATTCAGTATTGCTTGATGTCCTGCTTGATGTCCTGCTTGATGTCCTGCTTGATGTCCTGCTTGATGTCCTGCTTGATGTCCTGCTTGATGTCCTGCTTGATGTCCTGCTTGATGTCCTGCTTGATGTCCTGCTTGATGTCCTGCTTGATGTCCTGCTTGATGTCCTGCTTGATGTCCTGCTTGATGTCCTGCTTGATGTCCTGCTTGATGTCCTGCTTGATGACCCGATTGATGTCCTGCTTGATGTCCTGCTTGATATCCAGCAGGATATCCAGCAATATCCTACAGGCTATCCTGCTGGATGTTCCGATGGATGACCTGCTGTATGTCTTTCTTGATATCCTGCTTGACATCTTCGATTCCATTACAGGATCGAAAGTTATCGAACGAACATTAACAAGACCAAAGATATCAAGGAAACCACCCAGCAAAACGTCCAGTCTTGCTGTATGTCTTCGATGATCTTACGACAACGAGCAAGATATCCAGCCAAGACAGAAAATCCAGAAAAACCAGACCTCATTGACGGGAGTGTACGTCCACTTGTAAAATTATCGGAACACGTCGTATTAAATAACTGATAACCACTCGATACAATCCTCCAACGATCAGCCGATTTCATGATTCGTTTGGGAAAAAAAATCTTGACTACAGCAGCGGAGATGAGAACTGTCATGGTGGAATCGTCGCCGAGTCGTCCAAGATCGTATAAAGCGTGCATGCGCGCACATGGCTTTTCTTGTTTGCCATACGTCGCCGCTGTAAGTGTCCCGTGGCAATTGACGATCATATACATTTGATTACGCGCTACATCAAAGCATAGCCTTTTATCGGTAGCGTGAATCAGCATGGGTGGGTCGATGCAGGAAGTGCGTTTAACGCCGTTCCGTCCAGTGTGTCCGAGAGGGCGATTTGCATCAACGTGCGTTACTTGTCGAGTCGATCGCCTCGGTGACGGGCCGGGTGATATATACTTTTGGGTGTTAATAGAGAAAGATAGCGTCCGAGAGACTCGAGTCCCCCAAGGAGTATTGTCCGGTGAATTTATGTTCCGAGATCGGAATGAAATTTTATGCGTGGGACATCACCGGAGAGAGGTTCGGAGAAATACAGCATAAGCTATAGGAGGTGTTTTGAGAATTGTACATAAAACATTCTAAACCGAAAGGGCCGGACACACCGTGTTCACACTATTTATAGTCATGGGAACGATATGGGAAAATATTATAGTAAAAAGAAAAAAAAAACAAAACAAAAAAACAAAAAGCCAAATTACCTACTTGGGATACATTTTTTTTTAACATGTGAAATATGTCATTGTCATTTATGTGCATCTATGAATACTACAAATGTTACAACAGCAAAAAAAAACATATTTACCAATCGGATATGCGAAGGCAAGAATCAAGAACCGCTATGAGAGAGAGCCCTGCGCGACGTTGCGAGGATGCGAAGGGACGCGTTCATGCGGCATACGCAGCCCGCGATCGTATCGCCAACGGTGGGAATGTCTTGTCTGGTAGTTAAAACGTTGTGCTTTGGCAAAAGCGCGAGAGGGGTAAGAGGTGCCTTCGGGCAGCGTTTTATTGCGACAAGTGCCTCCGTTGCTCTCTTCTTGCGGTCTCCCACCAGGGCGGGCTCCTCTTCGTTCCATTCTTCTGCCGACCCTTTACTCACGGTACTTACACATTGCTCTTCTCGTCTCTCTGTCCGGGCGCCCGGCGTTCTCCCTTATTACCGGCGTCGACTTCCGGCGAACGTTCGACCGCTCTAACTGCGTCCACTGAATTGCGATTTGCGCTGCTCGAAGAGCTTCGTAGGGAAAGAACAGCCAAATGATCAGACCCACTGATGCCAGGTCGTCTGCATGGTGAACGAGCATCACGTCAATTTCGCTGCTGTTGTCGCCGACGGTATTGTCAGCGTCAATGTATTTTAATTCGCAGCATTGCCCAGTGCTCTTCTGCAAGTGACCACAGGGGATCAAGCCTGGAGACCATATGTTTACCAGACAATTCTCTCCAGGCGATTCTCTCCATGACCAAGACATTGCCGACGACTTGCCTGACCGCCCGACTACCGAATCCCGCCCGATTGCCCGCCTGTCTGTGTTCGTACGATCGCCGGTGTGCCTGATTATCCACCACCCAATTGCCCGTCTGCCTAATCGCATATCCGCCTGATCGCCCGATCGAACGTCTGCCTGATGGTTTTCCGGATAATAGCCTGTCGGCCTGATCGCATGAATGTCCGATGGCGTATCCACCGGTCCGCCTGATTGCCCGCCGGTCTGATTGCATATCCACCTGATCGCGCGATCAAACGTCTGCCTGATCGTATGTCCGGCTGATAGTGCCTGATCGTATGACCGGCTATGGGCTCCTGATCGTATGTCCGGCTGATAGCGCCTGATCGCATGTACGTCGGATGGCATGTTCGTCAGATGGCTTGTCTGCCTGATTGTCCGTCCGCCCAATTGCCCGCCTGCCAGATTCCATATTCGCCTGATCGCACGATCAAACGTCTGCCTGATGTCTTTCCAGCTGATAGTCTCTCCGCCCAATCGCACGTCCGTCGCACGGCACGTCTGCCTGATCGCCCAGCGCAACATACGGCGAGAGATCTTCGATGACAGGAAGGAGTGACACGACCCTCCACAAAAAAAAATCCCGATATTTATGTCCGCCCAGTGTCGTGAGGCAGTTTCCGCTATCGATTTGAATATTTCACATAGGGTCGTTCGGGAAACGATGCATATTCGTTCTTGACCCGAGGCGTCAGACCCTCGAGCCTCCCTTTCGCCCTCTAGCACCCGTTCGCAATCTATCCACAGATCCCGGAGAGCCATTGACCACGAGATTCCTCACTCCCAACTTTTCTTCTTCTTCTTCTTCTTCTTCTTCTTCTTCTTCTTCTTCTTCTTCTTCTTCTTCCTCTTCATCTTCTTACCCCGTTCGTCGCGCATTCACCGCCAGCTTAGCCGAGAGTCATACAATCTCCATCCGATTCCTCCACGGTGCGGTTCAGGTCTTTCCACATCTCGTTCTATCCCACTTTGCGCTTTCGCGCTTGGCAAACAGGCCGTCCGAGTGATTCACGCGTGGGCGGCATTGCAATCTTCGACAAAACGTATCGGCGAGCGAAGCGTTCTTCGCGCTCAGGCCGCGTTATAGCGTTTCTGGTACAATCGGCAAAAAAAAAAAAAAAATCGACCGTCTATGCCGTACGAGTTAAATCATACGAGCCGACTTGAATTATCGCGAAAATTCCTATCCACAATTGCAGACTGTGGAAGAGATATCGTTAGGACATTTTTCGTAAAGTCGTGTTATTTGAGTTGCCGGTTGATTCTGCAAAAAAAATCGGCTGTCCATGTTTACAAAGTAAATCATGCGAGTTAAATCAATCTACTTGAATTATCATAGAAATTCATATCCGCGCTTGCACACAGACTATGGGAAAGATATCGTTGGAAAATTTTTCAGTAAATTGGTATTACTTGCCTTTCCGATACAACCGGCAACAAAATCGACCGTCAATCTCATAAAAGTTAAATCATACACTGAGAAAGAGAAATGGTTGGATTGAGCAAATGCGCGGTGACATGCGTTCGGAAGTTTATTCTCTTGGTACAACAAAAATGTATGTTTCAATCGACAAATTTTCGATAAATTTAAGCAAATAATCGTTTAACATAACATCGCATTATTTGTACCAAACAAATAACGGCTTTGAACCTATGTCACCGCGACTTTTGGTTGATCCAACGAATTTTTTATTTTTTTTTCTCAGTGTACGCAATTTGAATTACGACAGAAACCATCCGATCCGCAGTTACTGACGTCGATACATTTAAAAGATCATTCGCAGAGTCTATATTTCTATCGCCAACGGGCCATCGACCTAAGCCAGCCGCTGATTCGCTGTTTCACACGAGTCAGTGCATAAGTTTTCCGCTCCAAAAAATAGTCACAAGTTACCTTTAACTTTCGTTAACATCTCCGTTTGCAATTCTCTCGTGGTGTCCCAAATGCCTACTATTTTCCCCAAAACATTGGTAACTTTGGTTAAGCGAACATTTGGTTAAAAGTAATTTGACGATAATAACAACAAAAAAAGTTCCTGAAGAGCGCCAACATCCTCGCGTCCGAAACATGAAACGAAGAATAAGGCTAGTAGGCTAGAATGGAGCAAAGTGGAACAGTGAGCGAAACGCAGGTGTCCAATTATTTTTCAATGTCCCGCATTTTGGCCTGTTGGTCCATCCCCATTCTCCGTCCCGTTTTGTCCCACTGTCGCATCCAAAAACTATTGGAATACCGCATATTGTCCCACCGTCCAATTTTGTCCCGCTCTTCCCGTGCGCCTTCAACTTCACCTCCGAAACGCCGAAACGCTTGATAATTAATAACTTTCCTTTAATGTCCGTTCCCGAGACTAAGCCCACTTGTCCCGAGAGCGCTACCGCTTCCGCGAGTCCTTTCGAGTGCACCACACATCCTGGCATAACAAGAGCCCTGCGCCTTGAAGCGCGCTCGCTCGGGCTCCACGGAAAATATTTACATTGCCGAGCATGGACGTTGATCTCATAGTTTTCTTTTTTTTTTTTTTTTATCCTACCGTCGTGCCTCTCGTCTCTCCGCACCTCCGCTCTGCTACCCGGCGTATTATCAATATTCATAATCCCGGGCTGAAGACATCGTCGTGGCATAGCGTGCCGCACGAGGGGATCGGCAGGTTCGATCGAGCGCACGCCGGCCGGCTTCGCCGTGGCGAAGCATTCGAGCACGCTAAAAAAAAAAAAAAAAAAAAAAAAAGAAAAGGAAGGAAAGGATTGACCGGTTCATATTTACACACCCTCGCACGAACACACGTGTGCACAAACACACACGCGGGAGAGCGCGAGGAGGGGACCGACCGGCCGGAGGATCGAGCTCTGTGTGTGACTGCGACCGCAAAAGGACCAAATGGACGGGTAAATACGTTGTTGACTCTGCGGAGAGGCCCCGAAAGCCAAATGGAATTCGGTCCGGTGATTTAGTGGGCGTACTTGGAGACCACTGGCCGCCAACAGCAACAGCAGCCCGGCAAGCAACGCAGAAAGTGCAGCAGTCGGTGCGGTCTCTGCTCGCTTGCTCACTGGCAAACAGGCTGGATACGCTCTTTCACGATCCGCGATCTCTCGAGCTCCCCACCGTGGCGGACATCCGGATGGGAGTTTTTTTTTTTGTGTTATCCTCGACGGAGGCAAAGATAAAACGGTTTGATCTATCACTGATCGGCCGATTGTTTGCGCGAGGGAATTCCCTTCCTCGGTCGGTGGGGAAAACTGTAATCCATTTTTTTTTTTTTTTTTTTCCAAGGGCCTCGATCGAGCTTCCGGTAAAAAACAAATTCTTGACTGGCGCGGATGTCGAGTGGAATACAAAAACAAATTCGGATGGAATTTAATTTGCAGGTGTCGGAAGTTTTTATACGCTGTCTGGTATATTGAATTGCATTTAGGATTGCATGAACATTGCGATGAAAATTTATGTACAATGTATTGAGTGCAAAAGTACTTTCACTCTGATCGGTTATTTTCATTTCACTGTAAAAGTGCATTCAATTTAGTGTGTATGTCTTTTTGGGATAAAAACTTCCAGTCCGCTATGCTCAATTTTCAATGTTTTTTTTTTTTTTTTTTAGCAGTGACAAGCTTCGTGAAAAGAGCTCGTCTTCGACCGTCCAGGTTCAACGACGTTGATGACATTTGGCATTAGTAATTATTTCCTCGGCGATCTAAAAGCTCGATCAGTAATAGAAACTGCAATTAATTTTTTTCACGTTTCCCAACGGTCCAAAGCGTCCGATCAAAAGCAAGTTCTTACATGGCGGAGATATCGAGCAAGTCTTCGTCTGAGAATTCGCCTCCGACCCACCGCGGCTCGGCGACGTTGAAAAAAGTAATTACAGTTTCCATTACCGACCGCGGTAACTCAATCGTCGCTCCGTCATTGGGCGCACCAACCATCCTCCAGCTTTCCTCCCGGAGGAACTTTGAGCAACGGCGATCTCTTATTTCCTCGACCCTCAACGAGCGACCCTCACCACCGCGAGTAACATACCAAGACCAAGCTACGTCCACCTACCGCTTACCACACGATATTCAAGCGTATGCCAAAAGCCCAGCGAGCAAAGCGTCGGGCGACTACTCTACTATGGATCTTTACGATCAGGATGATCGCTCGCGGAGTTCACGGTTTCTCTCGGACTCCGGCTATCTCCGAGACGCTGGTCGGACGTTACGTGTACGCAGCGACCTATCGCATGCATGTAGCATACCTATGTTGGCCCTCGGACTTGTTCCACCACGGTCTCTGAACATTGTAATAACCGGGGTGTGTGTGTGTGTGCGATTTTACGAGGCTGCGTCCTCGGCACTGTCCCTCCCCGACGGGCTTGCTCACCGTCCAATATACCTGCGTCTCCGGACGAAGCTCACGTTGCTCGAGCCGGGTCGTCTTCGGCACCAGGTTCCTGCATAACACGCTCGCGAATTCGTAAACGCGCGTGGGCGTTTCGTTGCCGAGCGGGCGCTCGTAGACTCTCGCGACGACCGCACGAATTTACGTCCCTTGTCCAGCGCACTCGACGATTTTCTATCGTCTGGCGAGTAAACGCTGCGAGGGCACGCGAACGAGGTCCGGATACATTTTAGCCGGAATTCGAGGCGGAAGGGACCTGGAGAGATTGTTGCCGAATTTGGATTCTGGGAATTGGGGCTGAACTTTTGGTGGTCCAATTTTTGGCGATATTTTATTTTGGTAACACGCAATGTCGACTTGTGAAGAAGACAATCGATTGCGGGGAAATTCTGCAGGACGGCCATTGGGGATTCATCATGAACATCATTTGTCGGCGTCGCTGATGGAACCACTGTGGGTCGGATCAGTTAGTGGATAAGATCTGGACCAGACATATTGTGCCTAATGGCACTCGTAAGCATGGTGAATATGTGGATGAACCAGGACGAAATATCGCTGAATTTGGATTCTGGGAATTGAGGCTGAACTTTTGGTGGTCCAATTGCTTGCGATATTTTATTTTGGTAACATGCAATGTCGACTTGTGAAGAAGACAATCGATTGCGGGGAAATTCTGCAGGACGGCCATTGGGGATTCGTCATTAACATCATTTGTCGGCGTCGCTGATGGAACCACTGTGGGTCGGAACACTTAGTGGATAAGATCTGGACCAGACATATTGTGCCTAATGGCACTCGTAAGCATGGTGAATATGTGGATGAACCAGGACGGAATATCGCTGAATTTGGATTCTGGGAATTGAGGCTGAACTTTTGGTGGTCCAATTTTTGGCGATATTTTATTTTGGTAACATGCAATGTCGACTTGTGAAGAAGACAATCGATTGCGGGGAAATTCTGCAGGACGGCCATTGGGGATTCGTCATGAACATGATTTGTCGGCGTCGCTGATGGAACCACTGTGGGTCGGATCAATTAGTGGATAAGATCTGGGTCAGACATGTGGTGCCTAATGGCACAGCAATGGTAAAGTCACAGTGACCAAAGTATCTCGTACGCATAGTGAATATCTACGTGCACACATGTCTCTAACGAGGAACCCATAAGGCAATGGGTATGAATCCGGCACCTCGGACCGGGTTAGAGGAGACCAGGATAGAAAATTGCTAAACTTGTATTCAGAAAACTGGGGCTAAGTAACATTTGCGGTTGTCCAATTTCTCTGAGTACTTCATTTTGGTAACTTGGCGACCCGACTTGTAAAGGAAACAATCGATTGTACACTGAGAGAATGATCTAGTAAATGTGACTACATCGCTCAAGGGATATTACCATAGCACATAGTAGTAAGGAACTAGGGCGCCACCTATGGTAGAAAGTACCGAATTTATAAGAATTTTTCGTAGACATTACGGTAAGAATTCTCGGAAAATCTGAGACTTTCCGCCCTTGGTGGCGCTCCAGTTCTCTGCTACTATGTGCTATGGTAACCCACAGCGCTGGATGCGCGGTTGGTGCGCGGCTTCGGTGGTCCACAGAGTCAAGCGGAATCCTTCGCGATCAGTACTTGGATGGGTGACCGCCTTACCGTGCACTAACTTGCGCATTGGAAGCGTTGAACGGGAGGTCGAATTCTGAGGATTGGTGTTCGTACACGAAGCATCGAATGCGTACGTCAAGACTCAGTTCGAAGGACCTGCAGTTCCTCTGCGCCCGCGTGCAAATGCGATACAGTATGGGAAGGTAACAGCGGCTGCGGGTCGCGAACTTTACAAGCGAGGAATTGGACCAATGCTGATGAGAATAGCGCCTAGATCGCTCACAGAAAGCCAAAACCTGAAGAGGGGATTTACGAAAAATGTGCCACGGTAATTTTTCTTAGATGATCGATAGTTTTTGCTGGATCCTTCTCTCAGTCTACCGAAATTCTGCAGGAACTCCATTGAGGATTTCTCATGAATATATCTTATCGTCATCGTCGCTCCGAGCTACTCTGGGTCGGTTCAATTAGTGGATAAGATCTGGCCCGGACATGTGGTACGATTGCACAGTAACCAAAGTAGCTTCCAGAGCACTCGCACGCATGATGAATATCTACGCGCATACATGACTCTAACGAACAACCCATAAGGTTATGACGTGACGTAAATGGGAAACCCAAAGAAAAAAAAAAAAAGGTAAGAAAAAAAAAGCATGGAGCGACGTGGAAAAGAAGAGTGGAGAACAGCGGGATGGGCGTAGGAAAAAAAAAAAAAAAACGAAGTAAAAGGGCTTACCGCGGGCCCGATGGAATTTTAATGAGCGGGGTTTCGTCGTTCGCTCTTGCCCGCGCTCCTGTCCGTTTCACGAAGTGACGCGTTAATGCCTTCCTAATGCAGGCATCCGCCTCCCTCTAAAATTACTCCTTACCGTTCCTCGAAGGAACGGGGCGAGCCACTCACATCGAATTTCTCGAATCAAAAGAGTCCCGGGCTTATCGTGATTGATACATTAAATACGGTGGATGAAGAAATACTTAATTAGCGCCGGCACTCAGCGGCGCGAAGAACCGTTGCAGAAGCAGGGAAGAGTGAAGCACAATGGGTCACTTTTTTTTTTTTCTAATGAATTATTACTCTTGCCGGAATAGTGTAATAAAACAAAATGCCATTCATAATCGATTTCTACAGATCCTTGGGCGTACAATGAAGCTCGCATTATTACTGCAAAGAGATCGACGATATTTAAATAATTATATTATCAACTGCTGAAATGGTACATCGAACCTCGAAGTTCATCATTCAACGCTACATCGAATCTCGAAGGGTGCATATTTGTATACTCGTAACAAAGTTTTTCAACTTCTAAAAAAATTCATTTTTTTTTTTAAACATACTTAGTTGATGCAAAATTTCGATGATAAAGGACAATATTCGTAATTTCATTGAGTTTTCGATCTTAAATACACGCCTCTGCACGAAAATGCATCGAAAGTAGAAAAAAAAAAACTTAAATTTGAACATCGCATCCTTATTTGTTAAAGCTCGCAGAGATCATATCTCTCTATGACAATGTTACTATAAAATTTTTGTTGCCGACTGATCAGACTTCTCATCGCCATGAGAACTTATGCCTGTGAATTACAACATTATTGGAAGTTATTTACAGCGACGTAATTTTTAGATCAACTCCTCAAGGATGTAGCGACAAGTACGTGCAATTTTTTTTTTATTCGCCGCTCACTATTTTCGAGGTAAGTGCCCATTGAAATCCCTTTCCGTACCTCAATTTTGACTACAAATAAAAAAAATACTTTGGGAAAATCAGTTGCATTTATAGTTACAATATTTCAAGCTGCGAAATATTCACTGCCCGAAATTGCTCGAAATCCGAAGAGGAAGTGTTGCTTATGCTTGTGAGATTTCACATCCCTCACATTTTTATGACGCCGGATCGATCATTAATTCATCCATCATGGCCGAAAACCTGACCCGCCTAAGAAAGTGAGGTTAGCTTTTGCATTTTCCAAATGAATGATTTTTTTTCCAGGGCTTCAAATCATTATTATTTTCCATATTTTTCCACGAGCTTTAGTGGATACCAACGCAAAAAATTTGATAATTTACCAACGCAAAAAATGTGGTAATTTATACACCGCAGACCTCCGAGAAACCCAACATGGCTCTCGGTACCACGTGACCCAAGCTTCCGCCACTCCGCCCCTACCTGCAGGAATTACCAAGCCTCTAAGACCGTCTGATCCGGCGAAAACAAACGAAATACGTGATATCGCGATAACTTACCGAACGTGAGAGTGCCAAAGAGCGAGGTAGAGATATGTCTCTCGCCCATGTTTGTAAGATTTCACATCCGTGACAGTTTCATCATGACCGAGAGCTTGGGCCGCTTAAGAAAGCGAGGTAAGCTTTTACATTTCTCGAACGAATTAAGCATTCTTTTTGGTCCAGCGTTCCAAATCTATTCTTATTTTTCATATTCCTTCACGATCTTTACACCAGGTTCATTAAGATCCGACAAAACGCGACGTAGCTAACGGGCCAACGCAAAAAATGTCTTAATTTATACACCGCAGACCTCCGACAAAATCCAACATGGCTCTCGGTACCACGTGACCCAAGCTTCCACCACTCCGCCCCTACCTGCAGGAATTACCAAGCCTCTAAGACCGTCTGATCCGGCGAAAACAAACGAAATGCGTGATATCGCGATAACTTACCGAACGTGAGAGTGCCAAAGAGCGAGAAAGAGATATGTCTCGCCCATGTTTGTAAGATTTCAGATCCGTGACAGTTTTATCATGACCAAGAGCTTGGGCCGCTTAAGAAAGTGAGGTAAGCTTTTACATTTATCGAACGAATTAAGCATTCTTTTTGGTCCAGCGTTCCAAATCTATTCTTATTTTTCATATTCCTTCACGATCTTTACACCAGGTTAATTAAGATCCGACGAAACGCGACGTAGCTAACGGGCCAACGCAAAAAATGTCGTAATTTATACACCGCAGACCTCCGAGAAACCCAACATGGCTCTCGGTACCACGTGACCCAAGCTTCCGCCACTCCGCCCCTACCTGCAGGACTTACCAAGCCTCTAAGACCGTCTGATCCGGCGAAAACAAACGAAATACGTGATATCGCGATAACTTACCGAACGTGAGAGTGCCAAAGAGCGAGGTGGAGATATCTCTCTCGCCCATGTTTGTAAGATTTCACATCCCTGACACTTTTATAGACATACGTACGTATGTTGCGGCCAGACGTATTCGAGTCTCGAAATGATGCAAGCACCGAGTGCGAGCGGGACGACGGTTCGGATGAAGCTCGGCTGCGAGGGAGAGACCGACATACGGACAGACGAGTGAGGCGACTTAAAGCGAAGCGTAAAAAGCTTCAGCGAACGAGATTTAGATGCGCGGGGGCGAAAATGTTCTCAGTTTCGTGATCTCGCTCTCACTCTCTCTCTCTCTCTCTCTCCACCAAAGAAATCCTCAAGCCCTTGAGGCTCCGGCTTGATGCCGAGGACCGGCGAGTCGTAGACCCGTGTGGTATATGGAGGATTGGACTTTGGCACGTCGTGTTCCATCGTGATGCCCCGATAACCATGAGCTCTCTTGCGGGATTGTAACGTCTAAACTGGCCGGCATACATGAGGGTGCCCGAGACAGAGAGAGAGCTGCAAGAAAGAGCCTCGTCGGAATACGTGCTCGGCCATTTGTCACCGTGAGAGCTCGGCGCTCTCCCCGTGAAACTTATATACGTTACTATAATACCGCACTGGCAAGAGGCGCGCAAGAGTGCTTCCCGCGATATAAATAGGCTGCAACGCTGACAAACGACTGGGCTCCTACGACAAAATAAGCAAACACGATCTCGTTCCGTATATACAGCTTTTTTTTTTTTCTGTAATCTCTTTCCAATGTTTCGGACGAGTTAGTGGAGCGGAGCGTGACGCTCCTGTCGAGGATCCTCCGGCTGATGGAGACGGAGGTCTAAAAGTTGGTCCGCCAAGAATCCGGAGTGTCAGGACACCTCGGACCGAGCGTCCGGGTCACGAGCTCGAACCCGAACGAATGGTAAATGCATGAGGGGCTTCGCCATCCACGAGATGCTGCAATCCCATGTGGCGATCGGAACAAAAAGTGTCTCATGGAGGTTTTGCCGGTTGAGGGAAAAGGCCCGATCAGAGGGATAGTATCGGCTAAAGGAAATTCGCTGATACTATGGAATCGCTTAAAGTACTTGCTGCACTTTGTGCTTAAAGTACTTGCTGTACTCGGTACTTAAAGTACTTGTTGTACTCAGTGCCTAAAGTACTCGCTGTACTCGGTACTCTAAGTCCCTCTCGGTACTTTGCCCAGTTTGTATTTGTCCTTTCCTATCCCGCTCGATAGACCGAAAAACAAAAAAAAATTGTATTTTTCCACTGAAAAATCGGGAAAAGTCAGAGAATTCCAGCTGGAAAACGGCAACCACGCTCCGTTCGCCCCCGGGGACCGGAGATGAAAACCTTTGACACGAGGTCTCCGTACCTTCAATCTCCGCGAGGACGCACGTCCGGCTCAAGAGGCGCTCGGAGGCTTCGTCGGTTAAGCTGCGCACCCTCCGAACTTCGAGCTTCGGCCATTTGACATCGGCATCCCCGACGCATTCGTCCTCCAATTAAAGTAATTATTTTCGAGGGAGGACAGCCGCCCCGTCCGTCGTCATTGACATCGCCTTCGCGCGCGACTCCCGGTCGGAGAGGAAAAAAAAAAAAAAAAAAAAATGACAGAAAAAAAAAAGAGGGATGCTCGAAGTGGGCGAGGAAAGGAGGAGGAACGGAAAATACCGTCGCCGGAGAGCTCCTCTCACGAGTGGAAGACTCCAAGTGCGCCCCGACAAAACGGAAGTGAAACGTTACATCTGGCTTAGCCCCGTCGGCCTTCTCTCTATAAGATCTTCCGAACCGCCGCTGGAATCATCGGTTCTATATTTAACGGGGTTCCTCGTCCGCGGTCTCCTTCGCGACCGACGACTATCTGGGCTGCACGGCGTTTACGGCAATTCTCCCCGACGGGCCACCGAAATGAGACGCCTCGGTCCGTGTAGGCGCGATAAACGTCCCGAAGCCGACGACACATTTACCGCTGCGACAGCATCGCTCTCGGGCTCGAACCGCAGTACGAGCTCATGCTCGTTTCCTCGTGTCGTACGGCAAACCGCGCACGAGACCGACGCTGATGAGGGAGTCAATGAGCGGGAGAAAAAAGAATATCGTGCCGGGGAAAATCTCGTTGAGCTCGGGACGTATAATAAACTGTGAATCACATCGCTTCCTCAGGAGCTCTTCAATAAACGGCGGGACGTTGAGTCTCAGTGGATGAAAGCTATCTGGGATGAGCGATGATTTCTTCACGAGTAAAATTTTATTTACAAATTAAAGAGAAACATCGCACTTGGATTCGTCAAAGCAACTGTCTTCGAGACGGCGACGCCGGGCGGAATGCGAAAATCTCTGAGGCGAATGCAACGATGGGCAAAAAAAACGATGATCGGATGAACTCTCGTTGAGCTTCGGCTTTTAATAAAATGTGAATCGTGTCACTTATTTCTTTCGTATCTCTGATAAACTTCGAATCATATCGGAGCAATTCAAACGACGACGTTTTGGGGCTCGATAGGTGGAAGCTATCTGGAAAATTCATGATTTTCTTCATGAACCGAAATATATATATATATTTTTAAATACTTCGATTTGACAAGGCAATGTGTACAGTAGAAACGGCGCATTAGCGATCGTTTTCAACTTGGACGTGCTACTTAGGTACACTATGAAAATCCAATCCGCGATTGTAATTATGAGGAAAAAGATCATCGAGTGAAATTTCATTAAGCTTAAGCGTATAATAAACAGTGCATTATGTTACTTCCTTCGGGGCAATTTCAGGAGTTTGGAGCGTTTCGAACTACTGCAATGAGTGCTATGTTTTTGCAGTAATTTATCCAAAATTTTACGCGTCTGTTGATTATAGTGTATGGTTGTTTGTATTAGAGCAGATGTCCATAACGTTGAACAAACATTAATTTGCAATGAATTTAATAGCATTTAATTGAATTTCATGGACAATTGCGATTGAATTGTGAATAAACATCCAGTTTATTAAAAAAAAAAAAAAAAAAACTTTAGAAACACTTTACTTTCAATAATTTATTTTTACTATAAGAGTACACTTTAATTTCAATACCTTACTTTAATTTCACTCTAAAAGTCTCCATTAACTGTTCAGTACAATTGTACATTAAATTCAGCGTACTAATTTTTGCATAAAAACTTTCAGTTTAGTACATTCAATTTTCAATTTTTTTTTTATTTTTTTTTACTGCGTGCATAAACTGGCATATTAAATTTATTGTTCAACTTGTGTATGCACCAGATTAACATACGGTATATTAAAAACTTTAGAAACACTCTGTTTTTTTTTTAATCATTCACTTTAAATTCACTCTAAAAGTCCATTCATTTTTCATTGCATTAAATTTAATGTCACGGTTTTTGGATAAAAACTTCCAGCCCGGTACGTTAAATTTACAATTTTTTTTTTTTAACCTTCTGGAAAACTGATGAATTCTTCGGGACTAAAATTTTATTAAAAAAAAAAAAATAGATTCAACGAGGCAATATGTGTAGTGCGACCGGCGTCGTCCGGATCTTTTTTCAAGCCGGGCGCGCCGTGCGCGTTATGAAAATCTCTCTCGCTTATATAGCGTTTTTGTTTTCAGTACAAATAGGAACACGGCGCCTTGGCACCGGGTGCAGATTGGTTTGTCAACTTGCCAGAGTGTTATACTTTAGCTGTAACCATAGAGTACACCACGGTGGGCGCGGGCCGGGCGCGGCTTGCGAGGCATTCTCACCCGGCGAGGGTGAGGATTCGCATTAACGCCGGCCGGCTTTAGTCACGGAATTCCCGGAGGGCCTTGCACGGTTCGCTCTGACGAATTATCGCGCTGATTTGCGAAGACGCGCTCGCACGCAAATCGCGACGGAGATGTTTTCGTCCGCTTTCCGCAAAATTACAGCGATCAATCGCGAATAAGGGCGGAATTTCGCGAAGACGTCGGTGATATCGTTGTGAGAACGAGATACAGGATCGGTACTGGCCGACGCTGTGCCAGTACCGACAATAGGTGCTAAATTTCGCGAAGACTTTTGGAGCTTTCCTGCATCCAGAAATATAATTTATTTGACGGCCGCCTTTTATTTGGTTTAAGTAAAATATTTTGTGGATTTAAATACATATTTATTTAGATCAAGTAAATAGTTACTTAAATGAAATAAATAGTTATTTAAATCAAATAAATATTTTACTTAAAGCAAATAAACAGTGGCTGTGAAATAAATTATTTTTCTGGGTATGCTGGGAATGACATGCAGGATCGGTGCTGGCCGACGTTGGCCGAACACCGGCCGACGCTCTCCCAGCACCGGCCCAGTGTGTCGCGAAGCAATCGCGAATTGGTGCAAAATGTCACAAGAACGGTTCGAGCGTTTCTCGTCCCACTGACATGCAGGATCGGCCTTGGCCGACGTCTCTGCCAGTACCGGGCCCGTCCGCCACTCCCGCCACGATTGCCTCGCGAGCGAGTTTACGGCAGCAAAGGCCCCGAAATAGATAGACGGTGAGGTACAAACCCAGGCAATTGCCTTTTCCGTCTCGGTAAAATTTAGTGTCATAACCCTCCCTTTCTCGCCGTCCAAACCTCTTCCGTTATCCCACAAAGTTCGAGGCAGTTAGAAAATAATTTATCGAGCTCTCTCGTCCCCGGTCGTTCGTCCTCCGCCTCGCGAAGAGTTGTTCGACGCCGCGGTCGCGCTTGTTCCGTCTCGCGTGACTAAATAGCTGCGCGGTCTGCTGGTCGAGGAGGCCGAAGCGGATATCGCTCCTCTCTCGCCCTTTTCCAAAAAAAAAAAAATATTCGCTCATATTCGCCGGAGGGGTTGCTGTAAATCTCTCCCTCTGTGCACGCCGCCATCGCCGGAAAACACGCGCAAACACACACACACACACATCCGAAAAACTTGTTCCACGCGAGGTTCGGCAAGGCCGCCGCGTGAAAATCGCGGCCACTCCCGGCGGCTCCGGGAAGAAAGCCGAAGAACGGCCGCCTCTCGACGCGGGGGCGGCCGGGGGTTGGTGCGGAGGCAGCAGCAGCGTGCCAGCATCCTCCGTGAATTTTGGGCTAACGCTGATCCACGTACCGGAAAGATAATGCATAATCCATTTCGGCGCTGGGGAAAGAGCGCGGCAGAGCCGAGTGTACGGCAAGAATGAAAGGGGCGGCGGAGGCGGCGGGGGGGGGGGGGGGGGGTGAAAGTGAAGTGGCGGAAGCGGTTCATCCCTTGGAGTCATCCCGCTCGCACCCTCGCCGAGACGACTGCAGTCATAAATTTTCAATAATGCAAATGCCCTCCGGCCGCCCTGCTCGGGGGGCCGCGGCAGCCGGCGTATCGCGCCCGGCCGGGGGCCGAAGGGCCCGCGCGATGCGCGGATTTCCCGCACCGCATCCACCGTTCTCGGCCCCTTCGCCGTTGTTTCAACCGGATAAAGGTGACCCTCTCGTCGAGTTCAGGGTCCCTCGGCGAAACGAAAAGCCACCGTGGGCCGCGCGGCCCGCGGGATTGGGGCGCGGGGGCCGCGAACGAGGACGTGGGCGGCGAGGACTGAGGGAACGCTAATTTCCACTCTCGAAGCGGCCGTCACGAGGCATTAGGAGGAGAGGCGCTTGAGCTTTATTAACGTAGGTGGAGGCGTGAAAATAACACTGCAAAAAAAAAAAAAAAAAACACGAATCGGGGGACAACGTTTAAGTAACACACAAGAGGCTGACGAGTTTGAAAAATAGAAAGAGCGGAGGACGAGTCTCGGTGCAGAAATTCCGGAGAACGGTGTGATGTTCCTTGTCGGGGCGAAGAAAAAATAAATGAAAAATTCCGACGACTGCGACGAATGCAATTTGCATACGGGAGGGCTTTACACGATCCTCCTGTCCGAAAATCGTGACGGGTGAATTTTTTTCGCTTTTTTTTTTTTTTTTTTATTTTAAACATTTTATTCCTCGCGGGAATCGTTCTGGGTCGTTGGGGAAAAATAGAGCGGAATAATGTTTGGAGAGTCGAGCAGCCGTCGTGCTTCGATGAGTGTTCTGCAAAATAAAAGTTCTTCGGCCACTCATTGGATTCTCGATAACGGGGAATCTTTTCGATAAGCCCCGCTCAGCGTCCGATATCGCTGTGGATTAGACTAAATGGCATAACGTCGTCATTGCTCATCCGTTACTTTGCCGAAGAGATCGCGCAGCCCTGCGAAATTATCCGCTCGTCATCCTTGATTTTTAGCCTGTGATAGCGCGGCCCATTTCCGTTTTCCGCATGTCGCGGAGAGAGTGCGGTACAACAACGGGGCGGAGCGTCGAGCCGAAAATATATATATATATTTTTTTTATTGTAAATTTAATGTACAATCGTGATTGATATACTTTGTCGTTGAAATTAAAGTAAATTATAAAGATTATTAGACTTTCATAGTGATATTAACGTAAACTATTTAAAGTGAAATATTCCCAACGTTTTATAATAAACCGAACATTAATTACTCATCACAATTGTACATGAAATTTAATACACGAGTTTTTGCTTAAAAACTTTCAATGCGGTACATTAAATTTACAATTTTTTTTTTTTTTTTTTTACAGTGCAGCAGTTGTGCTTCGATTAGTTAATTGGAAAAAAAAAATTAATTTTCTAATAAAAGTAAATCGTCAATGGGGTGGAAACTTCTCAATCCGCCTGCGTCGCCTCCGATACAACCGCGGATCAGCCTAAGTGGAGCAGCCTCGTCATTGCTCTTCCGTGACATAACCCGAAGAGATCGCTGATCTCCCGAACATCCCAACGCGCCGTCGTCTCTATCGTCGTCCTCTCGTCATCGTCGATTTTTGGCTTCTGATATCGCGGCCCGCTTCCGTTTTCCGGATGTCGCCGAGAGTGCAGTATAATGCGCTCGTCGGAGCCCTCGGAGCCCACGTGCGCGCTCATATTTATTGCGAACCGGGCGAAGGAGACAGATACAAGGGACGAGTTTCATACGATAAATGCACGGCGTGGAACGCCAAGCGAAAGCGTGCGTCATCACTCTCGTTCCGGTTTGCTGGATCTTGCCGAGCACGAATCATTACCCCGCCGCGGCGATGCCGGGGCGAGCAAAAGGAACGAGAAACCGTGTGTGGCACACATACGCGATGAGCGACGGGCGAGCGTCGCGGCTTCCGAGGCGAAGCCAACCCCAAGGGTTCCTCGAATTTGCGACACTCGAGCTCGAGAATAACGCATTTATCGGCGACGATCCTCGAGAAGTATCGCCGCATCGAGAAATCGCTGTTTGATGGCAACGGGGGAGCAGGATGACGACGCCGAAGTAGCAAACGAGACCGAGGGGCGAAGCGGACAGAGAAAGGGGAACGCTCTGAGGACGGTGGAGACCGTTAAGATGAGGGAAAATAGAATAGGACGAGGAAGAGATGCGACCGAAACGACCTCCTCTATCCGCGATGACTCACAAAATAGCGAGCCTGAATTGAGATTTATGCACTTCCGCTCGGCCCCGAGGCTTTCGCCCCGGTGCGGAGGAGCGAGTGAACAAATTTCCCTTCGCGCGGAACTAAGAAATCGCCCCTTACTGGGCAGGACAAAGCGGCAAGACATTGGATAAGAAACGGAAAATGCTGCAAAGTAATTTGCAAATTGCAGCCTCATTTCATCGCCGCTCGCAGATTCGTCTGCGAGTTCCTTGACCGCTTCGGGTTTCCTCATAGAGACCTATTTATGCTTCTAATGCAACACTTTGCACAACATTTATTGTACAAATTCGCAGGTCCACATTGTTATTATTATCATTGTTATTTTAAATTTTCATTAGTCGTTTCGAATTCTCGTACAGTGTATTTTTTTTGCTGCTGATCGCGAATCCGCAACTCATATGCGCCGGTGAGGACGCAAAATTTATCGACAGGATTTAACCGGTGATTTTTTTCCGCCCACAAACAAACCGCTATCATTTTCAAACGTCCGAAAGTATTTTTCAATGATCCATTCGATGAATTCGTAGAGCAACGTTTGAGAAACAAAATGAGCCGTCGTACGTTAGAGTTCGTTGAAAAATAAGGATTCCTCTTTGAAAAAACTCAACGAAAATCTGTCATGGACTTCCGTTGCAGTCGACAAATGCACAACAAATCGAACGAACAATTGCGACAATTAGCGCTCGTTTTACCAGTGTTCTCCAATGTGTTGAGCAACGCAGCAGCTGCCTTTGAGCGTGCGCGGTGGGCTCGAAAGAAAAAAGGAATTTAAGTACTCGCCTACCGCACGTTGTCGCGAGTACTCGCTCCGCGGTCATAGCTTGACACGGAAGGATAAAGGGACTCGTTACCGATATCTCCGACCACACGAGTGCCGCGAGTGAGCGGCGAGTGTGATAGAACTACACCCACGCACACACACGCGCGCGCTCGCGCTCGCTCGACGAATGAGAATAAGTCTCCACAGCGTGTCCGTCGAGAGCTCGAAGAGCATCGGAGAAAGCATCGGGGCGAAAGAATGAAGGGAAACAGGACAGTTGTGGAAGCTCGCTTTATTTGAGGAACGTGCCGGCGGTATAGCGCGAGAAGCTTTCGGGTTAAAATAGCGGAAATTGCATCTCCTGGAGGAGCTTCACCAACTATATCCCTGACTCTCCGCTCCGATGTGCACCCACCGTACGTGACAGTCTCGAACACCTGACGATGCGGACGACGGGGCAAAACTTGTAGCATCACGACTATGGAGCGTCGGTTCAGTTGGCTCGCGACTCTCCCTCGAGGAGCTTTATCTTACTTTTTTTTCAACACCTTCGCCTTCACTCCCATGCCGAGACGATATATATATATATATATATATATATATATATATATATATATATATATATATATGTGAATATATATATATCTACATATATTTGGACGGGACGTTGACTCTTTACAGCTGTTAGGGACGTAGTTTGGACTCGTGTAGTCCATTCATGTCAGATCGCTGGTGAGGAAGGCATCATGAAGACATGAAAGGAAAAGTGGAAGAGGAGAAACGAGGGTCGGGGTAAATGATGAATCTTATATGTGTATTTGTGATAGTTGTTTGCTTGCTCGGCCCAAATTTTTTAGAATGTCGTTTCAAAATCTCATTTCTTACCGGAAGTGACGTCGTACCGGAAATGCATCGCTTCCGGTTTCAAAAAATCTCATTTTTCGACCAGAAGTGACATCATAGCTGAAACGCATCACTTCCGCTTGGAAATTCTCATTTTTCGATCGAAAGTTACGTATCTCCAGTATCACGTCATTTCGGGTAAAAGATGCGAATTCGAAACCGGAAGTGACGTATTTTCGGTTTCTAAATTCCATATCGGAATCGCTCGAGCTACATCAAACTGAAACTCATGACAAATACTGATGTTCTTTGATGTTACCAAGTGCCGGATCGATAAGAGCTGCGCTAATAGTCACGAACAAAAAAAAACCCCGAAGATATTACAGTTTCAGCATCGCTTCCTCATTTTTTTTTTAATCTTCCTTGACAAAAATCATAGAATATTCACCGTAGGATTCGGAGACGAGAAATTATCGTAGATCTCCGTGCGCGGCACATTGATATTTACAAAGGCGAGTGGGAATTCAGCATCGGGCGCCGTTCCGGCTTCTTAGCTGCGTGTAGGAAAACCCTTGAAGCACAATACAACGAAGCTCCTGGGTGACTTTCTCACGGGCGTCCGGCGGAAAGAAGACACGAAGAAGGAAGCTCGAGAAGCACAAAGAGGAGATGCGTAATGATACAAGGCAAAAAAGGAAGAGGAGTGAACGAACAGCAAGACAGACGCCGTTGGTGGTGTATATTAGGAAGTAAAGGGGGATCAGCCGGTGAAACGGAGTCGGGAAAACTCGCATTTTTTCCCTTGAACTCCGTCGCGGCGTGTCTGCACATAAAAGTCGCCGGTTTCTCGTACGAACGCCACTTTAGTCTGTCTGGTACCCGGCGCTACATTCTCGTTTCGATGAGATTGTTAAGAAAGCAAGGACGAGGACGAGAAATGAGTGTCGCGCGACAATTTCGTCGGAGGAAATATGAAACACCGTGACAAAGTGGGAGAGCGGAAGGAGAGTTCGCCGGAGAAGAAAAATATTGGTAGCAGCGAAGACGGCGGAGCGCCGGAGCGAACGCTACGTTACATTACTTTTTTGCATTCGGTCGTGTCTGAAGCGAATCTGCGAGGCATTATCGTTATCACGGTTAATTTCCTCGGAGTCGGTCTCATGAAAAAAAAAAAAAAAAAAAAAAAAAAACAAGCCGCTCGCCTGGAAGTCTCGAGATTGCGCGAAACCAATTTCAAAGTGCAAACGAACAAGTTCAATTCGTGTGCCGCAGGCATCGATGCATTTTTTTTTTTTTGTAAGGGTGGGACCAGAAATTGCGGTGTACGAGGGTCCGAATATTCGCGGTTCGAGTGGACGAACGGGAAAAAAAAAGAGCCGACGAAAGTTACACAATCGTCGCGAAGGGGCGCGTCGGGGTCGCGCGAGAGTAAATTAGGGGAGGAAAAGAAGGCGGAAGGCGAAGAGTCTCGAAGGCCAGAGGGTGGTTCGTCGAGTGACGATTGCCCCGGAGAGCCTCGCGAAGCTTACAAGTCTCCTCTCCGTATACCGAATTAAATTCCATCGTCCTCCTCGGTGCGCCCCGACAAGAAAGGAAGTTTTAGCTTCGGGGCGATAGGGATGAGAATGAACGGGCCGGAGGTGGGAGGAAGGACAGGGCCGTTGTACCCGGAGGATCGTCGGGCATCAGAGAGCTATCCTGGCTTTCATACTCAGTTCTGTAATCTATATCTGTCCTGTCGGCGAGCCGTCGCGTACCGTCGACTCGGAATTCAGATTTCCTCGTTCCATAATGCATGAAACGTTTACGTAGCCCTCGAAGCGTTTCGTAAGCCGATGCAAATACGACGCTCCCGGGCCTCGGGTCGGTGGGATAACAGTGGCAATGCTCGTTTGTTCGTTTCCCTTGTTCCGCTGGTAACACTGCACGCTGATAATGCCAAGTGGTTTTGTTATTTCTGATGGCGTTCGCGTTAAATTCGTCGTTTGACTTGGTCTTCCCGAGTGTCGAGACTTGCAGCTCGTGACCGTAGGTGCTGGATCGTCATTGGGAGGCTGGAGGAGACGGTCAAGTGTCTTGGGATTGAGCTTGCGATGCTGTAAGAGACACTGGCAGCTTAGCATCGAGCTTGGGATGCTGCAGGAGAGAGTTCAGCAGCTTAGCGTTGAGCTTGAGACGCCGGCGGAGAGATTCGAGCACTTTAGCATCGAGCTTCGGATGCTTGAGCTGTTGCTCTGGCATCTTAACAGTGAGCTTGGGATGCTGGAGGAGACACTCTGGCAGCTTAGCATTGAGCTTGGGATGCCAGAAGACAGACTTCAGCGGTTTAGTGTTGAACTTGGGATGCTGGAAGACACACACTCCAGTACCTTAGCAAGATCTTGGGATGCTGACGGAGACATTTGAGCATCTTGGCATCGAGCTTGGAATGCTGGAGCAGATACTCTTGCATCTTAGCATCGAGCTTGGTATGCTGAGGTAGATTTTCTAGCATCGTAGCATCGAGCTTGGGATGCTAGAGCAGATGTTCTGGCATAGTAGCATCAAGCTTGGGACGCTGGAGCAGTTACTCTTGCATCTTAGCATCAAGCTTGGGATGCTGAGCTAGATTTTCTAGCATCATAGCATCGAACTTGGGATGATGGAACAGATGGTCTAGCATCTTAGCATCGAGCTCGAGATGCTGGGGCAAATATTATAGCATCTCAGCATCGAGTTTGGGATGCTGAGGCAGATGCTCTAGCATCATAGCATCAAGCTTGGGATGCTAGAGCAGATGCTCTGGCAAATTAGCATCAAGCTTGGGATGCTAGAGCAGATGCTCTGGCATCATAGCATCGAGCTTGGGATGCTGACGCAGGTGCTCTAGCATCATAGCATCGAGCTTGGGATGATGGAGCGGATGCTCTAGCATCTCTGCATTAAGCTTGGGATGCTGAGGCAGGTGCTCTAGCATCATAGCATCGAGCTTGGGATGATGGAGCTGATGGTCTATCATCATAACATCGAGCTTGTGGTGCTGGAGCACATATTCCACCATCTTAGCATCGAGCTTGAGATGCTAGAGCAGATGCTCTAGTATCTCAGTATCCAGCTTAGGATGAAGGAGCAGATGCTCTAGCACCTTAGAATCAAGCTTGGGATGCTTGATCAGGTGTTCTAGCATCACAGCATCCAGCTTGGGATGATGGAGCAGATGCTCTAGCGTCTTAGCATCGAGCTTGGGATGCTGGAGAACATACTCCAACATATTTGCATATAGCTTTGGATACTGAAGGAGTCGCTTCATGTTTGGGATGCTGGAGAAAACACTACAGTCTCGAGCTTGGGATGCCAAAGGAGAAACTCCACTATCTTAGTATCCAGCTCGGGATGCTGGAGGAGACACCCCATCAGCTTGGGCTGCAAGACGAGACATTCCAGCATCTTAGTGTCGAGATTGGAACTCGAGAATTCGCAAATACATGGAAACAGCCGATTTGATCCTGGTCCCGGGATTCGCGAAGACCCCCTCGGCCTGACACGCACTCGGATCTGTGAGAGGACGCACCGAGGATATAATAACGCGCGCGCCTTGGCTCCGAGATTGCAGCGTCGCGCTTCCGCGGGATCGCTCGTAAAATCGAAATGGCCCTGCGACGAGAAACGGCCCTCCGTATTTACCGAATAGACAAGATCGATGCCGCGACCGTCCCTCGCACCGTGTATCTGGCTCTGGCTCTCCTCTTTGCTCCGTGTCTCTCCGGTGTGAGAGGAAGATCGAGTCGCGGCGTGACACACCCTAACCGACCGCCCGCGCCTATTCCTGCTTTTCACGGCCCACACCTCTACCGATAATGCCAGCCCGGCGCACACGTATAGATATAGCTCCAACGACATCTATTACATACTACAGTTATAGCTAGGGAGTTTTCTTAAACGCCTTGACACTCTCCGCCGTTTTTTTTTTTTTTTTTTTTTTCTCTCGCCGGCGTCGCCAGCAAAACAATAAAATAAAAAATAAAATAAAAAAGCGGACCTCACAATACATTCGTGAGGGACCTTTCTTGCCGAGCACGTAACGCACACTCGTACCGACGTACGGAGCCGCTTGCGTCACGGGCGAATAGCACTATGTAAATTTATTATTCACCGTGTCTATTATAGAGCAGAGTAGCGCAGCTCGACCTCTCGCGCACTAGACGCTTTACTCGAGCGAAGTGGCGACGGTAACGGGGTTTGAGTTTTATGAAATTTCGTTCGGTTTATTGTCTCCGAGGCGATAAGATCCTATCGGGTGAAATACGTCGCTCCGTTCAATCTAATGAAAAGGATCGATCGTTTTTTTTTTTTTTTTTTTTCATACGATATACGGAAATTTTGCGTATTCGCTCGTTGCCGAATCGATAAAATGGTTGCTTAAAATATTTCTCACATTTTAATCGTATGAAAAAGAATGAATCGATGTTTTTCTATGTTTTTTTTTTTTTTATTATTAAGACGATATGCGAACTTGCCAATCAAATGTTCATCTGTAAAATTATCTCACAGTTTAATAAAGTTTTAACCAATTTCACTAAATTTCATTGTCTAATCAAATTTAATTACACTAAAAAAAACAAAAAAAGTCAATCGATTTTTCGATTGATCTTTGTTTATTTGAGAATTCAATTCGAAATCAATCGATCTTTAATTTTTTTTCAACGACGTGCGAAAATTATCGTGAATTTTGGGAAATTTTATGAATGTTCTCGGCTCCATCTCAAAAATCGAGCTCACACTTTAATCCAGTGGAAAGGATCGATAGAGGTTTTTTTTTTTTTTTTTTTAATACGATACGCGGAAATGATTGTCCTTCGTTCTTTCGGGTCCAGAGTGGTCCCGTAAATATCACCTTTTATCCGCGAGGAGGAGTCTCGATGCATCGTCGAAGTTAAAAAAAAAAAAAAAAAAAGAATAAAGTAAAAAAAAAAAAAAAAAAACGCCCGAGCGGCTCTGCCGACGCGAGTTCCTCGACGTCCCGACTAATTTCGCTAATGGCCCCGAATTGCGGCATCGGCCCTGCTCTGGCAGCGGCATCGGCATCGCGGCAGCACTCTCAATGCCGTGTGGCTCGGTAAAATGTTTCGCACGCGCGCACACGATTCTCGTTCGACCGCGGTAATTCGTCCCCCTCCCCCCCCCCCCCCCACCCCCCTCCTTCGGCTGCCCCTCTGGAAATTCGGAAATTAAATCGATACCTATAGAGAAGCGCAACCGAGAGACGTGTACTTAACGCGGCCTACCCTCACTTTAATGCGCGTAATTACGTGATTGAGCGGATGAAACCGGCAGAATGAACGACGAAGATGGCCAAGCGTGTATCGAGAAGAAATTTATTAGCAACCATTTTTTTTTTTTTTTTTCGTCACTTATATACTCAGAGAAGGATCGCGGAAAAACTCCCAGGTCATATGCTAAATGTCGATCAAGCAATTTGGTACACACGCGCCGCCACTAGCGATATGTGATATTTTCACAACGGGCCCATGACACTTTTTGTCCAACACGTATGGTCATTTTTTTTTCAGGCAGGCGGTTTGGCAATATTACGCCTATCTGCTTAAGAATTTCGGTGATTAAAAACTGAAAATTTCATGGATTAAAACTAAGAATTTCGTGGATCAAAACTGAGAATTACGTCGATCAAAGTTTTTTTATGTATGGATACATCAGAGCTACCGGCACAGTACCGCAAAGTACTTTAAGTACTAAGTACTAAGTACCGCATGTACTTTAAGTACAAAGTAATTTCCGTACTCAAAGTGCTTTTATAAAATACAAAGTGCAGAGTACTTTTTCTTCTTAATCGAATGAGGCGGAGTTCGACGAGTACGAAATTTAGGGCGGAATTTTCAAATCAAACGGCCTCGTTCAGGATCAACATTTTTTCAAAACGTCCAAACTCTTCGTTTCGAATTCTTGGTAACAGACTAATCGACTGGACTACGACGACTGGACCTTGGGGAAGTGAGCGGAAATTTCAGTTTGCGAGTTCCTCCAATAATGTTCGCGGTAAATCACTATTTAAATATATATATATATATATATATATATAAATGATTCGACTTCCGGTTATGCTCGTATGATACGAGCGGGGAGAGAATCCGGCGCAGAGGAGCGGCGCCCGGGGAGTTTATTTTCGCTGGCTGGTTCGTGGCCCTTCTGCTATTCAATATCGGGCTCACCGAAGCGCGGTTAATAACGCGCCCGTATTTAATCCGCGTTCATGTTGGGTTGAATCCCCATCCCCCTCCGCCCTTGGAAGTATTGCCCGATAATCGTTAATAATCCCCGAAGGTATGGAGCCAGGGGAGGAAAAGGACCTTCCCCGAGCTTGGGTCCGCAGAAAATTTTCCTACGGAAACGGGCATTGCTCGCCGGTCGACCGGCACCGGAAACCTTCCAGAGGAACGATTTCGCAACCGCCCCCCCCCCCCCCCCCCGCCCCCTTATCATCGCCGTCGGATGGGGTTCAGAAAATAACTTCACCGAGCAACCCGGCGGTCTGGGACGGGTCGGCGGTTTCGACGGCAAGTTCTTGAGATCAACGCGCACCAACTGGCGACTCCTTTGTAGCTTCTTTATTGCTTCCTCCGAGGATCCTTCCGAGGGTGCTTTGTTACCATGATTTTTATTATTATTGTATTTTTTTTTTTTTTTTTTTTTTTTCATCATCGACTCGTCCCAATCGTCGAACAGTCGTATGTGGAATTGATTTATTCCGAATTGAAGTATTCGAAATTCATTTGACACTTGCAATATCTGGAAACATTATTCGATGGATACCAAAATCAGTTGTGCAATGTTTATGCCTAAATTGTATTTTTTGACGTTGCATTCTGTCGAAAGACAGACGATACACGGTAAAAAAATAATAATTTCGTCAAATCGGAATGCAAAATTTCGTAAAAATAATTTTGTTAAATAAGTAAGAAACACATTTGTCACTTATTTGAATATACGAATCTGTCCTTTTCATTTCCCGTATCATTGACGATTTTAGCTTGTACTTTTGTTTGTAAAACTAGAAAATTAACGAATAAAAAATTGTGGACGTATGTGGACAATAATTGCATGTAAAAAGTACAATTTTTCTTTAGTGTGTATAGTGTCAGAAAATTGGTACAAGCGTTAGTAGATACGCGATCCGATATTCGGACATTTCGAAAAGTTAAGTTGGCCGGCTTTCTACGCAGCTCCATCTTCGGTATTGTTTCGCGTAAATATAATTTTTCTCATTTATTTAATTAATATTAATTAAATAAATTAGTGTCAGAAAATTGGTACAAGCGTTAGTAGATACGCGATCCGATATTCGGACATTTCGAAAAGTTAAGTTGGCCAGCTTTCTACGTAACTACATCTTCGGTATTGTTTCGCGTAAATATAATTCTTTTCATTTATTTAATTAATATAAATTGCAAAGAAATTCTTTTAGTTCATATGAAGTACAACTGAGAGAAATAACAGTACTTTCTAGTATATCGAATAGTTCCCAGACTGAACGTCAATGTGGATAGTTTCTGATACTATATATTCAATTGGTTAAACTATAATTGTGATTTAAACGACGATTAACTGTCATTGTCGCACCTATAAAATATGGAAGTTCCTCTTGGGAACGATTTTTTATGGTAAGAAGTCAATTTTGTTGCGTTTACAGTGCAATTTTTTCTCAGTGTAGTTAAGTTCGTAATGAAACAGTGGGATTTTAGTTGATATGAAGTAGTCGAGTTCGTAATGCGACAATTTCACAATAAGTTGTTGCAAAGAAGTACAAACTTTTTTCACTGTGCACCTTCAACTTCGATATCGGACGTTTTGTCCGAAATTCGTTTCGATGAGAAAGCTTCGGGCGTTTCCGAATGTTCGTGAATACCGTTCGAAGTCCCTCTTGCAGGCGAGCCATCGAAACCGGCAAGAGCGATATATTGTACGCCGATGAAAAGCCAAACGATCGATGCCCGATGATCCGAGGCCGTCCGATATGGCATACGTCAAAGGCGAATGCGTCCGTTAGAAACGAGAACGGACGAACAGGTAGAGCCATAATGGAGCCCGATACACGTAGGTGGGAAACTGAATGCAAAGATAACGAGGAACCTGTGTGCGGGATCAGCGAAGGTGGAACGATCAAAGAGCTCACTTGCCTCGGAGACGGCCCTTCCGTTAGGTCGAACATCGGCCTGTTCCTATAGAGGCGCATGGATGTACCCGGAATCGATATCCCGTTCGGTTCGACACTCGCGCCGGAAGAAAGTTTCCATTCATTCGAGATGCAAATTTATGTCGATACGCCGAGGGTGAACTCATCCGGCCTGTCCTGCTTGTCACAGAGGATCATCCATGAACTTTGACACGTTGAGATGTATTTTGGTTCCTTTCGTCTCGATTGTTCGTGCATGGCCAAACTCTTACGCGTCATGGCGTCTGATCGAGAGATCATGGGGGAGTCATCCGGCAAGGTGAAGTCACGTGATCTGGCGGAGAATATCGTGATCATGTCCGAAAGTCCCTTTAGAGAGGGTTCGAGGAATGAGCCTGAAGACATTTGCATGAGAGTAAACTTCAAGGAGTTACAATGGCTGGGTTTTGCATCGGAGAAACTTCGCTCGGAGAAGTTTACTTGGAGGAGAAGTTCACTTGTAGGAGAATTTCACTTGGAGGAGAATTTCACTTGGAGAAGTTCACTTGGAGGAGAAGTTCACTTGGAGGAGAAGTTCACTTGGAGGAGAAGTTCACTTGGAGGAGAAGTTCACTTGGAGAAGAACTTCACTTGGAGTAGAAGTTCACTTGGAGAAGTTCACTTGGAGGAGAAGTTCACATAAAGAAGTTCACTTGGAGAATAAAATCCTACGAGAAAACATTTTTTTTTCTTCCTAGAGCAGTGCACTGACAAAAACTTGCCAAAGATGAAATTTGATGATGAACCTAAAGATATCTGCATGAGACTAAACTTCATCAAGTTTCAACGGTTGTGTTCTTCATTTCATAAACTTCAGTTGAAGAAGTTCTCTTGAAGAATAAAATCCTACAATTGGACAATTTTTGTTTTCTTCCTAGGCCAAAATGAACTTTTCCAGCTTCGAAGCTCCGTCATGAGCTTCGGCATGGCGAGATGAGTTTTGGTTGCTTCCGTTCCGGCTGTTCGTTCATGGCCAAGCTCTTATACGTCGCGGCCTCTGATCAAGAGATCACGGAGAACTCATCCAGGAGCGTAAAGTCACGCTGTTTGTCGGGTAGTTTCATGACCGAAACTCTCCCTGAAGAGAGTTCGCGAAAGGCTTTTTGAGAGCGAGCTTAATGGACGACCGCCCCGTTGTCCGGGCAACTTAGCGACCCACGCCACGCCGGCGAAGAACAAAAGGGAAAACCGGAGAGTCACCGAGCGAGAGTGGAAAAGACATTGGCGGGGTGGTTCTTTTCCTATTTTCTTTTCCGAGGCCGTTGAAGAAATCGGCTCGCCGTCGTCGCCACCGGAACCGCCCCTCGTTCAAGGGTATCCCACGCTGCGAATCGCCCGCGTTATAGAAGCCAGCCGCGGCATCCGGACGGGGCTCCGCGACGACGAGAAGTACCCTCCGCGAACGCTAAGAATTGTGGGAAATAAGTAGCGCAGAACCAGCGGTAGCTCGAGCGGTGCAGGATGAGAAGTTGTTCCCGGCTGGGTGAACGTCGCTCGGCTGCGGGAAACCGGTGCCGGTGAGGAATTTAATTTCGACGTTTTCAAGGGCCCCCTCCGCCAGAACGCAGACACGGTAATCGGGAGTAAGAATGAGCGATAGTAAGATGGACGAAGCTCTCTGGGACGCCAGGATTAATCTCCAGTTTGGTCACGACTCGAATACAGGCGCGTTAAACCTATGTACAATTGCGTCTTCGCAATTGACGATGGGCGATGAAAAGTTCATTGACCCTCCTAGGTACCCAATTTCTCATGGTCCAGATCTTCCTCGAGCCCATTTTCCCTCGAGCATTCCTCATAGTCACTTGCTTCGGGGCTTAATTGTTTCTCTGTTCGTTCTCCAACTTTTCTCTGCTTCTATTTTGCATAAAGCTATATTTTGGGGTGTTCGAGCGTCAAAGCTATGTGCAATTGCGTCTTGTTCTTCGCGATGACGATGGCCGATGAAAAGTTCATTGACCCTCCTAAGTACCCAATTCCTGATGGTCCAGATCTTCCTTCAGCCGATATTCCCTCGAGCATTCCTCATAGTCACTTGCTTCATTATTTTTCTGTTCGTTCTCCAACTTTTCTCTGCTTCTATTTTGCATAAAGGCATATTTTGAGGTGTTCGAACGTTAAAGCTATGCGCAAAGTTCATTGACCCTCCTAGGTACCGATTTTCCAATAATCCAGATCTTCCTTCCGCATATTTTCGGCTCTTTGCGCTATAAACCTACGTACAATTGCGTCTCGTTCTTCGCGATGACGATGGCGGATGAAAAGTTCATTGACCCTCCGAGGTACCGAATTTCTCATGATCCACATCTTCCTTCAGCCCACATCCAGAAAAATAATTCATTTGTTTGATTTAAATGAATATTTATCTAAATCGATAAAAAAAAATGTATTTAAACCACGAAAAATATTTATTTAAACCAAAAAAAATATGTATTTGCGAGTGCCCTTCAAATAAATGATTTTACCGTGCGCGTTTTCCCTCAAGCATTCCTCACAGTCATCCGCCCTCCGACTGCATGATTTTCTATCCATTCTCCGCCTGTTTCATCTTTTGCTTTGCATAAACGCACATTCACGACTCCTCGCACGTTTCGTTATCGGAGTGAGTCACGGTTCGGAGTGACTCGTACAGCGGAAGAGCCAAGAAGCTGAGAAAGAGCCTCGCTGCCGTCGCCGACTTGCTTCTGGGGGCTTCGCGAAAGGGCCCTAAAGACCAATTAATTAAATGGAGGTAAATTCATTCATCCGACCCATTAGCATTCGTTGTCGTTAATCGGGACGTTGGGCGTACCGCTCTCTCCGGGCCGTCGGTAGCGAAGCTCACACACGTCCGTTCCTTGAGTGTGCGTGCTGCGTCGCACATCCGAGTTCGTGGAGGAGAATGAGTCGTCAAACGAATCCCGCTTCGCCGTTTCGCTGCGAGTGCGCTCACCATTGTGAGCTGTACGGGGGCACGCAAATAAGCTGAATTGGGCCCACATGTAACAGGAGACTGTTGGGAAGGCTCGCCGATTCGGAATACTTCTCACAATCGGGTATCGTTATTGCGAACCCGCCACCGATTCGGTAATCGGTCGAGGCCGATTAACGGGCGACCGCACTCTTTCGTTCCCGGACAATCGGCCCCTACACACTCCAATCAACTGCTCGAACCTGCAACCGCTGCTGTACGATGGCTGGAGCGCACTGTCATCGAGGATGACGAGGAAGAATCGGCGATCGCTCACCTAACGGAGAAAGTGCTTCTCTTATTTCCTTTCTCATCGGCGATTTGTAATGTAATGTAATGGAGGAATCTTTTGTCTATCTTTTCTCTGCGAAATACGTGCCGACGATGTCGCCTTTGCCATGAACTGTGCTCGAGTGTCAATCGTTTCGTTATTGATAATGTTATGTCATTTGCGCGTAGCGTTTCGTTGGACGAATGCGTGATATTAAATCTTTGTCTGTGTTGGACCTTTTTTAATTTCTTTTGTTTTTTTAATTTCATTTTTTTTTTTTTTTTTTAATTTTTTTTTATGGACTACTTTGTACATCTCGAAGCCCTGTCGTTGGATTTGATTAACCACTCGTACTTGAGACTACTCGTGTTCGGTTTGATTAATAAAATACAAAAATACAAATACGAAAAATAAGGAAGCCATCTGCAAGTAGCTTTGTACCTTTTATTTTAGCTTTTTGGTGGATTTCTCTCTTTTTTTTTTTTTTAATGAGATATAAACATTTTTTTAATGTCACGAAAAAGGGTGTAAAGTGAGTTGCGCATCGCTTTCTCTACGAGAAAAGCAAAAATCGATCAGCGAACTTTCTCACAGAGAAAGCTACGCGCAAAATAGTAATAAACGAGGAATCTGCAAATTGCTTTGCACCTTTTATTTTACTTTTTTCGATGGATTCCACTTTCTTTTCGATGATTACTCCTCTATTTTTCGTGACTTCTTCGATGAACTTTAATGACCGTCTGGCTTGACTCTTGGGCTCGTTTCCTCTTTCGTCTTTTTCCAATGGAGGTGATTCTCCACATTTTTTTTTACTTTCTTTTTTTTTTCACAGCCCAATCAACAGCTCCGAACCTGCCGCGGTGTGCCGAGCCTCCTCGCGCCCTACGACGATCGAGGCTCGATCGGCGTTCGCCCAGCCAGCACAAAAAAAAAAAAAAGTGCTTCACTTCGCTGTCGCATCGTTGTCTTTCCATTGCGACGCACGAAAGTCGCTCCGAAATTCGCTTCTTTCCCTCGAAACGCATCGAAATTCCTCAAATGAATGTTTCAACGGATTCGTCACCGGACGAAGAGACGCCTCACCTTCGGCTCTTCGCCGATGGTACACGCTTATCGCATTTCGCCCCATCCTCGACGCCCTCCCGTTCGCCATTTCTTCAATTCGATACACGCCGTGTATCCCTTCCCGTTATTTTATCCTCGCGAATTGAGACGAAGAGGCGCGCATTTCCGAACAGCGATTAAATATTTTATCGAGCACTCCGCGCTGTCTCGACGACGCTCGATGAGCGATCCTGAGTGAGCGGCCCTCAGGAGCCCCGCGAAGACCTCGCCGAATGGGAGCTGAAAAGTTTCGCCTGCTCGGAGGGGCGATCCGAACAGTCGAATAATAACGTTATTCATCCCACTCCCCCTCCTCCCCCCCCCCCCCGAGGCGTTCCGATGAAAAATATTTTTACAGTCCCCCGTTATAAATTATTCGCCGGTCTTGTTCGCTCCGGGCAGCTCGGACGGGCGCGGAGAGGCGCCTGGAAATTTTTTTTTTTTTTTTTTTTTTCCTAAAGAACTCATTAACGGAAAAGTTCATTTGGGTTCGGACGATCTTCCGGGTTCGAGGAGTTGCGCCGATGGGGAAGGGGTTTGGCTTCGCCGCATTAATAGTTGATTCGAACGGAAACGATTGGGAATTCCAAAGGCGGAGTTTTCAATCGCGTATAACCGTGGCGGGGAGTGCCGAGGAATGGACCGAGTGTCATTATGGAATCGCCGCTTCTTATACAACTGGCCGACAATTCTATGACTGTATATAACGGCGCGATAAAAGTTTCCGCGAATTAAATTAAAATAAAAAGAGGGAAATATGAGTTTTCGACGGTGCCGGAGGGGACGAAAGATCGAGCGGGAGTTTCTGGCCGGATGCCCAGAGAGGACGGTGAGGAATTTGACCATTATTCGTTCCCGTCCGTGGCTTTAATAGCGGGAATCGGCGGCGTCAGCGGGGAAACCCCCCCCCCCCCCGGAATCATCCTCCTCCTCGTCCGACCTCTCGCTTATAGACTCTTCGGCCGTTTCTTTGACGAAACTTATATTGAAATAAATCAATGGCCGGGGGAGGGCGGACCGAGATAGATCGGCTGCCGAGGCTGCGCCACGGTTATCGATGGGGAAACCGGAGAGAGGAGAGAGTATCCGGCCTCGCGGAAGAGAACTCATTCTGTTATTACAATAACGAACTTCCGGCTCATGCCCATTATCATATTAAACGCCGTCATTACGGCTGATTGATTTTGACCCCCCCCGCCGGCGCGACCGGTCGCACGGCCTCTCTGGCGGGTATTCGAACCATTTTTTTTTTTTTTTTTTTTTTTTTTTTCAACGCCGCCGCTCTCGCTCTGCGCGCAGCGAGGTACTCGGAGGCGAGTCGGGGAAAAAAGGTGTTTAGCGACGAATTTTCCGACGGGTGCTCCGATAATTATTGCTTGTTTGACTCGAGTTATTGTTTATTGAATTCGAATTATTGGTTATTTAATTCAAGTGATTGTTTATCGAATTCAAATAATTGGTCATTTAATTCAAGTAATTGTTTAGCGAATTTAAATAATTGTTTATTTAATGCAAATAATTGTTTATTCGATTAGAATAGAATATTTATTATGCATATGCAGGAATACAAAGATTCATAATGAAGCTGTTGAGTGTGAATATAAGAATATAATATAATTTGTTGAACAACGATCTTTATCTTCGATTTGTTTATTAAAAAATTGGAATTATTATTTCACGAAAACAATCTTTGCAGCACATCTCGTGTACTTAATTTTTTTTTTTCAGACTTTTATTCCATCGAGAGGTGTTCGAAATTTTCTCTGAAACTCACGTTTGGCGGGACTGAACCGCAATCACTACCTCAAAGCAGCTTCACAACTGTTAGTTTGATAACTTTATTCTATTGACGTAATTATCTATTTTATTCAAATAATTGTTTATTCTATTGAAGTAATTAGTTATTTTATTCAAACATTGTTTATTCTATTGAAAAATTTATTTGTTCTATTCAAACAATTATTTATTTTATTCAAACATTTATTTATTTTATTCAAACAATTATTTATTTTATTCAACCATTTATTTATTTTATTCAAACAATTATTTATTTTATTCAACCATTTATTTATTTTATTCAAACAATTATTTATTTTATTCAATCATTTATTTATTTTATTCAAACAATCATTTATTTTATTCAAACATATATTTATTTTATTCAAACAATTATTTATTTTATTCAAACAATTATATATTTTATCCAAATAATGATTTACATACCTCGCGACTCAAAAATAAATAATCTATCTGAATGCAAGGTATCGGCCCTGTAGTGAGAAAAATGTATCAGCAAAAAAAATTGACACGGAAGAAAATCCGCGAGGTGTGGCCGTAACGCGTGCGGATATCGGGAATCCGTCGAGGGTGTGCGTAAGGGTGGAGGGGATGGTTTGGGGGTGGCAGGACGAGACAGTGTCGAAGTACGTAAATCTCGGTTGGCAGCGGAAGCTCGATTAGCAGCAGATTTAGTGCCCCTGCGGGAAGGTGCACCATTCCTGTTCCTCGACGGCGTGAGTCCGCCGCGGACTTCGTGCCGTAGGAGAAGAGGCAGAGGCGGAGGCGGAGGCGGAGGCGCTGTGCACGCCGGTATACGCCAATCTCGTACGAAGCCACCGGTGGAAACCACCGGAGTTCGAGTTAAATGGTTTATGCAAGACCGAACGAAGCGGTAATGAAGTTCTCGCACCAGCGTGTACAGGATAATCTACCCTACGTCACGATTTATCGTCCGTTTAATACGGTTATGTGCGGATACGAGGTCTAAGTTAAGCTCCTGGGCGCTCGCGTATGTACCTCACCCTGCCCGATCGAACCGAAAGCGCGCGAGCGCGTGTGTATGCGCGCATGATAAGCCGTGTGTGCGCGCCACCTGAAATTTATACCGCGCGGCATAACCGCTCGAATGGGCCAGACGAGAGTTGCGGCTCCCCGGAGTTTCGTCCCTCGATATTGCAACTATCGCTCGGTCGTATAGCGGATTTATTCCCATCGTCGGAAGAGGTGATTGTCGTTTCGGTCGAAAAGATATTCGCGACAAAAGTGAGGAATAAGCGCGACTCGAAAGTGTGGCTCCGGATCTTGCGACTAAGGGAGTCCGAATTCCAGTTTGGGGGATGAAAATTACGCTGAAGATAGCTGCGTGAGAGTTAATTTTTTTTTTTTAAGTTTCATGAGTCCTGTGTTTTGCAGAAACTTCGCTTCGGGAAGTTTAATTGGGGGGCGAATTTTCTAGAGGATCGCTTGGACTTACGATCGCCGTCGACGTCGAACCGAAGATCGATGTTTGGTCCGTACTTCGTTGCGCGCTTAAGATCTATCTTAAGTTACAACTTGAGATCTATCTTAAGTTAGAACTTAAAATCTATCTCAAAATAGAACTTAAGATTTATCTTAAGTTAGAACTTAAGATCGATCTCAAAGTTAGAACTTAAGATCTATCTTAAGTTCGAGCTCAACTCTGAACTAAAACTCGATTGTAGTTCGAATTCGAAATGAAGTTCGAACTCAAATTCGAAGCTAAGGTCGAAATTTAACGCTTTTTCGGCTTGTAATCTATAGAATCTCCGTCCGATAATCAATCACCCCAACCGGGCCTCTACCATTATTTTATTTCATCTTTTTTTCAAATCGACATTTGTCTCAGAACGCACTGGTCCATCTTACACCCGGTCCGTATTCACCACTTTTATCCTATTAATGAAAAAAAAAAAAAAAACGAAACCCAACATTTCCAACAACCATTCAACGTCCTCCTTTTTTTTAGATCTTTTTTCCCAATCGGCACTTGTGTCTCGACGCACTGGTCCGTCTTACCCACCGTACCGCATTCACCCCTTTCGACCCGTTAATGAAAAAAAATAAAACCTAAACCCTAAATCTCCGATAACCAACGCCCCACTCGACGTCTTGCCCCCGCAACTATCCCGACAAGCGCAACGTGAAACAGACGACGAGAGATTTAATCGTACATTGAGGAACAATAGAGTGGGTTCTGGTACTTCGGTCCCCCACGCCGGTCCGCTACCGCACGTGATCGGAATTCGTTCGAGCACCCGGTCGGACATGCGGCTAGAAAAGTACGAGAAGATAAACACAGTGAGATCTCTCGGAGAAAGCGCGATAGCGAGAAAGAAGCGGGATGAGAGTCACGAGTCGCGCTGCCGCGATCTTTCTTCTGGACATTACCAACCCCCACGGGCTCCCCTCGTCGCCGTCGTGGCCACTCGAGTAACTCGACGACGATCTGAAAGAGAGCAGCCCCGAGCAACGAACGAAAGTGAGCGATCAAACGAGCGTGTAAAGAAGCGCCGAAGAGAAACAGCGCAAGAGAAAATATAACTCGGCAAAAACGCAAAAAGGAAGAGAAAAAAAAAAACAAAAAGTTAGCCTGGAAAGAAAGAAACCGAACGAAACAACGAGGTATAGACGAGGTACGTAGCGGCAATGGCTGAAAGGGACCAACGGCGAAGGCGCTTCCATCCGTAACCGATGTTTGCTCTAGCCAACTCGGCGCTGAAAGCTTTTCCTCCGAGTAAAAGCTCCTTTCATACCTGCTCTTCTGCGCCCTCGCGGTCGCGCTCCTCGCCCAAGGTAGAAGCACCAGTCGCAGCACACCCAAGGGAGGAGTTCCAGTGCCGGAACACGCGTGGGAAATCGTAGGGCAAATCAGGCTGATATGACCAGGTGGGTAAAACGGCAGGCCGTTATGTCTTTCAACGTTAGAAACGAATGGCGCTACCCTTTGGACAGTTTTTAGTACACGTGAATACGATGTGATTGTGTCAAAAATCATAAGATTGTAGGTGCAAGGTTCGGTACGAACGGTGAATCCCTATTTCGAGATAGCCGGAAGTCTCTCGGGCACAATTTGCAGCGCTCTGGAGACATACTAAGTTACAACTTTGCTGGTCTAATCAACATTGCACACTATAGTTGGAGCTTTCAAGAATGTTTAGAAATACAAGGCTGGACGGTAGCCTTGTATTCCGATAGTTTTTGGTAAAGTTGTGAGTAGTAGAGATGTAAATGGGCCTGGTGATAGGGCACATTTACATCTCTACCACTGACAACTCTACCAGAATCAAAATAACATTCTACCGGAGTACACGGCTAGACGGTAGCCCTTTATTCCGGTGGAGTTTTATTTTGATACTGGTAGAGTTTTTTTACTTTCTGGTAGAGATTTTGGTAGAGTTATTTCCGATAGCGTTGTTTTCTGGTAGAGTTATTTTCTGATAGAGTTGTTTTCTGATAGAGTTGTTTTCTGATAGAGTTGTTTTCTGATAGAGTTGTTTTCTGATAGAGTTGTTTTCTGATAGAGTTGTTTTCTGATAGAGTTGTTTTCTGATAGAGTTGTTTTCTGATAGAGTCGTTTTCTGATAGAGTCGTCTTCTAGTAGAGTTGTCTTCTGGTAGAGTCGTCTTCTGGTAGAGTTGTCTTCTAGTAGAGTTGTCTTCTGGTAGAGTCGTCTTATAGTAGAGTTGTCTTCTGGTAGAGTTGTCTTCTGGTAGAGTTGTCTTCTAGTAGAGTTGTCTTCTCATAAAGTTGTCTGCTGGTAGAGTTGTTTTCTCGTAGAGTTGGTTTTTAGTAGAGTTGTTATCCGGTAGAGCTGTGAGTGGTAGAAACGTAACTGTACCCATTCACATCACCCCGACTTGCCCAATTTGCGTCTCTACTGTCCGCAGACTTCGTCCAACAACCGGGACGTCTTCGTTCGCTGGGCACTTCACCTCACTTTATCGCGGATATAGAGATACACACACCTCCGCAGACAGTTAACCTGATCCCGAGCACGCCGCACATTTCCGCTTGCGTGAGCCAGAGCGGTGGGTCGTTGGCGTACGATGTTGGTACCGGTGGTCGCGTGAGGATGGAAACCGTGGCCAGTCGTCGCTCTACATAAGTAATCTGCATCACTCCCAGTTATCCGCCGGTACAACGTTGACCCGGGTATCGATCTCTCGGGCACTTATCGTAGGCACGGTTGTTAGAATTGCGAGTTGATCAGCGTCGGCATTGCGAGTACCATCGCTAGGGAGGCGAAAGTGTGTGGATGCGCGAAGGTTTCTGGTCAGCGCGTGTATGCACGTACAAACTACATCCTTTTGCACGGGCGGCGCAGTGGCCTTTGAAGCCATTCATGACCACGGTCGGACCACCGAGTGCAGTCCTAGGGGGCATGCGGTACCAGTTGCAAACGAATGGAACGCGGTAACGTAGGAGCTCATCGACAAAGGGCGAGCGAGGGTTCCACACACGACCACGCGAAACGTTATCCACGCGTCGATTGATACGAATCTCATTCATTTTATCGATGCTCGTACGTGTGTGAGCGTCGCGAGAGCGGTTCCATGTGGGAATTGTATACAGATTTTCTGCAGATACGACGGAGCAACTCAATCAATTTAATCCGTTGAATCTCAGTATCCTGGGCCAATTCCGTTTTATGCTGCCTCGCGGTGGAGATCGCTGATTGAAAGGCGATTCATATTTCTTGTTTAGGCGAGCACGGACCGAAACTCTATACATCGCACGGTGGAGAGCCGATTGACCGGAGAGGGGATTATCCGCTAGCGGATTAAACGCGGGGATGAGGAAAGAGCACATTTTTTTATAGGGTGGAAACTTTGGTATTGGAGGGGCGAATAAAAATTCACATGTACCGGATTGAAAATGAAGTTGGTTAAAAAAAATGCTATGCAAAAAAATCATGATATTTAATTCAGGATAACCGCCGTTTCAGTTATCCAGGGTTTCTTTGGTTTTACTGTATATCTACACGGTAAAAAAAAAAAGTTTGTACTTTTTACAACACCTTACTGTTGTAAAATCGAGAAACGTCAACAATTTTTTTATTTGTTAATTTTTTGATCCCACCAGCCGATTCTAGTTTTACAAACAAAACTACAAACTAAAATTGTTAACGAGACGCAAAATAAGAGTACATCTATATTCAAACCTTAGCAAAACGAATTTGTCATTGGTTTGACAAAATTATTTTCACGAAACTTTCCTATTTTACGAAACAATTTTTTACTGTGCATTGTACTGTATATTCTGAGCGTATTATCCTGAGAACCTTGTTGAACCTGAGTTGAGAAAATAGTACTGTTTTTTTAACAGGGTGGAACCTTAGAACTGAAAGGGTTGCGTAAAGAATCATATGTACTGAATTGGATCCGGTTAAAAAAAAAAAAAAATCACGACATTTAATTCGAATGAACCGTGCTTTCAGCTATGCGGGTTTTCTTCGGTTTCACTGCATATCTATCGCATAACAATGAAGGTACAGCCACCCGGTAGAAAGGAGGGTTACCGCAAGGATAAAAAAAACAACGCTCGAGGGAAGAAAAGGGTAATGAATCTCCGCGTCTTGGGTTACCGATGAAGATTCTATGGTGGTATCCCGTTTTTTTTTTTTTTTTTCTCATACCTCAGCACATGCACTGCTCCCGCGCGTCATTATTTTCGATCCCGGTGAAAAGGCAAGGAAATCTGGAGGGAGCGTCACGTACTCGTTGCTCCTTCGCTCTTTCATCTTTACGATCCTTCTTTCTCGTGTATCGCGGTGCGTGGTGAGCCGGAACGCCGCGATATCGTATTACCCGAGATAACGAAAAGGCACAAAGAACCTCCGTCGGAGGTTGGGTAGGTTGGGAGGAGCGGCTAGGCTCTCGCCGCTCTCAATATCTCGCCCGCTTGTCCACGAGACCCTTTATTGGAACTCCTTCATTGATTCTTTGGCTCTTGTGTAAAGCTCGAACGGTATTTCCCAATCTCAACCGGGCTCATTTTGCGATCCTCGACTTGAACTGGATATCGGCAACGCTAAAGCTGGCCTGATATGGCGAAATCATCCTGATATGCCAAAATCAGCCCCGTATGGCAGAACTAAGTCTACATGGCAAAACCCGCCTCATATGGTAACATTAGCCAAATATCGATAGCAAAATTAGTCTGGTATGACAAAGTCAGCCAGATATGGCAAAATCAGCCTGGTATGACAAAATCAGCCCAATATAACAAGATCAGCCTAATATAACAAAATCAGTCTAATATGATAAAATCAGCTTAATATGATAAAACCAGCCTGATCTCAAAAAATCAGCCTAATATCACAAAATCAGTCTAATATCACAAAATCCACGTACTATCACAAAATCAGCCTAATATCACAAAATCCGCCTAAGATTGCAAAATCAGCCTGATATCAGAAAATCAGCCTGATGTCTCAAAATCAGCCTAATATGGCAAGTTCAGCCTCATACAGCCGAACCTGCTTGCACAGTAAAAAAAGATTAGTACATTTAACAAACCTTTTTGTCATCCACAAACGTCCGCAATTATTTTGTTATTGATATTACAAAAAGTATTCGTAAAATTGACAAGAAAAGAATTATGGAAGTTTGTGGACAAGAAACGTTCGTACGATTTTTACTGCCCGATATGGCAAAATCAGCCTGATACGGTGCATCTGCTTTAGGCCGCGTCTGGCAAATAGCGGTCCCGAGCCGGCATGCCTTATCGATCCCCGATATGTGTCATATGGGATGTATCCGGCACCACGACTAAATGTCTACCCGAGCATCGGGAAGAGATTCGGTTGATAAATTCCCCCGAAATCTCCGGGGGAAGCGGTCGTTGATGCTAGCTCGATGGCGATCCTCTGCGGCGAGACAAGGTGCGCACCACAGCAAGACGAGACACAGAAGGTGCATTGCCGAGCTCTCGGATCTCGCGTGCATTCGAAGTTTCCTGTCGCGCCTCGTGTTTCGGGATAAGAGCGGGCGAGAACTCTCGCGAGCAAAGGAGCGAGCAAGGCGATAGAGGAAACGCCGCCCCGGATGCTGCACGGGTCGAGCTGGCGAGTGTGTCTTCCGCAGCGGCTTAGTCAGCGCTAAGTTCCGTCCAACGATATATCATACAATATATATATACATATATATGTATATATATGTATAAGACATAAGGGCGTAGTTTCCGTGTTAAAGCATACGAGTTACGCCCTTGTGTTTCACAGCGGTTGATGCAGCACGAAGACGATGTTTTGTCGTCGCCGTCAACATCGCCGCTATGTCTGGGCACATTCGCGGATAATCCACGTGTACATCCTCGATGCCATGCATCGGTGGTTCATTGCATCGCGACCATTTATGGGAGCCAGCTTGTACGACAACATCACACACGGTCCGTAACAATACCGCGACGTGTTTATCGTCAGAGTTGACGACATTACTGCGATAATTATTTATGCCGGTCGTTGTGACGGAAAGCGAAATTATCTGCAATAGATACTGCTCTATTGCAGTCTCCGTTCGAGCGTCGAATACCTTGCTTAAAGCTCGGGCGGTATTTGCCGATTTCCAGAAGACTGTAAAAAAAAAAATCGTATGAAATTTAACGTACAGGACGGCAAGTTTTTATGCATAAACTGGGATATTGAATATCTTGTGCGATTGTGATTAAAAAATAACTTAAGGTTTATTAAAAATCTCAGAGATACTTTACTTTTAGTGATTTACTTTAGTTTTACTATAGATGCACTTTAATTTCAATAATTTAGTTTAATTTCAATTGTGATGAAAAATTAACGCAAGGTATATTAAAACTACAGAGATACTTTACATTTAATGATTTACTTTAGTTTTACTATAGAAGTAGTTTAATTACAATAATTTAATATAATTTCGCTCTAAAGATCCATTAATTTTTCATCGCAATTTCTACATTGAATTTGACGCGTCAATTTTTCCATAAAAACTTCCAGAGCGGTCCATTAAATTAACAATTTTTTTGAACACTGTAAAAACAAAATCGTATCAAAGTGAATGTATCGGGCTGAAAGTTTTTATGCAAAAACTGGTGTATACATTCCAGTTCATGCAAAAACTGCTATTGATACATCCCATGTACAATTACGCTAAAAAATTAATGCTCAGTGTATTAAAAAAAAAAAATTGGTAATACTTTATTGACTTTAATGTCTATGAAAAAAAAAATATACGCTAATTTTCCATCACAATCATACATTAAATATAATCTACAAGATTCCGCATAAGAACTACCAGTCCAGTAAATTAAACGTACAATTTTTTTTTTTTACCGCTTCCTCCGCCGACACAAAATCATTACACACGCTCAACAATCAATCCCAAGGCTTGTTTACCGTCGGAGTTGCTCCGAAATTGCTGCGATAATTATTAATGCCCTCTCTTGAATCGTGGAAGCGAAATTATCGCCGTCGTTTGTTGCCAGCGGTCTCGTTCACGACGGAGCTCCATTGTGGAGTCTCCGTTCGATCGTCGAAAATACCTGGCCGACGATTGACGAGCAAGTGCTCACGCGCACCGGCAACAAACACGACAAAGTCCCGGGTGGGGGAGATTCGTCGGTGTGGGGCGACTATGAGAAATTCCGTGATTCGAATAGGGCGAGGGAGCGAATCGGCACCCGAGCGGGTTCGAATCAGACGGTGCTCGTGCAAGTTTAGAGAAACGGTAGCGCTGGGAGGGTCGTGTGTGGGGACCCGTCGACGATGAAGCGCGAGGCTCGAAAGGGGTGCGACGTTTCTCACGCCGAAATCTTGGAATAGTTATACCGGCTATGATGTAATGGTTCCTGTTCGGCGTCAGAAAATTTCTCGTTAATGGGCATCCCGTCACCCGTCGAGTTTCTCCATTAACGCCGTGTCTGAGTAGCGAACGGTGGATAATTCCTCGGAGCCAAAGAAGGCCCGCTATGAATGGGGAGGACGATGGATGAGTTGCCGGTGGAAATGAGACGACGAACGGGGAACGATCTTCCCCGATGGGAGTCCCGAATTCCCTGACGCGCGTCTACTGTTCTCTCCGGTACAAGTCAAACAAGCCGAATTGCGAATTCATCGCGGATTCACGGAGAGTCTCTGTTGTTCCTCGGCGTCTCTGATCGTTCGTGAGGTTTTGACGAAGAGACGAGAATTCGGCAATCGGTATACGAGAAATTCGGCACAAATGAAAGACGATGCAGGAATTGCTTCTTCTCGCGTCGAGCGAATCGTCGTTGGATCATTGGAAGATTGTCGATTCTTCAGCATTGCGCAATCGGGAAGCGACGTCATACCGGAAATACGTCACTTCCGGTTTGGAAATATCATTTTTCGACTGGAAACGACGTATTTCCGGTAACGTTACTTACGGTTTGAAAATATTTCTCGACCGGAAGTGACCTCGCTTCCGGTTTGAAAATTTAATTTCTCGACCGGAAGTGATCTCACTTCCGGTTTGAAAATCTAATTTCTCGACCGGAAGTGATCTCACTTCCGGTTTGAAAATCTCATTTTTCGACCGGAAGTGACATCACACCGGAAACGCAACTCTTCCGCTCTGAAAATTTCACTTTCCGCTCGGAAAGACATGACTTCCGGTCGGAGAATGAGATTTTTCAAACCGGAAGTGAGGCGTTTCGAGCGCGAGGGCGCCCGTTCGCCGGCAAGATAATAATTACGAAAGAGAAGAGGAGATACGCCGATCTGAGCTTACGCAACTCAGACGATACTCTATATTCCAGGCGAGCTGTGCATACGTCGGCTGCCGAGATATGCGCGCATCAGTGGCTCCAATGTACCAGATCCATGTTGAGAGAGCTGCCAGAGCTGCCTAGCTCGCAGATAACACACAGACCCAGATGCATTAGCGGCGGAGGGTTTTGAGCGCCTAGCAAGTGTGCTCCTGACGTGCATGACTCCACGCGAGGGTAAAGCGTGTTCGCCGGTTGTTGCAACAGAGAGTCTGGCTTAATGTCTGAGCGTGACACGGCCGCGTGCACGCGGTTACTCTTTATGCTTGGGAAAATCTACCGAGCGGTTTCAGTATGATTTCTCCGACTTGTTGAACCAGTGTACGAACCACAAACTACAGGGTACCTGCGAGCCAGCTATTCACACATCAACATACTGGGCGAGCGAAGGACGCATCCGACACCGTGCGATATGTGAAACGAGCGCGAGTTACGCCCATCCGTTTCTCGGCTGTCGATATATCGGCGTTAGTCTTGTGTGCACAATACGGTGGGTCTTCGACTTCCCCGGCGCACGATACGCTCTCTCGTCCATCGGCGAATTCACGCCAATGAATTCGGTATACGCAATATTTGCGAACGGAGCATTTTTTTTTTCTTTTTTTTTTTTTTTGCTGAGCGCAGATTCCAAAATCGCTTGGACGTAAATGGAAGTCTGTGGAACCATCGATGCAAATTGTAATCGCGGCCATGGATGGTATTTTTTTTTAGGGTCTATAAATGGAGAAAAAAAAATAATGGAAAGGCAACGAAAACACTATATCGTTGCTTTTCCATTTTTTTTTAATGTTATTTTTGTTTAAATCGGGAAAATTTTTGTTTAGAATGTTTTCTTGTAAAAAAATTACACATTTTTTTTGTTTGAATCAGGTTTTGCCAACGACTTTGAAACTGACGCTATTTCGTTTCGTAGCATTACTTCCAATTTGCATTAACTTCCAATTAATTAACTTCGTAGCATTACTTCCAATTTGCATTGCAATTAACCTTTTCCTCGCTATTCAATTCATTTCTAAATTATTTTTCTTATTATTATTATTGATAATCGGAAGATACTTTTACTATTCTTCTATCATTTTCCGAGTGAGAATTGAAATCTGGCAACGTTATTCGATAGAATTTTGCTAACGATTTTGAAACTTTCGCTCTTCCCCTTCGTAGCATTACTACCGATGATCGTTTTCCTCGCTGTTCAATCAGTCTCTAAATTATTTGTCTCATTATTATTTTTAATCAGAACAATGCATTCACCATTCTTCTATAATTTTCCGAGTGAGGATTAAAATCTGCAAGCGTCATTCGTCGCGGGGCTTTCGCTAACGAGTTTGAAACTTGTGGCATCCCGCTAGACAATCGAGTTTCAATTCGGATCCGTCGAAGCGCAGCGTTTGTCACCCGGGCACCGCGGCGCCGACCGCTTGAACAAGCAATCGATTCCATTAATGCGACAATGGCCATGACTCTCCCGCTGCCGCGATATACCATTCACTCCATCAACCGACGACGCCCTCTTCGACACTGCTCGGGGGGCGGGGGGTGGTGTATATTCTAAAACCTCACTCCGGTCCGACAGAGCAACGCTCTCCGACTCCGTCGGGCGAGCGTCGGCGAAACGAGGACGGAACGATCCTCCGGAGTGCGAGGGTAAGGTTTTGGGCTTCGCACCCCCTGTCATCATCGACGAGTACCAAGACAACGCCGCAACTAATTCTCACACCGAACCTTTATGCTTGCTCTTCGCTCGTCTGGCTGCGCCGACAATCCTATTTTCCGTAACTGTCTCGAAGACAACGAGGCGCTATATTTCCACTCCAACTTCGGCTGCGGAGACGCTCCAGCGCGATTGCAACGCCACCCCTCAGTATCGTAGCTTTCGAGGAAATCGCATCACGATTGCGAGAAGAAATATGCAGACTGTAAAAAAAAAAAACAAATTCGCATGAAATTTAATGCAGCCTTGCTGGAAGTTTTTATGCATAGAGTGGTGAGTTAAATTTCATGTAGAATTGCGATGAAGAATTGATGTTGTGTGTATTAAAAAAAAACTTTGAAAATACTTTATTTTTAATAATTTACTTAAATTTTACTGTAACAGTACTTTGATTCGTATTATGTAGTTTAGTGTCAATCGAAGAGAATAGTAATTTTTCATCGCAGTTGTACGTTAAATTGAATGAATTGAATTCTCACGCCGATCCTTTATGCTTGCTCTTCGCTCGTCTGGCTGCGCAGACAATCCTATTTTCCGTAACAGTCTCGAAGACATCGAGGCGCTGTATTTCCACTCTAACTTCGGCTGCGGAGGCGCTCCAGCGCGATTGCAACATCACCCTCAGCACCGTAGCTTTCGAGGAAATCGCATCACAATTGAGAGAAGAAATATGCAGACTGTAAAAAAAAAAACAAATTCGCATGTAATTTAATGCAGCCTTGCTGGACGTTTTTATGCATAGCGTGGTGAGTTAAATTTCATGTAGAATTGCGATGAGGAATTAATGTTGGGTGTATTAAAAATCATTGGGAATACTTTATTTTTAATAATTTACTTAAATTTTACTATAAACAGTACTTTAATTGTGATTGTTCAATTTAGTTTCAATGGAAAAGCATAGCAATTTTTCATCGCAATTGTACGTTAAATTGAATTACCAGTTTTTGCATAAAAACTTCAAGTCCGGTACTTTAAATTTACCATTTTTGTTAACCATTCTATCATTCTACCATTCTACCATTCAGTTATTCCTATTTCTAGTCCCATTCCTATTCCAATTCCAATACCAATTTCTGTTCCTATTTCTATTCTCCAATTCGCCTATTCTTCCCACCGATTCCTCTGCGAACGTCTTATTAACTATGAGAGCGAGTCAAGGATAGAAGCTTATCAGATCGACCGATAATCGACCCCAAAACTAATCGGCACCGATAATGAATAATGATCAAATTTATGCACCCCCCCCCCCCCCCCCCACGCCAATTTATTTCGTTGATATAAAAAAGCCTGTCGCACTCCATTCCGATCGCCGACGAAATTTACCAACATATTCATCGATGTCGATCGCCGAGATCGAAACCCCTACAGTGTTCACCACCCGTGTCGAACCTCTACGCGGGCTCGCCGCAAAAATAATACATCACGCTCGAGCAATTTGAACGGTTCGCGGACTACACAATCGGGCAGCAGTCGGACAGAGGCGGTGCACGTCGCAAATCCTGACGAGGAGCAGCGTTATATCAGCTATGCCCGGCACATTATTTATTATTATTAACGTTATTCATGCGCACTTGTCAATAGCAGGCATTTCCACTCGGCCCCTCCGCACCGCCGCCGATGACATCGACAGACAGCGCTACACCCCCCCCCGGCTTGCCCGGATGACGTTCGGACATCAACCTTCGTCCACCCCGCTGTACTATCTCCCGGTGTTTGCATCATCCTCCTACCCTCATTTCGCATCCCCGTTCACCGCTCGGTGAGAGCCGCGCCGAGCGGTGGAAACGCGCACGAACGAAACTGCCTGCCCTCAGGGCTCTCGCAATGTAATTTTGATGTCAATCGGCGAATGAAACAAACCCGCCGAATGGAATCATTGATTATTGAATCCATTCGATCTTCCGCATTAGTCGAATGACGGATGCGTGAAGTAATTTTTTTCTTTTCCTTTTTTTATATATATATATATATTTTTTCCAACCGGCAAGTGGAAAAGTGAAATCGAAAGGGAAAAGGCTCGTCGCTCCGGACCTTGTTAATTTTTGGATTATTAAATCATGATTTTGTTGCCAATGAGCTAAATGTAATCGTATAAATTAAATGAAATAATCTGCCGAATGAAAACATTGATTATTTAATCCATTCGATTTTCTATATTATCCGAATAATTAATGCGCAAAGTAATTTTTTCTTTTCCTTTTTTCCACATATTTTTCTTTGAACTCCCAACTGTAAAAGAGCAATCGAATGGGAAAGGGTTCGTCCCTTCGGAGTCTATCGAGCGCAATTAACCTGTTCATTTTTCGATTATTAAATAATAATTTTATTGTCAATAAGCTGAATATGTTTAAATAACTTCATAAGATAAACGAAATAACCCGCGAATACGGAATAATTGATTATTGAAACGATTCGATCTGGTACATTATCCGAATAATTCATGGGTCATGTAATTTTTTTCTTCTCCGTTTTCTTATACATTTTTTTCACTCCCGGCTCTAAAAAAAAAAATGAAATCAAAGGTGAAAGCGCGCGTACTTTTGGATGATTAAATTGAGATTTTGTTGTCAATCAGCTTGTAAAACAACCTGCCGAACGGAATATAATCGAAGCGTGAACAATTTTTTTCTTTTCCTATTTTTTAATAAATTTTCCCCTCCTAAGTGAAAAAAAAAAATGAAATCAAAGGGGAAAGCGCGCGTCCCTTCGGAGTCCATCGTGCGCGACTAGCTTGTTTATTTTCGGATTATTAAATCATGGTTTTCGTATAGGCGGAGAGGCATCGCTGCAGGGGCCCGGTATCCGCATATCCATTTCGGCTCGCACTTCCGGTTGACGGGAAACGTCATACGGCGACGCCAATGCGTATCCCTGGGTGACCCTCGACACCGGGTGTCAAGGCTTGATGTCCCGTCATGGTAACCCATCGCACCGAGATTGGGGGCGAGACGGCAGCATCACGGTCCGCTGTCATGATAGCGAGAGGACGGGGCTTTGCCGAAGGGAGAAAGCGAGGGGATCGTGTCATAGCCCTGCCTCCCCGGTCTGACAGTCTCGGAAGCCCAACACCGACGACTGCCGAATCCGTGGTACAGGAAGCGGCAACGCGCGGACCAAGTTGCAGGGTTCTGTTTCTGTCTTCCGGATGGCTGCGCGCACTCCGATTCCGCGGTGCGAGAAGAGAGTTTCCCCTCGCCTGAAATTCTCTCCTATGTTTCGGTGTTTCTTCCTCGGCTCTCCCTTGTTAACCAGCATCGCGTTATCCGCATCTGAAAACAAATCGTGACGGCGATTAGGTGTTTATTCATGGAAAGTTAATTGCTCGTCTTTTCCAAATTTGTTTTTTACCATTCTGCGCATAGCATTCTCCATGGGATAGTTCATTGACCCATTTTAGCTTTCTCCGAGAGAAAGCCAAAATGTTTTCTATGTCTGCTTGATATCAAATTTTCATGGGTGCAGTTTATGGCAAATTTTCGTTAATATTCCATAAGTCAAATTTTCGTAGATCATCGTTTCATGGACACTTTCAACGTGTCTTTCCACTGTTGGATCGCATTGTTCATAACATGTGGAAATCCATTGCATATGAAATGCAATTTCGGAATTTCGAAATCCGTTCCATATAGCGCGAAAACCGAATATTCGAAAATATGGCATATGAAATGAAATTGCGAATTTCCAAAATCCACACTGACCTGGATACACCTTTGAACGTACGTTCAAGGGTGTACTTTGTTGGTACAACAAAAATGTTTGTTTCAATCGAGAAATTTTTCATAAATTGAGGCCAATAATCGTTTAATAACACAATGCTCTATTTGTACCAAACGAATAACAGCTTTGAACGTATATCACCGCGACTTTTGGTCAATCCAACCAATTTTTCTTCTCAGTGTATATACTATCAAAAAACTACCTTTATAGACGTTTCCCCTGAGAACTATTAACATTTTACAGTTACAACAATGACCAAAAATCATGGTCGCAACAATAATTATAGTTCAATCAATTGACTATGCACCATTAGAAACGATCTAGATAGACGTTTCCCCTGGGAACAAGTCCTTACACAGTAGGACATATTGTCCTGTTTCTCAGTGCATTCGATACGCTAGGAGAACCGAATTCTCGAAAATATGACATATGAAATGGAATTAAAAATTTCCGAATTACGTTCCATGTCCCGTGAAAACCGCACAGTTAGCTCATCCAAAAGCGGGACTCATCTGGTGGGCAACAAACATCCAAACCGCCAATCAAACCCCCAAATTCCCAAAACACACATGAAACAACATACCAAGAACATAGCTTCCTCTACGCGAAAGCAAAACTTCGATGAAACAACGCGCTCAAGTCAACCGCTCCAATCTCGATCAAAAAAAAAAAAAAAAAAAAAAAAAAATGAATCCCACCGATTGAGATAAGATTTGATTAGCAAACTGCCTCTACATCAATACATGGGAGTGTTCTCCAGCCACGATAAGATGTATCTCCGGTATTATCGGCCGCCTCTCGCCCGCACTCCAAATCTCTCTCCACTGCTCTCGTCGCAGTGAGACGAGATCGACGAGAGTTTTACATAGGCGATAACAGATTCGCACTCGGTCCAACCCGCCGGCTTTCCAAAAATCGGTCTCGCTCTCGTTGCAGTGAGTCGTACCTGAGCAGAGACGATGACGAGAGTTGAGACAGACTCGAGTTCAAATGACGAGAGCAGACACTATCGCCGGAAAATTTGATGGCCGGAAGAGTGCTCGTGCGGCGTGCATTAATTGCACAAAAGTTGACGGTCGGACGGCTGAGAAGGTGAACAGGTGTGGGCTACGGCTGAGCGGATGAGCGCAGTCCGGGTGGATTTTAGGGGATGAACGGGGATCGGCACCGTGCGCAGACAGAGGAGAAAACACACGAGCGCGCGAAGGCTCATACGTGCGAGCTCGGTCTGGATGCACGAGCGAACGATGGAGAACCAGTGATAACGTTATAATATGCACGTGTACAGTGGCAGAGGGTATTTACACTGGCGCATAGCACAGTCGTCCATAGTCCGGTAACTATCCGCCGTAAAACGGATACGTATATATAGTTACCGAAAGTGTACGATGGGCGCAGACTCCGGTCGGCCAACAGCGCCTCGATGTGCCGCGTAATGAGCCCGTGTCCGGCAGCCAGAACGAGTTAATTAATCCTCCGGAGACGAGGCACGTACCCGCCGAGCTCGATAATTATGCGCGCAAGTGCACTCGTGCGCCGACGGAATCTCTTTCACTGCATGTCCCTGTCTCTCACGCGGCGACTAGTCGCTATTTGTATCCGAGGACGTGAAACATCACTTCCGCGCGTAGTATTGGAACCACGTGGCTGTGTCCGAATCATTTTTTTTTGTTGTTTTTTTTGGGAAAGTTCATGGCACGTTGTGATGAAATATTTTCAATGAAGTATTATCATCTGGGTGGGAAGATACGTAGTTGGGTGCGAATTATTATTTTTTTTTTTAAGTTGATGGTACGTTGTGATGAAATATTTTCTATAAAGCATTGTCATCCGGGTGAGAAGATACGTGGTTGGGAACGAATTATTATTATTTCTTTTTTTTTTTAAGTTCATGACACGTTGTGATGAAATAGTTTCAATAAAGTATTATCATCCCTATGGGAAGATACGTGATTGGGTCCGAATTATTATTTTTTTTTTAAGTTCATGGCAGGTTGTGATGAAATATTTTCAATAAAGTATTGTCATCCGAATGGGAAGATACGTGGTTGGGTCCGAATTATTGTTACTTTTTTTTTAAGTTCATGACACGTTGTGATGAAATAGTTTCAATAAATTATTATCATCCGTATGGGAAGATACGTGGATGGGAACGAATTATTATTACTTTTTTCTTTTTTAAGTTCATGACACGTTGTGATGAAATATTTTCAATAAAGTATTGTCATCCGAATGGGAAGATACGTGGTTGGGAACGAATTATTATTACTTTTTTTTTTAAGTTCATGGCAGGTTGTGATGAAATATTTTCAATGAAGTATTGTCATCCGAATGGGAAGATACGTGATTGGAAACGAGTTATTATTACTTTTTTTTTTTAAGTTCATGGCAGGTTGTGATGAAATATTTTCAATAAAGTATTGTCATCCGAATGGGAAGATACGTGGTTGGGAACGAATTATTATTGCTTTTTTTTAAGTTCATGGCAGGTTGTGATGAAATATTTTCAATAAAGTATTGTCATCCGAATGGGAAGATACGTGGTTGAGAACGAATTATTATTACTTTTTTTTTTTAAGTTCATGGCAGGTTGTGATGAAATATTTTCAATGAAGTATTGTCATCCGAATGCGAAGATACGTGGTTGGGAACGAATTATTATTACTTTTTTTTTTTTTTAAGTTCATGGCAGGTTGTGATGAAATAGTTTCAATGAAGTATTATCATCCGAATGGGAAGATACGTGGTTGGGAACGAATTATTGTTACTTTTTTTTTAAGTTCATGACACGTTGTGATGAAATATTTTCAATAAAGTATTGTCATCCGAATGGGAAGATACGTGGTTGGGAACGAATTATTATTACTTTTTTTTTATTAAGTTCATGACACGTTGTGATGAAATAGTTTCAATAAAGTATTGTCATCCGAATGGGAAGATACGTGGTTGGAAACGAGTTATTATTTTTTTTTTTTTTTTAAGTTCATGACACGTTCTGATAAAATATTTGAGGATAATCAGTCAATGACGTCGGTAGGGTGAAGATAAAAACATGTCGAACGTTTTTTTTACGAAAACAAAGCTTCCTCTGTGAGGAAGCAAAATAAAAACCTTTTTTCACCAATCTTCATAATGAAATATTGTCAATGAAATAATATATTCCTGTTGAGAATAAAAGAATATTGCTTGATACATATGATTGTCTTAATTTGGGGACAATTATTCAATTACGTCATTAGGGTGAGAACATTTTTTTTTATTTTTTATTTGGTGAGCCCAAACGCGAACCTCATGAATATTACATCAAAGAGATGCCTCACAAAGCGCCTGAGTCAACCGCAATTTCGTTGTACCGAGAATGTTTTTTTTTTTTTTTCCGAAACTTAATTGCACATTCCAATGAAATATTGTCAATAAAGCAATATCTTCCCGGTGGGAATAAAAAATATTAATTAACATCGTGATTATCTTAATTTGAAGCAAATTACTCACTTACATCATTACGGTGGAAAAAATAAAATAAAAATAAAAATTCGGTGAACCTCGACGGTAGGTTGATGAATATTACATCAAAGAGATGCCTCACGAAGAGGCTGAGTCAACCGCAATTTCGTTGTTCCCAACATTTTTTTTTCTTTTTTTTTTTTTTTTTATAAACGCAGCCCCTTAGGCGGTGGAAGCTGCGGTGGCCATTTCGCTCTCTCACTCTTCGGGTGCTCCAAACTCTTCGTGGCTGGTGGCTATATGTTCGTCCCGGGCGAGCACATTAGCGGCATGTGTGCCCGGAGTGCAGGCGACGTGATTGATTCGAGCGGCGTGCACGACGCGAGAACGATGTGGTGGTGGCCGTTATACAGCTAACTTGATTCAACCGGGCGGCGGCAATTGTCCTCTTACATGTTAGGACAACGCGTGTTTTCATGAAATTCTGCGCGAGTGCGAGCGGGCACTTTCTTGCGCGAATCGAAGCGGTAACAACAGCTGTCCGGCACACGTCAAGCCATCGTGCGGTTCTCCTAAATCCAGTCGGCACGGACCATAGGGGGCTCTTGTGACCTTTTTTCTCCCGTAAAGCCTAGTGGACCATTTTTTACCTCTGTCGCTTTAAATTACCTCGAGCTGATTCTTTTAAACGTGGAGTTATAAGTTATAAGTTATAAGTTATAAGTTATAAGTTATAAGTTATAAGTTATAAGTTATAAGTTATAAGTTATAAGTTATAAGTTATAAGTTATAAGTTATAAGTAATAAGTAATAAGTTATAAGTTATAAGTTATAAGTTATAAGTTATAAGTTATAAGTTATAAGTTATAAGTTATAAGTTATAAGTTATAAGTTATAAGTTATAAGTTATAAGTTATAAGTTATAAGTTATAAGTTATAAGTTATAAGTTATAAGTTATAAGTTATAAGTTATAAGTTATAAGTTATAAGTTATAAGTTATAAGTTATAAGTTATAAGTTATAAGTTATAAGTTATAAGTTATAAGTTATAAGTTATAAGTTATAAGTTATAAGTTATAAGTTATAAGTTATAAGTTATAAGTTGTAAGTTGTAAGTTATAAGTTATAAGTTATAAGTTATAAGTTGTAAGTTATAAGTTATAAGTTATAAGTTATAAGTTGGGAGCCGGAAGCCGGAAGCCGAAAGCTGGAAGTTAGAAGTTAGAAGTTGCGCTGATTGCGATTACCCTTACGCCCTCTGTGTCCGATGAATGTGCAACCTATCTGACTGAGCACGACGCACACGGAATTGTCCATAGGACAAAAGACCGACGGGTTGGAGGAATCTACAGGACCGACTAATTATCGTCCGTCGGCAACTATACAAGGGTCTGTGTGATCCTTTTTCTCTCGTAAAGCTTATTGAAACATTTTTTTGCCTCTGCTTTAAATTTATTAGAGCCGATTGTTTGAAACTTGGAATTTACTATATTAACTTAGTCTTATATATACATATATATATAAGACTAAGAAGCGACAACTGACCACTATCAGTATCACGTAAACTACTTTTAAGATAAAAGTCCGACGGGTTGGAGAAATCTATACAGGGAATCCAATGTACGGTCATTTTTGCAAGTTAAATAAAATGTGCCTCTGGGTTCTGTTTCTATGAGATTAGTACCCGCTTGTACCATCGAGGTATTCGTTTGTATACCGACGAATTGTCGTCAGTTGGTAAGCGACTCAGGCTGACTTTCTACAATACCAAATGGTGCAAAGTTAACCGTCGATTCTATAAAAACCAGACTGTTTGGCTCATCCTTTTATACCCGCAACCAAACCCGTGACCTAATATTACACATTCAATAACGCTTCAATTATACGAAAGACTTTCTTCTGAATCCTATTAAAAAAATTGTATTCTATATGAAAGACCTTCGTGTAGTCAGCTTAAAGAATTTACAACAATTCGTCACTCACGATTTACAATATTAAACACGTAAGGAAAATAGACTTTGATGGCAAAATAATTTCGTTAATTGCACGATCTTTCAACCCCTAAAAAGCCCACAAAAATGCAATCCGGTTTCCAATCGGTCAGTGTTTCACTTTCGCTCTCGTTATTCTCGGAATTCTCGCCAGCTGTGAGCGCATTTTCCACTGACCTACTTTCCCATTGACCGATTACCACTCTCAATCTCCTTTAAATATCCGGCCGGAACATTTAGTCCTCTATTATGAAATTCCTCACTGTCGCTAGACACGTATTAACCCCTACGATAATCGATCCGAAGAGAGGGAGCGGAGAAAAGCGGACAGACGGATGGAATCCGACCAATCGATTCCCTCACAGCTGGTCGAGGCTCGAGCAACAAGTTGCCCACAAAATATGGATTGCTCTCGTCTACCGAATGACCAAAGAACTGAAAAGATGCTCTCAGGCGCATCCTTCGAGAATTTCCAATAGTCTTACCTTTAAAGATTTTCTCCTTTCATCAAATTATGTTAATTTCTTCGGCCGCAAGGAAAAACGAAGTCGACGAGCGAAACTCCGCAAAACACCTCCTCCTCGCAGCCTCCCGACAGACGCGCCTCGGTCCAGCAGCCTTGAGCAGCCTCCCCCCCCTAAACTCACCTCTTTCGAGCTCTCCCCGATGTGACAATGTATTTGTATCGAGCCAGGGCTAAGCCTCCGCGAACTGCACGGAACGCTTACGCAGAGAGACGAGAAAGCCGCACACAGGCGAACGAGCAAAATCAATAAAAGCCTGTAGCTATCGCGCATGAGCCACCTGCTCTCTCGCAGTGGACTACATCACTTTTGTGAGGTTATGGCGACGGTCGGGCCAAAGGTTGTCAGGTTAGATTCGTAGGAACTTAAGAAAAAATTTCCCGAGATTTTTAATAAGGAAAAGTATACAAGGATTTAAAAAAAAACCGAGCCATGTTCGAGGGTGCAGTCGCGGCGTTTCTCAATCGGCTCCTCGGCAGATACGTCGAGGATCTCGACACCGAACACTTCAACGTCGGAATATTCTCCGGCGAAACTTGTCTGACAGATCTCAAATTGAAACCCGAGGCATTGGTAAGTTCACTTTGATGTTCGATCGCGGATGTGCTTAAGTGTAACGCAGATTTTTTCGAAGAAAAATAGAAGAAGACGCGACAATAATTTTGGATAAATTGTCACACAGTATCAACTCGGCTTGCCGATCAGAGTCGAAATCGGCATTATCGGCAAAGTCTCATTGAAAATACCATGGACGGGTCTATTCACTCAACCGATCATCTTATCGATTGAGGTAAATTTTAACTAATCTTTTAATTAATAAAAATTGCTCTTATTTTTGTAATAAGATAATTAAAAAAATAACGGCCGTTTGCGCTATTTTTTTTTTTTTTAATTTCTTTTTCGTTGTGTAAAAACGATACGATTATTGTTTCATAGGATATTTACATTGTCGCCGTGCCCGCGACTTCGGGACGATACAATTCCGAAATACAGAAAAGACTGATGAGAGCAGCAAAGAAAAAGGTTCTGGAGGACCTCGAGGGGGAAGGATTGTTGGGACCAGGTAACATTTTTTTTTTCTTGTCGTCTGTTCGCTTTTATGCGGCGCGCGGCCGACCGAGCGATGGACAAAAAAAAATAACGCGAATTCGTCATCGAGTTTGGGCGAATTGTCGCTGACGCTATCGTCATTGCAAACCGGCCATTTTCATTGTGCCGTCGAGGCGGGAAAGTGCTGAAGTTTCAAATCGTTCAATGATATATTTTTAATTTTTTTTTAATGAAATTTGTTATTTTGTTTAAATTAAATCGTCATCGAGATTTTGCGGGTTATCCCTGCACTGCGGTCGTTGTAAATCGGCCATTTTCTTCGTGACGTCGAGGCGGGAAATTTTCAAATTTAAAATAATATATTTTTTATTTTGTTTTTTAGTAAATTATTGTAATAAAAAATAAATAAAATCAGCAATTTTCTTCGTGCCGTCGAGACGGGAAAATTTCAAATCGTGCAATAATATATTACATTTTTGTTTTACTAAATAGTTTTTTTTTTTAAATAAAATTACTAGGTCTATCTGCTGGGCTTTTGGACAGTCTCATGCTCTCGGTCGTGAAGAATTTCCAAATAACGGTAAACAACGTTCACGTGAGATACGAGGAGGCCTTTGCCGACCGGAAAGTCGCGTGCGGCTTGTGCGTGCAGAGTTTCTCGATGGCTACGACGAACAAGTAAGTTTTCCCACAATTTCACTTTAAATATTCCAACAAATGGTAATTTGTTTGCAAAAAAAAAAAATCAATTATCTTTTTTTTTCGCAGCAAATGGAAACCCGGTGTTACACCGATAACATCGACCTCAGTTTATCAGCTAATACGCGCCGAATCGCTGAGCCTGTACATGGATCCTTACGCTGAGCCGTCGCTCCAGAACTATCCGGAAACGTGGGAATTTTCAAAACTCCTCGAATGGAAAGCCATAATGAATCGTTCGCTCCAGATCTTCGGAATGAACAACAAAGATTTTCACTTTTGTAAAAAACATAATTAATTCGCTAACTACAAATATCCTCCGAACGTTTTTTTTTTTATATTCGGATGAAAAAAAAAAGAAAAAAATATTAATGCTCTTTTATTTTGCGTTTCAGTGGTCAAACCCTTCACGACAAAAATCAAAGTGATCGTTAACAAGAGCACCGAGGGACAAGTCTCCCGCATGTTGGTCGACGTGGTTTTGCAGGACGTAGCGATGCAACTTTCCGACGGTCAGTTCGCGACCTTGTGCCAGCTTTGGGAGTCTTATCAGCAGGGATCTACCGAAAGGTTTTCAACCAACTGTTTGAACTAACTTTTTATATTAAGTTTGCTTACTCATGGAGCAATGTTTTCGTAAAAAGAACATTTTTGAGATTTTAGCGTCAGAGTACTGAAAATATTCTGAACATCGAAAAATATGATTTTTATCTGGCGTTCGGATGTATGTGTGTGTGTATGTGACAGACTTGCGTTTAAAACGACTATAATTCGGAAATGGTTTAAGATAGCCCGTTGAAAATTTTGATTTTGTTTTTTTTTTTATTACTAAAAAAAAGGTTCTGATTCGAGTAAACATTGAGATATCGAGCTTAAATTTCGCACGGGTATGGTCTAACGCTGTACAATGTTTCGAATTAAATTTGGCAAAAATTGACCCAGCCGTTTCAATTTTATAGGATTTTGAACATTTTGAATCTTGAATTTTTTTTTTTACGCCTGATACGATTTTCTGAATCAAGCATCATGCAAAGAGTAAAATCAGTTATAATTTTACAATCGGTAGTGAAGAATTCATTAAAAATTGTCTTAAAACATTTTGTGTAGGTGAACATTTTGACGGTTTTAATTTTATGAGTTGTAAACATTTTTTTATGTTACGAACAAAGGTGCAAAGTAATTTGCAGAAGGTTCTTCAATACTTTTTTTCTTCGAATTATAATTAATGTTTTTTTTTAAATTTTTTTGCAGGTCGAGGCTCCATCACAAGAGCCATCCGATCCGGCCAGTGAGCGAGGACCGGAAGTCCTGGTGGCGATACGCTTGCAACGCCGTGCTCGAGCACAACGTACGACCCTACACATGGGAGTACGTCAAAGCGCACAGAAAAAATTACAGACTCTACAAGGAGACTTACATGCACACACTGATGCGTCCGAACGACACCGAGCTCAAATTGGATCTGCAAAAGTACGAGGATTTTCTCACGACGCTGAACATCATAATTGCTCGGGAGCACGCGAAAATAGATCTGAAAAAGAGAACGCCCGAGTGCGTTACCGTCGAGGCCGGACCCGGCTCGGATCTCAGACTGATCGTAAATTGCGAGAAGATTCTCGAGTCCACCACGCAACCCGTCAGTCCCGAGAACAAAAAACCACCGGTCAATAATAGCAGCAACGACTTGGAAACTAAATTCAAACTCGAGAAAGTGCCGAAACACATAGGTAAAAAATAAGTTTTTGAATTTTTTTATGTTTACTTTTTGGATGTTTTAATGTTTAATTTTTGGACGTTTTAATGTTTAATTTTTGGATGTTTTAATTTTTTATTTTTGGATGTTTTAATGTTCAATTTTTTAATTTTAATTTTGCGTAATTTTAGACCGGAAGTACAACTTTACTCTGGCCAATTGGTCTCTGAGCCTCTTCAGCAGAGACCACGAAATATTCGTGATGACAGTGACGCAATTTTTGGCGAGCATCGAGAGGCGTCCGGAGTTGTCAGCCTACAAGATATCAGCGCGGGCCGAGAGTTTTGTTATCGAGGGGGCATCGATCGAGGGCGATTTGATTCCTCTCGTCACTGCCGATAACATTTTAACAGGTGGATTGACAAGTTACATTTACTCAGTTAAAATAATAACAATTATTTTATATCCGATTTTACATCCGACGACTAGAATCGGAACGCCAAATTTTGTGTATTTAAAACTGGAAAACAGCAATATGTTTTTACTTGACAGTTGCAATTTGTAGGTAACGTTTTTGCTAATTTTCTGGCCATCGACTTCGAGAAGAATCCATCGACGGCGGAATTCAATTACGATATTTCAGTGAGACTGGAGGCCTTCGAAGTTACTTATCACAGCGTAATATATTTTGATTAAAAAAATGATTTAAAAAAATCTTTTTAAAAAGCTAATTAAGTTCTTTTTGGTTTCAGCACGCTGTTCGCGAGATCGCAATGTTTTTTCAACGCAACAAGGCGCACGTTAAGCACTTCGCCCTGAGGGTTCACGACGTTTATCAGAATACCAAGGAGAGTTTAACGAATTTATTCAACTCGATAGTTTCGAGAAGATTGAGAATTAATTTGAAATTGGACATAAAGGGACCGTACATAGTTTTCCCGGAGCTCGGTTCGCTACAAGAGTTCGTAAACAGCGCATCGTGCAATAACGATTATCCTGCCGAACGAAATTTAACGACACCTTTTTTAATTCGATCGTTGATTGTTCTCAGAGCTGGAAATATCTTGCTCGTCGATCTCGGCAGAATGACTTTCAAGAGCGAGCTGCAAGCAATCAACGTGCAGCTCGAGGACGCGACGCTGATGGAATTGGAAGAATTGCTCTACGATCGTCTTCACTTAGTCTGGACCGACGGACAAATTCTCCTATGTCATTCTGGTACATTTTTCCCACTATCGGTACAAATAAATTTTCTAAATGAACTTTGCAAATAAATTTTGCACATGAATTTTACAATTGAATTTTGCTAATCATTTTTGTCTCAAGTAAAAATTGAATACCGTATTAAAAAAAAAACTTTCTACAGGTGACGATTGGCGCGAGTCTCGAAAGTGGAAAGATTCGGAAAGTCACTTAGTGCCAAAAATCCAAGCTAACGTAACTCTGTCCTGTAGCATCAAGCCGGACTATCGTCTATTGCCGAGGTAACTCTCATACATGATCGAATAACATTTTTAAAATAAATCTTTGGTAATTGTAAAGACAAACTCAAACCTTTTTATGTTTTTTTCTAGAATGAAGCTGAACGTTTCGTTCTCCAATGTAAAGTTTAATTTATCGAAGGGCAAACTTTGGTACGTCTGTGTGTTTCTGAATCAAATGTGGATACCAAAGCCCCGAGACATCGAAGAGTTTCGCACGAGCCTAACGAGAGTGCGCGAGGAAACGGAACAGAACGTATTGTTCTCCTCCAAGGAACTGACGCGCGTGCGATCGATCATAACACTGTCGTCGTTTATAATGGGTCGTGAGAAATCCGAGTACAGTACGAGCGCGATACCAACGTGCATCGTGACCGAGTCGGAGAGGTAAAATTCAAACACCCGCAAAACGTATGGGAAAAAAAATATCGTAAACCACAAATAAATTTAACTAACTATAAAAAATGTTTTCAGGAGTGTAATCTCTTCGGAATTCAGCGAAGAGGACCTGGAACAGTGGATGCGATCGATAAACCTTTCCGGGTTCGACGACAACATATCGCCGCACAATCACGTCGATCTGTTGCTCAGAATCGTCATCGGAGAGGTTTGCACATTTTTATATAATTCTTTTCGGAGGTCAAAGAAATCTTGTTTTTAAGTTTGCGCATTTTTTAATATTTTTTTTCGCAGTTCATAGACAATTATTGTTTTTTCTAAAGGTTTATACATTTAAAAATAATTCTTTGCGCAGTCCAATGGAAATTATTGTTTTCTCTAAAGATTTGGTAATTTAAAAGTTTTTTTTTCGTGGTTCAAAGAAAATGATTTTTTTTTTAAATGTAAAGACCCAAAATTTATGTCTGTTTAGTTGTCGTTCCACGCTGTGACCACATCCGACGGCAGGGAGAAACCGTACCTGGTGCTGAGACTGTGCACGATGTACTTCGAGGCGGCGATAATGGAGTACGGGCCTGCCTTTCAGTTCGGTGTCGGGAGCATCGTCCTAGCCGACAAAACGAACGCAGGAATTACAGGGTCTTATCTCGAGCTTATATCCACCGATGGATCGTACGATGTCATCAGTGTGTCTTACCGGAAGGTGTGTTGAAAAATCGATCGTTGCGAAAAGTCTAAACGAACGGCAAAAAATAAATAAAGAAATACAGAATATAATTCCAACGAATTTTAAAACCTTTTTACGTTTCAGGTAAAAGCGGACTGTCCCGATTTCAAGTCCCATTTTCGCAGCATCGAACAATCCCTCGTGCTGAATATCACGAATCTCAACGTCGTTTTTCATCGTCAGGCTTTCCAAAAACTAAAGCACTACTGGTCCAGCGTGATGACGTGAGTGCGAAGCTCGGCATGAACGCGTTTTTTTATTTTTTATTTACTCAGCCGTGTAACTATTTCATTTTTTTTTCTTTTTTTTTCAGGCTGCGTTACACAAAGATACTCGATCTGATCGCCGTAGTACGATACGTGGTCGGATTTTTAGACAAGAAGGAGAACGATCCACCCGTCCCACCGGGTAAGATCTTAAAATCGTATTTTACTGCTGCCTTTTTATGCACAACTTTTGCCGAAATTTGCAACGAGAGGCAAAACTAGTTGTATCGAACGGACGTATTTTATTTCATTTTTTGCAGGTGCGATCAAACTGAGTTATTCGGCAAGATTAAATTCCTTCGTTCTTCGGTTGTGCGACAAGGATTCCGATTTTCTAGAAGTCAGAATTATCGGAGCCGAGAGCGATTGCATATACAATGCCAATCAGAGAATGATACTGAGAGCGCACTTGCGCGGCCTTCTGATCGACGATTTGCGAGACATAACTCTCTATCCTAAAGTGAGTCATTGCCCCAGCGCTCCTGATCTCATTTATCGGTAACATTTAAAAATTTTTTTTTTTTCATTTCTAGGTATTAACGACGGACGAAGACGGAGTAATCGACTTGAAGTACGTAAGACACTCGCCAAAACTTTACTCGTGCTCGGACATCGGAAACAGCCGCGACGACGTAAAGTCCGACGGTTCCTTCAAGCTTTCCGTGGGGAAAATTAACTGCGTTCTTCACTCAGAGATGATAATTCAGTGTCGGGTACGTCTGTGACTGCAACGTAAAAAAAGTCCGATTGAATTCTAATGTACCGGACAGGAAGTTTTTATGTAAAACCTGATATATTAAATTTCATGTACAATTGTGATGTGAAATGAATGTTCAATGTATTAAAAACATTGGAAATACTTTATTTTTAATAATCTACTTTAACTTCAATCGTTTCAATAGTTTTTCATCACGATTGTGGATTAAATTTCATGTACCAGTTTTTGCATAAAAACTTTCAGTCCGGTACTTTAAAATCGCAATCTTTTTTACTGTGTATAAAATGAAAACTGCATCGAAATTATTGTTGGTCTTTTTAACGAACTGCAATTTATTTGTTCGCAGTATTTCATGCAACCGTTCGCACGTCTATTCGCCGCGTTGCCGATCGAGTCGTTGAAGAATCTGTTGATAAAAACTGTCGACGAATTTCGCACGAGCGCAACGAAGCTTCATCTTTCCATCGACATTCAAGGGCCTACATTCCTCTTCCCGCAGAATCGCGACAATCCCAGCGTGCTCGTCTTCGACACGGGTACGAGGTCACAATTTTCTTTTTTTTTTCGCATAATTTTCTGCTCCGAAACTAAAGACTTTAAAATTTTTTATTTCTCCACGATGTACGTACAATGAATCAAATCTGATCGCAGGTATACTGACCATCGAAAATTTCTTCAAGAAGAACGGTAAGTCTCGCCAAGTGGAGGACGCCGGTAACGTCGATACTCACGTGTCGATAATCGATAATATTTTGGTAAAACTTACTTCGATGACGATATCGAGAGCAATTATGACGCTCGCTGGAGTTTTGAAGATGCAGGCAAGTTGGCCATCATTATTTATTATTTATTATTTATTATACAGAATTTTCGTTTGAACAAAAAATATTTTCTTCGTTAAAAGGAGCCGATAATCGAGCCGATACAGATTCGCCTGGACGTGAAGAGAAACACCGAGTTTCGGAGCATTCTCGGCTTCCAGACTTACGGCCTCTTCGAGGTTCACGGCTCGGTCGATCCGCTCTCGATAAATCTCGGACAGAAAGATTTCGCCTCGATGGTCAACATATGGGAGGACAATATAATGAAGATTCACGCAGAGCGCGATGTCGTAGCGGGTAGAAACGAGAGGGCGAGAAAACCGAGCGTCGCTCGAGCCAACATCGACGACGCGATGGTGAAAAAGCTCGAAGCTTTCTTCAGTCAGGACGAGCAGCCGTCGTGCGAGATCAGCACCAAGCTGACGTTCGACGGATTGCAGCTCAATCTCTTCTCGGACACCGACGAGGTACGCCGTCCGGACTGTCCGTCCCTTCTAACACCAATTTTGTTTTCGTTGTCAATTTATCGATAACATTTATTTCGCCTGGCAAACACTTTTTTTCGTATATTTATTTTAGCAACGTGCCTTAACACTGTCTGTCTTATTCACTAGGAGACATCGCATTTTGGCTTCAGAACGCTAATTCAATCATCTCGCACTGGTATTTTGTTGACGTAAGATTCCTTTTTTTGTTATTATTTCTTTGATTTAGTTTCGTGTTATAGATTATCGTGAATTATCCTACGCTACACTGTCCCGAAGCAAATCGTACGAGTCGTCGTCTATAGTTCGTCGACGGAATGGATAATCATTTTTATAACCATGTATTATTTTTATAAGAATTATAACTTTTTTTGTTTTTTTGATCCAAGGTCCTGAGCTCTCCCGTTCGAGATTTGAACAACGGTCTTGGAAAATTGACTTTCGGCGAAGTTGTGGCTACTTTCGATCTCTACAGCAATCGAAGCATGACCGTTAAAGTCTCGTTGCGAACGTGCGTTCTCGAGGACACGCGGAAAGAGGCGACTGTTATCAGAAAGTTTGTGTATAATTATAACGATAAATACGATTGACAATTGTTAAATTAGGATACTGTTAGCATTATTATTATTCTTTACATTGTTTACAGGATCATTCAGTCACCGGCCAAATCGGCGGGTATGAACTTCGAGTCGTGCATCTCCGTTTCGGAGCCGCCTGTCTTCGACTTCACGTTCACGCAAGCCCCGACCGGCGATCGGTGCATCGACATGCTCGTCGAGGAGACTCGACTCAATCTCTCGATACCCTTTCTACTTCGGCTCACGCGTTATTTCGTCGACTCGTTGCCGCACGAGAGGGTCGAGAAAGGAGTCGTCAACGATGCGTTCGAGGATCATCCGGTAATAATTCGAAATAGTCGCCGCTCCGAAGAAAGAAATTAAATTTTTAAACTTAAATTTCGTACTTAAATTATTATACTTAAATTCCGTACTTAAATTATTATACTTAAATTTGGTACGTAAACTTTTGTACTTGATTTTTTGCACTTAAATTTTTACCTATCTACATATTAAAATTTTTGTACTTAAATTTCTGTCTTTAAATGTTGGCACTTAAATTTGTTCACTTACATTTTTTTACAAAAATTTAAAGTCGAGATTGTTTACAGGTGTGCGTTTTCAAAGAACCGGAAACTCCGCAGGAACAGCAGGACATGCCAGGTTTGCTCTTCTATGAATATAATTTTTTTCGTATTATAATCGTAGATTGTTGTGTTGATGGTTTCGTTCTTCGATTCAGGAACATCGTTGTCGATTCGTATTCGAAAGCCGGAGATCCTTCTGTTCGGCGATTTGACGGCGAGCAACGCCCACGCTATACTCATACAAACGGAATTGGCAATCGAGAGCAGTCAGCACACCGGTTCGTCCTCGGTCGTATGCTCGCTTTCCAATCTCCTCGCCAAGAGCAAAAGCCAGGAACGTTATCGTCGGCAATTGCCCCAATGGGTATTGCGTCCCTGCGACGTGGAAATTTCCATGAAGGAAGTCGAAGCGGAAAACCGGGTGCAGATGAATGTCGACGTTAACTCCGTCAATATTCATATTTCGCCGGGAATCGTCTACACCCTCAACGAAGTGAGTTTCTCACGACCGTTTAACATTTTTGAATCTACAGAATCTTCGAAAATCTGTACATTTTCGAAGCTTTGAATGCATTGAAAAAAAATGAGCATATATATTTGTTTCTCAGATAATGAAAGAAGCCTCGGGTATTTTCAAAGCCGTAGATACAAAGTTCGACGGATCGAGCAGCACTCAAGACTCGTGCACGCACGTCGATCTGTGGTCTCCGAAAAAAGTTTTCGTCGTACCGTGCAGAGAAATTAAACCACGTCAGTGGTTTGATATTACCCAATTTTTTTTTTTTTTAATACATACATTTTTACAAAGATCATTCAATTTCTTTTTCATCTTCCATCGCACGGTTTTTAGACATCCCGAGCAAACGGCGTTTGTCCAACGATCAAACAGCGCAGATCCAAGTTTTCAACTTCAAGCCCGTGCCTATACACGTGCTCCTGGAGATGGAGGACACGATCGAGAGGATTCCGATGATCAAGGGCGAAATGGAGATCGGCGGGTCGTTCAATTCCGTGGACGACAGATTTCAGATCGAGTCGAACATGAAAATCCATGCCTTCTGCTACAACGCGAGTCGCGGAAGTTGGGAGCCGTTGATCGAGCTCTCGACGAAAGACGATCTCGTCTACGATCCGTGGGAACTTTCGATAAAGGTGAGAATCGAAATATCATTCGCGTCGCAGATTTTTGAATTAAAGACAACTCGTTCCGGCAGGTATACCAGGCGGAGGCCTACAGATTGGGCTCTTGCTGCCCCGTTTCCTCGAACCAAATTAAAAAAGGCACGCCCAAGCGGAAGAAGGGCGAGAATTTCGATAGCGAAGACGAGAACAACGAAGATATGATCTTCATTCGTCCGGATCTCAGCGTTTCCTCGAAGATCAATCGTAAAAAAATATATTAATTATATAAAGCAGTTATTAAAATTATAATAGTTATTAAAATTATAATAGTTATTAAAATTATAATAATTAAGTAATTAGTGGAATGGATTGTTACTTTATTATATTTTTAATAACCGACGATAACTTTTTTGCCTCAGGTCCCGACTACACTTTCGATCAGGAGGACGACTGGGACTCCAACGACGACGAGGGATCCGAGAAACTGGCGCGAAGCTTCAGTCACCTGTTCACGAAGGACAGCAGCGAGGACGAGGACAGCGATTCGGATGCCTCGAGCAAGTACGAGGACGAGGGGTTGGAACTGACGCCGGAGCACGTTGTCGAAACGAGTCAGAATTTCTATAAAAATAACGTTTATCTAAACAATACTGTACTGAAATTTGATTCGTTTCTATCAAGAATTCGCACTCTTTTCCAGACTGTCCGACGGAAGTGCATTGCCCTGTCGAGGGCGATCCTCTGACGACGTACGTCATCGTGAGCGCCGAGGAAAAGATCAACTTTACAGTAACACCGAACACGATTTCGATATTCGAGACAATATTAAATACCTTCTCGAAAAGTAGAACCGGTATTCCGATAGTGGTGACAAATGCCGGTAAGCTCTGTCTCCAAAACGGCATCGGTCATCCCAGCCGAATCGAATTGCGGGTGGAAGACGAGGTTTGCACTTAAAAAAAACAAAGTACAAATTTAATATTTAGGGCGCGTTCTAGAACACTAAAAAAATTATAAATTTAATGTACCGGACTGAAAGTTTTTATGCAACGATGGGGACACTAAATTTAATGTAACTTGTCATGAAAAATTAATGGGCTTTTAGAGTTAATTAAGGCAAATTATTGGAATCGAAATACTTTATAGTAAAATTATAGTAAATTATTAAAAGCAAAGTATTCCTAAAGTTTTATAATATACGTCAATTTTTCATCACAATTGTACATGGAATTCAATATATCAGTTTTCGCATAAAAACTTCCAGTATGGCACATTTACTTTAATAATAATTTTTTTATAGTGCTTATCAGAGTACATTTGTGTCAAAACTTAAACCCTGAACTGAGGGCGGACTGGAATATGAGAAAGTCTATTTCAGCTTCGTATACATGAGAATATATCTCAAATATTTACAGATTTAGCCTTACAGAGCAGAACTGCGTTCAAGAACGCACCGTTAATGATGCCGCTGCATAATTATTTTATGAAAAATATTTTGTAAAATTTCAACTACGAATTATTCGCAATTTTCATGACTCCAGAGCGCCCCCGAAAACCAGACGCGTCTGATAGCCGCTCGGGAATATCTGACTTCCGAATCGCCGGCGAGCGCGCCGAGCAGTCCCGAAACCGAGCTCTATCCCAACCTCGCTGAGGCTAGCCAAATAATCGCGGCGACAATCGAGAACGGATTCGCGGACCAAGAGGACAATACTAGGGAGAATTCTCTCTCCACCCCTGTTATGTTTACCGACGATTCGCCCATGCAAATTTACAAAACTCTGACTGAAGAGAGCCTCAGAATACTCATAGATGGTAACATTTCATTTATCTTCCCAAATTTCTTCATAAAATTAATCAAAATTTTGCCGCGTTAATAAAACTTTAAAAAAATGAAATCGACAGGATTCGACGAATCTTTGCTGTACTGTCCGAAGTGGCAAGGATACAAACTCGTGGCATTGAGACCGGCGAAGCACGAAGTTCGATACCACTTGGTCGTCGAAGTCTCGACCGATCATCATCTTCATCGAACGATCTCCGTTCGTTCCCCGCTTCAGGTCAGTATCCCACGAAATTTTTATAAAAGAAATTCTAATCCGCTATTGATCCGCTATAAAAAAATTCTAAAAATTAAAAAAAAAGAAAACAAATAGATGAAATTAAACTCTCTAATTACATATTTTTTTGCAGATACGCAATGAAACTTCCTACGCCCTCGGGCTCTACTACAAGAAGCAATTGGTCGATAAACTTAAGCTCCCGCACGTCGGCGAGGCTCTCAATCCGTTTGACGACAATATGAGGATCACCGTCGTCGAGCCTCACGACACTTACAACGTTCCTCTCTACATCACCTATCATTTCCCTATACACGTTCTACCCGTGCACTTGGAGTGAGTCATTTTATAAATTAAATTTAACGAAAAAAAATGTTTTGAAATTTGTTCCATTATAAAAGTGGATTGTTTAATTATTTTTTTCAGAAAGTACCAAGTCAGCGAGCGAGGAATATGCTGGAGAGAATTGAGCGAGAATCTTCATGTGGCCAAGGACATATACTGCGTATCGAAAGAGGAAAACAGCAATTCGGTTTTCGGCGTCAAAGTGGTCTGCGCCGAGAGTCCGAAATTCGTTCGGACGAATTTTCAAGTACCGCAGTATTTGATAACCGTCGTACCGCCTCTGTCGTTCGACAACAAATTGCCGTTTGTGATGGACATCAGCGTGCCCTCTATAGAGTACGAAGTGAGAATCGAGCCGGGCGAGAGGATAAACGTCTACTCACTGAAGTGCGACAGCGATTCGGCTGTTATTTTCAAGGTAAGTCGTGGAATAAAATATGCTAAAAAAATTAATAATGGAATATGAAAAATAAAATAATAATAATAATAGAATAAAAACTTGAAAAAAATAATATTAATTCCTCGATTAAACTCATGATTTTTTGTTGTTTTATTTTACAGATTCAGAACTATCTGGGAACTCAGTGGACCGGCACGTTCAAGCTAAACGCGGAGCTCGAGAGAAGATTCGTCAAGATGTTCTCCGACAGCGATTCCGATTCGTCGAAGCCCTTCGTGCTCTGCGTCGAGTTGAAAAAGGCAGCGAGCTGGACCGTCGTTATCTACGCTCAATATTGGATAATAAACAAGACCGGCCTATCGCTTCAAATTCAAGTGAGAGATATTAAATCACAACGATCCACAGTTGGAGAAATCTCGATCGAATCTTATCTGCACTAGACTAAATTTCATTAAGTTACAACGCCTGTGTTCTCCTTCAAAGAAATTTCACTCGGAGAAGATCACTTAAAGAATAAAATTCTACAAGCGACCAATTTTTTTTTTTCCTAAAGCTGTTTATTGATAGAGACTTGTCGACGATGAAATTTAATGTCATGCAGATAAAGTTCACTTAGAAAATAAAATTCCTCAGGCCAACAATTTTTTTCTTCCTAACGTAGCGCGTTAACAGAGAATTGCCGAAGATGAAATTTGATGTCACGCAGATATCTTCAGGTTCGTATTGAATTAACATATGTCGAACTGATATTTGTTTTCTTTCCAGGAATCGTTGTCCAACACCGTGGACATACCCGGCGAGGAGTTAATAGTATTTTCGCAAAAGAAGAATCGAAAGAAATTGATAATGGTGAAGGCTCACCAGTCGGACTGGTCGTTGCCCTTCAGTCTCGACGCTATAAGTTCGATGTCGCTTATAGCTTGTAAGGATCTCGAGAGAAAGAGGAAATATCGTATACTGGCAGAGATCGCAACGTCGAATCTTTCGCCTCAGTTCACGAAGATAGTTACTTTTCTTCCATATTTTTATATTAAAAACGACACTAAGAGGACACTGAGATTCATGGAGGAGAACGAGGACGCGGATTTGTGGAACGATCTCTTGCCGGCTCAGGGTGTGGCTTTTTGGCCTTACACGGAATCGATGAGAATGCGTCTGAAGTGGAAGAGCAGCCAACTGGTCTCGCAGCACTTCGACGTCACGAAAGTCGGAAGAATCGTTCTGAGAATGGAAAATGGGGTGTGTGAGAGTTGCAGAAAAAATAATGAAGTCATTTAACGCAAATTATTCGATTAAAAAAAATAAAATGACCTTTTTTTTCGCAGTCGGCATTGTGCGTCGATGTGGCGGGAGGAAACAACTCACCGTTCATCGTTACGTTCCAAAAGTACCAGTCGGGCGACGCGCCGGTCAGAGTCGACAATCTCTGCGACGATTTGTTCCTGAAAATGAATCAAATTAATTTGGGCCAGGTAGCGCTGCTCAGCCCGTTCCAGAGTATACTTTACACGTGGGACGATCCCACCGAGAGCCGGGAACTCGTTTGGAACGTTTACAATAGCAAAACCAAGGGTTACACGGCACAGTTTCATACGGTAATTCCTATACGTATTTGAAATACCCCCTTCTAGTAACTAAATCGATTAAAACACAGAGAAAAAGAAATATTGGGAATTCCCTACCATTTCGACTTATGTCTGACCCTTCACTTCTTGGTTCGGCCCACGATTTGTTACATGACTGAATGAAGTCTCAAAAGCAATCAGATTTTTTTATTAATTTGTTATATATGAGACAAGATTTTTCAGAATTTCTTCCCGTTTTTAAATTATGTCGATAAAGAAGTTCAGCTTTTGGATGATAAATAATTATATACAATTTTTAGAAAATTAATTAAAGAATAAGTGTGCTTTTGAGGGTCAGTTCAGTCATATGAAAAATCGCGGGCCCAATTCATAATGTGAATGGTAAGGAATGCCCCATATATATAAATATATAAGTAAATAAAGAAATTTAAAAAAATTAAAAAATTCTTAGGACGGCTACGGTCAGGAAATCGTGACGTTCCGTACTCTCCGGCGATCGCCATTGACGCCGATAGTGAAGAAGCTCTCGCAGGACGCGAGGCTCTCGACGTCGGCGAATTCGATGTCTGGCTGCAGCAGCAGCGACGACACGGACAGCGAGGCCAAGAACGACGCGCCGAGCGTCGAGAAAGTTCGAAAGAATCGGGCGGTCGTTTATTGGATTAGTTATATAGAGAAGAAACAGCGGGTACTGTTATTTACTCAGGACGAAAATATTTTTCTCAAAGCAAAGAGTATCGTCGATCCGGAGTGCAGCAGGAGAGAAATATTTTGCGCGCTCGCGGGTGTCGGTCTGAGTGTCGTGAGTACAATTCTGTGCAGGTCGATCGTCCGCACTTGCCGAAAAAACGTTGATATATTTTTATTAATACGAAGACATATTTATTGATATTTTATTTATCGCAGGTCGTGGAATCATCGATGCAGGACCACAAAAGTAGAGAGCTCGCGTACGCCTGCGTGACGGATTCGGCAGCGCACTGGGAGCTCGACATAGGAAAACGCTGGAAGACCCTCACCTTGGAATTGAGCGCGTGGATGGAAGACAAGTACAAGAGCGGATCGGCGGAAGCGCAGTTCGAAAATTTCATCGACGTAATGATCTTCAATATTTTTTTTTTTTACATATCGACATTGCTTCACCTCAGTTCGATCGAATCTCCAACGTAATTTTTTTTTATAACGACAATCGTAGGTGAACTTTGTGAAGATGCATATAACCAAACCGTTCTTCGGAAAACTACGACGCACCTACGCTCCGGGCATATGGCTTCATATACGGAAATCCGACACGCTCACTTACGTGCAAGGAAACTTTCATAGAATACAGGTAAGCGTGTCAAAGAAGTTTCTCGCTATTTCGAATTAGCAGGCTTGTTGCGGCTCGAGAGATTCGCGCCTTCGCTATGAACTATGCTATTTAGAAACCGAAAACTTAGGTTTGTCCTATGACGTCACTTCCGATCGATAAATAAGATTTTCAAACCGCAAGTAATGTATTTCCCATATAGGGTCATACGGGAACGCCCGGATTCATGAAAATTGGAACAAACAAACAACTTTCCAAAAAATGTCTAATATAAAATTGAATGTTAATTTTTGTTTCTGTACATTGTTTCAGATCGACAATCAGATCCACGAAGCCATCTTCCCTATAGTCTTACAACCGGGCTCGAAAAAATGTTTCACCAATCACGCTGGAAATCCGAAGTTGAAGCATGCCATAGAATTTTTCTTTCTCAAGCAGAGAAAAGCTACGTATGATGTGTACAAGTAAGAATTCAATATTCAATTTCGCATCACTTCGAGTGTGCCGTTGATGGAAAGAAGTTAACATATGTGTTTGATTTTTCATTCTTCCAGAAAAATAAATCTAGTTATTAGAGAATTTCACCTTAATTTGCAAGAAGAGTTTTTGATACAGCTCGTCAGAGGCTTATTCCCGAAGAAAATCGAGACGAAGCACTCGATCGCCTCGAGGCTCAAATCGGATCTGTCCAACTTTTACGTTCCTCTGCCTGGTGCTAACGACAAGGTGAGAAAACGCTATTTTCATCGATTTATCAAGTTATTTTCATCGAGTAATATTAACGTAAACGATGATCTTTAATTTTCCTCAGTTACCTGACACGAAGAGAAAAACGGTGCTGGAGTATGTTCACATTTCACCAATGAAATTGCACGTAAAACTATTCTCGGCTTCCGCCGAGGCCCAGATCGCGAATCCAGATCCGACGGATTATTGCAGCTTGATCAGATCGATATTCGATTACGCTTGTAAAGGAACGTTTTTGAAGAGCGCCGAATTCAGGTGATCAGAAAAAAACAACCGTACATTATTACAATCGATAATCGTCGATCAATAATCAACAGTGTTTCTTAATCATTAAACTTCATTTCTTTTTGCCCGTAGATTACCTTACTTCGACAAATGTGGCGTCACGATGGACAATAAAGAATTATTGTTAGAATTATTGCGGAGCTACGGCGCCGAGATGAAGCACCAATTCAACGTTTTAATTCTGTCGATGACCGTGCTGGGCAATCCTTACAGCTATAACTTCAAATCACCCGGAGACTATTTTTATGATCCAGATACAGTGAGCCAAATTTTTGCATTTTTTTTTTCAAAATATTTTTTTCAAAAATTATTGATCATTTTTTTTTTCCGAAACGATTAGATAATTATTCAAGGCGACGAGACAGCGGAGAGGCTGAGCTACGACGTTTCCTGCCTCCTCGGCTACACCTCGATGGACGGTCAGCCGGCTTGCATTCTAAACTTCAACATCACCGACTTCGACGCCCCGCGCATCAAGGCGCGTGAAATTACTTTTTATAGACAAAAAAGCGTATTGATCGAATTATTAAGAAAAAAAAATAACAATAATCGAAAACTTTTACAGAAAAAGCTATCGCGCTTCGAGAGCACAGAAACCCCCGAGTCGGTTCTGTCGGTGGATTGTTCGTTCTCGATCGGCGTCGAGTTGGAAATGTCGGGTCTGATCGTAAAACCGACCGACAGTACGTAAATCCGAACTAAGTCGATTATCGTAACGCGCGCCTTTTAACTTCGTGATCGATATGAAAAGTCTATAATTTTTCAGACACCCACCAAGAGGAATTAAGGTATTCGCTGAAGGCGCTCGGCAAAGGGATTCTCGGCTTGACCCAGCGGGAGGATGAAAAAAATTCACTGATGATTCAACCTGGCTTGATACTCGACACGATAAAGAGGTAAGAGAATTATAAACCATAATCACAAATAAATTATAAATTACCGGGTATTGTAAATTCCTAAAAAAATATATATAAAAAGATAAATCTCTTCGATAACGTGATTGTCAAGGTTTCATAAATAACGTTATTTCAGGGCACAAGAGATGGGATACAACTTCGTGTCGCGTATACGCTTTCCGCGCTACATTAATCCATACTTGGTAAATTAAAATTAAAACCCTTGACTTTCCTGCGGAAAAAGAGTGTTTGTTAAATAAAAAATATATTTTGCGCGTTTTCCGTAGGCGGTCGAATTGTATTCTACTTACAAAGCGAGGGGCATGCATCTGCTGAATACCCTGAGAAAGAGCGAGTACACGAACGCGGAGACGTACTGGGCCCACGCGGCTCTGTCGAACGACGGAAGGCACATCGCCATGATATCTTTGCAGTAAGATCGTTATAATGAAATATTAAAAAAAAAAAAATGGTATCCCAAACTTTACGATCGGTGATACAAACCACAGCTGCGCAGTACTTGATGTATCGGCTACTTGTTTGGTACTTCACGTACGTATTTCAAGTACACAAGTACCTTTAGTACTTTAGTACCTTTACTTTAAAGTACTTTAGTACTTTAAAGTACCTTTACTTTGAGTACTTTTGATACTTGTAAAAGTATCAAAAAATACTTGAAGTGCAAAAAAAAACTCGATACTTCAAGTACTTGTGATACCTCGTACTCAATAGTAATTTACGATACTAGTGCGATAAAACTTTTTCTGTCGAGTGTTGCAATCACACGAGTTAATAAAACGTTTTTCGTACGAGTATCGTACGAAATTTTATTTCACGAGGCGCGAAAGTGGAGTTTTGCGCGCGCGAAGCGTGCGTAAAACTGCACTTTACGCACCGAGTGAAATAAAGTATTTTTTTGGTACTTCTCCCAGCTCTGACGCGAACAATTTTTTCTTTGTATTTTATAGGAGAATATATCTGATAGAGAAGCGTTGTATATGGGGTTCGTGGACAATAGCGTGGTCAGTGGAGATTAAGGAGCTCGTGGATGCTCCGCACGTGGAAAACAACAAGCTGGTACTTCACGTGAACAAGGTAACGAAAAATTGTATTTAACAGTCGTCATTATTATCGCATGGAACGTTCATCGGTTTATTAACAGAATATCTTTGTTTCCATTTCCATGACCAAATGTTAACGATCTATATTATGTAAAAAAAAACAAACAAAAAAAAATCGTTAAAGAACGAGAGTCTGTCGCCGCCGTCGGTGGACTGGTACCTGGAGAGCAGAGACCCAACGACCCTCGAGTGGCTGTGCAGAAAAATAAATACTGCCATGATACTCAACATGGAGAGCAGCATTAGTCCACGATTCGGTGCATAAACGGCGGAATTATCAACTTACAACAGATCGATGTATATTTCATTAAATTCCCCTACAGAATACATCTTGCCATTGATTGAGAAAAAAAATATGAAGTAAAAAGAGAAGATATATATATATATATATATGCGTATATATATATATATATATATATATATATATATAAAGACAAGGCTAGCGCTTCGAAATTATACTTTTTTCGTTTTTTTTTTTTTTTTCATATCCATCCTTCCCAATATTATTCAGATCGCAGATCCTTCTGGATAAAGTACATCTAGTTTATTTCATAATTTATTTACAAAAAGTCTTAGTAAATTACACTTACAGGCATCTCCACTCGAACTAAAGTAAATAATTTAAGAGCTACACGTATTAAGATGTCTATAGAGTAGGATACTTTGGGGCTGGGGATAAGCCGGGTTCAGGGAAAGTGTTCTGCTTTCGTATAGTGGGATTTCTTGTTTGTTTTTTTTTTCTCACATCTTTTTGTTTTCCTCGATTAGCTCTAGATCGTTCACGCTCGACAAAAACCTCCCCCCCGCAACAATTACTAAACAAATTTGAAAAAAAAAAAAAAAAAAAAGAAAGAAAGAATGAAAAAAAAAAGAACGAAACAAAAAAGAAACAACGATGAAACGTTACTGTTTTCTGTGTATCTCATTTTTTTTTTTTTTCGGAAGGTGGTTCCCTCCTTTCGTTCGTCGACGAGTCAGTCGAGTCAAAGTGTTTGTGAGGATTAAAAAAAAAATCAGAAGAAAAAAAAACCAATAAAAAAAAAACTACGTACATCGTTCGATGGCCAGAGACGTTTGGTTTGTTTAAAGGTAAAGATTGCAAGATGTAGCGTATATATACATACATTATTTTTCTTTCCTGTATGTGTGTGTGTATGTAAGGCGGGCGCGACTGCCGCGCGCCCGTCCGCCTCTCTCCGTGAGATTGTGTAATTACAATAATAATTAATTCGTGTAATTACAATAATAATCAATTATTCAAGTAAAATCTAGCACTCTCTGCCAGCGTTGTCGTATTTTTTTCTTTTTCTCACTTTATCTCTCTAATCTTTTTTCCCCCCACTTTTTCGTCTCCTTCCTTTTTTTTTATTAATTTATTTATTTATTATTTCTTCAGTCATGTACGAGCGTTGAAACGTGTAAAGATCGCTAAAGCATGTACATACTCCGAAATCTCGTTCCGAGTAATTAAACCGTTTATATATAATAAAACCACACACGGCGAGACCGCGAATTTATTTTATTTTATTTTCTTGCGTGAATTTCTATAGACAAACTTTCATACGCCTTCGCCAGTAATGTGGTTTTAATTTTTTTTTCCTTCTTTTTTGTTTCTCGTTTGTTTATCTTCTTTTTTTATTCTCCCGTCAGAGATCGAAATTCATAAACGCCGAGTCGCGACTTCTTTTCTTTTAATATCTCGGAGCCCGATTTTTTTATCGTTAATAAGTAAAAGCGTCTCTCGTCGATCGCGAGCCTCGTCGGATTTATCGACTCCCCGAACGCAATTCACTCCCCCCTTCGTCACAATCTATCTTACAAAAGAATCGAGAAACTGTATGAAAAAAAAAAAGAAAGAAGTAAATTAATGTGTTCCTTTTTGTTTTTCTTTTTTGTTTGCTTTTTTTTTCTTCTCTTTAATTACTCAAGTGAATATTATCGCTTGCCTACTTCCCTGAACTGCTTGTTTTTTTGTTTGTTTTGTTTTTACAGACACTGTCCCCACTCCCTTTTATCTTCTTACACCGAATCCCCATCCTTCAAGCACTCACGTGCATTCTCACACGCACACACGCAATCTCGCATACACGCACGACCCCTCGATACCTCCCCTCTCTGCGCAATGACGTATCACACATCAGTTTTTTTTTCTTCATTTTTTTGTTTTAATATTCATTTTTTTTTTCGTCTGTGTTGTTCTATTCGCACCCTCGATCTCCCTCGCAATTCAGCGACGCCGACGCCTTCCTCTCGCCGGCGCACTCCGTCAAATCTTTCGCGTTTCGTTTAATGTGTGTATATTTCGCTTTTGTTTTTTTGTGGTTTTTTTCTTTTTAATTCTCTCATCTTTCTCACGTCCTTTCATTCTCACCCTAACGCTCGTTTCTCTCTAAATTCTTCCTTGTGGTATTGTTTTTTCTGCTTGTTGTCGTTTTTTTTCTTCTCGTTTTTTTTTCTTTCTAAAGGTGAGACTTTAGTGAATCCGCGGCCCACGCTTAGATCCGCGTCCGCGCATTAATCGGCGAGACGCAAATCGAATAAGATTCAATGGAAGTGTATGTTATCTACAAAATATCTTAATTACTCGCTAATTACAGCACAAAAACATGCAAATATAAAAATTTGCATTATATTATTAATAATATTTATATAATCGTCGCCTTTCAAGTTTCATCGACGCTCCTTAAATCGCTCTCCCGCTCGCTCGCTCGCTCACTCTCTCTCTCTCTCTCGGCTCCGTCGATCTCTGTCCATTCTTTTTTTATTCTCATCGATTATATTTTTTTTTTTTATTATTCATTCCGTGTCGCACCATCAGAGGTTCGTCGTGTCAATTGGGTTTCTTTTGTCTTACTTTGTCAGTTTTTTTTTTTCATTCTGGGCTTTTTTTTTTAATATTCCTCGTCAACATCGTCACCTTCGCTCGTTTGTTTCATTTTTTGTTTTTTTTTTTACTTCTCTTTATATATTATTATGCAGATGCTGTTTCGCTTTTTCAAGTCTCTTACTTTTTTTTTCTTATTTAATCTGTGTATTTTTTTGTCATTTTTTTTTGTTTTTGTTTTTTTTTCTTCATTAACTATGAAATATCTTACACTATCGATATTATTTTTTTTTCCAATTCACAAAATGGAAGGTATACCCAATGGTGAACACCACACACCGATGCGTATACCTAATGCGCTAACACCGATAATTAGCATTTATTCTTTTTTTTTTCTTTAATTATTCTTTACCTTTTTTTTATTTATTTATTTATTTGTTATTTCCGTAACTCGATATAAAACTACAACTGCACTGCTTGTGTGTGTGGGGGGGGGGGGGGGGGGGTAGAGTGGGGGGGCTTCCTGATGGAAGGAGTCAAAGGGTTGGGGGGGGGGGTGTTCCGGGCCAAGGGGGCAACGAGTAACCATCCACTCGTTTGTTCGATTTTTATCATTTATTATTATTTTTATTTTTTTAATTCTCTCACTTTTATTTATTTATTTTCTTGTTTTTTTTTTGTCGAGTTTTCACCGCAGTCAGTTTCACTCGCGACCTCCACGGTATGTCCGTAACTCTCGAGTGTTTTTTATATTTATTTTCATCTCTTCGTTACCGTTTCTTCGTTTCAATCTTTTTTGTTTTCATCATTTTATTCTTTTTAAACCATCTCTCTTTTATTTGTGGGGTGGGGAAATTCGGGGAGGGTGTTTGGGCGAAGGGGGGGCGGGGGGCCTGGGCGGGCGTTGCTTATAATTTCATTGCGAAACTAAAATTTCATTTTAAACCGCTGCGCGGGGGCTTTTTTAACTTTTCTCGCGCGCGCGACGCCAATTTACCCGACGAGTTACGTACCCCTGGAACACTGGAACAAAACACGTGCGACGATAGCGGCAACTTGTTGATCGAGTATCTGGCTCATAACGAGCGCGAGAAGTCGTGACTCGTGTTGCAGCAGTAAAGTTCTGTTGTCCGGATGCCTAGCGAGATTGAGCAGCGTGCCGGCCGCCCGCCTGAGCATGTCGAGGCTCGTGCCCATTGACTCGGGATTGTCGCGGAGGGCGGCGAGGCCGTGCTGATTGGCAACGCCGAGAGCGCTGCTCTCGGCTTGTTCGATAAAGGCAACGAGTAGCGCGACGCACGGTGTCTGTAGTGCGATTGTCCTCGCGACGCCGCTGTCGGCGGCCGAGAGGAAGTGCAACAGATTAACGCCGAATTCGCGCAGTACCTGCTCCTCGCTGCGGCAGAGGAGTCTCGTAAGTACGGAGCAGAGTCTCTGTAGCCTCGAGTAAGGCGGTGTCGCGACGACGAGATCGACGTTGCTCTCGGTGACGCACAGTTTGCAGAGGGCCTCGAGGGCGAGTCTCTGGGGCGAGAGGGACGAGTTTAGAGTTACGGTGGGAAAGGGATCCTGTCCGTGGGCGGCGGGGCAGACGGCCCAGTGTAGAAGACCGTCGAGGACCGGTCTCGATATCTCCTCGGGATGCTGGCTGAGGTCGGTCTGACCGGCGATGTTCGCCGCCATGACGAGAACGTTCTCGCGTATGTGATAGAGAAAGTCCCACCACCACTCGCTCTCGCCCTGCAGGCTGCTGCAGGAGTCGGCGAAGTCGGCGTCCTCCTCGCGATCGTAGTTTCGGGTCTTCTGCGTTCTTACGGGATGCTCGTGATGGAGGAGCAGAAGCTTACCGAGCAAACTGAGAAATGTGACGTTCTTAGCGAACTCCGTCTCGTTGCCCGGTATGAAAGTCAAGTTTCGGAGTATCGTCGATAGACACACGCAACGACGTGCGAGACTGTCCTGCGACTCGGTTACGAGGTAGAGACTCGCCTCGTCCCTCGAGTAACTCTCGTCCTCGTAGTCGCTTATCCGTCTCCTCTTGAGCGTGCCAGCTGGGTCTCTTATCTTCAATCTTGGTCCCTCCGCGTCGTCGCTCGGGACGATGCACGTCTCGGCGTCCTCGTCGTTCTCGAGCTTTATCTCGCGCTTGTCGGAGTCTATCGTACTCGTCGAGTCCGAGAGACCGTTGTGAGTCGGAAAGGAGTCCTCGTCGACCTTCGTGAACTCGACGAAATGCTCGCCCATGTTGTTGTTCGCTTTGCTGTCCGTCTCGCAGTCCTTCTTCGCGCCGTCGTTCTTCTTCTCGAAGAGTTCTCTGCCGAGGTCGTTCATCTCTACGGGCTCCTTCTTGATCCTCGAGAGAACATCGCTCAGTGTTTTCGTCTTTTTCTTCTTGTCGTTCAGTTGCTGGTGCTGCTGCTGTTGCTGCTGCTTGCGCTCGCCGTTCTCCTTCGGCTTGTCGAAGGCGTCACCGTACTTCGCCGAGGACTCGAGATTGTCCGGCTGGGCGTCGTCGTCCTTGTCGCCGTCCTTCGACTCCGTGTGGTCGACCTCCTTCTGCAGCAACGGCGGCTTCTCGTCCCTGAGGTGTCGGGCGAACGGCGCTATGCCGATCTCCGATTGAAAGCACGTCATTATGTACTTTGTCGCGTGACTGTCGACCTGCCACGGCTCGACGTCCGTGTCGCAGTCCTGATGATCCCATTGTCTGCGGTTGTCCAGGACGAAGAGGTCGTCGTCGCGGGGAATCATCTTCACCGGCCTTCCCCGTCGCGACAGGAAGGTATAGTTCGAGGTAGTTAACAACTTTGTACGATCCTCAGCGTCTATCGGACGCGTCACTATACCGAGATCCACCTCCGGACCGTCCGGCGTTTGACCCCAGTATCGATCCTCCTCGACCGTCGACGACTCGAACATGTCCGATAACGAACGCGAGAAATGCTCGAGGAGAACGTCCAGCAGGCCCGGTAGATGAGTCAGTCCGAAGTAACTTACCTGTGGGAGAACGATTGATTAATGTCAGTTCGTTGGGAGAATTTACTAAAGGTTACGCGATCGAAAAGATTTGTACATTTAACGAACCTTTTTTGTTCACAAACGTCCACTATTATTTTGTTGTTAATATTTCAAAAAGTTTTCACAAAATTGACAGACATTTTTGTAAAATGGACAAGATATTTTTAAAAATTGACAAGAAAAGAATTGTGGAAGTTTGTGGACAACAAACGTTCGTGCCATTTTTACTGTGTAATCTGCGATTGTGGAAGCGAGCTTGAAATTAAACCGACTGTGCATGGAGCGGTCTAGGACAAGTCGAACGGCCCGAAATCCTGACGGTCGCGGATTGAGTTGACTGTTGACGATGTTGTGCTATTGTATGGTGTGAATAGTTGGGATTTTTTCGGATTTTTGTCGACTCTCGTTTTCTAACTGGCGGATAGCCGTTTTCATATTTAAAATTCATTTCAAAATCAGAAAATAATTCCAGGTACTCACACTGTATAATACTACAACATTACGAACTTTCGACTCGATCTAAGAGGGTCAATTTGGGTCCTTCGACTTGACGTGGAATGCCCCATATGCAGAGAACGGTTAATGAATTTTCATGAATGCGATAAGGATAGCTCTTTGCGGGTGATTTGTTTAAGAAGATTGGCTAATTCGCGGCGAACTTACGGATGAATCATCGAACAAAAGTATGTTGAGGACGTCGAGAGCCCAACAACTCTCGGCGAGAAGTCCCGAGCGCAGGGCCATCATTATGCGCCATGCCTCGACGGGTGCAACGTCCGCGCGGACAAGCTTGCGCCTCTTGTTCAGCAAAGGCGTAACAGCCTCGACGCTGTCGGCAGGGAATGTCATTTCTCTCTTGGGTGTCGGTTGTTGATTTATCATCGGATTCATACTGAGTTGGCTCTGAAAATGCATAAAGGTGCGAATTAATAAACATACCGATCATTGGCAAAGATTTCCTACCTAAATGAAATCGATGTATGTTAAAAAACAAAAATAAAATAACCGCGAGACTGAAGCTTGCAGCTATTGGGCTGCGTTCTTAAATGCAGATCTGCTCAGTTACGCGGTTCTTCTATTTGTGATTATTCTCCACGGCTAGTGGGTTTTTGTTATATTACCAACGTTACATTTGCTGCGTTTTGATAACAAAAGAACGCTTCTCAGAGCAGATTTGTATAAAAACTAAACTCTGAAGAGAGAACAGACTATAATATAAGAATGCCTACAACAAAAAAACGAATATTCCATTCAAGCTTTGACTACTATCACCTACATCAAAAAAAATCCATGTCATGAGAAGAAAAAAAAATGGGTTGGAGGAGCTATTCGGGCGCGCTCTTAAATGCAGACTTTCTCGGTTATGCGTTTTTCTATTTGTGACCGTCCAGTGCTAGTGAGTTTTGTTAAATTTCCAGCGTTTGATAACAAAAGAACGCTTCTCGGGCCAGATTTGTATCAAAACTAACCCTAAACGGAGACTGGAATATAAGAACATCGATTTCAGCGCATATACAAGTGGATACGTGTCGAATATTTCCAGATTTAGCAGAACGGAGCAGAACTGCATTCAAGAACACACGCTTCACGAGTACACACTCGAATATATCCGGAACATAAAAGATTGTACAAAAAAATGATTTAAGAAATGAAAACGAACCTGATGCGATCCCGGTGGCGGATACAGAGAAGATGGTGGATTCGGGTACCGATGATCCCACGGCGGTGGTGCGTGCGGTATAGCGTTTATGCTCGGCTGCGATGATGGCCTCGCGGGCTGTTGATTTCCCCACTGTTGACTGTTGGTCAGAGCTGAGACTGTCGGCGATGCGGAAGGTGCAGCGGCGAGCGGAGGCTGTGCCGGTGGCTGTTGCGGCGGCTGGGCTTGCGGCGGGGCTGGCTGACTCGGATAGCTCTGAACAACCCTGTTATTCGTGCTACCGCTGTTATACTGGTTGGTAGTGCCTGGCCAGCCTGCGAAGTTTAATAAATTTCGTTAAGTCGTATAATTTTTTTTTTGCTTCTTTCGTTTTTGTAACGGAATAAAAAAAAATGTCTCCATTGTATTTAAAAAATTTTGTAAATCGTATAATTTTTTTGTTGCTTTCGGTGTTATTCGTGTCGTCGAGATAAAAAGTTTTTCTTGATTTTTCGAGCAAATTATAAACCTGGATAGGGCGGTCGTTGGTTATACTGAGGATACTGCGGGTCTTTGGCAAAATCCGGATGTCGTCTCGGCTGTGTCGGTCCCGGCGGTGGTGGCGGCATATTTTTGTTTGTCGCTCCACCGGACGGGTACATCTGACTGCCTGCAGGCGCTCCATAACCACCCTGAAAATTAAATATAATTTATTTGTTCGTTTATTGGAATTGATGTGGCAGAACACAATTACAGGAGCGAAACTGTTGCCCAAAATACACAGTTAATAAAATACATCGATCATTGCCAAATCATAGTACGAGAAGCACGCGATACATCCAAATCGCAAATCATGGAAAACCGGGGGTACAAAAGAAACACCGAGTTCCGTCCGAAAAAAATGTAATCCAGAAGGAAAAATCCCAAAAACCACGCTCCTGAATCCGGCCAGCCACCCAATAATTAATTTAATATAAATATTTTAATTTCGATATCACTGAATTCGCACGTAGAACGAATTTCTTTAACCCTTTGAAGCATACATTTTTATTGTTATTTTATTATAAGTATGAAGTTTCGAAGTATAAAGTTTCTTTTGAATTCAAAGAATTCAAAGAGGTGCTTCAAAGGGTTAATGTAAAAGAATTGAAGAAATATATAGCGTATATATTGTTTTGAGGTATTCGGGGAACGAAATATATTTGTCGGGGGTGTAAAAAATACCAAAAAAACGAACCTGCTCCTGCCGATAATAATCCTGTGGACAAGAGTACGTAGGCGTTGCTGGCGACTGCGCGGGCGAAGACGGTTGACTCGTGGATGGCTGTTGGGGTGCGTTCGGTGGATGACTTTGCGATGCGGAGGGGTAGCTCGTGGTCCGACCACCGGGCGACGCTCCCGCAGGGTATCCGGCCGGTTGCTGGCCGCCGCTGTACCTGTTGTACATGTCTTGACTACCGGCGCTGTTCGGTGGAATGTTGCCTCCCGGGTACCCCCTAAGTTAAGCGCAACAATTTAATTCAACGATCCAATCGAATTGCACTTAAGGTCGCTTAAAAAAAAAAAAATAAATAAAGCGCGACGCTTTACCTATCGGCATCTGGCACGTACGGCGGATAATGCGATCGCGGCGTATACGGTTGATTGAATTCTCCCTGCTGATTCATCGAAGCTCCGGGCGGCCGTATGTACTGGTCCTGTGGGTAGTTCTGGTACGAGCCGGCGTTCTGATAATTTCCCTGCTGCATCCCTGAAAAATCGAACGTATCTCGTCAACTCCGGGCGGATTCAGATTTTGTTGTATGAAATTCTACAGAGCTGGGCAAAGTACCAAAAAATACTTCAAGCAGAAAGTATCTCAAGTACTTGAACTGGCAAGTAGTTTTTAGACTCGAAGTATTTCTCAAATAGTTTTTGAACTCGAAGTATTTCTCAAGCAATTTTTGTACGCGAAGTATTTCTCAATCAATTTCTGGACTCGGAGTTTTTCTCAAGTAATTTTTGTACTCGAAGTATTTCTCGAGTACTTTTTGTTACTCGAAGTATTTCTCAAACTCTTTTTCAACGTACTTTTCGCAATTAGGTTCGTAGCGTTAAGCGTTTTTGAGGCTTTAACAAAAAAGATGCAACGTGATTTACACATGACTTCGTCATTTATTACAATTTTACGGATAGTTTTCTCTGTGAGAAACTTAATTGATCGATTTTGGCTTCCTCATAGAGAAAGCTATGCGCGAAATTGCGGTAAATGAAGAAGCCACGTGCAAATTACTTTGCACATTTTTTCGAACCATTGAACAATGTCTACATTTCATAACATTTTAACGGTCAAAATTTACCGCAAAAATGTATTGTAAAAAATCTCTAACTCAAATTTTAAACAAAATAAAATTTTCAACAAATTGTAAACAAAAAAATCTATAAAATGTTTCATGAAAAGTATTAAAAAACTGTTTATCAAGATACTTTTTTATGAAAAAAATAAAAACGAAAAGCGGGAAGCTCTTTTTTTATGGAATTTATTAAAAATAAGTTTCTTAAACAAACTGCCCAGCTCTGTAAGATAGTCATGGAAATTTTTTGAAGTTATTATCGTCAGAGTCATCGAACGATATTTTACATTTACTTTCGCTCCGAAAATGATTGCGTTTCTGTCGGGAAGTTTTATCGGAAAGGTTTCTACCGTGATCGAGAGGCTGGACGACGTTCGACGAATTTTTCCACAAACCTTGATGGGACGAGGGGGCGCTGCTTTGACTCGGCGGCCTCGGGGGCGGTGGTGTGTACTCGGAGGATGGTCCGCCCTGGTTGCCAGCCGTGTAGTTGCCCTGGTAATTGCCGTAGCCGTCCATCGATGCGCTACTCGATCCGGCTGCAGGGAAAGAGTCTTGGGAATTAGAAGACCCTGCAAAGACGAAAAAACGGGGCCCCTCGATTTAACGCCGGAACGTTTGTGGCAAAGGATGCGGGATTCACGGGATGAACAATCGGGTGGAAGAGAAATGTTGTTTTTTTTTGTCCGGCGGAAAAGGCAAAATTGAAAGGTCACTTGCCTGGCGAGGGTACCGAAGCAGTGCCCTTCGCGCCCTTCTTCTTCGAGCCGGCCTCGACCTGGTTTATTATCGGTTGGGGATCGACGCCCCCTCGGTCGAAGTGACACTCGTACGCCAACAAGTGCCTCGTGTAATGCTTCCTGAGCGTGTAAGCCGCACTGCTGCTCGCGCCGATGCCCAGAAGACCTGCTATGTCTTTCCATGTCTTGTTTTTCGTGACCTATGGAAAAGCGTCTTAGTCCTCTAGAGCTACCGGTAACCAATCTACTTTTCATCTAAATACTCCAAGAATTCAAGACAAATATAAAAAAAAAAATCATATACAAAAATATATATATTTTTGTTTCAACTCGAAATATATCAAAGAAAATAAAAATCATACAACAGGTAATCGCAAATCGATTGACAGACTGTCGTCAAATTATACTCGAAAGAAGAATCGAAAGTGACTAATTTTTAATTGTTTTTTTTACATTGATTTTTTTTAAAATGCATATGCATAGAAAGGATTTTTCTTTGCAACCTCTTTCGCGATGTATAGAGAGAGAAAAAAAAACAACGGAAAACCTCATGCAACAATTTAGTCATCGGAAGAATGCTATATATGGTCTAAATAGATTACCGTCATCGCATTGACACATTATCGTAAAATCTTTATCTTCTCTGAACAATAGAATAATTCCATTTAGCACCCAGGGGTTCGTAGTTTGCACGGTGTTTCCAAACACCTTGAGTGTCGAGAGTACAACTACTTCAAGAGAATGATGAATTAAGAGCATTTTCTTCGTTTTCGTTTCGGATTACATTTTCGTTTTTCTTCGTAATTTTCTTTTTTTTTTTTCGTGGAAGAAAATAAACTATTTTAAACGGAACGTTCAAAGAAATTCAGATATCTTGTATATCATGCACAAAAACGTGCGTTCAAACGAATAAAGAAGCGCGTCACCGAGGTGTCTCAGACCGCGGGTCTCGGCGACGAGGGCGACCGTCGCGCCGCCCCGCGGCCAGCCACGCGCATTCACAACACGAAAAATTTTGAAGGAAAAATAATAATAAAAAAAAGATATCTTATCAGCAATTTTTACGAGACACCTCGTGGATAACATCGAGCAAGAAAAATGTAATTAAAAAAATATAAAAAAAATGTTAATATAAATATATATACACAGACGAGATAAAAAACGAGAAGACACCGAGGGCTAGATGGAACTACACTGCACCTTGCATACCTCCATGAAGCCCCCCCTATCCTTTACGTAGATATATAGACGGAAGAGGTCAAGGGGGTTCTTGGAGATGGTGGGACAGCTGGTTATCGGCGTCCTTCGTTCCTCCATGAATGCTACCAATTTGTCCAACCAACTTCTTCGCTCCATCGAGTCATCCATTTCGTACAGCTTTGCCAAACTGTCCGGTTTCTGTAAACGACGATTATCAATATTTTTTTTTCTTTCTTTCTCCATCGATCCCTCGAACTTCAATCCCGTCGAGGATCGAGCGACGGACGATTTTCATTAGCAAAGGCGATTAGACGTGTACATTGTCGGGAAACGTGCGGGACGACAATTTGGGGAAAAGCTTTCGAGGTAACGGAGACGGGCAAAAGATAATTCTTGCATTAAAAAATGGTAAATAAATTGTCAAGATACATAAATTGAGATAAAAAAGATTAGTGAAGATTTAAAGAAAGATGAATTTATTAGTGAATTCAAAGATTCGATTAATAGTAAATGTGGCAATAAACGCTTTATGTATACAATTTTTTTTTTTTATGAAAATAAATTTATGGAAAAATTAAAAATTATCTTATGTGCAATATTTATGTTTTACCGATCTCAGCGCATTACTGAACGATGTAAATTAACCTGGGGGTAGATTAGGTGTTAAGGTTCGTGTGGGTACACTCGTGATACATGCGTCATGCAATGTCTCGTTGTTCCGTCGATTATAAAAAGTGAGATCGTGTCATGCGATCGACAAGTACTCAGATCACCGAGTTCGATCATCCGACACGATGTAATAAAACCATGATAATATGAACCGTGCACAGTTAACGAGAATCTAAAGAGAACCCTTGGAGGAATAAAGTGAATCGTTAAAGAACTTTTTTTTACGATCAGTAAACGCTGCCGGTAGTGAAATTCTGACCATTTTTTTTTAGCGCCCACACAACGTTTAGTGCTCGTAAAAAATCGAGAATCTCTCGTTCCCTCGTCGGCATGCACACTTCAGGTATTCCTCAAAATTCAAACACCTGTTTGAATCAGTGCGGAAAATTGATTTGACAAATTTTTCCGTGCGATCGGAATTCGCACGACGTCGGTGTCGATTTTTACCGCTGATCAGTGAAATGGAATACGCCACAGTAAAATTTAGATTTTTTTCCTTATAGTTTATAGTGTCAAGAATATTCTGTTAAATTTTTATGTGGAAATTCAATGAAGTACAAAAGTTAGAGACCGTTATGTGGAATGTAGCGGAGCGAAGTTTGAACGCATTTTTCTCAAAATGTGATTTTCAAGATCGGTGTCCCTGATATCTCAAAAATGCCTAAAATGGATGTACTTCAACAGATTCTTTAGACCTTGACGGTTTCATATTTCTTAAAAAAAATAAAAAATGTTTCGGTGTTGAAAAATGTTAAGAAACGTAAAGAAACTTAAAAAAAAAATATTTACGCTGACCGATAAAAAATACATAACAATAAAATAGAATAAAAAAATAGCTAAATGTTCTTTAAAATATCCTCCTTCCACCCTAAAAAATTAAATCGATAAAGCTTATATTTACCGCGAAAAAATCACGAAATATGCGTGCATTTTTACCCATTTACTGCAGCGTAAGCTCTTAAACGATTAATGTAAAGTAGAATGGAATAAAATAATGTTCTTTTGTTACATTTTATTTTATTCTATTCTACTCGATTAATGTACGATCGGTTATTCAGCAAGTGAAGTTATGGTCGGTGTTAGCAAAGAATTGTTAGCAAAGATGAACGCGAATAGGTGAAGTACAAATGGAACGACGAATCGTACGAAGCGACTAAGCGTCTATAATAGCATTCCTCTCGGCATTTTACAGCGAGTAATTTTTATTGTAAAAAAAAATCAAAAAATAACCTTAGATCTGTACGGGTCTTGAGGCACATGACTGTTAAACACCTGTAAAACACGAAAATATTGAAAGTCCATATTCATACAATAATACACATGGTGAAGATATTTTTTTCCTTTGCTCTCTTTTTTTCCCGCTTCAGCTTCGACAAGTTGCAGACTCGAGGCTGCTGAAATTATTCTCGTACGCATGCGAGACAATAGTGAGAAGGTATAATTGAAGTACGAAGCGAATTCGATCCAGAAAACGATTATTCTTTTCTTGATTATTATATAGATAAATAAGACGGTGAGCCGAGTTGAGAGAAAAAAAAAGTTACGTACCGGGCTGGCGGGCGTGCGGGGCCAGCTGGGACTGCTTATGTCGGGATATTCTTCGTGAATAGAATTGATGCTAGCGGCTCCGGGTGATGGTACGGTACTTTGTGGCGTAGCCGGGTGACTGTGATATCCTCCTATGATATCCTTACGAGACTTTGGCGTGAACGCGGGATCCTCACCGGAAGCTGCAATTTTTAGTCACATCGATATATATTTATTGTCGAAGATATATATTTTAAAAATGTATTGATTATTAAAGTAGCTACTGCGCTGCACAGTGCTCAAATGAGTGCTGAATTTTCACAATTGTTTATCCAAAGTTGTATGCATTTATCGACGGCAAAGGAGGTAGATTTATGTTATTCGATGTGTCCGTAATCAAGAGAAACATTTATCACGATGGTCTTGCAAGAACAAAAAGTGGTAAATCAAAGTTTTTGTTGCGTATTTTCAAAGTAAAATCCATATTTTTTAACCCATTTTAATGTAAATTGCAGTCATTTTTAAACGACCAAATCTATTTTTTGAAATCCACTCGGTGCATTCGTAGAGCAACGTTTGAGGAACAAAATGAGCCGCGGTATAATAAAGTTAGTCGAAAAATGAGGATGGCTCCTTGACGAACCTCAACAAAAATGTATCGTCATGAAAATTTGCATTTGTCAGATTACGTATTTGCAAAAACACCGTTATCGATAGTTTCCTCGATTGAGGACCTACGCAGTAATACAAATCGACATCCGTTACCGTTAATAAATCCACAACATTTCGGACAAAAAATCGTGAAAATGTAACACTCGTTTAATCAGTGTTCCATGCAGCAGCTACCTCAATATCCTCCAAAAAATTTCATTTGAATGGAACTAACGCAGACTTCGTAACGAAACATTCTCTACAATTATAAAAAAAAGAAAATTCTTAATAAACCGACCAGCCGATGCGTTCGACAACGTCGATTGTTGGGAACCTTCGTCAATGGATGTGCCATCCGGACCCGTCGTTATCACCGACGTCACCGTGCCGCTCGAAGTAGACGTGACATTGATAGCCGTTGTGCCTGCAAATTGATGATTAACTCCTTTCATTTGGAAACAAAAGAAGAAACAAATGTTTTAAACCTCTTCTCACGACCAATAAAAGTCAAACTCGCCGAACAGCGAGGAGCGAAAAAAATCCAAGATTAACTTCGACGCTCTCGAGGTTAATCCGGGCATTGATTCGGCGCGACTTTACCTGACGCCGTCGTCGTGATGCCGCTGTCGTTGGAAGTCTCGGGCCCGAGGTCAGCCGAACTGTGGCTGGTGGGAGTTTGTGCCGGGGCCGGATGAGAATTGGGAGTGGTGCTTGGCGGTGGCATCGGGCTACCCTCGTGGTTGAGCGGTGGTGTCGCCGCTGGAGGGTGTGGATGCGGCACCGCGGTGCTCGTCGGTGGGGGCGGCTGATTGCTCACGTGATTTGGCGAGGGAGGCGGCGGACCCATCGAGCTGGCTGGCGGTCCCATGTTCCCGATCCCGACCATTCCCGGAGTGCTCGGGGGCACCAAACCTCCGCCACCGGCGCCGCCGTAACCCTGCGGGGGACCCGGACTCGGCGGCATACCCGGTGGTACGCTGTTGAATGCCATTTTATGCTGAAACCGAACGAGGAAGAAATTCAACCAACGTGTTAACGAGAATCCTGTGACTGTGAAGATATTTTCACGAGGCCAAATTTCATCTTTGGCTAGTGTCGATGCACCTTTATGAAGAAAATACAAATTGTTCGCTCGTAGAATTTTTTTATTCTGTAATTCTGTAATTTTGAAATTCTGGAGAATTTTGTATTCTGTAGTTCTCTGAATATTCTCCGAATTTTGTTCTCAGAATTTCCCGGAGCAAAGTTCGTGCGATGCAGACACAGTTGTGACGTTGAAATTTGGTCTCGTGCAGACGTCTTTGGGTTCGTGTAATCGTAGATCATGAAAACATATTGTAAATTTAATGCACCGAAGTTTTTATGGTAAAACTGGTGGATTAAATTTCATGTGCGGTTGCGATGAGAAATTAATGTAAATTATTAACCGTGAAGTATTTGTAAAGTTCTTAACATAGTGTGCATTCATTTTTCATCGCAATTTTATATGAAATTTTAATTTGTTGGACACAGCCCGTTAATGTACCAGTGAATAAATATATTCCGTCATCTCGCGAATGGCCGGACTGGGAAATTAATTATTGGTATTTTATTTTACGGGTTCTTCTTTCGAGGCCTTTAAAAAAATGATGAACACGTATTCGTATTTAGGTGCGAGGATGTCGCATAAGAAAAATGTAGCAATTCGTGTGTTAAATAAATTATAGTTGTAATTGGAAGTGTTTATAATTTTTATGATTCGTTATTTGGAGCTTCTAAAATTAGGATTTATTTTATACTAATTGTAAAGGAAAAAACCGTCAATGCCACAAAATTCAATTAAAATAAAACAATTAAATTGCTATTATTTAGTGCTATTCTTGTATGTATTATATATTATTCTTTACATTGGAAAAAATTAATTCGTATGAAATTTAATGTGCAGGTACTGAAGTTTTTCTCCATAAACTGGTATATTAAGTTTCACGTCCAATTGTAACGAAAAATTAACGCACAGTATATTAAAAACTTTAGAAATGCTTTACTTTTAATCATTTAATCTAACTTGACTATAAAAGTATTTTCATTCCAATAATTTACTTCGAATTATACTGCAAAAGTATATCAATTTTTCAGCACGATCGTACATCGAATTTGACCTAGTAGTTTTTACATAAAAACTTCCAGTCCGGTACATTCAGTATCATACAAATTTTTTTAGTGATACGCTAAAAAAAATGATAAATGTAATGTACCGGCCTGGAAGTTTTTGTGCAAAAATTGGTTCATTAAATTTAACGTACAAATGCAATGAAAAATTAATGTGTAGTATATTTAAAACAGTAAAAATACTTCGCTCGAATTTTACCGGAAAAGCATATTCATTTCTCATCACGACCCTACATTAAATTTTTCCAGCTTCAGCATTAAAAATTCGAGTACGGTGCATTAAAATTTACATTTTTTTTTATTACTGCATTTTATCAGAATGTTTATCAGAATACTAAATATTATATAGCACTATGCAATCTTATGTAACAAATAAATGAATGAGAACATTAATGGAACGAGTCTCTGGGTTCGAACAGGGAAAAGCAAATGGACAAAAAAAAATGTTTTTAAATGGTTTTCGAACGTCATACGTACCGGATACGGGGGATATTGCACCATATTGTTCGGTCTCGCGGGTTGATATTGGTTGTTGGGAGGAGGCTGAGAATTCGTAGGCGGAGGATAACCCTGGGGGAACTGGACATGCGGCCGCGGTGGCGGGTAGTTACCCTGGGCAGGATAGCCGCCAGGCTGTCCCGCAGCCCCTCCGCCGCCCGAGTATCCCATACCGCCGCCCATAGGGCCGATAACTCCCAGACCGCCCGGCCCCGGTCCCGGCTGAACGACCCCTGGACCGCTGCTGTTCAGCTTGTAGGTGTGCATGTGCGGCGATGGCCCCAAGGGCTGTTGATAACCTCCTGCGCAAACGAACAATAAACATTAAAAATACATTTCTGTGCACAAAAAAAAAATACTTCGCAAAATTTCGAGAGGAAAAAAAAAAATGATGCGAGGAAAAAGCAAAAAGAAAGGCTGACCTTGAGTAGTCATCGGAGAGTGACTCATGCGTGCTGGGCCGCTACCGTCTGATTGACTGCTCGACGGACGAGGAGGCATCTGAACGTTTTGTTGGCCTGCAAAACAAATTAGGATTAATTAACATTTTTAACAATTTTTAATTTATTACTTCACATTTTCGATGAGCTCGACTTCTCGGCGAGATCGACCATAGGAAAGGTGCGAAAAAAAAAATCGTGGAATGACATTCAAAGACAGTCATCCGTAGGCAATCAGGCAACCAGTCTAATAATTGATGTGTCAATCGTCATCACTCTGATCAACGTTGAAATGAAATAGTAAAATAATGAAATATATATTGTCTGTTTTTATATTAAGATGCGAAGCAGTGATATTATTCTAATTTTAGAGATAATTTCATAAATTACTGATTATCGCTGTTTTTATATTTATATTGTACGTGAAAGGGTTCATCCCGTAAACGAACGAATAAATAAATAAATAAATAAACGGAGAAATTCTCACCAACGGCGGGGGACATTGACCGAGAACCAGTAGATCCAGTAGGCGAAGGGGTAGGCCTCATCCCCTGGGAGTTTGGAGTCCCAGGACCGGCAGGTCCATTCGAACTGTCGTTACTGTTCTGACCAGAGAGTTCCTGAAACACAAAAATTTTAAAGAATGAAATCAGCGAATTAAAAGAAAATTTTCAATAAATCCCAAACATAAAAAATTCTACGAAGAGCTCGGAATTTATGGATTCCCGGCTCTTCGTACTCAGCTACGGAACAACGTTACTCGGACGATTCCATCGAAAGTCCAATTCCGATCGATCTACTCCTTCGAAAAAAGAAAACAAAATAATAAAAATAAACTGCAGACGAATAATTTCGGACACGCGACAGTCGCGGATCTTTCCGAATTCGCAGCTCTTCGGCGTCAGTCTGACGATTTCGTCGAAAGTCCAATTGCGACCAATTCACTTCGCCGATCAGATTAAGGCAAAGAGAAAAAGCGCAACTCGCCCGTCCCATTCAGTTTTGTGTTTTTGCATTCAAAAAATATTAATCATAAAAAGTATTAAAAAAAAGCTGTGGTACTTTTTTTCACGGCTCTTCGGCCGCAGTTCCAGAACAACAAACTCCGACTCCTCCGATCCGTTCGGAGCAGAGAAAAAAGCACAACTGCTCCGTTCCATTCGCAGTTTACTGTTTTTACATTTAACAATAACAAAAAAGAACAAAATTTTTTAAAATTCATCGAGCAGAATAATTCCGGAGATGCAAAAGCGGCGAATCGTTCAGAGTTCGCAGCTCGTCCTGCGCCGTTCCGGAGCAGCAAAGTCCTCCGCTCCGAGCGAACAGAAAAAAGCGCAACTCCATCCCACCCGCAGTTATCATTTCCCATAAAAAGAAAAAAAAAGTAATAATCTCACAAATATGTTCACGAACCTCCGCACACGCCTGGCCGATCTTGTCAGTCCGATTCTCTCGCGATCTCGTCGATCACCCTCCCGAGAATCGCTTCGCGGCCAAAGGCCCGAAGGCGCGAGAAGAAAAAAAGCCAAAGAGTCAAGAAAAACGAGAGGGACTTGCGGAGGGGCGGGAGGTAGGAAAGACCGTCTAACGCGTAAGTTTGTCGAGGGATCCTCTCGGTGGCCGTGTGTCTCGTACCGTTGAGCGCGCGAGATGCACGACGAGAAGATCTGCTAGGTTAGGTGGTCGGAGAGGGAGTCGTATTACGCCCAGGCGGCGAGCGGAACGATCGCGCTCCTCGCCTTATTATCCAAAACATTGGGCACGAAGCGCACACGTACACACACGGTCACGACGTACGCACGGCATAGGTTAGAAGCGTTTCCTGCAGTCTTCGGCGTTCGTTTACTCTCGCGACGATTGAGTAAAAAAAAAAAAAGAAAAAAAAAAGATTAACAAAAAACCAAAGTCTTTTTACCTTTCCGCACTGGTATGTTTTTCTAACATAACATTTTTTCCTACGGACATACAAAATGGCAACGATGTTCTCGGCCGACGTACTGGCCTGGCGCACATAACAATCCACCCGACACACGTCGACCGTCTTTCCATCGTCTCGTCGCTCGAGAGGACTTTTGCGGATTAAAAAAAATGTACCCGATTTTTGTTTTTGTTTTTTTTTCAATCCCGTGCCTCGTCGCTTCGAGGAAAGTGTACGATAATGAAAACAAGGAAGGGAGAGGGAGAGAGAGAGAGAGAGAGAGAGAGGAACAAAAAGAGGCGAATATGTCCGCGGTTCGATTGTTACGTTGGGTTCGCTCAGTCGATAGTCCGGAGAGCGTTCGTAACGTCGAGAGCGTCGGGGGAGAGTTTTGTTGCGGAGAGGAGCATCGGAGAGAGGGCCCCTGGCTAGGCCCCGAGAGAGCCCTAGGCTAGCTGCGCATTTAGCGCGTACTCAATTTAACCGACACCGCCTGGCGATTCCGCAGGAGAGCGCGAACGTCCCGGACAAAAGTCGATCCCGCAGATTTTTTTTCCCGACACATCCTGACGACGACGAGGACGGAAACGACGCACTCGCACGCGGCGGCATCGACGATCGTACACATACTTTCCGTCTCTCTATTTCTATCTTTCTGTGTTCCTCTCTGCGCGCACACACACACACACACGAACACACACACACTCACACACGCACGCGCGCGCGCGCGCGCACGCACACAGGAAAGGCGACGCACACTCGCGCTCGCTCGCACTTTATCGGGTAGAGCGAGGATTATGTCCGTCTCCCTCCTACTCGCACACACAAGCGGACCCGTGCGCGTGTCCGACCGCGAGCCGTTCACCGAAAGAGTGGATATTTTATGTCGATGAAGAAAAAAAAAAAAAGAATTGGAAAAAGTCACCACTACGCCCACCGGCCGCGGTCCCGCACACCCGAAAACATACTCACGACGGAGAAGCTCGCAATCTTTTTTTTTTTTTTTACTTTTTGTTCCTTCTCGTTTCACAGATTCACACGGAGCAGTCGAGGAAATATTTCGATCGGAGTTTCTTTTTCTTTCCTTCAATTTTTTATGCCTTTTTTTCGTTAATCTCTGCAACGAGACTCGAGGTGGTTTTTTTTTATTTTTATTCCTGTTCGTTTGGTCCTGCTACGCGGTACACGTAGCTCTCCCCGATTCTTTTGACATCCTGCCTATCGTTCGTGGTCGTAACACCCGTAGTCGCCGTTCCGACGCTCCTCGCATCCCACTGTGTATATATATATATGTATATATATATACATATACATATATATATAATATATATATATATATATATATATACGTTATACCGCTAGCATACTTCACTTCACGCCACTCCGTAGGCGAGAGAGCCACCGCCGTAGCACTCGGGAGCGCGCATGGTGTATCGATAGCTCGATAACCCAGGGTGTTGCTCGTCCTCTATTTTGTTCCCTTCTTTTCTCTCGATGTTAACAGTGTTTTATTGTTAATTTGCAATCGTGGCTGGCGGACGGATCGGAGAGTGTTCGAGGGGGGGGGGGGGGGGGGGGGGAGCAACGGTCGGGTTTGTTCCGTCGAAGGTTTATCGACGAGATGAAAATTATTATTTTTTTTTTTCTCTCTTCCTGGGTTTGACCCTCCGTGCAAACTCGAGGATACACAGAGCCGCCAGCGAGCGGGGCCCCCCGTTTTTACACCGAGGCGCGGAGAGGACTTCGGGCTTTTGGGATTTCGCGTCCGAAGCGGGGAGGGCGTTCTTTCGTGGCGCGGCAAGCGGTCGGCAATCCTCGGCCCCGGTCGGCAACGCTCGGCGGAGGCGAATGAATTTTTGACCGAAACGATGCGAGGAATAAAAACCCCGCGCTATTTCGAAGAAGCACGTTGGGTTAATGATTTCGAAATGTTTCTTCGGTCTTAGTAGTTCGCTCGAGGCGACGATAGGATGATCGAGATTATTAAAAATGTCAATAAAGCCGTGCGTTCCTTATTCATTCGGTTATGTCAGCTGGCTGCATTCGAGATAAACACCAGAGAAAAATAAGTAAAAATGTTCTCGGTAATGTCACTTGTGGTTTAAAAATCTCGATTTTCGAATGAAAGTGACGTCATTTGAAAAAAACGTCACTTCACGTTTCAAAAACTTGACGTTCAGCCGGAAGTATTTACCGCATTACGTCATAACGACATTTTTCTGCACGATGTCACTTCCGGTTTAAAAGTGAGCTCTCTAAACCGGAAGTGACGTTACAGAATTTTGCTTACAATTTTTCTCTGAAATGTATCTCGAATGCAAACGAGTGACAAAAGTGTATGAAAGAAGGAATAGACAAGTGGGAGAAAAATATATGTGTCACGTCTCAAATTTATTAGGAATTCGTTTCGAATTTAGCGACCGATAAAAACGGATGTATTAAACACACCGGAGTTTTACCATTCGGCACATCGATGACTCACGATATTTATAGTTTCGAGCTCGTTTACAACGCTCGTAGATAGCATTTGTTTTTATGAATGAAAACAAACTCGCGTGACATCGATACGACCGAGCGTTTACCTCTGTTATTATTGATAAGCCGTTTATCGTCCGATCGCATAATCGACATGCGGCAGAGTGACCAAAACTACGCTAGTCAAAACATTGTCAACACAAAGTGCCTCTCCGGCCTAACCTCTAAGACCGAACAAAATACAACTTCTGTATACCGCCCCATTAATCGTCCACCAAAATCATCAAAGGTTAAAAATAAAACCTCGAACAAAAAGAACCCTCGATATCTAACAATTTTCCTAAGAAATTCTCCATTCAAAATACTCCCGCCAAATCGTCGAGCGCACGCACCGATGTATCCGCCGAACGCTACAATCGAAAACTCCCACATGAGTGTATATATATATATATATATATATATATCCACGAGGGTTGGGCGAAGGAAAAATCGATTAAGAGTTTCTCCCCTCGTCTGTCCGATCTCGTCGCCAAAGATTGAAAAAAGAAAACTCAAACAAAAAGAATCCTCGACATCCTAACAAGTTCCCTAAAAATCTCCATTCAAAATATTCCCGCCAAATTCTCGAGCGCGCGCGCACCGCACGTATCGGCCGAACGCTAAAATCGAAAACTCCCACATCTGTATATGTACATATATATATATATACTATATATACATACATATCTATATATATATAGATACATATATACGAGGGTAGTGCGAAGGAAAAATCGATTACGAGTTTCTCCCCTCGTCTGCCCGATCGAAAGCTTTGCACGGCTCTCTCGGGCCGTCCCGCGCTCTGTTCTTAACAGCGTAGAGACACATCTCCGATGTTTCAAGGATCAAGCCAGCAGCAGCATCAGCAGCAGCGGCAGCAGCGACGTCGACAGAGCGCTTGATATCCGGCGAGCGAATGACAGGCGGAACGAAACGTGGCGCCGAATATAGCCGAATAAGAAGAGAGGAGGAGAGACGGAAAGATAAACTGGACAGAGAGGAGAAATCGGGGGGGGGGGGGGGGGGGGGAATATCTCTCTCCCCTCGGGCGCCTCGAACGAGCCCCGCCGCGCGATATCCCGCCAGCATTTCACATACCCGTCGCTCTTTCTGCTCGCTCTGCTGCACGCTGCCGGAGCCCTCTCTCTCTCTCTCTCCCGCTGGCTCGCCTCGACGACCCGACGTCGACTACACGTCGACCGTTCTTCTTTCAACCTTCTCTCTCACGCCCGTCTCTCCCTCTCTCTTACTCCCACTCTAAAAAATCCACGCTGTAACCTTCCCCCTCTTTCCGCCTCGTGCCTCAGCGTCGCGTTTCTCTGTCCTTCCCCCTCCCCACCCGCCCCTCCCCTCACTCGCTGCCGGCCGACGCACGTAGAGATGTGGAAATACCGGTATTTTAATACTTCGTAAAATTACCGTAAAATTACCGTAGAAATACCGGATTTTTACCGCATTGACGTAATTTTTTTTTAATCACTATACTATGAGATGATTTTACTATGATTTTATTACCAATGTCATAATGTGGTAATGTTCAAAGCGATCATGCACCGTATTTTTACGGTACAAATACGGTAAAAATACCTGTCACATCTCTACACGTGCCTAGAAATATGGAAATACCGGTATTTTAATATTTCGTACATTTACCGTATTTTTACAGTATTATGAGGTAATTTTTTTTTTCCAACAACTTGTGTTTTGAAAATACGGTCACAAAAGTTTCTCGTAATTTACCGTAAAACGCGGTAAGTATCGTCTATCCAAATGTGAAATTACCGATTGAAAAATGGTAAACTTCGCCC